>CM046875.1:469279829-469900829 GCA_025667525.1 Glebionis coronaria | reverse complement strand
CTCAACACCATTACGTAGCATTTTCCACGAGCTTCACAACGGTATATAATATGACCATCACTTTAAATACGGATAACAGTAGAAAGTGTCGCGCCCCAATCTGCTAGGATCAGGTGGGCGAACGACTGCTCAAGGTCCAGAGATGATTGAAGTGACCAATGAGAAGGTCGTTGTCGCCAAGGCGAAGATTCAGGAAGCTCGTGCTCGTCTGAAGAGCTATGCTGATAAACGTCGTAGAGATGTGTCTTTCAACATAGGTAATAAGTGTGAAAACACTTATCCTTTTATCACTTAATTATAATAATAACCAAGCCAAAACGTGTAGTTTATGTCGTAAATGTCAGAATTATGCGTGGTTTGTGTTTTTGTTGTGATTTAGGACCAAAATGTGAAAAGGGAAGAAAATATGATATTTCACGGGCTTTTATCGAAGAAAAAGATAAAAGACGAAGTCAAAAGATCAAGAGTGCAAAAAGAACGGAAGTCCAAGGCCTATTCTGAAGATTTATCGAAGAAAAAGTCTAAAGACGGAAGTTTAATGAAGCCGAAGAACTCGAGTCTAATTAATGAAGAAATTATAAGACGAGTTCAATTAATCCTGAGATATAGTCGAAAAAGTCGAAGAATTTAGAAGACGAAAAGACGAGAAAGAAAGAGAGAAAGAAGGAGCCACACATGCTAACCTCCCTTCTCCCTATAAATAGATGCACTCCATCTCATTTCATTTGTTGTTAGCTAATTTGACAACTTAGCTCTCCACCATTTTCATTACTTGCACATTTATTTTCATGTCATTTACTTAATTGTCAATTTAATTACCTTGTTTTGCACCTTAAATTTCTTGCCTTTAATTCAAGTAAGTCTTTTAATTTTTTTTGTTGAATCTTTAATTTCCTTTAATCAAGCTTTTCATTAACATTCTTATTCTACTTTTCTTTTTTTTGATATGATTTTGATTCGGATTAAGCATCCAGTTTGCTTGATCTTATTGCTTATTTGATTAAAAAGTTCATCTTTTTATTTCTATCTAGGCTTTTATACGAATTAAGCTATAAGTTTGACAATCTTATTGGCTTATTTTGTATTTAGCTTATTTGTTTTAAAGTTTTCTTAAAAGTTTTATCTTTTTAAAGTTTGCTTATTTGTTTGCTTATTTTGTGTCTTGAATGTTTTTTAAATTTCTGCTTATTTTATTCGTCTTATTATTGTTTTGGTTTAGTTTTTGGTATTCGCTTATTGTCTAAGTGCTTATTTGATTCTGCTTATTTACTTATTTGATTCCATCGTAACTTTCTTAAGAGTTTACCCAGTACGATCGAGTAAGTGTGATCTCATAAGCCCCTAGGGTTTCTACTTGCGATCCATTACTGCGATCCATAGTACGATCGTTCGGTACGATCACACTCCTTAATCCACACCATGATCACTTGTTGCGATCGTGGGTACGATCATAGAGTGCGATCCAGGGTGCGATTGGCCGTTGCGATCCAAGCCACGTTCATTGGCTGCAATCGTGGGTACGATCTGGTAGTACGATCGAAGAGTACGATCGTGACTGCGATCCACTTGTTGCGATCGTGGTTACGATCCAATCTTAAGTTCATTGGCCGCGAACGCTCGTTGCGATCTGGGCCACGATCGAGAGTACGATCCAGGGTACGATCGTGAGTTACGATCGTGACTGCGATCTAACTTTTGTCTTTGTTTTTATCTTATTTTTCCAAGCTTACTTTTCATTACGTTTTAAGTTTTCAAATTTTCACGCTTCCCGAAATATTTGTTTTTACCAAGTGTTTTTCTAGTAATTTTTAGTTTAATTTTTAGAGCTTATTTTTCCGCCATTTTATTTTAGTGTTATTTTAATCGTTTTTCTTTATTTTAAATTTCAATTTACATTTTTATTACATTGTCAAATTAATTGTTCGTCACGCTTTAATTTTTCGTCATTTAATTTCTCGTCAGTTACTTTTAAAGTTCTTAATATTGCACCTTTTATGTTTTAATTAGTTTTAGTTTTAATTAACCGTCATTTACTTTAACGTCTTGCACATTTACTTTACTACAATGACCAAACTATTTGTTTCCACCAAAAGACAGCTGAGTCGCACTTAAACCAGTAATCAATTCGATTAGACCACTTCAACGAATCTTTTTCATACTTGGCAAAAGCCTTGTATTAAATGGCGCCGCTGCCGGCTCTTTTCGTAAAGATTAACGGTTTTCTGTGAGAGACGCATTGAATTTTGGGATCCGTTAACTCGTGAACGTTATTTTTCTTGCTCAAAAATTTTCAAAAAATCCATAAAAATTAAAAATTGTTAAAAATCCATAAAAATTAAAAAAATTTCAAAAATCCAAAAAGATTTTATTTTTAGTTTTCCACGTACATATATATTCTCTATTTCTTTTGTATCTTTTTCTTTTGCTTTTGCAGGTGTATGCGTACTAGATCTTCAACTTATCCAGAGCCCGAGACTCGTGAAGATTTAGATATGGCAGGTGTGAACAACAACAATCACCCACCGCACCTTAACAATAATAATAACAACAATGTTCCCCCACCCGATCTTAGAACGATGGAGGAGCTTTGTCAACCAACCATGAACGGACGAGGAGGACCGATTGCGCCGATGCAAATCATGGCTCTAGAGTTTTCGTTGAAGCATCACATGATCCAACAAGTTCAAAACACTTTTCCATTTCGTGGATTACCGGATGATGATGCCAACAAACACCTTGACAAGTTCATTACCGTTACTCAAAGCATGAAGTTACCGGGTGTTACTATGGATTTTCTTCGCCTTCACCTATTTCCACACACCTTATCCCACCATGCCGAAAAATGGTTTGATCGTCTTCCGAAGAATTCAATTCATACTTGGGATGAGATGACTCAACGATTTTTGTCGCGCTACTTTCCACCATCCATGGTCACGAGCCTTCAAAATCAAATTAGTGGATTTACTCAAGAACCCGATGAATCAATTTTTGATGCTTGGGAATGATATAATGTTTTGATCGATCGATGTCCAAACCACAACATGCTCCCCGTTACTTTGATTGATACTTTCTACAATGGTTTAACTTTTCGTGATCGTGATACGATTAATGCAGCCGCCGGTGGCACATTTATGAAAAGAAGACCTGAGGAGTGTAGAGAGCTTATCGAGAACATGACTACTCATCACAAAAATTGGGATTCATCCGCATCTTCAAGATTAAACCCGAGAGTCAATGTTTCTTCTACTTCTTCAAACCCTGATATCACCGAATTGACCCGTGCAATGGTCGAAATGAGCAAGAATATGCAACTTTTGGCTACAAATAAAAAACAACAAGTTAAAGCTGTAGCACTTTCTTGTGAGACTTGCGGGGGTTCTACTTCATACACTGATTGTCCTTCTACTCATGACAATCCGAAAAACGTGTATGCAGCTTATGGTAACTATTCAACGGAAAACCATCAAGCTCGACAACAAGGTGATCGTAACTTGCTAAGTTACCGTTCTAACAATTTTTTTTCACCCGGTTTTTCTCCTCAAAACCACAACCCCAACAACTACAATAGAAGCAACCCAAACCCACCTCGAGCTTCTAATCCTTATCACCCACCCACTCAACAACCACCACCCATTAATCAAGATGTTGAAGCCTTCATGAGAACCCAAGGAGAGCAAATCAAGAATCTGCAAAGCCAAATTATCAACTTGAAAGGGGATATCACTAAGCAAGGTAACAATACTAGATCTGAGCTTCGACATGATATACAAACCTCTTTTAGAACTCAAACAAATGATTTGAAGAATATGTTGGCTAGTTTCTTACCAACTACTCAACCCTCTACTTCGGGCTCTCTACCTTCAAATACCGTCACCAACCCGAGAGCGAATGTGAGTGCCATTACTACACGCAGTGGAGAAACCTTAGTAGGACCATCTATCCCTCCCCCAATTACTCCATCTACACCTCCTCCACCACCATTTATCCCTCCTACTCCCCTGCCTAGTATTAGTTTTCCATTACCGTCTCCACCTATGCATGAAGAACTACCTAACAAACACCCTTCACCAACCCCACCTTCCACCTTTAAACCTTCAACATCTCAACCTTTACCTGCTACACCTTCCACCTATAAACCCAATATCCCTTATCCTTCTCGCTTAAACAAGGTCAAATTGCAAACCAAGGATAACATTCAAGTGTAGAACTATTTGAAAAAGATTTCAGGACTGACCATCACCTTTAGCCTTGTTGAAGCTCTTGCCCAAATGCCTAAATTTGTTAAGATGTTTAAGGAATTGCTTAATAAGAAGGAGAAGATGGCCGAGTTTGTTAATACTCGATTGAATGAAAATTGTTCTGCCGTCCTTCTTAAAGAACTTCCGGAGAAACTTGGAGATCCAGGTCGTTTTGTGCTACCATGTACTTTTCACCAAACCGAAGAATATACTGCCTTAGCCGATCTCGGAGAAAGTATAAATCTGATCCCTTTAAGTGTTTGGAAAAAGTTATCACTACCCGATCTTACACCTACGAAGATGACTCTTGAGCTTGGAAATCGCACTCTCGCTTACCCTGTTGGTATTACCGAAGATGTGTTCATTAAAGTTAGCACCTTCACTTTTCCGGTCGACTTTGTTGTTGTTGATTATGAAATGGACCCTCGTATTCCTTTAATACTTGGTTGGCCATTCTTGAGAACCGGAAAAGCATTAGTCGATGTTGCTGAAGGTGAGCTCATTTTAAGAGTCGTGAATGAGGCACAAGTTTTTAAAATGGGGAAGATCACAACCAAATCCCATGGAAGAGAATCAGCAAATATGATTAATGTGCTTGATGATTTTGTCGTCTACGACAATCTTCTTTTCGATACTTGCTATGACAATCTACTTTTCCAAGATGATGTGGATGATTCTCTCTCCAATTTTGGTCCTCCACCAATTTATGATTCTCCACCGATCTTTGATGACTATGATGATGATTCTAGTTTCGATGGAGATGATTATGATAATTTTGTTTCAGAGTATCCAGACATGCCAACATATGATGATTTTGATGATGTTGATACTCTCTCGAGTGATTCTTCTCATGATGACCTTACTCCTACTTTTGATGAAGATCCTCCACCAACAACACTTGATCCTACTTTGGATGACTACTCATTTGAGGAAGACTTTGCTACTTTTCTCAACACTTACTTCCCAAATGAGAGTGACTCTCCTCCTTTGGACTTTGATGATTATGGTCTTTATCCTCCTTTGGATATGAAGAAACCCGTTTCAAAGGAGAAGAAGCCGGAAGACACTGATATCCACAGTACTTATGTCTTGACACCTCTCTATCCACCTTCTGAGGATGAGATTGTGAGATTTATGATCGGATCCTCTTCAAGGTCTACTGAGCCTGAGTGTTATTGTCCCCTAAAGGAAAAGGTGTTCGATCCCGGTATTCCAATTTTTAAGCCATCTCAGTATCCATCTGATGAAATAAAAGGAAAGCTTTTTGGAACTTTTGGAGATATGCTTGCACCTCATCACCCTTGCTACCACTGTGCTCCATCTTTGCTTAAGGGGAACCTTGCCTACTCTTCTTTGGCTTACCTTGTTTGCCTTAAGCTTGTGCTACTTGATGGACGAAAACCATGTATTTGATCCCGGTGGATGTGTTTCAAGCTTCTTCCTATGCTAATCAAGGTCGAGTCAGGCTCACGATTCGGTTAACAAAAACAAGCGTTTCTCGGGAGGCAACCCGCAGTATCTATCCTTTTTATTCTGTTTTTATAATAAGTGTAGGGGGAGACCCTAGTATGTGTTTGTTGTTTTCTTTCTTATCATGTGCAGGGATTCGAGCTTTCAAAGATACATTCTTGATGACTTTTGACGACCCGTGATTTCGTGTACCCATCTTCCCGGTTCTATCCTAAACTCTTTTGATTCTCTATTTTATATTCTTCAATTAAAATAGGAATCACTTTAGTTGTCTCTTCCTTAGCAAGATTTAAACAAAGTGCACAATGTCCTAAGTGTAGGGGAGGTTACTTCCACATACTTAAACATTGAGGACAATGTTTATATCAAGGGTAGGGGGACTTCTATCGAAGTTAAGTGGGATTTTCTTTGTATTTGTCCTCATTTTAACCGGAAAATTGATTTTTCGACATTTTTCAAACATTTTGATCTATTTTGGCCTATTAGTTTTTCCTTTGTTATAGTTATTTTCTTTCGTTGCTAGAATAAATTTTAATAAAGTGGTTTTAATTTTTAAACGTTGTGAATCTTTTGACTCAACCCGAGTTTACTTATCCAAGTTTACGCTAGCTAGTATCCTTAACGTGTTTAACTCAAGTTTTGCTAGGCTTTTATATAGGGAACTTTAAAACGCGAAAGTCTTAACTCTTACGGGTTAAGAAAAAGAACTTTTCGCAAGTTCCTATAATTGATTCTAGAAATTCGTTTATCAAGGGAACTTTAAAATGCGAATTCTAAACTTGAAAAAGTCTAAGAAGTTGCAAGATCCTATAGATGACTTGATAACCCAAAACTTTGATTTAATAGGCTAAGCATCCACGAGTCTCATTCTTTGAGATTTTAAATTGTGGAGAACGAGAGATGATAGAGTCAATTATAAGTTTGGTATTCTTTCATGAATTTATGTAAGTTGATTATGAGCTTTTTCTCCCATCGCTTGTTAATAAATTTAATTGCAATAAGTAAGGTCGTACGATTTGAAAACTTACTTAGCTTCTAGCCCAAGATCGTTTAAAAGTTGCTCGGTATTAATTAGAGTTCATAGCCAAGGCATAACTTATTGAAGCGGGATGCGAAGATTGGCGAGTCTGAAAAGGCCCTAACAAGGCATGAGGGCTACATTTTGTTGCTAAAGATCCAAAAGTGATGTGAAGAATCATTTATCAAAAATCAATATGAAGGATCGAGACACACGACGAAAAGCAAATACTCCCCTACAGATCATGTAGAAGTCTATCCAAAAAGGCCCTAACAAGGTATGAGGATAAATAGATCCAAGTCCTAAAAGGAGGCGGATCGTTGTATATCAAAATCCCAAATAAAGATTAGAGAAAAATGAAGAAGTCGTGGTCCAAATATGAAGAATCTCTCAAAAAGTTCAAGTGAAGAAATTCCTATTATGAAGAGAAGACCATTATTTCATGAACGTCTCTCAAGATTTGAAGTATGAAGTCGCTGCCAAATATCGGTCTGAAAAAAGGTCTCAAATCATGAAGCGAGTTATGCCAAGATATGAACTTTATGAGGTCCTGAGAAGCAGTTTTAAAAGATTTTGTCCTTTAGCTAACTATTGATTAAATCGTCCCACTTTATTTTCAGCCTAAATAACTATCGAAATAAGTCAACAATGCATCCTCGTGATCATTCAAGACAACAATAAAATATAAGAGATACACCTAGGAATAAGGGAGTCTAAGTAAATAATTGCCGACATGAGTTTGTGTTAGTTTGCTAACTTATAATAACAATGATCTCGTTTTTAAGCTTGGTATGGGGAACGTGAAACTTGAGGATGATAATCATTAATGACATTCCAAAACCCTAAGGTAAGTTTTTGATCTTTTTACTTGTTTTCTTCCTTTAAATATTTTGTCTCTTTAATAAAGACCAATGTGGATTGATTATGATGGAAAATATAAAACTTGCTTTGTAATTAATGCATTGCATGAGGACATTGCAATGGTCAAGTGTAGGGGATTTAATAAGTGTGAAAACACATATCCTTTTACCACTTAATTATAATAATAACCAAGCCAAAACATGTAGTTTATGTCGTAAATGTCGGAATTATGCGTGGTTTGTGTTTTTGTTGTGATTTAGGACCAAAATGTGAAAAGGGAAGAAAACATGATATTTCACGGGCTTTTATCGAAGAAAAAGACAAAAGACGAAGTCAAAAGATCAAGAGTACAAAAAGAACGGAAGTCCAAGGCCTATTCTAAAGATTTATCGAAGAAAAAGTCTAAAGACAGAAGTTTAATGAAGCCGAAGAACTCGAGTCTAATTAATGAAGAAATTATAAGACGAGTTCAATTAATCCCGAGACATAGTCGAAAAAGTCGAAGAATTTAGAAGACGAAAAGACGAGAAAGAAAGAGAGAAAGAAGGAGCAACACATGCTAACCTCCCTTCTCCCTATAAATAGATGCACTCCATCTCATTTCATTTGTTGTTAGCTAATTTGACAACTTAGCACTCCACCATTTTCATTACTTGCACATTTATTTCCATGTCATTTACTTAATTGTCAATTTAATTACCTTGTTTTGCACCTTAAATTTCTTGCCTTTAATTCAAGTAAGTCTTTTAATTTTTTTTGTTGAATCTTTAATTTCCTTTAATCAAGCTTTTCATTAACATTCTTATTCTACTTTTCTTGTTTTTGATTTGATTTTGATTCGGATTAAGCATTCACTTTGCTTGATCTTATTGCTTATTTGATTAAAAAGTTCATCTTTTTATTTCTATCTAGGCTTTTATACGAATTAAGCTATAAGTTTGACAATCTTATTGGCTTATTTTGTATTTAGCTTATTTGTTTTAAAGTTTTCTTAAAAGTTTTATCTTTTTAAAGTTTGCTTATTTGTTTGCTTATTTTGTGTCTTGAATGTTTTTTAAATTTGTGCTTATTTTATTCGTCTTATTATTGTTTTGGTTTAATTTTTGGTATTTTCTTATTGTCTAAGTGCTTATTTGATTCTGCTTATTTACTTATTTGATTCCATCGTAACTTTCTTAAGATTTTACCCAGTACGATCGAGTAAGTGTGATCGCATAAGCCCCTAGGGTTTCTACTTGTGATCCATTACTGTGATCCATAGTACGATCGTTCAGTACGATCATACTCCTTAATCCACACCACGATCACTTGTTGCGATCGTGGGTACGATCATAGAGTGCGATCCAGGGTGCGATTGGCCATTGCGATCCAAGCCACGTTCATTGGCTGCGATCGTGGGTACGATCTGGTAGTACGATCGAAGAGTATGATCGTGACTGCGATCCACTTGTTGCGATCGTGGTTACGATCCAATCTTAAGTTCATTGGCTGCGATCGCTCGTTGCGATCTGGGCCACGATCGAGAGTACGATCCAGGGTACGATCGTGAGTTACGATCGTGACTGCGATCTAACTTTTGTCTTTGTTTTTATCTTATTTTTCCAAGCTTACTTTTCATTACGTTTTAAGTTTTCAAATTTTTCACGCTTCCCAAAATCTCTGTTTTTACCAAGTGTTTTTCTAGTAACTTTTAGTTTAATATTTAAAGCTTATTTTTCCGCCATTTTATTTTAGTGTTATTTTAATCGTTTTTCTTTATTTTAAACTAGGTGCAAGGCCCGCCCGTTGGGCGGCGAGCTACAAAAATATTATTGGTGAACATAATGTATGAATGATTTTACATAAACAACGATAACTTGTTATGCAAAACCAAAAGTTTTGACTGGATATATTGTATTAAAATGTTGAACAAAAACACATACGTGGAAAAGTATTTGAACAAAAAACATATGAAGACAATTATCCTTATTGTAAATCTAGTCTCTAATGTTCAAAGTGTTGCCATATTAACTTAATATTTCAAGACGCCATTCTCTATTTTCTGTGTTGGAATAAATGTCAACTCAAAAGCAAATAATCATTTTCTTTGTGAACATTTATCCAAGCTTTCCCATTGTTAGCATCCTGCAAACAAAAAACCAAAATCCATTAAGAAAAAAAATTGTATGCAAAAAATTTATATATCCTGAAACATAAAAATAAATAATAGTAAGTGATGTTTTTAAATGAATAAATGATAGATTTTTGTAGTAATATATCCTTTTTTACTATCTGAGACATTTAATCAAAAAGCTTTAGCATGTAGTGCGTTTGTTAATTGTAAGGATTTAAGGTTTGTTTGGGTCAAACATTTGATAAAACAAAAACTATCCAGTCTTCTATTTAGATGATTTTTGTGGGACAAATATATTCTATAAAGATTGTAAGACAACATACCTGTAAGTTTACCAAGGTTCAAAGTCGATGGAGAACTTCTTTAAATACAACATTTGTTGTGTAGTCGCAATAATTACCATCTTTGTCGCAGCACAAGACTTTTAGACCTTTCTTGCTCTTTACTCTGGAAATAGCAACATAAAGTTGTCCGTGCGAAAAAACAGGTCGTTCCAAATACAGACCTACCTTAGACAAAGTTTGTCCTTGACTTTTATTAATTGTCATAGCAAAACAAAGGGTCACATGATATTGTCGCATGTTTAGTTGAAAAGGCATTTTCTTATCTGGCGGGCTAATATTCATTCGAGGTACAGCCACCACCGTGCCTACTTTTCCACCGGAGATAATTTTAGCCTCTATGTCTATATTGCTCATTCTCAAAACATGTAATCTCGTTCCATTACAAAGTCCACCGCGTTGGTCAATATTACGCAAACACATAACTGGAGCCCCAACCTTCAAGACTAATTTGTGGTGCGGGATACCGGACATCTTTATCATATTAAGAAATTCAGTGGTGTAAAGAGACTCATTGAAATTAAAATCAATATCTACATCTGAAACTGAATCACAGCTTAAACATACTTTCTCTCTGCCGGGTAGTTTTTCCAACATTTGTTCATTTATTTTGTCAACCTGCTCGTGTATAGGTGCAAGAATAGCTCTATTTTGAAAATAAGTTGGATCCCACATATTATCCTGCCATCCATCGTACGTTTCTCTTATAAGAGATTCAATATGATCATCAGATTCCGGAATAAGCATTTCCTCCGAAAATTCGACCTCCGCATGACCGTCATTTTTCCCCCTATTTTACCTTCTCCAATATCTAAAATCCAATCTACAAAATCATTTATCTCGGTTGCGTCTGCTGGATTACAACCTACACGAAGTCTCATTTTTTTGTAAGCTTTAAAACAGTGCAATGTTGCCACAAGCTCGACATGTTGAGCGACACGTGTACAATGTCTTGCCTAGTACCGTTTGGAATAACCGGTAATATTTGTCGAAAATCACCCCCAAAAACAACTAATTTTCACCAAAAGGCAATTCTGAATTTTGTTCGAATGGACCGGTACAGATATCTTTTAATGTTTTGTCAAAAGCTTCGAAAGCAAGTCTAGTAATCATTGGCGCTTCGTCCCATATTATTAACTTTGCTTTTCGTATCAAATCTGCAAGTTCACCAACCGCGGGAATACTACAAATAGAATCTTCAACAATATTTATCGGGATAGCAAAACGGGAATGGGATGTTCTTCCACCCTCAAGGAAAAGTGAAGCTATGCCACTCGATGCAACGTTTAAAACAATTTCTCCCTTAGACCGTATAGCAGCTGTAAGTGTTTTGTATAAGAAGGTATTCCCAGTCCCACCATAGCCATACACAAAGAACATTCCTCCTTTGTTATTATGACATGCACCAACGATTGTATCGTATATACCTCTTTGCTCATCAGTCAAAGTTTGAAATAACTGCTGGTGTTGGATTATAAGCTCAGGTATTTTATAATCCAATTCATCATAAATCAAACGGTTGTAACTTCCCATTGTGAACTTCGAATCTGGGTAAAGCATGTTGACTATATTTCTTAGACTCTTTGAATTGCTGAGAAGTTTTTCCTCAATATACGATAAACATATATTGTATCGTTGAGTATCACTAAGTTCGAGATATGTGATGCACATAAGACTAATTGGTAGACGAAAAGACTATTATGTTCATAGGTATGAATTAAAAATATAGAAACAAAAATTACTTGGATGATTCCGTTTTATTCTTTCAAGTCTTAAAACATCTTAGGCTAATAGTTGCCAAGTCTTCTCCCAAACAACTTCAGGCCTCGACATAGTATCTGAGAGTATTAACATTATGGAATAATTCCGTAAGTATTCTCCCATTCCCCATTCGCTTGCCTCTTTAATGCCGTCGATGTACTCCTTGTCATCATCTAACAGTCCTCGTGCATAGCAAGCCTCTTTACACGTAGGATATAAAACACCCTCAAATTTCCTAAAGTCTTCCCACTCTTGCGCTCCTTTAACATGATTTAAAAGTCTGCGTAGATAAAAGAGCTCTCCCCAAGAAGGAGGTACGTGATGGACTCGTCCAATGCTTTTACCTGTATGATTAAATGGAAGGATATGGGTGACTGAGTTATATTAAAAAAAACATTTGAAATGTATTATAATTATTGTAAATTGATTGATTTATTACCTTGTTTTCGCTTTGTCCATTTTCGGTTAGTTGCATTCCAAACATAATGTTTAGGAAATTGTACATACAATAAATCAAGAGCGTCTACATTTGTTTTATTAACTTCCATCCACGCTAAAAACTTTGAAGTATTAGCCGATACCTTATCGAGCTGGAAGCCGATGCTTCCGGAAGGATCAAATACAACAGATTGTTGGTCCGACAAATGAAATGGTAAGCGTTCTACGGCTGGAAATCTGTGATGTATATCAAACTTGAAAATCCTCCACGCAGCTTCACATGAAGATAAATAACGACAGTCAACATAATCGTTGATCTCGTCTTTTTCTCCATCTTCAACAGCAGCAGTGACTCTATATGGTCCCTTGTTGATGTACTTAAAAAGGTATTTGATGGATCTGAATTGGTTACAATACTCGACATTTATATGAGCTTAGTACCTATAATAATATTGTACATCTTAGTGCATCATAATAGTTCATTAGCATAAAAGAATATAAAATAATTAAGTAAGTTACTAATTTTTTTGAAAATACCTTCTCAATAATGTAGGGTTGTACGGAACGACATAACCAGAATGTAGGTCTGCACCTTGTTTCCTAACTGTTGCGCCATTATCACACCTTTTGTAAATAGCATATCCCTTTTGATCAAATGAAGTCTCTTCTGTGAATGATTTTGGGAACTTCTTAGAGCACTTGTTATCAACCATGCACAGGCAGTTTCTGTGGTCTGGACCACATGGGTCGTGCATCATAAATTCTTTGACCAATTTGTGTAACTCAGGATCATCATTTTTACCGGGTATTTTAGCCGATTTACACCTGTCTATGTCAGCTGTTGTTCTTAATTTATCATCTGCTTCAAGCCATATGCACAAATGACAGTGAGGCAATCCGCGTTTCTGGAACTCTATGGTATATACTTATGAATAACAAATAGATGTAAACAAAATTTAGTTTTCTGATATACTTAGAAATATAAATGTTTTATACATACAAACATATTCAAATTACCTGCTCGAACACGTCCAAATATACGTTTCTCCTTGATGTCCTTTATCAATTGATCGAGCTTCATTTTAAAAACTCTAGTTGTAACGTCGGGTCGATCTTCTGATTTCAGTCCTCTTTTTCTTAGGAAACGTGTAATCTCTAGCCACTTTGGATTACATGTAAACGTAATAAGTAAATCGGGGTAACCATACCATTTACACATTGCCATGGCATCCAAATAGTTTTGTAGCATGTAACGTGGGCCGCCAGTAAAAGTTGCAGGTAATACTAATGGTGTTCCACGCTTTGGATTTGCTGGATTTGAGGATGCAGCTGCTTGTTGGCGACGGGAGTATGTGTCGCATCTGAGTTCACTTTGTTTATTCCTTACATATAAAAGTCTTTCAGCTTCGACCATTTTATAACCATCAACTAAGAACTATTGAAACAACCTTTTCCCATTTACAATAGTTGAAAAAATGTTTGGACGTTCTTGAAAACGGTAGGCAAACCATTGATGCATGGTAACATATTTTTTTTCTTTTTAGGTGTGTCTTTGGTTATACCATCCAGGTATATGTCTGTCATATACCCATCTTCTGCGTAAGGGAACAACAAAGGGTACTGTAAAGGAAGGTATGAAACGTGTAGTTTGCTAATACTTTTCAATTTACCATTCTTTTCGTGCACAAGTATGTCTCTTTGCTTATCCATTGAACTAAAATCACCGACTATAAGTCGAGCAACCTCGTCTGCGGTAGGGAGATTGTGTTGTCGACCATCGCTATCTCGTCTACCAATTAGTCTGATCTTGACATCTGAATTACCAGTAGCAATCTGTTGAGCAGCCATCCTATATTGCTTAACCAAAGGGTTTTACTTATCAAGCATAGCTTTTATGTTTTTTGTTAGTTCACGGTCTATGTCTTGTTTTGTAGACGACGACGCTTTATCTTTTGTACCACTGATAATTGTACCAAAAAAATATCATGAGCTTTACAAATAAATAATGACCAAAATTAATATAAGTTATATGAAATTTTAGTAATTTTGTTACCTGACAACATTAATCCGGTTCTGAATCTCATTTGCTGGATCATAGATGTACAATTGTCCAAACTTTGGTGTTTCACCCTTTTTTGGTAATAAATCTCCAATGAAATGCTTATTTTTTCCTTGGATCCTAAAACAGAATGGACCACGACCCTTATTAACACTATTATCATGCTTTCCATTCATCCATGTAAAAGCAAACATAGAATTATATCTATGTATTTGATCCATAAAGGGTTTGCTCTTTGGATGTTCGCCTTTCAATAGGCCCATTAACAAAGGGGGTGGATTCTTCAATGCAACTGGTAGTTTTACTAATCCTCTACCACAACAAAGAGAAAATCCGTCCGGTCTATTTGCATTGCCATATCCTACTTTACTTTCTGCAAGCCACAATAATGCTCCACATTTGGTACATTCCTCAGTAGGATCTCCGTGGTCATGATATTCTGAATCAATGACGATAAAATGTTTAAACAGTATGTATATGATAAGAAATTAACAAATATTAAATTTGTTACTCTTTTTAATAATAAATACCTTTAGATATGCCTTTTATACAATCGCCATATTCGTTATTATCTTCTAGATAATCGTCTGATGGTTCAAAATCATCAATATTTCCAAAAGAATCTGGATCCAAATAACCATGTAAGTCTTCGTTATCGTCGTCAGATGGTTCAAAGTCAGGGATATCAAAATTTGATTTCCCATGTCCATATGTGGTTGTCCCTGTATTTAGTTTAAAAAAACTTCTTAGAAAATCTAATTTGATAGGGTAAGTTGAAATTAAAGTATCTCACCAATGTCAGGCTGGTCAGTAGGTACATTTAAGTCTTCACTGTCGTCATCGGATGGTTCAAAGTCAGGAATGTTCAAAATTGATTTTCCTTTTTCAATCGGGCTTGATCCTGTAATAAGTATCATCTTATCTTTAATCTGTAATATGTATGTAATAAAAATGAATTATATTATTCTGTTATAGTATCTCACCAATGTCAAAGTGTACAGGAGTAATGTTTTTGAACTTTATCCTGGGATTTTCTTTTGACGTTTTGTCTGAAATTATTGTCGTATGTGTTAACAATATTAACACTATATTGTGTAGTAATGATGCGTTGGTATAAATAAACCTTACTTGTATATGAGATATCAATAGTCGCCGATATGTCTTGTGGTACATCTGGAGTTAGAAACTTAGGAGACGAAGACCCAACACCAATTCTTAAAGGAGTGTTACTCAATGACCCATCCGTTTTAAAAGAGATATTTAGGTCAAGTAAACAAAATATATGCGGAAAGTAACCGTAAATGTTTTTATAAGTAGATAAAAAAGGTATAAAAATGTTGAAAGTGTTACCGTGTTGCAGTGGTATTTTGCGAGGTCGCCCACGTTTCTTATGGGAAGCAATAGATAAAGGTTGCGATGACTCAACATCTTTACCATGATATGTAACATCAACTATAACAGGACTTTTAGGAGGACGTCCCATTTTCTTTTTTTGTAGTCCAAGCTTATTAAAAACACCTTGAATATTTTCATTCAGTTGTTGGGTTAACAGATGCTTACCGCTACGTGATGGACCTATAATTTGATTGACCGATGAAACTGAACCTAAAAAAATTCAAATAAAAATATTTTAAACTGATCATGCAAAGACATGTCTGCAATTTATATTTTTTTTAAAAATAGATAGTGTGTTACCTGATGTAATGTCAGATAGCGGAGATCTAAGAACATGATGATTAGAAATCTCATTTTGAACGGGGAACTGTTGTGTTTTTTCACTAACTGACAGTGGAGTATTTTGATTCTCATATATCGGTACATGTTTTATTTTTTTACTTATAACAAAACTATCAAGAATTTCTTTTCGTGGTTGCCCACGGCCCCTTTTCTGTATTGTAATTGTTTGGGATAGTATGGGAAGAGATACTTGTTCCATTTGTGATACGACTATATTCGCAGGAGCCGAATTGTGCTTTGTTTGATCTGTGCAAAACTTATGTTAAATCAGTAATACAAATATACTATTATTAGTGTTTCTATCAATAAAGTTTTGTGAACATAATCTTTAAAATATTACCTGATGTTGCGGCAGATTGTTTTTAAGTATGTACATGGATATTAGAAGTTGGCACATTAGTAACCTCATTCTTCTTATGAGTATCCTTCTGCGGCCGTCCACGACCCCTTTTTGCAATTGGCATACTTTCATTTCCCACACTTGAGATTGATAATTTATGTTCTGTTAAAAAATTGCACGTATGTCACATATACGTACGCGCACATATGTTAAAACAAACTATCATTTAGAAAAAACAGTTCATAAATATTAAATATGATGCCTTACTATTGTGTGGTAGTGGGATATGTGACATATTAGAATTTTGTCCAGCTCGGTTTAAATTTGTAGCTGCAAAAATATTATGTGATCGATTAAAAAATGTAAAAAACTGAATTATAATGATAAAATTAAAAAATTATTTATACAATATTGTGCTTACAAATATCGGTCTTTGTTTTCAAATTGTATGCTGGAACACTCTTCATAACAATCTTGTTATGTTGACCTTGCTTTACACCAACATTATTTGCTGTCAAATAATACGAATTACATAAATTCTAACATAATTGTGATGCCATCCAATAATTCATATACATAAAGTAATTATTATATGTTATACATGTTGTTTCAACGGAATTTAAGCTTTTATAAAATCCATACGAAGCTTGTTTCAATAACCCAATATTATTAGCTTTCACATACGGCAGATCATCGAAAGCTAATATCGAACTACCTACAAAATACATGGTTGATATCGCATATTGAGACATTGTAGATGTAACTTTTCATAACAAGAGTATCAGTTATGACCTTACCTTGCACCAAACGTGTGACTCCGTTGTCTACTACAGTGGACTGTGGAGAAGTTTTCGAATTGCTGTCAACAATGTTTGTTGAATGTACAATTTTATTTGAAAGTGAATCGGTCTCAGTTGGAATCATAGCATCACTGTTAGTTTTTTTTGTTATGTTGTAATGGTATTGCGAGTATTTTTTTTTTTTTGGTTCTGTACGATTGAATTGAAGAACTAACAGGAATTTATAATGATTGGTATATGGAGGTTACCAAAAATTAATTGGTAAAATTATGTGGAGGATTCATAGGAGCAATTTTAGCAAACATAGTATTTAGATGATAAAAAAGATTTATTAGAATAAATGCCTACCTTCTTTATAAAAAAAATCGTTCTAAAAAAAATATTTGCTTGGAGGTTACCAAAAAAATGAATGAATATATAACGTGTATATGGAGGTTACCAAAAGTTAAATGGAACTATGTGGAGGATTCATAGGAGAAATTTTAGGAAACATATTATTTAGATGATAAAAAAGATTTAGCCAAACATATTTATAGTTTTTATATTAGAGTTGTGATAATTATTATAGTTTTACTTTTTATTTTATAGTTGGTTTAATTATTATTTTGTTACGTATATTTAAAATCCTAGATTTTTTTTGTAAACATACATAGTTAAGCTTACATGTTGTCAGGTCAAGATGTTGTTAAGATTATATTTTAAAGAGACTAAAAATTAACAAAGGCAATAATTATAATTGAAAAAAAACACAAGCAGGATTCTTAAAAAGATATAAAGATAAGTCAAGCTAAATGAATGATAATATACATATCAATTATCATCATCTAAATCGTATTTTATACTTATTAAAACTTGAAAGAATATAAATTTAGTTACAACCAATCATGTGACCAATAATTGTAAAGAAGGCATAGGAAATTAAAAGTAAAGTTTTATATATCATCCAGGAATATAAAAAGGAGAAAATCATGTGTACATGGGAAAAACCTCCCAGGACCATGATTATTAAATGTCACTGAAATAAGACAATAAATCTGAAAGAAACAAACCAACCAAACAAAACATTGTCTTAAAAACGCAAAAAATTAAACAAAACTTATAAATTAAAAGTGTCTATGATGATATATGTAGAAGACTTGAAGTTAGTCTTCTTTTTCAATCTTCACACGCACCAACTGCTTCCCTCTTTTTGCCGCTGCTTCCTCTTCATCATAATCATCTAAGTCGATGAAAGTCATCTTCCCACTTCTCGAACTGCTGCAATCTTTGCCGGAACTTTCACCAACTTTTGGAGTATCTTCCAAGTTAAATGGTAAACTTTCAGAAATAGTGACCTTGCCTGGTTTTTTATTGGTCACAACAGGTGTTTGCATATCATTCATCTCTTCATCATCCTATACAGAAACAAAATAAGACTTTTTCAACATATACGTTTGGAACATATATATAAAAGGAATGTGGATTATATATTAATACCTCTTGGATGAACTCCTTTTTGAAAAGTTTGATCATGCTTTCGTCATCAGAAATACAACTAATCTGATAGACATGCTTATTGCTTTCAATATGTTCCTTAGTGTACTTGAAACGAAAGAGCAACTGTTTGCCCTTCATACTATCAAGTTCTGTTGGGAAGTAGTTGTCATATTCTGCTCCATTTTTCTGAATTACATCATAACATAGGTGTCCACAAAGCTTAAAAACCATATCACCAAACAACAGTAATGATGATGATCCAGTGTCATCAATAACTCGTATGATGACTTTATATCTGTAATAGTAAAATTAATAATCTTTAATATACAATAATAGTAACGTATCATATAATTTATGTAATCTAAACCAACAAATGTGTACAGATTAATAATACCTCATCCCAACTGAACCAGCATTTAGTGCAGGATCTTGGTGCAATTCCATAACTTTTCTGTGTTATTTGTTGTTGCATTTGTAGATGACTCACCAACAGCAACTTCTTTTACAGATCTACCACATTGGTTGCACCCAAGTACGTCCAGCCATACTCTTTGTGGATCTTGTGGATTTTGGCATACAGAATACACTCGAATGGCTGCATAAAGTAATGTTCATTATATAGCTTGTTTTATTTCTTGTATATGGTACATATAGGTAGTATACATATCAAAAGACTCATGATGTGTTTTCTTTTACTTTGTATACAGAATACACTCGAACGACTGCATATATAATAAAAATATTTTAAAATTTTAAAATCTTTAATATACAACAATGTATCAAAATATGTTTAAAATATAAACGTACTTTACCCACTTGATTATAATGTACTTTACAAAGTTTTAGGTTTCTGAATTTTGATACTTTATCATATCAAAACAATCATATAAAACATGTTAAAAAATACTAAAAGTCATATAAGTTATAAGCCTGCTAAGAAATGTTTATGCTCAAGTAATTAGGCATATAACTCCATCAACTGTTTATTAAGAAACTTATACCACAATTCAAAAATACTAAAAATCATATAAGTTATACGCGTGCTATATAATCCTAAATAGTTTTTTGAGGTTATGAACTTGATAAACAGAATTTTCAAATGTAAAATATGTATGAACTTAATTTCTCAGAATCCCTTATACCGCCAACAGTCTTCTTGATGACACCTTTAAAAAATTCTTCAGGTGTCAATTCTCTTTTGACTGGAGTAAACTGCGCAATGGAATGATTATTTGGATCATATCCATCTCTCTGAACATACCTGTTTAATTGAGTACAAATAATTAAATGGTAATCTTCAACTAATATATGATTGAATTGTGATCTTTTTAATTGTCAAACAAAATAATTTACCTCGCTTTGAATGCTGCAATTTCAGGAATGTCATCACTTATGAAGTACTTTGTCGAGTACATAGCATTGGTGACCGAGTGTTTGGTGATGTTAGCCCTATATTTATATAGTCGAACAAGAATGTAATAGGTCATCTTAGTCGTTAAAAGGTCTTGTATTGTAATAGGTTAGTCGGGAAAACCGGGCTTGGACTTTAAGCTAATATTGTATAAGTTAGGGGCGTAAGCCCAAAACAAAGCCAAGCCCGGCCCAAGATGAAGCCCACAAAGGCCTTAGAGCCGTGGGGTATATAACCCTCTTTCACATGTGAAAGAGGGTGTTGGTTCATTTCATTAAACACATAGTTTTAGTGTAAACCTTCCACTTCTCTCTCTACTTTCTCTTTCTACTTTTCTCCTCTTTCTCTCTCTAAGAATCTTGTGTTATGGATTAATGGGAACAACATTTGGTATCAAGAGCCTATAGTGGATAGGTGATTGAAGATTCGTGTGTGGTTTTCTTGAATTTTCGTGGCCTTTTTGATCCATATCTCACGTCCCATATCTTTTTTTTGTGTTTTTATGGTCTTTTCTTGATACAAATCATCTACACACTAGTAGTAGTGATTTAGGTATCTTGGTTTTGGCTAAAACACAAATTTTTTGGATCAAAAGTTGCGAAATTTCTTTTTTTCTTCATTCCGAAATTCTAGCAGAAACTTCCATCGGAAAGTACAAATTGTACTTGGGCTTCCATCGCAATAACCTTACCATCGGAAAGGGTTTGGTTCTACATTGCGATCGTGGGTTTTTATTACTTATTCCGATCTGGACATTCCGATCGTACTTTGCGATCTGGATTCCGACGGGTATAAGGAAGTATTTTAAGTCGTTACTCTGCTTGAATTTTGACAGCCACATTGCGATCTGGATATTCCGACAGGCTTTCCGATCTGGACATTACGATCTGGACATTACGATCTGAGCATTGCGATCTGAGCATTGCGATTGAGCATTGCGATCTGAGCATTGCGATTGAGCATTCCGATTGAGCATTCCGATCTGGACATTCCGATAAGTATTCCGATGGACATTCCGATGGGTATTTTGTTTGAGTAATTTTTAGAGTTAGCTACTATCTAGACTAGTTTCGGAACGTAGTTTACACGAAGATTAAAAATAAAAAAAAAAAAAAAAAAAAAAAAAGAGTTAAAATTTTTAGGTCAAGTAAATTCAAATTTTTTCCCTACTAGTTTTTGGCTATTTCTAACTCAAATTCAAAATTTGGCGATACAAAATTTTTCGGCTTACCGTTTTGTCAGACTGAGGAATTTAATTGTCGGACTGAAAAAAAAAAAAAAAAAATTTTTGAATTTTCGGAATTTCAATTTTAACCACACATCATCACAACAAATCCACTAAGATCTGCAATTCATCCACAAGTATTCACCATGTCTAACAACAACATCAACATTGCAACTGCTAATCAAATTCGTTTGGAACAAGGTGGCAACGGTAACCCACCTGTGCTCACTGCCGGTTGCTACGTTCAATGGAGATCTCGTTTTCTTAGATTTCTCGATGGAAAAGAAAACCGAACTGCTCTTCGTCACTGCCTTGAGAACCCACCTCCAGTTTTTGAATTCAAACCAATTACAACACAGGCAGAGGATGGTACTTCATCAACTATACGAGCTATGGAGGATTTTGACACATGTTCTGCTGAGAAAAAGAAACTCCTCCAAGCTGAAGTTGATGCTGTAAATTTCATACTCACTGGAATTGATAATGATATCTATTCCACAGTTGATGCATGTCCTAATGCTATGGAAATGTGGAATGCAATTCATCGATTGAAGCAAGGTGAGTCAATCAATGTTCAAGATCTCGAGACTAATCTACTTTGGGAGTTTGGAAAATTCACATCTGAAGATGGTGAATCCATTGACTCATATTACTCGAGATTCTACAAAATGATGAATGAGCTTGTAAGAAATCAGTGCACCATCTCCAATCATCATGCCAATGTTCAGTTTCTACTTCAACTCAAACCGGAATGGCAAAGGTTTGTGACTTTGGTCAAACAAAGGGAGGATATCAAGACTATATCTTACCACAAACTTTATGATATCTTGAAACAACATCAGAATGAAGTGAATGAACTAAGGGCTGAAAAGGCAGAACGGTCTGCTAATTCTATTGCTTTTGTGGCTGCTACTTCAACAAAACCCGTTCCTCATCAACAACCACCTAATCATTCCTCGAAGTCATCAAGCTCATCCACCAAACCTCTAGCTGCTGCTAAACACAAAGCAAAAGCAATTGTCCCCACTCCACCTCCAAAGTATGACACCGAGTCAGATGGAGACAGTGATGATGAACAAACTTCAAGGGACAAGAAGATTGAAGAACTCATGTCTTTACTCACCACAACTTATAAGAAGATCTACAAACCTACCAACAACAACCTCAGATCATCATCCAATGCTAGATATAAGGAAGTTGATCATGCACCTAGGTATGATCGTGATGCTAGGTATGATAATCAGAGGATGCTGAATCAAGTTGGGGCTAGAGATACTGTAGGCACTCCGGTGGTGCAGAAGACTGGGATTCAATGCTTCAACTGCAAGGGATTTGGGCAAATGGCTAGGGAATGTAAGAAGCCAAAACGGGTTAAGGATTCGGGATATCACAAGGAAAAGATGTTGCTGTGCAAGAAAGAAGAAGCAGGAATTCCACTCACAGCAGATGAAGTTGACTGGCGTGATGACACTGATGATGAAGCCGATGATCAAGAGTTAGAGGCACATTATGTGTACATGGCAAAGATTCAAGAAGTGATCCCAGAGACTGATGATACTTCTGGACCCATCTATGATTCTGAGCCACTTGAAAAGGTACCATCACATGATAACTATAATGTGTTTGCTAATGAACGACGGCATCCTGAGCAACCCGAAAGCATCAATGACACATATGTAATGGACACGGAGGATAGCAATATCTCTACGGATTCACAGCATATGTGTAATGATGACGGAAAAGCTGTTCAGGATACTGACTCAGATGAGGACCGTGATTTGCTTGCGTCTATTATTAATTCTTTAAAACGTGAAATTGATGAAAACAAAGAAGCTAATAAACGTTTAAAGCAAGCAAACACATCCTTAGCCGAGGAGATAGACAGGCTTAAAGAGTGTGATTATGTAAAAGAAGCTGATCGACGGGTTGCAATAGCTAATGGTTTGGTATATGAACGTAAGGTGCTCAACGAACAATATTGTTCTGAAGTAACACACGAAATTCATATGTCAAAACAGAAGATATCGGAACTTGAAGAACAACTGCTGCTGCATAAACTCCAAATTACTGAATTAGAGTCGGTTAACAAAGAACAAACTGAGCTTTATAAAACTCGTGAAGAAAAGGATATTGAAAAAATTCTTGCTTTGGAAAAGAGAGTCGACACGTTAAACAACATTGTTTACAAAACGGGTCAGTCTATTCAAACTATGAATATGCTCAATAGAAATATGAAAACGAGTTTTGTCAAGCCTGAATATCTCAAGAAAGCTCAAAGTACCAAGCCTGCTCTTTATGATATCGGTTGTTATGTTGATAATCTTGCTCTTATGCTTTCCCCTGACTGCGACGAAATCATTCGTCAACAAGAAGAAAGTCTATCAAACTTAAGTGATTTAATAAACCTTTCTGATTCTAACAATCATATTAAGTTTGTCCCTCAAAAAGAACTTTCAAAAGAACAAAAGATGTATAATAGTGTTCCACCACCAAGTGATGAACCACAAAAGAAAGTTTCTTTAAAAAGGAGTTTCAAAAAGCAATCAATTTTGTTAGAAAAGCGAATTTTGGATGAAAAACGTAAATGGGATGAGAAAAGCAAAAGTGTTCAGCAATTTGAGTTTATAAAACAAGGGGTTTTAAATTTGTACAAAGGTGTCGTCGACTATGAAAAAGTGTCTAGGGATACCATTTGGAATATTAAACCTAACCCACAAGTAGAAGTCGTCATTCAACAATGCATTGTTCCAACCATTGATGATCTTTCAAAAAATGTGGAAATGTTTTATAATGCTCTCACTGAGGAAATGTTAACTGATTTAAGCTATGTCAAATCTCTTGAAGATGAAGTTGATTTTCTTCAAATTAAATTAAAGACACAAGAACACCAACTTTCTAACGAAATTGATCGACTTTCCAAGGAATATTTTTATGCTGACCATATGAATGCTATACTTGGTGTGTATACCGATCTGGATCAATATTGTCATGTAGCATGTCTAGTGTCAGAATCGGACGCGAAATGTCGCAATCTTGAAGTAGAGCTTTCGAAACAAATTCAGTCATATAACAAACTTTCGAAAAGTTTTTCTCAACTTGAGAAGCACTCCATTTCTCTTGAACTTGCTTTACAAAAAGGTGAAAAATCTCATAATCATAAAAAGTGTCAAGAAATGTCAGCTTCTTCGTTTCGTCTACTAAATGAAAAAGATTTCGAAATAAATGATTTGAAAGCTCAGCTAAAAGAAAGGGACATTGCCATTAGTGAGTTACAGAAACTCATTGAGAAAATGAAAGGAAAGTCTGTTTTGGGTAAACCATCTGCCGTTCGTCAACCAAATGCGGTTAAATGCCCTAAAACATCTATTTTGGGACAACCCCCACAGACTTTGCCTAAGATAGGAAATGATAAGAGCACTAATGTGATAGCACCTGGAATGTATAAGATGAACACTAGGTCCACTCAAACTGGAACAACGCAGTTACCTCAGAATACTAGGAAAACTAATCAACGTGTGTCTTCTTCTACAGGAGTAAATCCCACTACTAGTGTTAGCGGACCACAGCTTAAGAGCACTAGAGTTGAAGATAGAGTCATGCCTAACAATAGTCAAGGGAAGAAGAATGAAGTAGAAGATCACCGTAGGAATTTTAAGTTTTCTAAGAATAAAACGTCTGTAACTACATGTAATGACAGTTTAAATGCTAAGACCTCGAATGTTGAATTTGTTTGTGTTGAATGTGGCAAATGTGTTCGTACTTTCAATCATGATGCTTGTGCTCTTAATTATAATGGCGTGAATACTAGAACTAGGAAGCCTATTCGTATGCCCACTAGTACTAGTAAACCCACAAGAACTTTGAACCAATCCACTGAGCAACCACTTAAGAAACTAAGTGCGTTAGAATCCACTACTCTACGTAAACAAAGCAGGTTAAAGAAGCTTTATGAGAACATGATTAGGACATGTACACGGGGGTATTCAAGATTTACACCACCTGGATACAAATGGGTACCTAAGACAACCCCCATTCTAATTGGGTCTATGAATGTTAGCTTGCCTTTAGAATCTAGGTCCACTACTATTTTGGAACCCGTTTCTATCAAGGGCTCCCATTTGTCAAATGCTACATTGTCTTCTAATTCTTCTGCAGCTCGTCGAACTCATCCTATTCATAATGGACTCCGGGTGCACAAAACACATGACGGGCAATCTCAAGCTTCTCATTAACTTCGTGGAGAAGTTTCTGGGTACGGTACGGTTTGGAAATGATCAATTTGCACCGATACTCGGATATGGAGACTTGGTTCAAGGGAATATCACTATAAAACGGGTTTATTACGTCGAGGGACTGAATCACAATTTATTCTCGGTTGGTCAATTTTGTGATGCGGATTTGGAAGTGGCTTTTCGGAAATCTACTTGCTATGTTAGAGACTACGATGGGAATGACCTTCTTACAGGTTCTCGTGGTTCTGATCTCTACACAGTAACTCTTCAAGACACATCTTCAACAAATCCAATTTGCTTAATGGCTAAAGCATCATCATCTCAAGCATGGTTATGGCATCAACGATTGTCACATCTTAATTTTGACACCATCAACTTGCTTTCTAAGAATGATATTGTGACCGGTCTTCCTAAGTTGAAATTCGTCAAAGACCATCTTTGTTCTTCTTGTGAGTTGGGGAAAGCAAAACGGAAGTCTTTCAAATCAAAGACTACCCCAAGCTCAAAAGGACGATTGGAACTTCTACACATGGATTTATGTGGTCCCATGCGTGTAGAGAGTATTAACGGAAAAAAGTATATTCTAGTGATTGTTGATGATTACTCTAGATACACATGGACTTTCTTCTTAAGGTCCAAAGATGAAACACCAGAGGTTCTCAAAAACTTTCTCAAGATGATACAACGCAATCTTCAAGCTCAAGTCTTAACCGTAAGAACGGATAGGGGTACTGAATTTTTGAACAAGACCTTGCAATCTTATCTTCAAGAAGAAGGAATCGAGCATCAAACGTCTATTGCTCGAACTCCTGAACAAAACGGCGTTGTCGAAAGACGAAACCGTACTTTGGTAGAGGCTGCTCGAACAATGCTTTCTGCTTCAAAATTACCGCTATTCTTCTGGGCTGAAGCAATTGCAACTGCCTGTTATACTCAGAATCGTTCTCTCGTTATCCCTAGACATGAAAAGACACCTTACCACATCATCAATGACAGGAAACCTACTGTCAAATTCTTTCACGTATTTGGATCTTTATGCTACATCCTTAAAGACGGTGAGAATCTCGACAAGATGAAAGAAAAAGGTGATGCATGTATTTTTGTGGGGTATGCTACATTGTCGAAAGGATATCGAGTCTATAACAAGAGAACAAAAATTATTGTCGAAACAATTCATGTGAACTTTGACGAATTGCCACAAATGGTACTTGATCACAACAGCTCAAGTCCCGCACCTCAATGTCCAACAATGGCACCTACACAAAACAGTGTACGTCCCGTGCAAGAATATCAACAAAGTACTCCTACAGCAGACTCGACGGATACGACACATATGAATGAGTTGGTTGACTTATATGATCCTATGTTTGATGAATATTACTATGGAAACAATCAAGTTGTGTCAAAGCCTTCCGCTGTCAATACTGCTGATGCACCTGAACAAAATCAACAAGACACAACTGCCTCTACTTCAGCAACCGTTGCTCAAGAGACAATTCCAGTGGATACTCAACAAACTCAAGAAACTGTCATACAACCAACATCACCAACCGTCAATGCTGAAGGAGGAAACAACAATCAAGCAGTCGATGCACAACCTGACGATGAAGAATTTATCAATCCGTTCGGTACACCGGTACACGAAGTCGGAGAGTCTTCTAGTCAACATGTTGATCCGTCCAACATGCATACATTCTACCAACCATATCCATCCACTCACCATTGGACACGTGATCATCCATTGGTGCAAGTAATTGGAAATCCTTCACAACCGGTTCGAACACGCAGACAACTCGAAACCGATGGCGATGTGTGTATGTATGCACTCACCGTGAGTTCAACTGTACCTACAAACATCAAACAAGCCATGACTGATCATGCGTGGATTGAATCAATGCAAGACGAAATTCATCAGTTTGAACGCCTAAATGTTTGGGAACTTGTTGACCGACCCTATGGGATGTCAATTTTAGATTTCAAATGGATCTGGAAAAACAAACTGGATGAAGAACAAACCATCATCAAAAACAAATCTCGTCTTGTGGTTAAGGGATACCGTCAACAAGAAGGCATAGACTACGATGAATCATTCGCTCCAGTCGCTCGTTTGGAAGCAGTCAGGATATTCCTTGCTTATGCTGCACATAAGGGCTTCACGGTTTTTCAGATGGACGTCAAAACAGCTTTTCTCAACGGTCATTTGAAGGAAGAAGTGTATGTGAATCAGCCGGAAGGATTCGTCGATCCTCATCATCCTGACAAAGTCTATCGTCTCAAGAAGGCTGTATATGGACTTAAACAAGCTCCAAGGGCATGGTACGAAGAACTTTCAAACTTCTTGGTGTCCAAAGGATTCTCCAAAGGTTCTATTGATCCTACTCTCTTTACTAATAAATATGGGGATGACATAATGCTGGTGCAAGTTTATGTTGATGACATTATTTTTGGTTCTACGAACCCAAAACTTTCAAAACGTTTTGAAAAATTAATGCACAGCAGATTTGAAATGTCAATGATGGGGGAGCTAAAATTCTTTTTAGGCCTCCAGATTCATCAATCCCCACGTGGTATCTTCATTAACCAAGCTAAGTATGCTCAAGAGATACTTAAAAAGCATGGTATGACCTCATGTGCTCGCGTTGGTACACCATTGTCGACCACATCCCTAGACGCTGACTTTTACTCATATCCCGTAGATCAAACGCGATATCGCAGTATGATCGGGTCACTTATGTACCTTACAGCCAGCAGGCCTGATATTCATCATGCCACATGCTATTGTGCACGATATCAAGCCAGACCTACTCAAAAGCACCTCAAAGAGGTTAAACGGATCTTTCGGTACCTTAAGAATACCATTCACATGGGACTCTGGTATCCGAGGGAAACCGGTTTTCATCTAACGGCTTTTTCAGATTCTGATCACGCAGGTTGTCTTGATAGTCGTAAAAGCACCTCTGGTAGCATACAATTTCTAGGGGAAGACAAGCTTGTCAGCTGGTCGTCAAAGAAGCAGGATTGCACTTCGCTCTCATCAGCTGAAGCAGAATATGTGGCTCTATCCGCGTGTTGTGCTCAAGTCCTCTGGATGAGAACTCAACTCACGGATTATGGCTTCCACTTTGATAAAATACCTATGTATTGTGACTCAAAGTCGGCCATAGCCATATCTTGCAATCCGGTTCAGCACTCCCGCACCAAGCACATCGATGTCAGATATCATTTTATCAAGGAACAAGTGGAACGTGGCATCGTGGAATTATACTTTGTCAGAACTGAGTACCAGCTGGCAGACTTGTTTACAAAAGCTCTATCGAAAGATAGGTTTGCGTATCTCGTTGGCCGTCTTGGTATGAAGTATATGACTCCAGAAGACTTGGAGGTTTTGGCAAATGAAGCTGCTTGATATTCTATCACTATGACTTCTAGGCGCATCACAGCTTAGAACTCGGACCTCAACTAAGGAAAGTTTATCTCGGACGATAACTTATCCTTCTCAACGAGAAATTCATATTTCTCGGTCATGAGCTTCTCAT
Organism: Glebionis coronaria; assembly: GCA_025667525.1. Lineage (NCBI taxonomy): Eukaryota > Viridiplantae > Streptophyta > Magnoliopsida > Asterales > Asteraceae > Glebionis > Glebionis coronaria. The sequence continues at coordinate 469,871,773 of CM046875.1, read as the reverse complement.
AAAAACATTCAAAGTTTTTTAGTTCATGAAAAACGATTTCTAAGTAAATGTCATCTTAGAACTCGAACTTCAACTTAAGGAAAGTTTATCACGGATGATAACTTATCCTTCACAACGGGAAATTTATTTTTCTCGGTCATGAGCTAGTCACAAAACAATCAAAGTTTTGAGCTCATGAAAAACGGACCCGAAAGGGAAGTGTACGTTTCAGTGCGCTTTCCCTAATCAATAGAAGAGAAGTCTTCTATCCTGATTATTTTAAAACCGTTGAACACAATTTTTCAAGAATTTCTCAAAAGGTTTTTCTAAATCTTTCAAAATTGTGTGTTCAACACTCCCTTCCTCATAAGTGGTTTTTATATCTCAAAATTGTCATATGTTATTTTGATCAATTTTTGAGGGGGAGCGTTTTAAAATCAAGCCTTTTAATGTTGTTGGGTACATCTCTAAAATTGTCATATTTTATGTATCCAACACATTCCGAAAATGATATGAAATTGTCAAATGTAATATAATATATCGGAAAAGGCATCTCAACTCCGTACCTCAACATATTTTGTGGTGTCGTTTTTCTAAAATTTTGTCAAATTTTGTCTCAAGACACACATATATTGTTGAGGGGGAGCGACCCGACTAAAAATGTTCCATGATTCATGCGTGCACACATGTTTCTCTCCCATCGATTTTTCAGAAATTGTCATATTTTAATCAATTAATATCTCTAATATGATGTTTTTATATTAGAGATAGGGGGAGAAAATGTGATTAAAATGTAATATATCGCAACATGTGATCTTAAAAACTCAAGTGCAACTCTTTCCTTCACATGCCAAACTATTTCGTATATCGATGCATGTGTGTAGGGGGAGCTTTTCGGAAATGTAAAACTTTCAAGTGTTAAAAGTTTTGATTTTTATCAAGCACTTTGAATGGTTTTCAATGGTTTTATGGTTACGATCTTTACCCAAAACAACCTACTATCCACGACGGAACGATGGAGTCAAAAGGTGGTTTAGGATAGGAAACTAAGTCCTATGATCTAACCAGAACCGGAGGGATCTACCCAAGGACATTCCATAGCTAGAAATAGTTGTCCTTAGGAAAGATGGAGTGGAATGAAGCTGAATGCGGACCAAGTACTTAAGTTAGCACTGGAACAATCACAACAAGGTGCTAATGATGACGTATTGGTAAGCATTGAAGGAGTTGAATATTCCATGCAACTTAGGCAGAAACCGGGTCAATACATCTATTGAAGACAAGTCATCATGGACCCAGTGATGCAATGCACAACCCTTCCCAGCCATTCGAGTTTCTCTCAAAAGAAACTTGTCTCATTGTCACGGAGATCAACACGTATCTATTGACTTTCTCACTCCGAGTCAGTTAATATTGAAAAGGTGGCAGTCTGCTCCAGCCTCCGATTACCAAAATGCACTTATTGAGTCTAGAGCCAAACGAGATCAATTTATCATCTCATTAGGACACAATCGAGTCCTACGCATTATCCTTGTGATATTGCCAGAACATCTGAGTGATACGATTCACAATGAAGATGGAAATCCTGCTTGAGCCAGCATTAAACAAGCTCATGGTAGGTAACTTGTGCGATTCTACATGAATCAAACTTGTGAGAACTGGAAAGCAACTAAGTTTTGATTCTTAATTGATTCAAACTTGATTCCAGGTTTCTTCGCAAAATCCATGTGATCTTGCCAGAACATTCAGAGTGACACTCACTAGTGTTCACAGTGACGAATGGAAATCCTTCCAGTGTCAACATCAAACAGCACTGCGGTAGGTAACTCGCAAGATTCTCTATGAATCAAGCTTGTGACAAACTGGAAAGCAACAATGGTGCGATTCTTTTAGAATCAAACTTGTTCCAGGAAATCTGAATTGACGACTCTAATCAGACGGATAATTTATCCTTATGATTCACTCTTTACGTTCGCAGTCTGCTTTGAGACGGTCGAGTAAAGAGAACTGGCTACTACCGCCGGGAAACCCTGTCAAGGAGGTTCTTAATCGAATCTACCTGATCACAGGTACGGTATTTAATACCGTTTAACGGTCTTCACCGACCGGAGGTAAAACGCTACCGAGTTAGGGTGAAATGTTCAAAGCCATTTCATCCGTGTCTATATATGTTGCTGCATATCAAGAAGGTGGCGTAGCTGTGCAACCGATGTCGATTCAGAAGTCACAAGAGCACAAGATGGCGATAATCAAGATACCTAAGAATGTAAGAATGTAATAGGTCATCTTAGTCACAAGGAGTACAGATGAAGATCTCAAGCACTCAAAGTCAAATGACAAAGGCTCAAGATAAAGATCACGAAAGCATTAAGGAACAAAGTTGTTACAAACAAGATCTAGACCAAGATACAAGACCAAAGAAGGAAGATCTCCTCTACAAGAATGTATTCTCTCAATCATCTTATGCTTGTTAAGCTTTTTAAGATGACCGATACATTGGGGGAGATTGTTAGCCCTATATTTATATAGTCGAACAAGAATGTAATAGGTCATCTTAGTCGTTAAAAGGTCTTGTATTGTAATAGGTTAGTCGGGAAAACCGGGCTTGGACTTTAAGCTAATATTGTATAAGTTAGGGGCGTAAGCCCAAAACAAATCCAAGCCCGGCCCAAGATGAAGCCGACAAAGGCCTTAGAGCCGTGGGGTATATAACCCTCTTTCACATGTGAAAGAGGGTGTTGGTTCATTTCATTAAACACATAGTTTTAGTGTAAACCTTCCACTTCTCTCTCTACTTTCTCTTTCTACTTTTCTCCTCTTTCTCTCTCTAAGAATCTTGTGTTATGGATTAATGGGAACAACAGGTGACTTCTTCCGACTTTGTTTTATACAAACATATATTAGATACTTTTTATTATAAGCATACCATTTTTGTATAAGGTTAATTCATGATGATTACTTACGCTTAAAATATTTAACTTTGCATAACTGAAGAATCATGACTACATGGCCCCTTGATTTCCTTTCATCAAAAAACTTTGCAAAGGTTTGATCCCATGAGTCAAAAAAACAGCATTCAAGTTGTACACCTCTGATATAATGAAATTAAATTAAGGATAGTTAAGTATATGTTGAAAGAAAAAGATCTAATTCAATATTTGTTTTAAAATAAAAAGCTTACTTGACATCCTCCAAAATTATGGTCCTTCTTGTTTTGTTTTTCCCACCTTTGTTAAAAGGGATAGAGTCGGAGATAGAGATCACAGTTCCAATTACATCTGTATTTTCATAAAACAACTTGTTAATGTAAATAACTAACGGTAACAAAGAAAAACATAATGATTAAACATGATATAAAATACTCACCCACAAGTTCTGTTTCAGGGTATTTCCTAGTAGTAAAAGCAGATAAGGGTGTAAATTGGAAACCATGAATTTTTCTATCAAAATCCGGAACCCTTTTCACGTTTGTGTTTCCATAGAAATTAAGCTTATAAAGATGGTTCAATAATGGAAATTTTCCAGAATTGTTTCCAACACCAAAGTTACTGAAAACATAACATTTTCCTTCCTCAAGTAAACCTTGGAACTTGCTGATATATTTTGAATCTATTTTTGCTTGCATACGATTACCCTGAAAACCAAAACAAAATTTTAATGTTTATATTTAAAGATTAGCTATATTAAAGATCAGATATAAACAAATACTAATAAAACTACCTCAGGGTCTTGCATCACAAAGTCTAAGCTCCATACCACACTTGGGTTTCCAACCGGATGAGACTTAAAGATGCTTAGGCATCTGGCTAATACCTTGATATCATCCAAAATTGGATCGACATCACATATCTTAGTCATGTTTGAATCCATTTCCGCATACAAAGTAAAAGAAAACACAGCATGAGTCTTTTGATATGTATACTACCTATATGTACCCATATACAAAAAATAAAACAAGCTATATAATGAACATTACTTTATGTTGAATCTGATACAAAGAGAGAAGAGATTGCAAAAGTGTGACTTTTTACAGTGTATGTGATGATTAATTTATAGTGATTGAATTAGGTTAAATGGTTTATTTAAATTTCAAAAAAAATCAAAATTTAAGATGGATAATTAAGGAAATAATTTTAGCATTCAAAGGGATTGACCATGAAATCAGGAAGATTGTTATTTTCAGTTACACTTTTTTAAACCTAAAGATAATTCAAAGTTTAATCATAAATTACACACGTGTAACATATTATTAGTGGACCTGATTGATTTGGTTTACATAAATAAGTTCAAATGTTTAGAAATTCAATCTTTATAATACCTCAAAATCCTCCAACAGCATAAATTCGTGGAATAAGGATGATAATCTGTATTCATCATCTTGTGTTTGTCAACAAAACAACAAATACATATAATTAATGTTAAAACAACAATATATATAAATAAAGTTTATCTTAAAAATTACAGAATATTTAAAATAATAAACAGAATAATAATTGAAGGTAATTTGTGAATAAAGTTGATATAAAGTAATAAACACAGACATGGCTGCAATCGAGAAACTAAAATTCGTATAATCGTTAAACACAGTCAAGACATATGTGCTGTAACTATTTCCTACAAAAAACAACACAAATGCACTTGAATCATCAACAACTATTTCCTCAAGGATGTGTTGTAACTATTTCCTCAAGGATGTGCATAAAGACTAAAGATTAACGTACAACATGACAATATGGGGTGTCCAACCTTGGTGACGTAAAAAACATATATTTGAATACGTAGAAACAAACTGTCAAGATCCCGCATCATTGTATAGCCTTAATCCACATCATTCCACTTGTTACACATCATACATTATTTCAAATGATATTCATTGAACCAAAATATGATTAAACATTCTTGATCATATAATGAGTAGAAAGGATCAGTGATGTGCATGGTAGATGTTTAGAAGACTTTTTATTAAATACCAGCCGCAAAGTTTGTTAACTAATTAGTGGTTCAGTTTCTATAGTTGATATTTGTAACAATTTTATTATAGCTATATCTTGCATATGTTCCCGAGCTTAAAAGTGAATCAGGTATTTTATGTATCATAAGAAACATGTTTTACACCTTGTTTGAATTTCAGTAGTGATATTTAAGAAGCTTAAAATTTAATCCATTTAGTACTTAAGTTTAAAAAATACAAATACTATGACACAATATAAGACGAAATATATTGAATCACTTATCGAAGAGGCTTTTGATTGTACATTATTAACAAAAACCGGTTCAGACGTCTTAAAAACACCCTCAAAATGTGAAAATGGGCTATAAATTTACCTTGGAACTTGAGCATGTCGTTCAGCCTGTTCTGCGATTTCAGAAATTTCTATGTAGATGCTCTTCTCGTTAAGAATGCAATGGATCACAAAATTCATGAGGAAAATAAAACACAATACTTTAAAGTCAAATAGTACCACCCATTTTTATGCAGTTCCCTTGATTCTTGCGAATTTCAAGTCAGCATGCGGAATACAGTTGCGACCTGAAATATATCATATGTAAGTTTTATGTTATGTAATTTTACCGAGACACTTTTTAATTATCAAAACATGATAAAATTTGAAAAGTAAAAAAAACAAAAAACAAAACATGTATAGGAGTTTTTCCCACCACTTGCTTTATGAGATGCAACACCAGCACTTGTCGCTCTTTTCTTTGTTGTTCTTATTGGAGGCTCAGGTACTACAGATTCCGTACCAGCCTTCCTCCTCTGGCGGTGCATAAATCATGTACGAAATAAAAATGAAGGATTTCAGGAGCTGTTAGATCACGCATGTCACTCTCGTCTCTGTACTTGTTCATGTTGGTAAGATGATTTCAGATTATCTAACATAGCATACGAAACTCGGTTGTCCTTTTGTATTGTTTGTAGAACTAAAAAGCATGATGAGGGGTATTCTGCATATAAATGAGCTAAATATTATGTTTGGTATGAACAAATACCACCACGTGATTATACTGGCGCCTATACTATATAGCAAGCAAAACCACCAGTGACACCATGTCAATATATAGCACGGCTGATTACATTTGCATTTTTAATGGTGTTTAAAAAAGAACTAAATCATAAGGAATTAAGATTGAAGAATATACTGTATTATTTAACCAGAAAAGTAAAATGAATCTCCTTATTATGTTCGAATAAATAAAGCAGGAGCAAGTGATTTTGTGATTGAAAAAGAGGTGAAGGAGCAGAGTAATTACGGGTCTTTTATATATGGGAGTCCTACTTTTATAATTCTAATAAACAATATTACTTGATCCACTTTTGTATATTCTACTTAACTGATTCTCGTTTAGTTATTTTTTAACCCAAATTACCAAATTAGTAAACTTGTTTATCAATAATTCAATATACATTCTCGTTTTGACATTTATGCGTTGTAGTAATACACACTTTGAGATACCATTGCCTTTCATTTTAATATCGCCATACCTCAATTACAATCTCATCCTTACATGATTCTTTTCATATCATAATACACCTCCATGTAGTAACATATAATCTTAAATCTTAATCATAATATAATCATAAAAAAACAAACAATTGGTAACTTACCTGTAAAGTTGATAAAAGTGATAGTATATACCTAACTGAAGCGAAGATATATCTACATGAATTAACTGGTATGTTGAAATAATAATCCATAAATCGATTATGTTATTTTTTTGGATTTATTATAATCCAATTAAGGGTTTTTATTTTGGGAATAAGATTGAATGGTTTGTTTTAACATGATATTGGTTAATAGATTGATGTTAACAAAACTTTTAACATGAATGTGGATGAATTAACTGGTTAATCGATCTACCACAGTGGTTGCACCCTGAATCGATTATGTTTTTTTTGGGGATTTATTATAATCCAGTTAAGGGTTTTCATTTTTGGAATAATATTGAATGATTTATAATATCCATGTTAGTCGCTTGATGGATTGATGAATTTGTTTGATGGATCTTGGAAGAAATGAATCAGGATAATCATACCTCAAGTCTTCTCGCAGCAGCAAAATCCTCCAGCAGCTAAATCCTTTTGATTTTGTATTTGTGTGTGTAGATTCTTGTTTTTAGGATGTCATCCGGGTTTTTTTTTGTGTAGATGAATATGAATGTGGAGGATTTTGTTATTAATGTTAGTGCAATATGGGACGTTGATTATTTTTGTTTTACACGTGTACTTTTTACAGGATTTTGGCCCAAGATCATATTTACCAAAACCTTCCTTTATATATATTAAAGATTTCAAGTTTACATTTTTATTACACTGTTAAATTAATTTTTCGTCACGCTTTAATTTTTCGTCATTTAATTTCTCGTTAATTACTTTTAAAGTTCTTAATATTGCACCTTTTATGTTTTCATTAGTTTTAGTTTTAATTAACCGTCATTTACTTTAACGTCTTGCACATTTACTTTACTACAACGACCAAACTATTTGTTTCCACCAAAGGACAGCTGAGTCGCACTTAAACCAGTAATCAATTCGATTAGACCACTTCAAAGAATCTTTTTCATACTTGGGAAAAGCCTTGTATTAGTAGGTGATCACGTTTTCCTCAAGGTATCACCTGCACGAGGAGTTAAACATTTTGGAATCAGAGGGAATCTCAGTCCTCGCTTCATCGAACCGTTCGACATCATAGAACGCGTTGGTGAAGTGTCATACCGTTTAGCGTTACCGCCTCAAATATCACACGTTCACAACGTGTGACATGTGTCCTTACTCAGAGGATACAACTATCATCCAGTTCATGTTTTCCAGTATCCACTTGATCAGATTTGAGAGGATCTTTCGTATGTTGAAGAACCCGAGAGAGTTCTTGAGCGACAAGATCGTGTCATGCGGAGGAAGACGATCCCTTTCGTCAAAATCCTCTAGAGGGATCATCCTGAGCGGGAAGCCACTTGGGAGACAAAGGAGTCTATACAGACTTCTTACCCTCATTTCCAGTTCTGATTCGGGTATGTTTTCTTTCAGTTTACGTTTCTCTAATTCGAGGACGAATTGTTCTTTTAGAGGGGAAGAGTTGTAAAACCCGCATTAAAAATCCTATGAACAGTACACGTGAACAGTAACTTATGAAAACACTATAAAATTTAAAATTTCCATTTATAATATTTATACACGTGTCACGACATTACATAACGAACAATCATAAATATTATAAATGTGACACGATCACGATTACCAAATTCACGACAAATAAATGACAAACTTACACGATTAATATAGGACTCGAGAAAAACTATGGGTTTCCCATATGGAACCCATATGCCGCGGTTAAGAGACAAGAGGAAAGGAAAATGGGCTTTTAGCCCATGACACTAAATAAACAAAACACAGGGGAATTGTTTTTCTCATAATTTAGGTTTTCACAAAAAAAAACACTCCTCTTGCCTCCTTTTTGTTCTTCCCGCCGGCCATATCAAACCACAAGGACAATTCAGACCATTTGGTCTTTGATTTTGGAGTCTACGTGTTCGTGATCATTAACTCTTTCATTCCACGTGTTCGGTATGATCAAGCACATTTTTCTTTTCTTTTAATTCCTTATGGAATTCATGTTTTATTTTAATTAATCTTATAAACATGTAATAAAAACAGTAGATTAGTTAAATCATGATTAAAGGGGATGTTTGGTGTTATTTTGGGCTAGCGGAGACACAACCGAGAGTTGGGGGACTCTCGGCTTGTTTGATCCGACGCCACCGAGACCCACACGGGGCTCGGTTTGGTTTGTTGTTCGAACGCAACAAGGGAACAACCCCGACCGTAGGTCGGGGTATGGTTTTGGTGTTGACCGAGAGCCAACCGAGACCTTAGGGTGTCGGTGGGGTTCTTTTTGGCTAACAGTGGGAACCGAAAACTAACAGGGGGAACCGGTTTACTACTGGTGGGAACCAGCGTGAACCGGTGTGAACCGGTTGAACCACCGGTGTCAACCGGGGCTCAGCAGTGGGAACCGCAAGCCACCAGTGACAACCGGCTAGCCGGTCTAGCCACTGGTAGGGCTGTTTGGCTTGGCTTATGTGTGGGACCAGGTTTCGGGCTCGGGTTAATTTTAAAACACGGTTTCGGGTCTCGGGTTAAATATTAAAATCAGAAAAAACATGTTAACTAAATTAATCCCTAGAATTTTAATTTAATTAAATTCATGACTTAGGTTTAGTATTAAATTAATATTACATGTATAACCTAAAATATTTAACTTAGCTTAATTTAATTAAAACATGTATTTTTAATTAAATTCCATATAACGTATAGTTTAATTAATTAACCAGTTATTTAATTAATAAGCTATAACCATGACTTGTATTGTACTAAATAAACTTTATTATTATTTATCATCCATCTTATTTCTAATTATGGAAACTTACTATTTTTGGAAACTTTTTATTTTTAGAAACTTACTATTTATGGAAACCTGCTATTTTTAGAAAGTTACTTAGTATTACAATACAAGTATTATAATACTCTAATACATGAATAATACACAACAGAAAATCAGAATAACTACAGTTAACACAGTAAACAGTAAAACATGACGGAATACATATAACAAGCTAATAACACACGGAACCAGTAAAACACATGTAATTCAGACAACTCATACACGTCCATATTTCTTATGTAGTGTTATCCGTCGAGGCGGATTAGTCTTCATCGTTTTCCTTAACTTCTACTGGACATAAGGTACGGATTTTCCGCCATTCAGTAAGGACAATCTCTTCCTTCATTAGGATTTCCCGTATGCAGCCAACTGTTTTCCCCAGTAGTTACAGATTAAATGCTTATGTTTATTAGTTACCTTAGCCATATACATGCATGACAAGTTTCACCTAGTTATGGAGGTACCATAACCATAACACTAGAGGCACTAGTGCTATGACTTCACCACGGCGAAGTGATAGCTCGTGGCGTCCCTTTTCAGTTATTTGGCCATTATATTATTATATTATCATGTGGGGCGTATGGGTGCATCATAGTTACATGTTTCTGTCAGGATTTCATGGTGAATGTGGTGTGTGCCTTACATCCTTTACAAGGAGCTGATCCCTCCTACCCACTTAATTAGAGGCATCCCCTCTAATTTGAATGACGAGGTCACCCCTCCAAGTATTCATGCACGTTGTTGACCTCATGACCTATATTGGCTTTTGGTACATTAACTAATACAGATTTTCATAAGTAAGATAAGCTATGTTTTCAGAACTAAAACAGTGAACATGACAGACAAATAAGTTTTCCAGGACTTATTCATTTTCGTTGATATTCATGCTTTATGCTCTTTATATGCTTTCATATTTTGTGTCTTCCATGCTTTATTGTACATCCGTGCACTAAGCGTTATGCTCAGCCGTCTACTTTTCCATGTTCTTAAACGGCAGGTACCCAAGGACGCAAGTAGGAACTAACCCTCTTGTTGATCAACTTGTTAGTAATATCTCCTGGAAAAGAATCCACATCCCCATACTACAACTAAATTATAGACATACAATATAAAATGTTACGTATTTAAGTTACCATATGGTAAATATTAATTAATGAAAAAACAAAAACCTTTTCTTGTTGCTCAGGAATTTCAAATGCATCTTTGTCCATCATATGATAAACCTTACGATCAAATAGAACTAGCAAAATAGTAACAGTAGCATCTTGCACCCTTACATTGACTCTGAATCTGGTAAAAATAAGTAAGTACTCAATAAGTAAACAAGTTAAAAAATATGATTAAGGATTCTTTAGAACAAAAATAATAATAACCACATATATATTACAGCCGATGTAACTTTGGTCTTACATATGTTACAATAAATGACCTTATTTTCAACTTCATTCTCAGTAACATCTATAATTTCAAGACATTCAGATTCAGAAACCACATTTTTGTAACACTTACGACACACAATGTAGTCCCACCCATACTCTTCTTGAATATATTTGATTGTACCAAGTAACGCACATATCATTTTATGCCAAAAATAAGACCAATGATGTCACTTACATAAATTTCATGCATAGTTTCAATTTGAAAAAACTCTACAAAATGTAAAAACATATAAATATACCTATATAACATTAGGAATATCATCGGCGTTTTTTCTTGGGTACTTTGTAAGAAATTTCTCACGAAGAGTATAGACGGTTTGGCTAGATAAGTGAGTGGTCATTTGAGAATGTGTGGAAACACCCTTCTTGACACCAAACAGGAAAAAGAGGGAATAACATTACCATTAAGATCATATCACAAAACTAATTTGTTTTTAAGTTTAAACTTATAGGAAGTTGGTTTCTACATATGTACATTTTTACTATCAGTGTCACATTACCTCCTTTTAAGCTCATTTATTTTTTCAATGTCATCATTAAGAAACAAAAGAGTACCAAACAAAGCATTCTGAACAGTAGGATTGCCTACAACATAACATTATATAGAAAGGTTAATATATTGAAAAAATGCAATTCAAAGTACTATATATAAAGACATTTGGAAATATACCATTTCATAAATGAACTTTTTCAAACTGAATGATGATTATGACAAATCCTTTTGTATTTTTAGTAGAAACAAATGTACCAAAGTCTTTTTTCGTGGTTGTCCCATAAAGAACAACTTATCTTCTTACCTCTAACAAAATAGTAAAGACATATAAATAATTTATCTCAAACCAAAAAAATATAGATGAGATCTTACAAAACACGGAGGGTAACATACTCTACATCCTCCAACTGCAAATAATCCGCTTGCTCACTTTTCCATTTCGACTAAACACATTTATATCCCCACATTCAACAACATTACCTAGAACGTCTGCATAAATATATATGATAAGTAAGTGATAGGTGAGTTTTTACGTCTTTTAGGAAAAAAAGCGTAATTAGTGGTAAGCACGACGGTTTAGGAAAACCGTGCACAAATGACCCAAGATGTGGTGTGGGATCGTTCTCAAGGAGGCTAGTGTGTTGTGTTAAGAAATGATTAAATATTTGTGATTATGGTTATGAGAAAAGAAAAGAGAGAAGGATGACGGTTACGATTAAAATTACACTAAGACGAAAGTCGTACACGTACAACCGTAAAATATGGAGAAATTTAAAAATTAACCTAAAAAATCCTAGAAAATTGCAATAAATCCTAAAAAATGTAATTAGAGTTTACAAAAAATCAAAAATCACTCAAACCTTTTATTTAAGTAAATAATAATTTTTTAATGCTAATCAAAGCCCAAAATATCAATTTAATTAACAAAAAGCCCAAAATGAGATTTTTCACTTTGTAAACCTCTAAAATAACTTAATTAAACAAAAAACTATTTTTGAAAAAATTAAAACTAATTAAAACCATTTAAAAATGATTAAAAATTATAAAAATACTAAAATAATTCTAATAATTAATTAAATGACAAGAAAATTAATCTAAAAGTTTTAAAAATCCTAACTTGATGTTTTTAACCTAAAAAAATGAAAAAGTTGCAAAAATATTAAAAACTAATTTTAATAATAAAATAATAATAAAATATTAATAAAAATCCAAAATTTATAAAAAATTCTAAAAACTTGCAAACTAGTTTAATTTAACCTAAATAAACAGAAAATGAACTTGAAATGACAAAAATACCCCTAATGGGCCTCCAAATGGGCTAAAAGTCCAAACAGTCTATTAATTGGGCTTTTTAAGGCCCAATAAGAAAAATGTTGTCCAAATAAGTGTGAAAATGTATGTATAGCCAAAAAAGGACCGGCCCCAAAACTTCCAGTGAAGCTTAAAATTCAAATTTAAACACAAAATTCCAAAGGCCCAAAAGGTGAAAGTGAGCTTATCACATCTTATTTAAAAACAGCTTATTCTTAATGGGCTTTTTGGCCCATTAAGCTATAAGTTGATGCCATAAGCTAAAATTTGACACACAACCTTATCTTGACCTAATTAAGCTGTTTGTAAAAATAATTTTTGAATAAGCCCAAGAAATAAGCCTGAAATAAGCAAAAGCTCTCTACACAAAACGACAAAATAGTCATTTTCGAGTTCTAGGCTGTTTCAAGAGCTGATTCAACTTGCAAAAGGTTTCAAATGTCAAAATTAAGCTTAATCAACAAAAACTTTTCAAACAAGCACACTCAATAAGCTAAAATAAGCAATAAGTTGTTTTTGAAAAAAGACAAAATAGTCGTTTTCTAGTCAAAAGCTAAAACCAAAACCTGTAAACAACAAAACTGATTTATAAGCTCAAAATAATAATATCTATCACAAATAAAAGTTGTTGCACAATGGAATAAGCTAGAATGAATTATAAATAAGCTGTTGACCAATTTGCACTAGCAGTGGCTAGCAGTAGTGAGAAAGGGTTCCCACTGCTTTAAATTTTTTACTTGCTGTTTTAGAGTGAATTACTTAGTTTCTTTGACAATCAAGGCACCCTTACAACCAGTGGGTTGTAAAGAGTCAATAACAAGCAAGAAAACATAAAATCACTCAGCCAGTTGATACAGTTTAATCAAACAGTCCATAGACATAGCATAAACATGGTATAAGCAGATCTGGTGGTTATAAGCTACTTTTAAGCTAGTATAAGCCTACCAAACTGAACCAAAAGCATACAATAGCAATATCAGACTTAGTGACACACAAATAAACATGTTTCAAGCAAAATATCCAAGATTAGCACTAGATTCAAGCTTATGCAAGTTTACTGATGAACAATGAACATACAAAATCCTATTTGCTGATATAGTTGACCAAATCTTTAATTTTAAACCCTCAAATCTACAAATCAGATCATAGAAACTTTGTTTTATCACTTGTTAACCCTAGACATGCATATAATCTAGGTGTTCACAAAGTTCCAGTCAACAAAGACCTAAAACAAACTAGTTATGCAAAGATTTTAGTTTTGATGTTTAAGAGCACAAAACTTGCAGATATCAGACCACAATCACTTCAATAACAGATAAAAATAACAAGCAACCCTAAACAACTACTCACACTCATGTAGATGAGAACCAAATAGAAATCCCAAACACCCTTTATACTTTTTAAATACAATTTTAACAAAGTACAAGTATTCTCAAGACTGAATCAAGCTCAAATAAGCATCATATCATCAAATATATGAACTAAGAACCAAGTTGCAGGTATAAAATCACGCATACACCAGCAGACCACAAAAAACACTTAGAACCAAGACTTTATCAGATTTTTGGAGAAAATATGACAAACCTCATGAATGTACATCCACACTCACGAATTTGAGAGCTTATGTGGTAGCTTAACAACCACAAGCTTCCAACAAGCTGCTAAGAACAACAAGATTAGTAACAAACAGATTATATAAAGAAAAAAATGGAAAATGACAAAGATCTTTTCAAGCTTGAACCCCACACCTTGATTCTTCCCAAACCACAAGCCTCACAACACCTTGATAAACTCATTATCAGGGTGTTATGATCAACTTATAGCCCAAAAAGTTCAAGTGTTTAAACAAGAACTTAGAAAAAAAATAAGGTTTTGAAACTTTTGCAAACACTTGCACAATCTTTAAAACCAAACTTTCAAACTTCAAATCCATAAATATATAACAATAACAAGATAATATAAAGGTTGGAACCTTGAATTCATCACAAAATCAAACACTTAATTCATTCACTTGAAAATAAGGATTTACAGATTTTTGACCAAAGAAAACCAAGAACAAAGAACAATGTATGACCCTATACCCTTTATATAGAGGGTGTACATGTGTTTTATAAAGCTGAAAACATAAAACCTTAGTTTCTTGAAGTCCCAAAAATGCCCCTTGGAAGTTTGAAAATTGCTTGATCATGTGAAGTTATCTTGGCATTTTGTTGGTGCTAGTTGGGTGGAATTGTGATCAAGGGCTCACAACAAGCTTAAAATGTAAGCTTCATTGTGGTGTGTAGATTCTCTGGATGAATTTGTCTTCTTCCTCAAAACGTGTGCAGGGGACTATACATGTGAGTCATGTGATGATGTGGCAAGGGAAAAGTGAGTTGGGTTATGTTTATAACAACCCTAATCATAATTCTAGACAAGATGGTGGTCTAATTTTGGCTTAAACACAAACCCCTAATTTGTGTTCTTTGCATGAATAGTGGAGTTTAATCTTGTTTTGTGTTTAAAAATGTGTTAACCGCGTTTTTTAAATAACTAATTAAGTTAGTTATTAAAATCGCGTCAGTGGATTATGACGTGGTGAAATGGTAGATTCTGATTGGGTGGTGGGATTTGGTGGGTGAGGTGTCACAACATGGTTGGTTAAGGTATGGTTCCTTGTCTGCCAGCTTTGGTCCCTCAATTTCTTTCTTTCTTTCATTTGAAGTTTAAACCTTGCACAATCCGAATTCCCTTTATAAACAAGTTTCATTTCTTTGATTTTGGCAACAAAACTTTTGCAAAGGTATTTCAAAGGGTATTTCTTGCCATTTCATGATTCTTCAAGGATTCTTTTTGACATATCTTCATACTTCAAGGTCTTGACTTGTATTGTTGACTTTGTGGAGGACTAATATTGACAAGTCTTCATAATTTAGGGACCATTCTTGCCAATTATTCAAAGTGGAGGGTCCTTTTTGCAATTTGACAAACTTTAAGGACCAAACTTGTAATTATGAATATACAAGGGTTTAAAGTGTCAATTATTCAATATTGGAGGACCCTTCTTGTACAATCTTCAATTCTTCAAGGGATTTTCTTGGAAAATCAACTCTAGGGCCCGGTTCATTGTGCGGCTTCGTTTCCCGTGTTTGTTTTTGCTTGTTTCTTGTGATCTTTTGCCATTTTCTCAATATCCGTACCTAAAATACACATTGAACAAACACAAGCATATATTTGGCACATTTTATGATATTTTAAGCATTTTAAGCCTGTTTTGGACGATGAGACTATGTATAAAAGTAGTCTCATCACTCCCCCATACTAAACCATTGTCGTGCCCTCACGTAATGCTAGAATAAAGTATCTTAGCACCTCCAAAATTCATTTTTATGAACTTTTATTGAATGATAAACTACACTACTTCTATTTGCTACTACTTGTGTTTTAGACATAATGTAGGATTTTCATCGCAAAATGGAACGTTTAGGTTCATAGAACATGAACACGTGAATGCTTCGTTAGAAATAATTTCATCCTCTTCGATTTTCACCCCAATTCTATGCCAAGCGTGTAACGAGATCATTGTCATTATAAGTTAGTAATGCTAACACTACTCATATGCCCTAATCACGTACTTAGACTCCCATTTTCCTAAGTGGTATCTCTTATATTTTATTTTTGTCTTGAATGATCACGAGGATACATTTTTTACTTATGTGATGATAGAGATTTAGGTCTAAAAATAGAGTCATAACGGTGTAACCAAGACCATCGAATTAATAACCCCCCCCCCCTAATAGACAACGATATCAAAAAAGTAAGTCAACAAGAAGGATCGATAAACACGGTTTTATAACGGTTTTGAACATGAGACTTATTACTAAGACTTTTATACGCCCCCTACCGGATGGGCCTTATTATCATAGGCTTACCTCCATCTTTTATTCAACTTCGCCATGAAGCTTTTATTATAACTTCGGTTTTGCCTTGCCTTTTATTATCCTCCTCATCGGTGGTTTTATTATGGCCAAAGACGTATATCCTCACGCTAAAGCGAATTTTGGATCTTTAAAGCTTCAAAGATTAAGGCTTGATTCACTTTAAATTTCGCATAGATTTTTCGGCCTTGTGAGCTTCAAATTGTTTGCTTGATTTAGGTGAGCACTTGAAATCTTATTATTAGGTGAAGCTTTAGATTATTCGGGTTGCCAATACTTCAAAACCGTGACGCTGGCCATACCTTAATGTCTTCCAAATTTAATTACATGGAAGCTACTAGAAACCAACAATCAAGACTAAACCGCTAAGCCAATACTTATTAAGCAAAATATATATACAATCGAAGGGAGAATAAGCAACCAACGAGAACACATGAATTTTTGAAAGAATACGAGTACTCTACGTTTAGCATAGTAACTTATAATTAACTCTATCATTTCTCGTCCTTATTTAAGAGACTTAGCCTAATATAAAGTTAAGGAATCGAAGCTAAGTGCTCAACACGCATGGTCGAGTCAAAAATTACTCTTATTATCGACATCGGAAAATCTACATTCGTGTCTTCAAACACTTATAAAACATGAGAAAATATTTCAAAAAATTTGGCCATTTTTAGCCTTATATGCAACAAAACGATAAACAAAAAGATAAACTTTTGGAGAAGGTTTGGCAAGGCAAGTATCTATTCACCCCCTCCCCCCATACTAAAGTTAAACATTGTCCTCAATGTTTCGAGTCTGAGGGAAGGATACCCCTATACTAGAGACGTAGTCGAATGCTTAATCTAGCATGGAACGAGTGGAACCCTTAAATCTAAAGCCGTTTATGAAGTGTGCTATAAACCTAAGGTTAGAACATTCAAGGATACATCATATGGATATCGAGAAATTCTTCCAAGAAAACGATCGAGTGCTCACATAAAACGAACACGAGAGGCTCCAATCGTGAAGATAATGATCATCTAAAAACCACAATGCACAAACAACCACGAAACAAAGGTTGGAAGGGCACAAATCCCCTCACGTTACTACATTAGAAAGTGATAATATGTACATGGATAAGCATGGGACTCCCTCACGAGGCACCTTATTTTTGATAACCGAGTCAAAATCTCGACTCGAACCCCCATAAATGTGATCATTTTAAGGATAATCTTGGTTCGATCATTTTTGGTGGGACTTACATGATAAACAAGGCCCAAAAGCAACCAGTATTAAGGACTAAGTCCTTTGATGATGCAAAATATCGGGATCGAAGATGGCGTCCTCGTTTTCATTGGATAAACAAACCAACGCCACTTCAACACGTGCCAAAAACCCAAAGGGTTTGAAGAAAAGAGATGAGAAGTAGAAAGGTGGGACAAATGGTAAGACAAACTTTTGAGCTACTCGAGGTAGCCTCACACCAATCAAATGAAAGTATTTTCCATTTATTGCATCGGTGGAGGACCAAGATTTCCCTTTATAAGCAATTCCGGGATCGAATATCTCGTCCTCGGTGGAGAAAGGTGAGGAAACATAAGGGGCTTCCCCCACACTTAACCCACACAAAGCATCGTCAAAAGGAGTAGACGATCTTGTAGTATTCAAAACACGAGGTGATGACGGAGTTAGAATTGTAGAAAAATATTTTAAATCTAGTTCAAAATCTTTTCCTTTTTCATCTTTTGAAAACTCCTTATGAAAACCCGATTTGATTATGTAAAAATATTTGGTGTTTCGAAAACGATGTTAGGCACACTAAAAATTCTCACATTTAAGTCACGTTTAGGTGGTGGTAAGTTCTCAAAACGTTTATCAATAAAGAACACCGCCCCATCGGGGTCAGCATACTCATCATCCGAAAAATCTTCTGTGATTGAAGACGTAGGTTCAACACTCTTAACCTCCACCGGCGGAGGGGATGGAAAATCGTTTTTATCAACAACTCCTAAAACTCTTTTTGAAAATTCTTTGCAAATGTTTTTTATTGAATCAACATGGTTTAAAGACGTGACAGAATAAACATGAGAAAGCGTAGAGTTTTGAATTGCATTTATGACGAGTTCCTCCTCATTAAAACGTAGAGTGATATTCCTAGCATGAACGTCAATAAGTGCTCTGGACGTATCCAAAAATGATCGACCTAAAATTAGAGGAACTTTAGCATCAATGGGTATGTCTACAACGATGAAGTCCATGGGATAGTAAAACTTTCCAACTTCCACAAAGACGTCTTCGGCTACTCCACAAGCAAGATTCATAGAATGATCGGCCATCTCGATTGACATTTTTGAAGGAGTGAGATTAGGAAGATTGAGCGACTTAAAAATCTCAAGAGGCATCAATTCATACTATCACCAAGATCGGCCAATGCGTAGCATTCTTCCATATCTTGGATAGCACACGGAATTAAAAATTTACCGGGATCATCGACTTTTTGAGGTATGCGGCTAAGAAAACCGATGAACAACTAGACGATTTTTGCAATTTCTCTTTGTTATTCAACATACTTTTGAAGTTTGTGGCAAACCGAGGCATCATGACCAAAGCGTCGGCAAAACTTATGTTAAAATGCAAGTCATGAAACATTTTCATAAAAAGTTCAAATTGATAATTGTTACGTTCTTGTGCCTTTTCCTTGTTTCGTCTTGATGGGTAAGGTAAGGGTGGTGTGGGTTGGGGCATAGGCATCGACCTTGTAATCTCGGGTTCCACTATTGGTATTGGCTCAAACGTAGGTGTGGTTTGAGCGGTACTTTGTGGGATTGGGATAGGCTCCTTTTCAACCACCACCTCGGGCTATTTCTCGATTTCCTTCTCCGTAGAAGTACTTGGACGAGAGATTGGTTCTTTGAAAGTTTTACCACTACGAGTAGTAATAACCTTCAATTCTCCTCGGGTTTACAATCGTATCACTAGGAAGACCACCCGAAGAAGAGGGTTTACACATGATTGCTTCAAACATTTTACCCATTCGATCTTCAAATTTTGATTGCCTTACATACGCTTTTAACAACTTTTGCTTAATCTCATGTTGACCTTGCTCCATTTTTTGTTGATTTTGTTGAAGACGTTGAACGTTTCCTTCAATTTTATTAGCATGAGTTTTCAATTCATTAGCAAGTTCGTTTTTAAGCTCGTTTTTTAACTCGGATCTTAAGCTAATCATCTCACATTGCATGTTATTAAACTTAGCATCATTTGATTTTGCATAATCCAAAAATTCTCCATTAAGATTTTTAGTGTGAGCATTTTGAAAACCTTGTGTGGTAGTTTGAAAATCATAGTTTTGGTTTTGATTTTGCAATTGCCCATTGTTCCCACTTTGGTAATTACCCTTGTTATATTTACGTTGATTGCCTTGATAACCACCACTTTGATTGTTGTTTCGATAGTTGTTAGCATTTTTATTTTGTGGAGCTTGATTTGGGCGGGAACCTTGACCGTTTTGGTTATAAGTTCCCGTTGCTACGTAAGCACTCGAAGTGTTACCACCGGCGATAATGCACTCGGAAAGATCATGAGCTCCACCACAAGATAAACAACTCTTTTCAACCGCTTTAACTGATGCGAAATTCAAAGCATCTTGTGCTTTCCAATGTGTCATAAGCGTCGAAAATCTATCGAAAAACTGATTTTCCTCATTTGCTTCATCTTGCAAGGCACTCATGTTACGAGACGACGATGATGAACCAATAGTGGCAACACTCGTTGTGTTACGAGGGTTATAAACCTTAGACCTATTCTCAATAATTTTTAAAGCCTCATCGGTCGTTTTCCACAATAAATTACCACCCGTGGCGACATTCAAATAATCTCGTTCATGATCATTAAGCCCATTGTAAAAAGTGTCAATTTGATGCAATTCGGAAAAATCATGGTGTGGACATTCATGTAACATTTCTTTAAATCTTTCCCAAGCCATAGAAAAACTCGCATTAGACCTTTGAGTAAATCGTGAAATCTCGTTTTTTAAATGTGTTGTTTTAGATGGTGGAAAAAATTGATTCACAAACTTAGAAACGAGATCACCCCACGTTAAAATCAAATTTGGGGGTTCTTTCTCGAGCCATATCTTGGCGTGTACATCTAAAGAGTATGGAAACAACATCATCTTAATGGCATCGTGGGGCACATCCTTAAGCTTGCTAGTCGCGATGAGACGATTGAATTGCCTAATGTGATTATGTGGGTTGTCTTTTTTGTGTCCGCGAAACTTGTTTGCTTGAAGCATGGACATTAAACCCGTCTTGATCTCGAAGTTCTCCGCAAGAATGGCGGGGATCACAATGGCTTCTCCAAAACCCTCGGTGGGTACTTGAAGCAACTCCATCATAGTATGATTAGCCATGGTGGCTTTTTGTGCTGTAATAGGTTCCTCACTTGGAGATTATTCACTAGAAGGTGTTGGTGTGTTTTCCTTTCGATTACGACGTTTACGTGCATGTCTTGCTTGATTACGAGTTTGCATAAATGTCACGTACAACGTAGGGATGAGCAAAAAAGATTCTTTTTGGTGTTTTAATTTTTTTTCAATTTTTTTTTGTGTTTTTGATTGTTTTTACTTTTTTTGGATTTTTGGATGTATTACGTAGACAAAAATCTACAAATCTCTCCTCAAATCAACTATCTCGATTAAAGGAGCCTCAAGGAATGAAAACGATCATGTGAAGTGAACGCCTTCGATGACTTTAGAACGTTGGTAGAATACCAAAACGTTCAAGAGGGTTTAATCTTTGAAACCAAGAAAATATATAGATACTTAGATAATACTTTGGTTGGCAAACCCTCGATTAGCCCTTTTTATCTAAACACGCACAAGAAAGCGGAGAAACGAGGCGGCGCGAAGCACTTAAGAGCCTTTTTCTTTAGGGTGTATTTTATAACACCCGCCTTATACCCACCCCTTATAGTTTGTGTTTTTCAAAATTAAGCTTCACGAAAATAATTATCTATTTTACCTTTTTTTCTTTGTTTAAGATTCGAATACAATGATTGAGTGATGAAATACCAAATCAAGGTTGTGTTTTCAAACTTCTGGAGTACTTGTGAATTTATTGTTTTACGTATACAATATAGTAATAATATTCACACAAAAAACGAAAAACCGATAATACGTATGATTAAAGTGCTAATCACACAAATAGTTATTATGGCTGATATAAAAACAAAATTTGGTCAAATCAAAACACAACACGCCTCCCCGACAGCGGCGCCAAAAATGATAGTTGAGTTTTTACGTCTTTTAAGAAAAAGAGCGTGATTAGTGGTAAGCACGACGGTTTAGGAAAACCGTGCACAAATGACCAAAGATGTAGTGTGGGATCGTTCTCAAGGAGGCTAGTGTGTTGTGTTAAGAAATGATTAAATATTTGTGATTATGATTATGAGAAAAGAAAAGAGAGAAGGATGACGGTTACGATTAAAATTACAGTAAGACGAAAGTCGTACACGTAAAACCGTAAAATACGACGAAATTTAAAAATTAACCTAAAAAATTCCTAGAAAATTGCAATAAATCCTAAAAAAAGTAATTAGAGTTTACAAAAAAAAATCAAAAATCATTCAAACCTTTTATTTAATTAAATAATAAATTTTTAATGCTAATTAAAGCCCAAAAAATCAATTTAATTAACAAAATCCCAAAATGAGATTTTTAACTTTGTAAACCTCTAAAATAACTTAAGTTTGAAAATTTTAAATTTAATTAAAACTATTTAAAAATGATTAAAAATTATAAAATATTAAAATAATTCTAAAAATTAATTAAATGACAAGAAAATTAATCTAAAAGTTTTAAAAATCCTAACTTGATGTTTTTAACCTAAGAAAAATGAAAAAATTGCAAAAATATTAAAAACTAATTTTAGTAATAAAATATTAATAAAATATCAATAAAAATCCAAAGTTTATAAAAAAATTCTAAAAACTTGCAGACTAGTTTAATTTAACCTAAATAAACAGAAAATGAACTTGAAATGACAAAATACCCCTAATGGGCCTCCAAATGGGCTAAAAGTCCAAACAGTCCACTAATTGGGCTTTTTAAGGCCCAATAAGAAAAATGTTGTTCAAATAAGCCCAAAACTTCTAGTTAAGCTTAAAATTCAATTTTAAACACAAAATTCTAAAGGCCCAAAAGCTGAAAGTGAGCTTATCACAACTTATTCTTAATGGGCTTTTTGGCCCATTAAGCTATAAGCTGAAATTTGACACACAACCTTCTCTTGACCTAATTAAGCTGTTTGTAAAAAGAATTTTTGAATAAGCCCATGAAATAAGCCTGAAATAAGCAAAAGCTCTCTACACAAAACGACAAAATAGTCGTTTTCGAGTTCTAGGCTGTTTCAAGAGCTGATTCAACTTGCAAAAGGTTTTAAAAGAAAAAATTAAGCCTAATCAACAAAAAGTTTTCAAATAATCACACTCAAAAAGATGAAATAAGCAATAAGCTGTTTTTGAAAAAGAGAAAATAGTCGTTTTCTAGTCAAAACCTAAAACCAAAAGCTGTAAACTACAAAACTGATTTATAAGTTCAAAATAATAAGATCTATCACAAAAAATAAGTTGTTGCATAATGGAATAAGCTAGAATGACTTATAAATAAGATATTGACCAATTTACACTAGCAGTGGCTAGCAGCAGTGGGAAAGGGTTCCCACTGCTTTGACTTTTTGACTTGCTGTTTTAGAGTGAATTACTTGGTTTCTTTGGACAATCAAGGCACCCTTACAACCAGTGGGTTATAAGGAGTCAATAACAAGCAAGAAAACACAAAATCACTCAGCCAATTGATACAGTTTAATCAAACAGTCCATAGACATAGCATAGACATGATATAAGCAGATCTGGTGGTTTTAAGTTACTTTTAAGCTAGTATAAGCCTACCAAACTTAACCAAAAGCATACAATAGCAATATAAGACTTAGTGACACACAAAAAAACTTGTTTTAAGCAAAATATCCAAGATTAACACTAGATTCAAGCTTATGCAAATTTACTGATGAACAATGAACATACAAAATCCTATTTGTTGATATAGTTGACCAAATCATGAATTTTAAACCCTCAAATCTACAAATCAGATCACACAAACTATGTTTTATCACTTGTTAACCCTAGACATGCATATAATCTAGGTGTTCACAAAGTTCCAGTCAACAAAGACCTAAAACAAACTAGTTATGCAAAGATTTTAGTTTTGATGTTTAAGAGCACAAAACTTGCAGATATCAGACCACAACCACTTCAATAACAGATAAAAATAACAAGCAACCCTAAACAACTACTCACACTTA
Source organism: Glebionis coronaria (assembly GCA_025667525.1). Taxonomy (NCBI): domain Eukaryota; kingdom Viridiplantae; phylum Streptophyta; class Magnoliopsida; order Asterales; family Asteraceae; genus Glebionis; species Glebionis coronaria. Next base: position 469,847,854 of record CM046875.1, on the reverse strand, counting down.
TGCAGATTAGAACTAAATAGCAATCCCAAACACCCTTTATACTTTTTAAATCCAATTTTAACAAAGTACAAGTATTCTCAAGACTGAATCAAGCTCAAATAAGCAACATATCATCAAATATATGAACTAAGAACCAAGTTGCATGCATAAAATAACACATACAACAACATACCACAAAAATCACTTAGAACCAAGACTTTATCAGATTTTTGAAGAAAATATGACAAACCTCATGAATGTACATCCACACTCACGAATTTGAGAGCTTATGTGGTAGCTTAACAACCACAAGCTTCCAACAAGCTGCTAAGAACAACAAGATTAGTAACAAACAGATTATATAAAGAAAAAAATGGAAAATGACCAAGATCTTTTCAAGCTTGAACCCCACCCCTTGATTCTTTCCAAAGCACAAGCCTTACAACACCTTGATAAACTCTTTATCAGGGTGTTATGATCGACTTATAGCCCAAAAAGTTCAAGTGTTATGATCAACTTAGAAAAAAAATCAGGTTTTTGAAACTTTTGCAAACACTTGCACAATCTTTGAAACCAAACTTTCAAACTTCAAATTCACAAACATATAACAATAACAAGATAATATAAAGGTTGGAACTTGGAATTCGTCACAAAATCAAACACTTAATTCATTCACTTGAAAATAAGGATTTACATATTTTTGACCAAAGAAAACCAAGAACAAAGAACAATGTATGACCCTATACCCTTTATATAGAGGGTGTACATGTGTTCTATAAAGCTGAAAACATAAAAACCTAGTTGCTTGAAGTCCCAAAAATGCCCATTGGAAGTTTGAAAACTGCTTGATCATGTGAAGTTATCTTGGCGTTTTGTTGGTGCTAGTTGGGTGGAATTGTGATCAAGGGATCACAACAAGCTTAAAATGTAAGCTTCATTGTGGTGTGTAGATTCTCTGGATGAATTTGTCTTCTTCCTAAAAAACGTGTGCATGGGATTATACATGTGAGTCATGTGATGATGTGGCAAGGGAAAAGTGAGTTGGGTTATGTTTATAACAACCCTAATCATAATTCTGGACAAGATGGTGGTCTAACTTTGGCTTAAACACAAATCCCCAATTTGTGTTCTTGGCATGAATAGTGGAGTTTAATCTTGTTTTGTGTTTAAAAATGTGTTAACCGCGTTTTTTAAATAACTAATTAAGTTAGTTATTAAAATCGGGTGAGTGGATTATGACGTGGTGAAATGGTGGATTCTGATTGGGTGGTGGGATTTGGTGGGTGAGGTGTCACAACATGGTTGGTTAAGGTAAGGTTCCTTGTCTGCCAGCTTTGGTCCCTCAATTTCTTTCTTTCTTTCATTTGAAGTTTAAACCTTGCACAATCCAAATTCCCTTTATAAACAAGTTTCATTTCTTTGATTTTCGCCACAAAACTTTTGCAAAGGTATTTCAAAGGGTATTTCTTGCCATTTGATGATTCTTCAAGGGTTCTTTTTGACATATCTTCATACTTCAAGGTCTTGACTTGTATTTTTGACTTTTTGGAGGACTAATATTGACAAGTCTTCATAATTGAGGGACCATTCTTGCCAATCCTTCAAAGTGGAGGGTCCTTTTTGCAATTTGACAAACTTTAAGGACCAAACTTGTAATTATGAATATAAATGTGTTTAAAGTGTTAATTCTTCAATATTGGAGGACCCTTCTTGTACAATCTTCAATTCTTCAGGGGATTTTCTTGGAAAATCAACTCTAGGGCCCGGTTCATTGTGCGGCTTCATTTCCCATGTTCGTTTTTGCTTGTTTCTTGTGATCTTTTGCCATTTTCTCAATATCCGTACCTAAAATACACATTGAACAAACACAAGCATATATTTGGCACATTTTATGATATTTTAAGCATTTTAAGCTCGTTTTGGATGATGAGACTATGTATAAAAGCAGTCTCATCAATAAGTAAAACGTAAATACAGTCAAGGTTCATAAGAAAAATAAGGAGTCTAAAACTCTCACCAACACTAGAGTCGAAACCAGCCTCGTTGTTAAGTATGTTAATGCAAGTGATGCCTAAAAACATTATTAGTGCTAACTAATCTTTCTTAGTTTTGATCACAACAAACCATACAACATATTTAGTGTAAAACACAAAATGAATTATTTAACTAACACTATCATCAAGGTAATAATCATATCACTAACCTTTTAATCATACTTAGTGATCATCAAAATGATTATCCTTAAAACTCACTTTTGTTAATATGACAAAAGACCTTTTAATAAACTTTCTTTTTTAGAAAATGTTTTATTAAAATGGAAAATGAAAATTTGAAAATAGCATATTCCAAATGCTGTTAGAATATCCTTTGAAGGTTTCAAATACCTCAGATATTCCCACCCCACTAAAAGACAAAAAACGGAGCGGAGTTTAGTGGCGGTACCTTAAGTACCTACGCGGTTCCTTAGCGATAAGGTATCGCGGGTTGAGATAAGGTACCGCGCACAGCTAGCCGTTATAGATCCGTTATACTTTGTCTCCTTTAAATAGTGGGTCAAATCTCATTTTCCAGTAAGCCTCTTGGACGTTTTTCTCAGCCCTCTTTCTATTTTCTATAGCATAATCATTAGTAAATGATCACTTAAATTGTTAAGGATGTTTACATATGATTATCCTCTTGATCCCCTCCTTTACCTTGTCCAATGAGAAGATCACTCACTCACTAGTGTTGTGATAAAGATGAATCTATGAGCTAGTCATATTCATTATGATACCCTTTTTGTTTTAGGTCAATCCAATGTATTTATGAATACTTGGACTAGTTGTGTTCATCCAACTTATTTGTGGATACTTGGATTTGTTGTGTACATCCATTGCATATGTGTTTGCTTGGATTTGTGTTGTGTAAATCCAACTACATGTGTGTACTTGGATAAGTCTAGTTGAGTTGTAATAGATTTGATTAGGAGTTCTCACTAAACTATAAAGTGATGTGGTTGTGTCTTGTGAGTTCTCACTAAACTTAAAAGTGATTAGTAGTTGTGTTGTGTGAAGTTCTCACTTAGCTTCAAAGTGAAGAGTCGTGAAGATTGGTTCTAGCTTTCGATTAGAACTCGACATCTAGCCTTGTGTCGTAAAATGGTGAAGTAGGCAACGTCGTGAAGATTGGTTCTACCTTAAGATTAGAACCCGACATCTAGCCTTGTGTCGTTAAATTGTGAAGTAGGCAACGTCGTGTAGATTGGTCCTAGCTAAAGATTAGGTCTCGACATTTAGCTTAGTGTCGAAAAATAATGTAAGCAACGATGTAAGGTTTTCTCCGCCAAGAAGGGAGCTTGTGGATATAGTGGAAATCTCGAGTAGGTGTACTCGAGGAGTGGAGTAGAAACGAGGATAGAGCCTCGTTGTCGAACCACTATAAATCTTGGTGTCATCCCACTAGGTTGTCTCCTTCCTTACTCTTTACTTATTTCATTATCATTATACTTACCTATTATCTTTGCTAGTGCATTTGAATTGAACCTAATCATTATGCAACTTAGCCTCAAGTAAAAGATAGTTTTGATACAAACCAAATTGAAAGTAATTTTAATTTGGTCACCAATCGAAGAGAAACTATTCAACCCCCCCCCCCCCCCTTCTAGTTTCTACAATTGGTATCAGAGCGATGGTCACTCAAGATCTTTGAAGTATATTGTACTTTGAAACTTGGATCGATCCATTGTCTCCTCAAATTAGAAGGTCTTGCTGTACTAAAGTTTCTCTTTGGTCAAAACTATGTTTTCTTTGAAAATAGGTCTTTTAATTGATAATATTGCATCCCACTTAAGATTAGTAGCCTTTATGCATTTTAGATATACTCTTGAAATGTATCTACTAGTTTGCATCTTGCTTTGTGTAGGTACTCATGAAGATCAATCACTTAATTGGTTGTGTATTGAGTTACTTGCACTTGTAGAAGACTCATCTTCATTGATCTTTAACATCTTTGAATGATGATACCAAGATGATTGGGAATGATACTAGTCCTTGAAGACTTAGTACTCATCATAGTCATTGTTTGGGCATAGCACTTATTCCTTCATGGATTGCTCTTTGTGGCCAAGGTACGCTTTCGTTCTTCCACACGCCCTTCGATCATTCTTTTGATCATTACTTAACTATGTGCGTGTTCTCGGCATCCTTGCCTTGACATTTATCTGTGGTTTGTGCTTCTTTTCCTTTATCCTCTCAAACCTTCATTGCTTGGATACTTGACTCACTATGGTGATGTAGAGTGAGTTAGTAGAAGCTTAAAGTATCAAGCATGATTTCCATGGTTTGCAACCATACGGTTAGTAGGCCCTTTGTGGGAGAGAAAGTGAATTAATACCTTGCTCATATTTTGGTTTAGACTAAGACTATTATTGAAAGTGATCTTAGTCTATACTTGAATAATTGCTTTGTGCTTATTCATTACCAAAGTCGTTTAACGTTTCGCCGGAAAGGCACGTCTTAAACCACTATATATGACACAAGCTCTTCGTTACAACTATTTGAAGATTGTCATTAATCCCTTGAGCATTGGTCCTAGTCTTGATTCACTTCCCTTGACTTCTCTCCACTTAGTCGTTTTGCTAGGAGTAGTCGTTTGTCCGTTTCGGTTCTTTTCGATCTTGATTTAACTCGTAATCCTTCGTTAAGGCATATTGCTTAGTGTTATGATGATCCAATGATATTCTAAAAAGCTCATGATTTAATCTTAAGTATTTTAGAAAAACTTAATTTTCAAAATTTGGCGTTTTTCATAGATAAAAACCTGCCTCTGTAGGCGGTTCCTTATCTGGGCGGCTCAAAGGCGTGGTACCTTATCGATAAGGTACCGCGGGCAGTAAGTTGAGTCAGAGCGCCAGTTTGAATATTTTATTCATTTTCAAACCACTATCTCTCTCTCCCAAAAACACACAGCCGACGGGTTTTACCTTTTCCACCATTGTTGAAGCTTCCAAAACCTTCAATCACTCAAATTAATTGATGCCAAGTTGTGGGTTTCACTCATCCTTCATCTAACATCAATTAATTGTAAGTATTTTCTTTCAATTTCATCTATTTTGTTCTAGGGTTCATCCTATAATAATTGGGGATTTTTAAAATTGAAATTGAATTAAAACCTTAATAGGAATGTGGGTTGACATGGTTATTTTACTATGATTCCTTAGGTTGATATTCATTAAGATTTCACTAAAACCCACTTGTAGAACAAATCCGAATTTAGGCTAAATGATTTTGGTTGAATGATGGATTTGAGATGAACCCATGAACAAGTAGGTAATGACATTGTTAATGCTTACCTAAAAACCTTGTTTTGAAAAACCAATGTTCTAATCCATTGTTGATCTAGCATAGATCATGTGTTCTTGGTTAATGATGGAATAGACACATTGTGAACATGAGAATGATATGGATTCAATCCTATGTTTTTCAAAAAATTGATATAACACATTCTCATATTTTTGATCTTTTATTTTTATTTTTCATATGAGTGATTGGAGAAATATTGTCTTATGTGTATTTAGGTACTTAATCATGCCTTCTCAATATCAAAAAGATCATCAATTCACTAGAGATTATATGCCCGACATTTCTCAAACCTTTGTTTCCCCTCAACTCCAAATTCTTACCCATCCCTTTCCTCTCGTAGTTTCCATGAGGGTAGGATTGTAGATTCAAGAATAGCGGGAGATAATTATATCAACTCTATGTTAGAGCTTATTGGGTTTGATTGTTTGCTCTACATAGACGAGGTAATTTATCCCTTGTTTCTTCTTGAGTTCTTTAGTACTTACTCCATGCTTGAAATCAACGACCAAATCTATATTCGTTTCTTGTTGAATGGTCAAATCATTCAATATTCCCTCAATGACTTTGGTGATATTCTTGGTGTGCCATTTGAAGGCACTTGTCGTTTTACGGATAAGTGGAGACTAGATGCTCTCTTGGAGTCTAACGATAAACCTCCAAATGACACCACCGAAGTTGATCTAAATTTTATCCTTGAAATCATCACGAAAGAGCGTAGTGGAAACGTTGTGAGAAGCCTTCATACAAATGTGCGAAATGTGAATAGGTATGAAGTGCTCTCAAGCGACCTTAAGGATTACATGCTCCAATGGGCAAACATCCTTAGGGAAAATGTGTTTTGTCTTAGTGGGAACCGAGATCATATCCCGGCTTGCATGGGGCATATGTTGTTTTGCCTTTTTACTTCCACCAAGTACAATCTTGCATATTACATCGCTCGACGTATAAATTATGCTCTTTCCAAACCCAAAACAAATATCCCTTATGCTATGCTTCTTACTCGCCTCTTTAGAAGGGTTGGTCAAGATTTTCCTCAACTCGATCTTTCTCGCTTTCACCCGGTTCAACGGGTTATGATGCCTATTCAAGAGGCGTATGAACGAAAGCCAAGAAGTGACCGTGGTTCAAGAAAATCCGACCATCAAGAGCCGGATGAGGAGGACACCGATATGCCACCAAGTGATGGTGATGGCATCGGTCCTAGTTCTCATTTTGACTCTTCGAGTAACTCCCATCCATCCTCAAATCAATTCGAGGATGATTTTGAAGACTTAGCTCCTCCTCCTCACCCTTCTAGTGATGTTCCGGAAGATCTCAATATGGAGCATCTTTATCGTGAGAATCTTAGAACTCGGGGAGAATTACATGAACACCGAGTGGAGTCAAGAAAAGGATTCAAGTATTTGGGAAAGATGATCAAGGGTTTAGGAAAGAAAAGGAGGTGAAGACTTTGAAGTTGTGTCAAAGTTTGGATTTGATGGTTAAACATTTGGTTATTAACAATTTGGTTTAGTTGTTTATTAACCTTGGTTGCATGCTTGAATTATTATTTATTTTGATCCGTAATATTAATTATGCCATCATGATTATGTTTTACATAGCTTTGTGCATGCCTTAAGATAGTTAGCTTATTAGATTATGATCCGTAGTTAACTTTGGCTTGTGAATCGTTTGGGAAAAATCTGGGTTTATCAAAAACTGGGATGGGAAATTTTTGAAAACCCTCTGGTCGCGGTTCCATATCGACCCGCGGTTCCTTATCGATAAGGTACCGTCGGTCCTAGATAAGGAACCGCCGGTCACTGTGCACGACAGCATCTTTGCTTTACACTGTTTTCTTAAATCTGTGTAAACCTTGCATGATTTTCAGTAATAAACTGCACATTTCCTAAACTAGGTTACCTAAATTTATTATTCACCTAAAATGATTTTAACCCATTACTAGTTTGGATCATCCCCTCACCCATTTAAACCCACCTTGTTTGCCATGTTCTTCACACATCAAACATACTTCCCTAAACCTTAAACCACCCTAATCAACCATGGTGTGTACCAAAACCTCAAACACTTCCAAGACCTCCACCCCAAGGAAAACACTCAAAATAAGGATTGAGGTAGCCAAGCCAAACTCCTCACCTTTCCACACACCTAAGAATGAGATGGCTCATATCCTCATTTCTTCATCACCTTCCCCACCTCTTGCACCATGCAACACATCATCCACCCATGGTACTAACCACTCCATTGGTTCTACCTCCTTTTCATTCAACTCAAGAATGAATGAGCTTTCTTCACCCTTCACTCCAAGTGCACCCTTGGAAGTGACCACACAACCCCAACCAATCCAAAGCATTCCTTTTGTGAATGACTTTGATGACACTTTGGTGACTTCACCATTTACCCCTCACAACTCACCCATTTCACCAACCTTGGAGAATTTACCTCCACACTCACCCATTTCCCCTTTAGGGAACATGCCTCCACTTTTACCCACATCACCCTTGGAGAACATGCCTCCTCCACCTCCACCCAACTCAAACATTCCAATTTTTGGTGTTCCTCTTTCCCTCCTTTTGGGTGATCCATACTATGGGTTTCAACAAACTCATGGTCCTAGTTGTCCATGTTGTCTTTACAACCACTACATCATCCATAACCTTAGGATGGACATGTATGGGCTACATAGGAGGTTGCAAGAGTTCTTGCTTGCCTTGTTCTCCATGCCTCCTCCTAGGAGATGAATGATGGAGTTTTTCTAATAAGAATTTTCAAGAAAACCAAGCCAAAGAAAACTACTTATCTAGATTTAATGTTAAGCTAGCTATGTATTAGTTACTTTTATTTGTCTTTGTACTTGCTTCCTTAATGAATGTTTCATGTTGTTGACTTATGGATTTAGCTTTGTGTGTTTCTATCCTTTTGTGCACACTAATCAACTTTAATTTGAAATTAAAATTGAACCTAAATCTATCACAACCTTTAAACTTGACTAAAATTGGTTCAAAATGATATCTAAATTATTTTGTCACCCTTTGTCAAGACATTCTTTGTGAATGTGTTGCTTTATGCAACCCTAGCATATTTTGGTGCTAATAGAGGTAAAATTCCAAGATTTGCAACCTTTTTGAAAAAGTCTTAGTTTTTCCCAAAACCCAGGAAAAACATGGTTTCAAGACCACTGGACGCGGTTCCTTAAAGTCTCGTGGTTCCTTAGCGATATGGAACCGCCGGTCCCTATAAGGTACCGCGGACAGTAAGTGGCTTTTGACGAATTTTTGGTCAAAACTTTTAAAACCCTATACCCTGTCAAGATTCCTTGTTTACTCAAATTGACTAAACATTCCTTGACACTACACATTTTGTATTCAAACTCTTACCTTGTTTACATTTTACTTATACCCCAACCTTGAGATTTCATTCTCACATCTTCCCAACCTTGAGAATTCATTCTCACACAACCTTGAGATTTCATTCTCACACCTTCCCAACCTTGAGAATTTATTCTCACATAACCTTGAGATATCATTCTCACACTCTCACAATGCCTAACTCCTACATTCCTAACCTTGACATCTCTTTGTCACAACCCCACTCACCCAAAGCTTCCTCATCCAAGCTTTCAAAGAAACCGAAAATCTCAGTTCGACCTATTTGGGTTAAGAAGAATGAACCATCTTCATCCAAACCACCCAAAAACCCTACCTTCTCTCCAATCAAGTATTGGAATGAGACTTATACCATAAACCCCATCACCGGAGCTAAAGAAAATGTTCCACCACCACCACAATCCTTCAATACCCCTCAACTCAATGACCTTTCAACCTTCCCAAACCTCACAAGGCATTGTGAAAACATTCCCAAACCCATTACCCTACCAACACCAAACCCTAAGTTTGATGCCATACCCCCATCAAACGATTTTGTGTTGCATCATGGATCCTCGTGTGATTGTTGCCGATTTCAACAAATTGAACTTGCTCATGTGTATGAGAAGTTAAATTTTCTTGAATTCCTCCTCACTCGACCTCCTATTCAAGTTTTTGTTTCGGTGGACAAAACTTCGAATGATGCATCGTCGTCTTTTTAGTCTTTTATTTTTTTTAAGCAATCTTGGAAAATATCACTATTAGACTAGCTTATGCTTAGTGGTTAATTTTCCATATTTATTGCTTTTAGATACTCATATTGTATGTATGACTATCTTCTTTGTTGTGTCTTTTTTTATGTAACTTTGTGTTATTTGTGTGCTATTTCATTAGTTCTATTTTGAGTTGATCATGGTTAATTTTTACAATTGCTTATGGGTGATTCCATCAATTCTAAGCTTTAACCCATTGACAAGCTTATCATCTTCATTGGATTGAAGTTTGATTTTGTCAGTTACCTCTTTGGACATACTTAGCAAAATACTTACTTCTAATTTGAGATTTCTTCTCTTTCTCCCTCTCAAGTTACTTAGTAGGTAGTGATCATATATACATTGGTGTTTCTTTCCTTTCTACTAACCTTTGTGTAGCATGTCACCTTAGCTCACAAACTTGGTGCCCCAAGCAAGGGGGAGCAACCACCAAGGGGGAACTACTAGCAAAGTTCGATGTTCTTCAAAGACTTGTGCTAACCTTTTTGCTACGACAAAGGGGGAGAAATAATAGTGATAAACTAGTTAATAATTCCATGTTTTGTGTTTCTACGTAAATGAGTTTATCGTTTGTCGTAATCAAAAAGGGGGAGATTGTTAATGCAAGTGATGCCTAAAAACATTATTAGTGTTAACTAATATTTCTTAGTTTTGATCACAACAAATCATACAACACATTTAGTGTAAAACATAAAATGAATTATTAAACTAACACTATCATCAAGGTAATAATCATATCACTAACCTTTCTTAATCATACTTAGTGATCATCAAAATGATTATCCTTAAAACTCACTTTTGTTAATATGACAAAAGACCTTTTAATAAACTTTCTTTTTTAGAAAATTTTTTATTAAAATGGAAAATGAAAATTTGAAAATAGCATATTCCAAATGTTGTTAGAATATCCTTTGAAGGTTTCAAATACCTCAAATATTCCCACCCCACTAAAAGACAAAAAACGGAGCAGAGTCTAGTGGCGGTACCTTAAGTACCTACGCGGTTCCTTAGCGATAAGGTACCGCAGGTTGAGATAAGGTACCGCGCACAGCTAGCCATTATAGATCCGTTATACTTTGTCTCCTTTAAATAGTGGGTCAAATCTCATTTTCCAGTAAGCCTCTTGGACGTTTTTCTCAGCCCTCTTTCTATTTTCTATAGTATAATCATTAGTAAATGATCACTTAAATTGTTAAGGATGTTTACATATGATTATCCTCTTGATCCCCTCCTTTACCTTGTACAATGAGAAGATCACTCACTCACTAGTGTTGTGATAAAGATGAATCTATGAGCTAGTCATATTCATCATGATACCCTTTTTGTTTTAGGTCAATCCAATGTATTTATGAATACTTGGACTAGTTGTGTTCATCCAACTTATTTGTGGATACTTGGTGTGTACATCCATTGCATATGTGTTTGCTTGGATTTGTGTTGTGTAAATCCAAGCTACATGTGTGTACTTGGATAAGTCTAGTTGAGTTGTAATAGATTTGATTAGGAGTTCTCACTAAACTATAAAGTGACGTGGTTGTGTCTTGTGAGTTCTCACTAAACTTAAAAGTGATTAGTAGTTGTGTTGTGTGAAGTTCTCACTTAGCTTCAAAGTGAAGAGTCGTGAAGATTGGTTCTAGCTTTCGATTAGAACTCGACATCTAGCCTTGTGTCGTAAAATGGTGAAGTAGGCAACGTCGTGAAGATTGGTTCTACCTTAAGATTAGAACCCGACATCTAGCCTTGTGTCGTTAAATTGTGAAGTAGGCAACGTCGTGTAGATTGGTCCTAGCTAAAGATTAGGTCTCGACATTTAGCTTAGTGTCGGAAAATAATGTAAGCAACGATGTAAGGTTTTCTCCGCCGAGAAGGGAGCTTGTGGATATAGTGGAAATCTCGAGTAGGTTTACTCGAGGAGTGGAGTAGAAACGAGGATAGAGCCTCGTTGTCGAACCACTATAAATCTTGTTGTCATCCCACTAGGTTGTCTCCTTCCTTACTCTTTACTTATTTCATTATCATTATACTTACCTATTATCTTTGCTAGTGCATTTGAATTAAACCTAATCATTATGCAACTTAGCCTCAAGTAAAAGATAGTTTTGATACAAACCAAATTGAAAGTAATTTTAATTTGGTCACCAATCGAAGAGAAACTATTCAACCCTCCCCTTCTAGTTTCTACAAAGTATGTCGTAAAATGATACGAAACAGAATCCAAACACAGGTCCTTGAAAATCAAGTGATTTCTTCACAATGGTGTTGGGATATAAATTCAACGTGATGTTTTATTACTCGCTAACTGTCCATTTGGTCTACAACACACTAGCCTAACATGCATCAAAATTGTATCAAGGATATATTTGTTGCCCTGAAATAAAGCTCGTGATCATTTTTAGCTCAAAAGTATATCACACATATATTTGTTCCAACAATTTTTTGCATTATCGTTTCACAATGTAGTTTCAGTACTATAAAGCAGGTAAACCCGGGCAATTAGTACGTTAGCATATATTGTGAATTGGTAAAACTGGTTATCTTGGTAAAGGTTGCAACGTGTCAATGAGCATGGGAAAAAAATAAACTTAGAGATTGATGTCTACGACAACATAATTAATGTTATAATATATATTAACACATCCAGCTTTTAACACTAAAGAAAAAATATAAAAATAAAAATCATCTACGCATTTTATCAAACACTTTAGTGTTCAATAAGGATACGTAACCTTGGTCACATACATAACCAAAGCTTTTGACTAATTTAAAAAGAAAAAAACATAACAAAACATAAAAACATTAGTGAATTATGACTTACTATAGTAGGAACATGGATACTCAACAACTGAAGTCTAGTGACCATATATCAAATTTTAAAAACTGAAATCCATCAATGGCAGTAAGCTTTATTATCCAGGGTACATCCATATTGACAACAAAATTATGCATACATAATTCATAACAGAAATTAGATAAGTTTGAAGATGTAAAAGGAAATTATACATTTTATATAGATAAAAAAAACTCACAGATCTTACTTTCAGTTGCCTGACTGTTGTGACATGTGAATTAGAGATTTGTGGATTAGAAAAAGAAGAATCGAAAAAAAAATTGAATTTGAAATCTTGGATGAAGAGCAATAAGATAAAAAAGAGGGCATGCAAGATTTACTTGCCTACTAAAAAATAAAAATATGGTGTAAATTTTTTTAACAATATCTTTAGTAGACTACCAACTATGACATCACACAAACTCAATTTGACACCCGAATTGAATGACACGTCAATAAAATAATGTCAGCGCAAAATGCTCTTTAATAGAATGTATAAATGTATAGATATATATAATAACTTATGTCCAAAATATTACAAAACTTATTTTGCAAAACATTTTTTCAACACATATATCATCCAAAAGTCTTAAAGCTCGTATAGAGTTTATGATATAATGCATAATAATTTGGATTGTTGCGTAGGACAATACCATTTTGAATAAGAAATTATTTAGAGAGTAATATATCCTCTTAAAAGTTTCGAAAGTAGTTTTATCTTAAGCACTTTTCGTAATTCAACTCAAAACAATATTACGGATGTTAATCTCTTTATACTATTCTTTATAGCATATTTACACAAAGAAGTCTTAGAAAATTAAGACAAAAACATTACTATAAAAAGAAATTAGAAGTTTTAACAAATATTATTCATTCAATATTATTAAAAGTTAAAACTAAAAAATTAAGTGTCTTTTTGTGTAGTCTATTTCATAACCGTTCACATTAACTTTTATAACGAGATATAAATACTATCAGTTACATTTCACAAAAATCACAATTCTATTTCTAATAAAATTTTTGTAACGTTTACTTTGAAGGAATATGTACATGGAATAATATATGTCCGAAAGTCGTCCCGAGCCTAAGGAGACACATGCGTAAGACGTTAAGCAATAGTAATTAATATTGTATTAATATTAATTATGTGTTAAACAAATAAACAAGAAAAAATTCGAGGAAAAGGATACAAGGGATTTTCTTCCCTTTTTTGGTGTAGTCGACCGACCCACATAAGCCATGGGCTTGTGGGCTTGGTTGCTTAATCACCAAGCTATTAATACTATATAAGGATGTCCTTAATACCTCATTATTTAATTTTAATCCCTAAATTCACTTTTATTCTCTTTCTCTCTTTGGTACGATCGGTACAAAACCCACAAAGGGGTGTTCGGCGGTCAACATAGCAAGAAACCCACATGGTTTCGTTAATTGATTGATTCAAGAAGCGTGGTTTATTGGTTGGTTAATACTTACGTACTAACATACTTATTGCTTGTTAACGTACTATGTGTTCTTGATATTATATATATAGAAGTTAATTAATCGTTAATGGTTTATACATGCTTAATTGATGGTTTATGATGAATCTTGACATAATCATTATGTAATTTTTTAAGAATGTTTGTTTTGGCACTGGTCACTAAAAAATTCATAATAAATTCATACTATGTCGATTTTTTTTTGAAATTTGTGTGGGAGGTCCACAACTTAAAGATCTACAACTTCGTAGTTTTGAGATAAGTCTAGGGAAGACCCTAACTATACTTTGGCGTGACCTAAAGTCAACTTAAATTGTTTAACAACTTTACGTGCTATGAAGTGTATACTTCAATATAACTTAGGCAATCTATTTTTTTATGCATGTGACTCAATTCCATTAAGAGGTGAAAGTATTATTCATGTATATGCATTATTTTTAATTTAATTGACTTGGATAAAAATAATGTAGATACTAATTTAATTGATCACTATGAATCACCATCACCAAACTATCTGCTGTTTGACTTGATCATAAAGGCTGGAATTGAATGTCTGAGCTATCAACTACAAAATCTGATCACAAAAGCTCCAAATAAACTAACACATTATGTTATTCAAGTTTGAATAACAGAATGCTTGATAAGAACAGTAGGATAATGAAGTAATATGAGAAACGGAGTAAATGTGAACTTGAAGTTTTTTTAATGGAAGAAAGGTTGTTGAACTGTTACAACTGACTAATAACAAACATTAGAGTGCTTGTCAAACACTCTAAAGCTGTTAAGATATGAAAGGGAAGAAATGAGAGAATTTAAGCCGAGTGTGTGAAATTACACACTTTATCTACATATAACAAATGAAAACTATCCAGGGTATTTATAGACAAAGAATGAGATGTAGTTGAAGTCTGTGACGTGTCTGCTCCAATCATATGCTGTCAGGTGTCACAATTCTGTCAATTGTTCTTCAAGTGTTCTTGACCAAATTTGGGAGATTTTTATTCACTTGATTTCATGCTAATTGGATGACTGAGTTGAGTTCGTCTCTTCTTTGCGATGAATTTTCATGTAGAACTCTTCTTGTGATATTGTCTTTAGCGTTCTCTGAGATCTGGGCTTGAGCTAGCCACGTGGCATGATGGGAATGGTCCAATAATAGTCACACAGATTGATATCTAAAGTAACAGTGATAGTTATGAGATGGAGGGCTGTGATTGGATATCAAGAGTTAGTGCGCAGTACTGTGTTGATTCTTCTCTCCCTTCATTTATAAAGCTATAGCTGGCAATCCGAGTGACTTATTTCTTGTAATTTGATTGGTTGAGTTGGCTTCATACGGATCATGCTTGATTTTAGTTTCCAAAATGGCAGTTTAAGCCCTCCAACTTTGGCAGCTTTAATATTTTATGTTATTTCTTTGTAGAATCAACAAATTAAGCCCTCTGAGTTTGTTGTCTTGCCAAAATGAATCCTTGACTTTGTTGACTTAGCATCTTTGACTCCTTGACTTTCTTGAATTGTCATATATAGTCCTTTATCTTCTTGAGTATTCTTGTAAAGTCCTTGAACTTTGGAGACTTGTCAAAATAGGCCCTTCTTTTGTCTTTTTCTTCATAATCATGCCTTGAAATCCGTGTTTGCACCAAATCGTATCGTTTTACCTACACAATCACAAACATTAAAGAATACCACATAATTATGTTTTATCACATTAAAACTTGGTATTTTTCTTGTGTTTTAGGGTTTTATATCTTTTATTGATATGAGATTTCACTCATATCCGCATCACTCTCTAAAAATAATTGATCATAGATGTTGTATTTCCTCATGAAGTTGTGGACTGCAAAACACGCAATCACTACATTTCTTTTCACTGGAAAAGGAAAAAAAGCCATTTGCTTTAGTATTGGGAACCTTGCTTTTAATACACTATAAGAACGCTTGATAACAGTTATAAGTTGTGTATGAGCATGGTTGAACCTTTCTTCTTTTGTTAAAGCATGTCGACGTCGAAAATCAGCTAACCAATACCTCGTATTACGATACATTTCTTTAGCATACTATACTGTATATATAAACTACATAGATGGCTATAGCAAAAGCTTTGTTCGTATATAACTTAAAGTAAGTGATAAATGGTCTGTAACATCCCACTTTGATAAGTGGACTGTTACATGCTAATTATAGCGTGTCATCAAAGCATGCAAGGTAATGTCCTAAAACATAAATGACCATAAAAGGGAAAATCGGAATCAAACATCAGTTCCTATACATAAGCCCAAAACATAAATAAAGTAAATGAAATAGGAAGGACAAAACAAGTGTCCAAGCAAGCGTAAGTATATGAAGCAAAAGTAGAAGAAGTCAAAGGCAACTTCCATCCTATGCACGTCATCCAAATGCTCCAGGTTGTCCTTGGGTAACTGCCGTTCGGGTCATGGAAAGGAAAATATACGGCTGAGCAATACGCTCAGTGAACGGATATATGACAATGATATGAATGGAATAAACATAAGTAAAGTATGAAACTAAAGTATGAATAATAGTGCAGCGGAATAATGTAAGTCCTGGAAAAACCTGGTGTATGTTTTATAAACTGGTATATATTCTGAAAAGACTTATGTTTATTTTATACTGAAAACTGTATTTTAAATATGCCCGGAGCTCATATAGGTGATGAAGTATCAACGTGCATGAATACTTAGAGGGGTGACCTCATCATGCAATTAGAGGGGTTGCCTCTAATTATAATAGTCTGGGTTGGAGGGATCAGCTACATGTAACGGATGTAAGGCACTCACCGCAGTTACCATGTAATCTTGCTAAACTTGTCCTAAGATGCACCCATTCTCCCCACATGATAATAATAAAATAAGCCAGATAACTGAAAGGGACGCTACGAGCAATCACTCTCACCGCAGAAGAGTCATAACACCAGTTCCTCCAGTGTTATGGTTATGGTACCTCCATAACTAGGTGGAACTGGCATGCATGTAAATAGCTCAAGCAATCTAAAATATAAATCTTATAATTACTGTTTGTGTTTAATACACGTAAACTACTGAGGAAAACAAATGGCTGCAAACGGGGAATCCTAATATAGGAAGAAAGTGTCCTTACCGAAGGACGGAATATCCATACCTTATGTCTAGTAATGAAGGATGAAAACGAAAGTGGAAGATCACTCTGACTTCACGATAGCTACATAATAAAAAGGGACGTGTATGAGTTGTCTGATTAACTTATACTTTACTGATTATTAGTTTACTTGATGTGTTCTTAACTTGTTTTACTTGTTCTTGTATTGTTTTAAGTGTTGTTAACTTATCTTATTGTTTCATGTTTAATTATGTGTTTTATTAGTGTTTCATGTGTTCTGATTAGTGTATTCCATGTTTTATGTATTATAAAAGTAACATAATGAGTAACTTTCTAAAAGTAGCAGGTTTCTATATATAGTAACTTTACAAAAATAGCAGGTTCTCATATATAGTAAGTTTCAAAAAATAGACAGTTTCAAAAAATAGAAAGTTTCCATAAAAAAGTAATAAGCTTGGTTAATAAGTATAAAATATAAGCTAGGGCTTAATTAGTATATTTTATAAGTCATGATGATTAAAATGTCATAATAGTAAAGTTTATTTAAAATAAAATACTATGATCTTTACATGATAATTATTAATTAATAATATAAAGCATGGTTTGTTAAGGATTATTAATTAATAATAAAGCTTGATTTATTTTATGATACTTTACTATAAGATTATACTTGTATAATTAAATTAAGGTATAGTCTATAATTTAATTAAATCATGAAGTACAATATTTATAACCTAAAGTTCATGTATAATTATATATAATAATTATATCGTAAGTTTTCATGAATTACTTCATAAAATAATATAACATATGTTCATGGTAATTTAATTAATATTACATGTTTTACAATTAATTAAATTAAATTAAGTAATTTAATAAGTCATATTTAACATGTAAATAAATACTTAGGCTCAATTTATGAATTATTACATTTAATAATTATATCCTAAGTCATGGTTTATTTAATTAATATGACATGTAATTAAATTAAATAAACTAATAAAATGGCTTAGCCAAAATAGTCCTTAACCCGAGCCTACTAAGACACCCATGTCTTGATCGCACTTAAACAATTCAAACCAAGCACCAAACATCACCACAGCCTAATTAGCGACAAAATTTTTTGGCACTGTGCTGTCGCGAATCTGCGACAGAATTTCTTTCGCTGATTATGTCGCTAATCTGGAAAACAAACCAATATAGATTAGTGAAACTATATTATAAGTTGTCAAGTGTTTGTTAGTGAAATATGAAATATAAATTCATATTTCAATATCATGTACACTCAGCCGGCGCGTCAATTTACTGTTAACAAGTTACGTAGAATCATGTATCACGTGTATCATATTACATAACATGATATTGAAAAATCAAGGGTATGCGATATCTGAAGCTGCAGAAATGTATGTTTGTCCACAGCCGAATATATTAAGGACATGGGTCGAGCGTTGTGCAACCCGTCGAAGACAACAAAAAGAACTTCGTGATAAGCCGACACATGCAAAGCTTCAACGGTGCCTTATTGAGCATATTTGGGAGCGTAATCAACCCCAAAATGAGTAGTTTATTTTAATTGTTGTGTTTTTAATTTTTTCGTATCGTTTTTAAATTATTTTCGTATTTATAATTTTTATTTTCGTATTTGTAGTGTTTAATTTGAATGAAATAAATTTTATTTTGTATAAAAATAAAAAAAATAAAAAGAAAAGAAAGTGGTGGGCCTAAATGAAGAGAAGTTGGGTGTGTTTAAAGTGATGGTATTTTTGTTAGTTGTGTTGGTTTGATACGACGCTAATGTGAGAACCAAATGAAGAGAGGGAGGCTTGTTATGATACACTGATACCCTCATCTCTTACTACCATTCTTAAGCGATTCAACAATATATGTGCTTATAGTATAGTTTCATAACATTAGCCATTAGGTATGATTGTATGAATATGAATTGTTACATATATAGATGCTTATACAATAACACTTACGAATGTAAAAATACAAGATGGCCATAGTCCATCTGATGAGAAACTAAGTAGACAACAAACTCCTTCAACAATCTATAAATTAAATAACCGGGCATCCATCAATAACAATACCTGCAGCAGCAGGACAAGATGCTAGCGGACAACCATCAGGTGTACTTCCCCACCAATCTAAACTAACTCCTTCCATATCCAAACAAACATACAACAACACCCCCATAAACGCCAACCCTGCATCTAACGCACCCGATAACACATAATTATGACGTCCCCACCAATCATGATGGTACCGATATACCACAAAACCAGACAAAAACCCAATAAGGATCCAACTGTTATAGTTTACGGTGGTGGCAGGGGGCATGTATATTGTTGCCCCCAAAAGAACCGGTGTTGTGATAAGTGTAATCCACTTTTGGCTCGGAAAGGCTTTGTGTAAGAGCCAAACGATAATAGGAGCCAATGCACCCACTAAAAAAAACCAGTTTATTGAATTGTAGAAGCCCAGCTCGCCAAAGATGAGGCGTGGACCTATTAGACCCCATACAACTGAGGCGTCATAGAAAACATGGTCAGTCGGGCAGGTCCATGGACTGCCTGGGGGAAGCAACTCTCTTTCACATATGTTTGGGATCGTGTCCATAAGCCACCACGCAGTTCCTAAGTGCACCAATGCTGAGATTAGTGTACCACATACCTGACAATGTTATTGATTTTTATTTCGTTAACTTGGCGCAGACTTGGGTATTCACATATAGAAGCCGTTCCAGTTCTGGGACTTATTTGAATTAGTTAACCAGTGAGCAGAAAGAAATGAGCTGACCTGTGCCATGAACATTGATCTTGGCGGGATCTTCATGTAATGTCCGAGTTTGAAGTCTCGTAGAAACACGATACCTTGTTTCACACTAATGTATCCGTAAACCTTAAAACACATGTTGGCAACGGGGTATCCTGGATACAAGTACCCTATGATGTACTCAGTTATCACATTCAGGCCCGGTGTCTGTTTAATGAATACCAATGTTAGTACTTAGAACTTCATTAATCTATATTACTATCATAGGGAAAAAGACGATTCGGTCAAAACCCTCCCTCTCAATTCACTTTTGAGTGGTAATGACCACATCCGTCAAAAATTCTAGACCATGACCAAGAATTGGTTATTAAATGATCTAAATGACCAAATCGGTCGTTTTCCCATAATCATATATAACAATGTATGAAATCTAGTGTTGTGCAAAGACCAAGATACCTAGTTACTGAATCTATGATTCTATTCTACTGCATAATCAAATATACCTGGTTTGTTGTGGCAGTGATGACACCGATGGGAAGTGTGAAAAAGAATGCGAGCCCACATGCTAACAAGAACGCCCACCATGGTAATTGAAGTTGACTTTCAAAGTATTCTATTACAAACAATGTTGCTACAATGTTTGTCAACAGAATGCAAGTGAACCACCACTCAGGTACTTGTTTATATCGTCTCATAAGCTTACTATGCACGTCCATTTTCTTTTCTTGAAATGCCGACTTGCTTAACTCCCATAGCTCTCTAAGACAACATAGAAATTTTACATTAGAAGCTATGTACGTTAGGACAACTTAACATTCAGAAGAAAAAAGATTCAAACCTTCCATGAAAAATGAGGACATGAACCACAGTGGCAGTTAGACATGCGAAACTAACCGCATAACCCATGGTGAGAAAGATACTTAGGTAAATTTGACCTTCTTGCTCGTAAGCATCTGAGTCAAAGTGGAAATTCAAGTCAATAATGGCCGAGGTGTTGTATGATTGGCCTGTGGCAGTGAAGAGACCATCCGAGAAAATTGGGAACTTTTTAGCTTCAAAAACATTAAACCAATACGCTAAAGGGGTTATGACATAGGTAACTAAACCATAACCAACAGCAATGTTGGCAGTGGCGAACCATGGACTAGCCAGGGGGCTACCAAGATAAGAGGATATGCTAGACCAGTCGAAACCAATGGCACCAACACCAAGGCCGGTGAGGCCTGAGCCAATTTGTTGGGCTAGTACAGATTTAGGAAATATCCAACATAACCAGGAGAATGAGGTAAGTATGGGGAAAAGGTATCCCGGTAGGACATAGTAAGCAAAACTGCAAATGAAGGCAATGATGAAGAACTCATTACGTGTTAGCCCTCCCTTAGGTCTCTCCTCTGTTTCATGCAATGCCCTGCCAATGAACAATAGTTTTTAATGTGTGTTTAGTTCTAGTAGAGAAGAGTCATAATAGTACTTATCAAGTATTTTAATAAACTGATTGATTCTAATTTATTAATGATCTAGAGTTAAAATACTTATAGTTGGATCCATAATCCCCTAGGTTCAAGGTATGATAATGGTGCTTCAATTATGGATCTAACCATCCCTAGGGTTATTTGTTTAATAGGGGCATTTTTCTTCCGCCTCGCCCAGGTAGAAAAAAATTCAGGAACGGCCCTGGTCCACACTAGTATTTTAAGTGCATATGCAGTACATCCAAAGCAATCCCTCAAACATTAATCAAAATTGGTGAAATAAGAAATAAGAAATCAGGGTGTGATGAATTTTGTTATATAGTAATAACTACAAGAGTGAAAAAGATATAATAGTAAATCGACTAGTGGCTACAGTGAAAATATATATTGTTTTGGTCTTTGGTTTTAAACATGCATAGCGAATATAAAAACGTTGATAGCTGAATGAATATTTTTATATTGAAGGTAAGCAAGCTACCTGAAGAGTGAGACTTGGACAAGATTCTGGGGCCACCACATAGTGGCGGGCTCCACCAAATACCGCCGGTAAATACCCGCCCACCCAAACCCCAACACCTGTGTCGTCACCACCACGATTAACGCCACCCAAAAAGTCAACGTTTTCCCGTAGAATATCTTAACAGCACTCACGATATGAATAGCATACGGGTTCCCAGCACCAGAGTTGGCAAAGATTGTAATCAAGACATGCTCCTTAACATTAAACGGACCTGGGTTCAACGTAAACTGACACCATTTTCCCGGGAAGAAAACCCTGTCAGTAATCATTGCCGCCATGAGGTGACCAAGAGGGACAACTGCAATCTGAGCAGAAATCGAAGTTATCGAAAGAGGCTCACGACGATACCAAAAGAATTGGTTTAAGAAAGAAAGTACAACACATGCAATTGTTCCAAGTGTCCACATTCTAAAAGTAACCACAGGTAAACTCGGATCATCCGTTATAGGTACCGTAAGAGCAACTTGCTCTATCGGAGAATTCTCCTCCAAGGATTTTGAGGTGGATCCGTCGACATAAGCGCTGTTTTGAACTGCAAACTATATATTAGTATCAAAAAACAATACAAGTGTATAAATGAAATTGATATTGCATACCAAGTGGAGAAGTGATTTCATTATCATTGTCTTCTTGTTCAAACTCCTTCATTCCTATCAGTAGTATTTGCTCCACAAGGAAATATGTGATGCTAGATTATTATAGTCTGAGTAATTACAAGCAAACAATACGAGAAACTTTATTCGAATAGGATTTAAAGTCATCGTTACATGACCCACAATTAAAGGCAATATATGATATGAAATTATTTTAGTTTATGCGTCTTTTTTTATATTGCTAAGGTGACATCTTGAAATAGGGGTGTCTTTTGGTTTGGTTTTTGGATTGTTCGGTTAATTTGGTTCGGGTTATTATAATAACGGATTTTGAACATTTATTTTGGAAGACTGAGTTATTTTTTAAATAATAAAATAAAAAATTAGACAATAACTTTTAAGCGAAATGCATAATATTTATAATAATCGTCACGATCTTTGGGAGGGTCGGAGCCCTCCCTAGTCTTCACTAAAATCCGCCACTGGTTATTTGGTTAATTTTTTTTCAGGTCAACTCAAAAACCGAACTATATTTTAACCGAACCGAACCAAAAACCAAATTTGAATTCAGTTCTGTTTTCGGGTTGACCCTAATAACCTGAATCATCCGAATTTTTTTTTTAAAATGTGAAATTATATATATATATATATATATATATATATATATATATATATATATATATATATATATATATATATATATATATATATATATATATATATATATATATATATATATATATATATGTATATACTGAGAAAAAAAAAACTTATTTCAAGTATAAAAATTACATTTTTATATTAAGATTATATTTTAATAACTAATTTATATATATTAAAATTTAAATTTTAATAACTAATTTATATATATAAATATATAAAAAGTATATATATATTTATATAATTTTGGTGTTCGGTTCGGTTCGGTTTTTGGGTTCGATTGGCTAACTCATACCCAACCCGAAAACCATATTTGTAGTTCGGTTCGATTCGGCTATGACCCAAAACCTGAATTCTATTTTCGGTTCGATTCTAGTTTGGGTTTAATTAGGTTCGGTTTTCGATTTTTGTAAATCAAACCCAAATTATGAACACCCCCTATCTTGAAAGGTTTTACATATATTAAAATCATGCGAAGTTTTTGTGAGTATGTCATGAAATGTGGAGTTTATAATATATAAATACGAATTCTCTAAAGTAAAGTTGGCATTCATATAAAGTATGTTTATTAAGTCTCTCATTTATCGTTTTTTATATGCACAAACAATATGGGCCAAAAAAGAAAGAAATAAGAACAAGTGCAATTAATATATACAATTTTAACGTAACTGAATCAGTTAACAAACCGACTAAGAATACCATGATTTATTGAGTTAAAAGGATACGTATCTTAAGCCGTGAGTTGTCACTGATGACGTATAGTCTATAATCGGGTCATGAACTCGGCTCATGGATATTACTCGCATCCGGCCCATCACTGATTGGTTGAATTAAGTCATTTAGGTTTATGGGCTTTGAGTGAACAGTGGCCGCAGATGTGTGGGTCCGCGGTCCGGCATGGCCGGTACAGGGTTAGAAAGAATCACAATCTTATTAGGATTGAGATTTACCTTAAAGTAGAGGATATACACTAACCATAATTAGAAGATAACAATCAAACTAATTATGCCACTTATCCTTTGCTTGGGGCCGAAGCATCGGTGACAGCCCATTAGGGTTTCACCGCCTATATAAGGAACCCCCAAAGGTTCCAAAAAGGTATTACATTCTGCATACTCTAAACCTACAACCGATTCATAACCCTAAACCTATTACTTACTCTCACGCCGGAGTCTAATCGTGGGATACTTTCCCACGGTAAGCTTAACACGTGTTGTTTTAGTGTGCAGGGTCTCAGCAAGACATTCACTTGGTGCAAGAGCCGGAGTCCAATCTATCCGAATTAAGCCTAATTCGGATCAAGCAAGGATCATCCAACTTTTGTATCAACAAGTTGGCGCCATCCGTGGGACACATACACTAAACTAAACTAAATTCAATCTCAATCTCAATCTCTCCCAATCACGAAGGGACACTTTCAGGGAAACCCGAGAAACACGAATCCTGGGAATCGGAAGTCTGCAGGTGATGGGATAATCATCTC
Source organism: Glebionis coronaria (assembly GCA_025667525.1). Taxonomy (NCBI): domain Eukaryota; kingdom Viridiplantae; phylum Streptophyta; class Magnoliopsida; order Asterales; family Asteraceae; genus Glebionis; species Glebionis coronaria. The sequence goes on along the minus strand of CM046875.1, from coordinate 469,823,488 downwards.
CACCCAACCCTCTGGTGGCCAAACAGGAGGACTGAATAATCGAAACACATTTCAGTCTCTTAGTGGGGCAGGCACGTCCGATAATACCCCACCACCAACCATCACTTTGGATAACCCCGATCTGGGAGCTGCGCCAAAGGCCCCTACCAAGGAGCCGCAAAAGCCACCAGTGGTCGAGGCAGAATTGGAAGTTGGTTCACTCGATGATGAGGACCTCGAACGCATACTCACGCAAAATTTCGACAGAATCATGCCAGGCATGCCGACAAGGTTAAATTTGGGACGCAATCTCCAGTCCAGACTTAACTTTGGCAGCACCGCGCACGATACTCCCCCTCAAGCTCGGAAGAGGGGAAGGAAGACGCGAGCTCATGAACAGCCTTCCTTCGAGGAAACCCCTCGACCACGGAATGTGTTCGAGCGCATAGGGGATCGCATCATGCAAGAATTGCAAGAAGCCCAGAAAGACGGGGATAAATCCGACGGCTCCACTAGACGCCCGGTGTTGGAAACTCCCGTGAATAATCGTCGAACAAGTGTGTGGCGTAGAATAAACTCTGGTGGGAAGGAAGCTCCTTCTCACAAAAGTGCTCATCATAAATCAAAAGGTGGGGGAAAACACCCTTATCACGACCCTTCGGGGTCGGTTTCAGATGATCATCACCCCAGACGTTGCCGACCTAGGTATTCCACCCCTGAACCATCAGACGACGAAGGACGCTACGACGATATCTACTATCGTGATGAAGAAGAGGAAGATCTCTCCCCCCCATGGTGTAGCGAGAGGGAAGATGCCTTCACTCTTCGTATACGGAATTACTCTGAGGAAAAGAAGCGCCGCATGCCGGCAAGCGTCAAACCCTATGACGGATCTAGCGATCCGGAGGATCACCTAAAGGTGTTTGACACAAAGGTTAAAATTGAGCGATGGCCGATGCCAATATGGTGCTAGATGTTCAATTCAACTTTGATTGGTAATGAGCGCGACTGGTTTGAGAAGCTCCCCCGTCGAAGCATCAACAGCTTCGATGAATTATGCACAGCATTCCAAAACAACTATACTCAGCAAAAAGAAGTATAACAGAGATCCGGTCTCATTGGCAAAAGTCAAACAAAGGCCCGGGGAGTCTATAGAAGACTTCACGGAACGTTTTAATGACGAGTGTACGCGCACAAAAGCGTGCCCTGAGCTCCTTAAAATTTCCGATTACATGCACGCCATAACCCACAAGGAGCTAATCAAGCGCCTCAATGATAAACGTCCGGAGAAGTTTGATGAGCTCATGGAAAGGGTTCAGAACTTTGTGGAGGGGTATACCGCGGTTGCTGCGGCTTACCCCACAAAAGGGAACCACGACTACCGATCAAACGATCAGCCTAGAAGGCAATCAGGTGGCCAAAGTAACCCCGACAAGGGGAGGAGTCTGGATTACAAGAACCAGGAAAAAGGAGTACGGTCGGATGACAAGTTCACCCCTCTAAAGATGACTTATCGGAATATCTTGCTAACAGAAGGAGCAAATTTCCCAAGACCTCCCCCGATGACAACTCTGGTTGATCCTCGTCAAGGCACTCGCTTCTGCGAGTTCCATAATGACAAGGGTCATGGCACGGAAGAGTGCATTCAGCTCAAGAAGCATATAGAGTCGCTGATTAAATAACGCAAACTCAAACATTTGGTCAAGGATTGGAAGGATATAAAGGATAACAAAAAGTATGAAAAAAAAGATTCCCAGAAGGATAAGCCTACGTCCATATATATGGTTCAATCATGGCAGCATCGGACAAAGCAGATTGTTAGTAAAAAAATTTCACACGGCAAGGAAATCTCATTCCCTCCAATCACGGCGAGCAACGTGGCTGATGCACCTCTCACGATTGAGGTAAGCATTGGGACCCATAACGTTCGTCGTATGTATGTGGATGGAGGATCATCGGCGGAAGTACTCTACGAGCAGTTATTCGTACAACTCCGACCAGATATCAAAAGCCAATTGATGTCGGCCACGTCGCCGCTCATTGGCTTCAGTGGAGACACTATCTGGCCAATAGGACAACTACGCTTACTGGTAACCATTGGAGATAAAGAGCATTCCACCACGGCATGGATGAACTTTATGGTGATACGTTCACATTCTCCGTACAATGGTATTATTGGAAGACCAGGTATCCTAGCCATACGGGCACTCCCGTCTACGGCACACGGCATGATTAAGTTTCCGGTAGAAGGGGGAATTGTCACTATTTACAATTCAATCGTGCCGGCATCCGAGTGTCACGCCGTAACAACACCAATCCAGTCAGCTCCTATAAAGGAAGGATCACCACCCCCAATTGGAAGGTGGTAATCCACCCTGACTACCTGGAACAGGAGGTAGCTATCGGGGGAACGCTCTCCGAAAAAGGGAAGAAAGCCATGTGCTCTCTCCTAAAAGCAAACCTTGATATATTCGCATGGGAGCTAAAGCATATGACGTGCGTACCGCGTTCGATAGCAGAACATAAGCTTCAAACCGCCCTGGATACCTCCCTGTTAAACAAAAGAAGCGCGGTCAGGCACCAGAGCGCAGCCAGGTAATACTGGACGAGGTACGGAAGCTGGTAGACACAGGAATTATGCGCGAGGTCTATTACCATGAGTGGCTCTCTAATCCAGTCATGGTCAAGAAGCATGACGGAAGCTGGCGCATGTGTGTGGACTTCACAGACTTAAACAAAGCTTGCCCACAAGATTGTTATCCGCTACCAGAAATCGATTAGAAGGTGGAATCCTTATGAGGGCACCCTTTTAAATGTTTCTTGGATGCATATAAGGGACACCATCAGATCCAGATACCAGAGGAAGACAAGGAGAAGACAGCATTCCATATCAGTCAGGGCGTATATTGCTACACTAAAATGGCGTTCAGACTCAAGAACACAGGTGAGACATATCAACGACTTGTGGATAAAGCCTTCGACTCACAGATAGGCCGTAACCTTGAAGTTTACGTGGACGAATTGGTTATCAAAAGCCATACGGAGGACGAACTCCTCCGCGATGTCCAAGCGACATTCGACACATTGAGAAAAATCAACATGAAACTTAATCCCAAAAAATGCACGTTTGGAGCAACCGAAGGAATGTTCCTTGGGTATATAATTAATCTAAACGGCATCAAGCCTTGTCCGGAGAAGATGGACGCAGTGATACAACTTCCATCCCCTCGGACACTCAAAGAAGTGCAGTCACTTAATGGAAAGCTGGCCGGTCTCAATCGGTTCTTATCAAAGTCCGCAGAGAAGTCACTTCCTTTATTCAAAACACTCAAGAAGTGCTTAAAGAAAGGGGACTTTTGCTGGACAAGAGAGGCGGAGGAAGCATTTGGGCAGCTCAAGCAACATCTCGCGGCTCTTCCCATGCTAGTTGCCCCGCGACCTAAGGAGGAACTAATCATGTACTTATCCGCTACATACAGAGCAATAAGCACAGTTCTCATGGCTGATCGGGATTGAGTCCAGAATCCGGTCTACTTCATAAGCAGAGCACTGCAAGGGCCAGAGCTGAATTACTCACCAATGGAGAAATTGGTCTTATCATTGGTATATGCCGCAAAGAGGTTACGTCGGTACTTCCAGGCGCACCCAATAGTGGTGGTCATGGACTAACCAATAAAATAGTTGATCTCCAAACCAGACGTCGCAGGAAGACTACAGAAGTGGAACGTCCTGCTGGGGGAATACAACATCTCCTATAGACCAAGGACAACCATCAAAGGTCAAATCTTGGCAGATTTTCTAATTGAGAAGCCCGAGGAGGACGAGCCAATGGTGTAAAATGAAGAAATCCCATCAGAACCATGGGTTTTGTTCACGGATGTATCTTCTTTCACGGACGGACCTGGAGCTGGCCTCATATTCACAAATCCGGAAGGCATGAAATTCACCTACGCCTTGCATTTTGAGTTCACAACCACGAATAATGAGGCAGAATATGAAGCATTGATTGTGGGTTTAAAAATCACTGCTAGGATGGGAGTCCGCAACCTTGAAGCCTACGTAGACTCACGACTCGTTGCGAATCACATCCTAGGGGGGTACGAAGCCAAAGAGGAAAACATGATCCAATATCTGGAGAAAGTCAAGTCACTCATCGCCAGTTTGGTAAGTTCTCTATCAAGCAGGTACCAAGAGGCGAGAACAAGAAGGCGGATGCTCTTAGCAAGATCGCGTCTACAAGTTTTTCCTATCTATCCAAACAAGTATTGGTTGAAATACTTAAGTAAATCCATTACAGGAGGGGAGGTAGCGACCATAGTTGATGAGGAGGGGCCTACATGGATGACCCCGATCATAAACTATCTGACGGATGAAACCTTTCCTACGGATGAAACAGAGGCGCGACGCGTCAAAAGGAAGTCACAACACTTCGAACTCCGAGATGGTGTCCTATACAAGCGATCCTTCCTACAGCCGTGATTGTGATGTGTCGGACCACGCCAAGTTAGTTATTTGATCAGTGAAATTCATGAAGGGTCGTGCGGCATACACGTCGGCCCCAGGTCAGTGGTAGAACGGGCTCTACGCACAGGATACTATTGGCCAACTATGCAGCGGGACGCGCGAGATATGATTCTTAAGTATTTAACTATTTAATTATTTAGACTATACATGTTATAACCTAAGTATTTAACTATTTAATGTAGACTATAGTATTAATTAATTATTAAGAGATGAAATATAATTAATTAATAAACATGACTTAGATTATTATTAATACAATATTAATACATGTTTTGACCTAAGTATTTTATACACTTTAATTTAATTAAATCATGCTTATATTTATTTAAATCGTATAACCTATAGTTTATTTAATTAGCATGTTATGATTAATAAACTATACTATAACTACATGACTTATGATATTAATTCAGCTTAATTCTAAATATGGAAACTTTCTAATTCAGGAAACTTACTATTTTTAGAAACTTTTTATTTTTTAGAAACTGATCTTTTTTAAGCAGTTAATCTATTTTTGGAAACTTTCTATTTTTGGAAACTTCCTATTTTAGGAAACCTGCTATTTTTAGAAAGTTACTTATTATTACACAACAAGTATAATAATACAAGAAATACAATTAATACTTAATCAGAATATACAGAATACATGATAAACACAACATAACGTTAAAATCAGTAAAACAAGACATGAACATATAAAACAAGCTAAGACACGATATAAAATCAGTTACGTACTCCGTAATCAGAATAATTATACACGTATACTATTTATGTAGCATTAGTGAGATCGAAGTAGGACTCTCTTCCGTTCGTCTTCTTCGTTCACTGGACATAAGGTACAGATTTCCCGTCCTTTCAGTATGAACATTCTTTCCTTATTAGGATTCCCTATTTGCAGCCAATTGTTTCCCCAATATTTATTTTATATGTTTGATACTTATGTTAGATTAAGAGCCTAAGCCATATACATGCATGTGTCACGTAATTATGGAGGTACCATAACCATAACACAGTGTTATGACTCCCCCATGACGAAGTGATTGCTCGTGGCGTCCTTTTACAGCTTTGGCCATTATATTATATTATCATGTGGGGCGTATGGGTGCATCCTAGTTACATGTTTAGCAGTATTATCAGAGTGAATGCGATGTGTGCCTTGCATCCTTCACTAGGAGTTGATCCCTCCTACCCAGACTATTTAATTAGAGGCAACCCCTCTAATTGCATGATGAGGTCTCCCCTCCAAGTATTCATGCACGGTGGAACCTCATGACCTATATAGGCTATTTGGCTAATTAAAACAGATTTTCATAGAAACATAAGTCTTTTCAAACTATAAAACCATTTTTATGAACATGAATCCAGATTACTTAGAACTTATGATATTCCGCTGCTATTAGTCTTATATGCTTACATTCTTCCATGTCATACTTGTATATCCGTGCACTGAGCGTTATGCTCTGCCGTTTTCCTTTCATGTTCCCGAACGGTAGGTACTCAAGAGCGCTCGTAGACTTTAAGCATACATGCGTATGGATTGGAAGCTTTCTAGCCTTCTCTACTTTATTCATTTCATCATACATTTTGCTACTTGTTTCTATGGACATTGTTTAATCCTTTTCTTTTACGGTACTTATGTTTGTGTGTGATGAGCTTGTAGTTTGGGGTACCGATGTTTGTTTCCAGTATTTCCTTTTATGGTCATGTAATGTTTTAAGACATTTTCCTTGTATGCTTTTATGACACGCCATAATCACGCGTGACATTCCATTTACCAATATGTGGTGTTACAATTATGGTATCAGAGCCTGGTTTCGACCTGTAGGCTCTCAAAACACGACCTGTGGTTAGTGGGTAATCATTATGGTCTTCCTAGAACTGACAGTCGGTTTTCATGCATTCATTGTTTTCATGCATTCATTGTTTTCATGCATTCATGTTATATGTCATTGTCGCAGGTTTATACCAAAGTAATGGTTGGTACAGGACTGGCCCTATTTAGTCGCATGTGCTTTTATCGAAAATATTAACTTTGGGACCGACCCATTGGCGTCCCCTCGCCATGTCTTTTATTTTGGGTGAACTGACCATAGGCGTTCACTCTCGCGCATATAAAGTTTTTATAAAACTGCATCATGCATTCATGCAATATGTTTCCTCCATAAAATTTTTCTCATGATTTATTGACATGAATTTTTTTTCATGTATATATTTTATGTTTTGATCAGTTTAATCATGTATTTTGTTTTATACTATCAGATGGTTCTCACACGCGAGCAGGAACAACTCGATGAGCAGTACAAGCTGCGATGCAAGCTTTGCTTCCTCAGCTGAGGAACGAAATCAGGGCTGAGGTGCAGGCTGCCAACAATCAGCAACAACACCCAGTTCCTCATCCTTCTCCAACAACATTGGTCATATGGCTGGAGAGATTCAACAAGCAACGTCCTCGATCCTTCGAGAAAACTGATAGCCCTAGTGAAGCAAAGCTGGTTGGCTCATATCGAGAAGATATTCGATGCAATGGGCTGCGACCCCGTCTTTAAGTCGAGGTTGGCCTGCTACAAGTTCGAAGGTGATGTACTGGGATGGTGGAAGGCAGTCAAGAAGTCTGAGGGAGGTGACAATTGGGTGGCTGGTTTGACTTGTGTGAGAACCCCAAAATCTGACATGGAACAACTAGGCAACGAGGGGGTAACACATCATAGTACAAGAAACAATGAATTACAGTTCATACAAAGCTGACGAAATAAAAACATGTATATTACATCATAAAAGGTCAGAGTTTTTAAACATAGGTCCCAGAGTTTTAGAAGCGGAAAACTATATTATTTCGTCTCGATTTATAACATAAAGTTGCCCAAAAGATAGAACAAACTCCTGACAGTTTTTACTAAAAACAGTCTTATAAAAGCATCACAGAAATCTCCAAGCTGCGATAATATCCTACGGGCTCCCATCCAAGCAAAGCTAAGTAACAATACCTGAGATTAAACATGTAAAATCGTCAACACAAAGTTGAGTGATATTCATAGGTTTAGTAGTAAAGGTGTGGAATATAATAGAATTTGTAAAACACGTAATGGGGGGGGGGGGGGGGGGGCTTAACTATGTACATTTTACATAGTCACGATGTATATTATTGGTGTTTAGTCTTATGAACCGAAGCTTAACTCAAATGTAAGTTCCTCTAGGGAGTATTCAGCCTAAATACTCAAGTATAAACGAATATTAGTGCACCAAGGTAATCGGGACGGGGATTGTCAATCCCGATGGATCCACCCACAACATTCGCGCTTAGCGCAAGGCATACGGGACAATTAACGGTTCATGATAGGAGAGGAAACTCAAGGCTAACGTCTAAAAAGCAATAATACCATTGAAATCATCTTTAAAGCATACACGTTCTGGATAGCATACAAGTTCCGGATAGCAATACAATTTTTAATTTGGTTGTGTTCCACCATGTAAAATCTCACCCCCGTGTTTAGAAACCATGTATAAGTAAAAAGAGGCTATGAACTCACCTTAGCCACGAGGTAAGTCAATCACGGTACTCAGCAACTGAGTAGAAACGGTAGTGGTAAGACGATCACCGACGATATGGATGCCCGGGAAACACGAAAACCACAACCTATCAAAATAAGGCGCGCACGTTAAGACTCGAACTCAAGTATCGATATCTACCAAATATAATATGACTCAAATGTTTTCAAAGTATTTATATTTTAAAACCATTGACACAAATCAAATGAATTCATACTAACCCATTTATTCCAACACTACACGTTAAAACACTTGTACACTTGAAATTGACCCGTTATACGACGCCAAGTTAACGCAAGTCAAACTATCCTTTAACCTTACTTGGACCAGTAGCTAAGTCATTTATATAATGAATTAGCACTTGAATAAGTCACCATGTCCGATGATGAATACTCAAACTCACGCAACACAAGCATTGAACTATGTGTCCAAAATTAAAATCAGCAAGTACACCCTGAATGTACACACCGATCTACCCTATCTAGACTTGTCCGTTTTAGATGAAAATTGGTGTCAAGGTCACTTATAACCTGTATAAGACCTCACCAAAATTTGAGCCAAAGTTCACACTTTAAAACCCATCAGCTCGACACTATACTCGACCCTAAAATTTGGGACAGAATTGTATACTTGTTTTATAAAACCATTTGGACCACTTTAAAAGTACTAACTCGACAATTAGTCTTTTAAAATCACTACTAGACTCATCAAATTAAGTTTATAAACTTTAAAAGTCAGTAGTATCCATAGTCTAACCAAGCCTAAAGTCCCCGAGAGTCGACCCAAAATCAGCCACAATTTCGGATTTTGCCGATTTGCGTCTCCCGGTACACGAATACTAAAACTAGCATAACTTTTGACTCGTATTGACTTAGAAGCTCTATCTTATATCAAAACGAGCGTCTCGGAAATTTTACAATAAAATCAAATAAATTTAGCCTTTCTCAGACCTTAAACCCACAAAAAATCTGTTATATACCTGCTGTCCCAAATACCCTTTTTAGAAATTAAGTCAAATCAATTTTTCAACCAAAACCAATCATTCCCATACCTCTAAGATCACTATGCTATCATACCTATCAACCAAACACTCCTATAACACTTGCATGTTAGATTTTAACAAAAACCCAAGATCAAAATACAACTTTTTAAGCATCAAAAAGTGATGATCTTACCTAGATCATCACATGCATGGTGATTTAAACATAATTCAACCTTGAAATCATAAAAATTAGGAAAATTGATGCATGTGTGAAAATTTGTTATCAATGGATTCATCTTTGAATTTGTAGCATGGGACTTGATTTAGTTTCAACAAAAACATGTTAAAAATCAAGATTTTTGGGGGTTTATGGTGGTTTAGGGTGGCGGATATAAAGAGAAAAAGAAAGGGAGAGAGCAAATTTTAATGTGTGTGTGTTTTTGTGTAAGAAAAATGAAAGAAAGTGGTTGAAAAATGCTTATATAGTAGTGTTAGGGTAGATTTTGCAAATATTGGATAGTTTTGGACTTAAAAGAAATTTAATTGATTAAAGGGTAGAAAATGGTTATTGGTAAATATTGAAAATATTTATGGGGCTCGGGTTTCGTAAAAATACTTTTCAAAAGTTACAATGCATCATAAAAATGATTATATGATTTCCTGACACGACTTAATACGTAATTAAAACGAAATCGTTGAAAGTATTAATTATCGAAACAATCGATAAATAAACGTAAAATTTTGGGCATCCGTCGGTATCGCGATCACTAGGAATTCTCGTTTTTCATTGTTTCTGAATAAATTCGTTGTAAAATGCACGCGGGTGATTTTAAATCAAAAACTTTGATTTAAATTAAATATGGAAAAATAAAATAATAATTTTATAATTCCATTCAAAATATTGTCAATGATCAGAAAATACTCAAAAAGTATTATTGAAATTATCATGATCTCAGGATTTACATATAAAAATACAAGAAAACATAATACGTTAGAAAATTCAAGAAACACGAATAAAAGAATAAAATAATGCTGAGAAAGTACGAGTTCTTACAGTCTTCCCCCCTAAAGGAACTCTGGTCCCCAGAGTTCTCCTGAAAATAGTAGAAGATGCAAACAAGAGGAGGTGCAAAGTGTAGAACAATTTAATTACTTCCCTGGTAACTTCCGCATCACGACGAATCTTCACAATTAAAATTCACTACGCTTCAGTTTCTTAACTTCTTCGAAGAAATTTCAAACTCGGATTAGAATAATGACCTTTCAGTATTGATAAATATTCAAAAGATAGAATGAACACAAGAATCGCTTAAACGGACAAAGTGCAATAAAATGAACCAAGATTGTTAATCAACAAGGAGTCGCAAATCGTGCAAATGTAAAACGTGGCAATCTTAAAATGTAAGAATCCAGTCACAAGCGAAATAGAAGGGAAAAATGAATAACATATGATCATTTAAGGTACAAGCTGTCATAGTCGGTTGTCTAGGATTTTGGGATTACTTTAAAACTCAGTTTAAATAATTTCTTGATTAAAAGAAAAATTTACAAGGTGTAGTGATTTAAAATCAAACTATCTGTATTTAGTGAGTATGATGTTGCTATATCTTTTTCTTGATCAGGATTTTCAAAGCAAAAGTAGAACAGTTCAAAATAGTTATCCTGATCGACTTAAGAACTTTTGGATGTCTGCATGAAATTATCGTTAAAACTTCAGGTTTATCGTTACCATTAGAAAAATCAGGTTTTTCCAAGTTATTTAGAATCATTGTTAGAAATTATAATTTAATTTAATAATTTCATTAGGTTGACAGTAAAGTACAATATAATCAAATACTTTAAAAGATACAACTTGATATCCTTTTTAAATACTAGTTATAAATTTACCAAAGAGGATGTATAGATCCGGTACTTAACTTGAAACAGTTATTTTGGTAATTTAAACATTTGATAAAATGTTCAAAACGTTCTTAAAAATTAATAATAATTTTTAGAAATTCAAGAAAGTGTTTAAGGTATCAAATGATAAACACGTAACATTTTATGGTTTCAAAAGGTGACAAGACTGCAACGAATATGAGACATATAAAGGTCAATAATTTGTATACGAGCAATAACACAAGGGAATAAAACAAAAATCGTATTAATTCTTAACAAACATGATAGAATAGACGCGTCGATGATAAAAATAATAAGAAACAAAGGATTATAGCAAGTCATCGCTTCTTGAGTGCAGTTGGTATCACCAATGACGGCTTATTAATTTCTCGGTGGTCGACATACAATCGAAAGAGAAAAGCCACACAGCGAATTTTCTAATCAAAGAAAATTATTAAGAAGTTTCTTGATAGTAATTCCAGTAAAATGAACAATATTCGCAATGAGAGGCGAAATCAACACATGGTTCACACGAACGAATTTCAAGAGGATAAAGTCTAACACACATCATGACAAATACACGTAATCATCGTTCACGTCCAGTCATAAATCATTAATCGCGTCCAGAGACGTTTTGAAGGTCTACCAAAATAGATAGAGATAGTCGATCATAGAAGCATAATAACTTTGAAACTTTTAAATCTGGTATCAATGGTAAGAATTTAGGCAAATGGTAACAAAAATTGTATCATGAGGATGATGAGGTAACAAGTAAAGCAAAGATTGTTGAGTAGTGAAATCTATGCTTGAGGCATGTACTTTGTTCAAGAAAAGATAAGGGTTCATATGTGTATGTCATGAATTGTTGCTACTCGCATAAGATGTAAAAGTTTTAAAAATTTGATTGTATCTAACTTTTTAAAGAACATAAGTAAAAAGTTGATTCTTGGTTAAATATTTAAGGTGACTACTATTTGGCCTTGCATGGCTCCTTCTAAATTAAGCATAGGTGATCAGACATGCATAATTTAGGACTAGCAATGCGATGCTCAGCTTCGTCAAACCAGTATTACAGGTCATATTATTTAAAATATGCATATAATGCCATTTGTAAAACAGGAATCAAAATAGTTTATGAAACTATTCACCAATAAGTTCCTGGCTAAATATTTAATTCAACAATCTTTATTGTTACAAGGGTTCTTTATAAGACCAATTGTTGAAAAATTTGTGAAATTACATCGTAAAATTAATATAAATTAATTTTGTAAGATAACATTCAATTATTTAAGAAAGCCCAAATGAAACCTTTTGTAAAATGATTCGCAAATAAGAACAGTTTGAGTTTATATGGTAACATGACAATATTTTATAAAGTAGCGAGTGGGTTACAAGAGGGAAATAAGGAGTAGTTCAAGACAGTCAACGAAATGGTTACAAGGTGATAAGGTTTCAAGAGGTTTAGCCGAAATCGTCAGGAGACACGTGTCAAGATGGTAACGAACGTTATGAAAGCAAGATCTTCAACCTCGACCCGAATCAGTGGTACGATAGAAATAAAGAACGACAATATAGGATGACAAATAAGTCATATATAAAAGAAAGGATAAAGGAATCCGTATGTGTACACATCGTGATTAATTTGACAATAATATACTTTTAAGAAAGTAGGATATCAGTTAACAAATAGTACAATCACTCCGAAAAGTTTCGATATTAGGAAGTTACCGAATTTCAAAAGTTCAAGATCTATGTATATGTATGACCGAACTCAAAGTTACTATTTTATACTTGTTCAAACGCAATCATAGTTTTTAGTTTGCAAAATATCATTAGTTAAAGTTTTACGAGCTCAAACGAACTCAAAAACGCTTCAATCCATATTTCTCTATCCATTGGGATGCTCATAAGAACCTCCGTTTTACCTTCACAGATTCCTATTCTATTCGCTAGAAAGTGAAAGGGTCCTTTAGCATTCCGAGTGAATTTTATCAATTTTGACTTTTGGGTTTGACTAGACCAATTAACTCACTATACGATATTCTAAGACTCAAAGTTAAATGCATTTCGATGTAAAACAATGTTTTGGACAACTTTCTAGTTTTACTCGAGTCTTGAAACAGATAAAAAATGGACGAAAATACCCTTGCATTAAATTTGTCAGCAAAATGATATTTTAGAATTATTCAGAAAATAACTTCTTAAATTTTACAATCTCAAATGAGCGTAACTTGCTCGATTTTAATGTTTACTGGTAAAACATTATGTCCTAAACGAACATCTCAACAGGTAAAACTATATATTTATGTCTAAGGTTATAAAAATATTACTCGACACTGTTAAATTTCCTGTAAAGTTTCTGTACAAAGTATATTTTTCGACACATCTTGAAATTAAATCCAAATTTCATAATAACCCAAAATTAATGTACACACAAGACTTGTGGATTCCAAAAAGACGAAAGAGAATAAATTATAAAATCAATCATGTAAAGAAAACACAGTATAGAAATGGTTCAAGAATATCAACGATAATCTAAAAAAAAATCCAAAACGGCGCATGACATTCATGTCTTCGATTTCAAGATGCAATGCAGGAAGGTCTCTTGGCAGCGTGATTTTCCAAAATCACAAGACACGCCGAGAAAGAATTGGAACATTAACGGGTTACACTCCCGAAGCAAGGAGGGTTAATGAAAAGGGAGGGTACAGGTTTATAGAAATAAAATTTCATTCCAAACAATCGTTACACAATAGAGGATGAATTACAAGACGACGATGGTGTTTTCAAGATACAAACGCTACGTTGTAATTCGAAATAGAAACGTAGATTGGTCAATGAAATAAAACGTAGTGCATGTACAATTGTCGTGTAAAACTATGACGTAAAGGTCAATCTAGGTTATGAAAACCCACGATATTATTCAACACAAGTTCAAGGAATGCTTCGAGATGTGTGACCCACACGATGTCCTTTAGTCTACTTCATAGACACATTGAGCTACAAAATGGTCTATAGACTATTTTCCAAGACATTAAATCACAAATGGTCGACAAGCAAAATGGATATCTAAATAGATATTTTAAAAAGGTTAAACAATGAAAGCAGCACACACGGTAGTAACATGAAAATCAGAAGTTTCATCGAAAACAACACTTATTCAATCCCGAACAATGGTATCACGAGAGTATGCACAACATGTAACAATGAGTCGAAAAAAACAGGCGGTTCAAAACGAACGAGTATATGAGGTCAGTCGTATCACGCATAAACAAGATAGTAATAGTACTCAGAAAAAATGAGTTATGAAAAGTCGGCAGCATACGCGCTCTGAATACAAGTATGTAACGCCATAACAATATAATATCATCGTAACCAGATCAGTTCACATGAACAAGAATTCTAGAAATACAATAAGAGCAGATGTAATCACAGTAATATCGAATGATAATCCATGAAGCACAAGGCTTTTGAAAGACATAGTAATTATCGTCATTAGGGTAATGTAATATTTTAACATGTAACCAAAAGATTAAATACTATAACGATAATTAAGAGTAAATAATAAGGATTAGAGAGTTACCCGCAAAGATGTCGAACAGCAATGGCAGATTCTGTGTTTGACACTTAGAAACAATAAAATATTTGAACTTTCGGTTATAGACTAAGTTTTTGAAAACGACTCAGTTCCCTATAACCATCGCTCTGATACCAATCTGTGAGACCCCAAAATCTGACATGGAACAACTAGGAAACGAGGGGGTAACACGTCATAGTACAAGAAACAATGAATTACAGTTCATACAAAGTTGACGAAATAAAAACATGTACATTACATCATAAAAGGTCAGAGTTTTTAAACATAGGTCCTAGAGTTTTAGAAGCAGAAAATTATATTATTTCGTCTCGATTTATAACATAAAGTTGCCCAAAAGATAGAATAAACTCCTGACAGTTTTTACTAAAAACAGTCTTATAAAAGCATCACAGAAATCTCCAAGCTGCGATAATATCCTGCTGGCTCCCATCCAAGAAACGCTATGTAACAATACCTGAGATTAAACATGTAAAATCGTCAATACAAAGTTGAGTGATATTCATAGGTTTAGCAATAAAGGTGTGGAACACAATAGAATTTGTAAAACACGTAATGGGGGGGGGGGGGGGGGGGGGTTAACTTTGTACATTATACATAGTCACGATGTATATTATTGCTGTTTAGTCTCATGAACCGAAGCTTAACTCAAATGTAAGTTCCTCTAGGGAGTATTCAGCCTAAATACTCAAGTATAAACGAATATTAGTGCGTCAAGGTAATCGGGACGGGGATTGTCAATCCCAATGGATCCACCCACAACATTCGCGCTTAGCGCAAAGCATACGGGATAATTAACGGTTCATGATAGGAGAGGAAACTCAAGGCTAACGTCTAAAAATCAATAATACCATTGAAATCATCTGTAAAGCATACACTTTCTAGATAGCATACAAGTCTGGATAGCAATACAATTTTTAATTTGGTTGTGTTCCACCATGTAAAATCTCACCCCGTGTTTAGAAACCATGTACAAGTAAAAAGGGGCTATGAACTCACCTTATCCACGAGGTAAGTCAATCACGGTACTCAGCAACTGAGTAGAAACGATAGTGGTAAGACGATCACCGGCGATATGGATGCCCGAGAAACACGAAAACCGCAACCTATCAAAATAAGGCGCGCACGTTAAGACTCGAACTCAAGTATCGATATCTACCAGATATAATATGACTCAAATGTTTTCAAATTATTTATATTTCAAAACCATTGACACGAATCAAATGAATTCATACTAACCCATTTATTCCAACACTACACGTTAAAACACTTGTACACTTGAAATTGACCCGTTATACGACGCCAAGTTAACGCAAGTCAAACTATCCTTTAACCATAATTGGACCATTAGCTAAGTCATTTATATAATGACTAAGAACTTGAATAAGTCACCTTGTCCGATGATGAATACTCAAAGTCACGCAACACAAGCATTGAATTATGTGTCCAAAATTAAAATCAGCAAGTACACCCCGAATGTACTCACCGATATACCCTATCTAGACTTGTCCGTTTTAGATGAAAATTGGTGTCAAGGTCACTTATAACCTGTATAAGACCTCACCAAAATTTGAGCCAAAGTTCACTCTTTAAAACCCATCAGCTCGACACTATACTCGACCCTAAAATTTGGGACAGAATTGTATACTTGTTTTATAAAACCGTTTGGACCACTTTAAAAGTACTAACTCGACAATTAGTCTTTTAAAATCACTACTAGACTCGTCAAATTAAGTTTATAAACTTTTAAAATCAGTAGTATCCATAGTCTAACCAAGCCTAAAGTCCCCGAGAGTCGACCCAAAATCAGCCACAATTTCGGATTGTGCCGATTTGCGTCTCCCGGTACACGAATACTAAAACTAGCATAACTTTTGACTCGTAATGACTTAGAAGCTCTATCTTATACAAAAACGAGCGTCTCAGAAAATTTTACAATAAAATCAAATAATATTTGCCTTTCTCAGACCTTAAACCCACAAAAAATCTGTTATATACCTGCTGTCCCAAATACCCTTTTTAGAAATCAAGTCAAATAAATTTTTCAACCAAAACCAATCATTCCCATACCTCTAGGATCACTAAACTATCATACCATCAACCAAACACTCCTATAACACTTGCATGTTAGATTTTAGCAAAAACCCAAGATCAAAATACAACTTTTTAAGGATCAAAAAGTGATGATCTTACCTAGATCATCACATGCATGGTGATTTAAACATAATCCAACCATGAAATCATAAAAATTAGGAAACTTGATGCATGTGTGAAATTTTTGGTATCAATGGATTCATCTTTGAATTTGTAGCATGGGACTTGATTTAGTTTCAACAAAAACATGTTAAAAATCAAGATTTTTGGGGGTTTATGGTGGTTTAGGGTGGCGGATATAAAGAGAAAAAGAAAGGGAGAGAGCAAATTTTAATGTGTGTGTGTTTTTGTGTAAGAAAAATGAAAGAAAGTGGTTAAAAAATGCTTATATGGTAGTGTTAGGGTAGATTTTGCAAATATTGGATAGTTTTGGACTTAAAAGCATTTTAATAGATTAAAGGATAGAAAATGGTTGTTGGTAAATACTGAAAATATTTACGGGGCTCGGGTTTCCTAAAAATACTTTTCAAAAGTTACAATGCATCATAAAAATGATTATATGATTTCCCGACACGATTTAATACGTAATTAAAACGAAATCATCGAAAGTATTAATTATCTAAACAATCGATAAATAAACCTAAAATTTTCGGCATCCGTCGGTATCGCGATCACTAGGAATTCTCGCTGTTCATTGTTTTTGAATAAATTCGTTGTAAAACGCACGCGGGTGATTTTAAATCAAAAACTTTGATTTAAATTAAATATGGAAAAATAAAATAATAATTTTATAATTCCATACAAAGTATTGTCAATGATCAGAAAATACTCGAAAAGTATAATTTATTGAAATTATAATGATCTCAGGATTTACATATAGAAATACAAGAAAACGTAATACGTTAGAAAATTCAAGAAACACGAATAAAAGAATAAAATAATGCTGGGAAAGTACGGGTTCTTACAACTTGGGTTTAGTTCAGGGAGTTAGTGATGGGACAGTTCTTCCCCAAGGCTGAGCAATACAAGCTGAAGAGGGAGTACCACGGAATCAGGTAGAGAGCTGGGGAGAACAACAATGAGTTCATGCAGCGCTATCTTCGTTTGGCTAGTTTTCTTGGCGCAGCAACAGGTACTGCCGAAGAGCAAGCATACCACTTCAGGCGGTCTCTTCGTACATCGGTCGCCAACGATTTGGTGTGTGCTACCTTCAACACGGTGGCACAAGTTGCCGAAGCAGCACGTAAGCTGGAGATACTGCAGAAAAGAGAGGAATTCGGGGAAGCAGAGAGACCCGAGAAGAGGTAATTATTCATCATTCAGCAGTGAAAATTTCAAATTCATTCAATACTATCCAATATTTATATCTTGTTGGAAATACGTTTTTACGTATTTAGAAAGGATAGGTCACTCTAACGATATATACGTAGATTGGGCTCGTGATCTAGTTATGTAAGTATAACCCATAAAGCCCACATGTAGGGTGGGCTATATATACCCTTCCTAGCATGTTAGAAAGAGTAGTTATTAATTCACATCTTATTAATCATTCATCTTTTCTCTAATCCTCTCCTTTCTCTCTCTAACTTTCTCTCTCTAAGTTCTTCATCTCTCTCCCTCTGTTTAGATCATAACAACACTTGTATAATCCTAAGAAAACGTGGACCTACAATTGGTATCAAGAGCTATGGTATGATTGACTTGTTCTTGTGTTTGTTTTGATTGATTTTGGTGGGTTTTGATTTAATCAAGCTCAAATCTTGATTTTTTTTTTGCGTTTTGGTTGTTTAAATTTGTAGACAAATCGATTACATAGATGTGATAGTGATTTGGGTTAATTGATTTGGTCAAAATAGCAAATTTTTTGATTATTTGGGTGATTTTCGGGATATTTTTCGCTTAATAGTGGGTTCAGATCAAATATAATAGCAGATCTACTTTGAATATTTCGAAAGTCAACTTTCACAACAGGGTTTAGTAATATTCCGAAACTGAATTTTTTATCCGAAACTCAAAAGTGCTAATTATCCGAAACTCATTTTTTCACTTATTCCGAAACTGAAAGTTTCTTTTTTATCAGAAACTTAAAAATGACATTTATCTGAAAGTCACTATGTTCACATTTCTCCGAAACTCACTTTAGATCATTTCCCTGAAACTTATTTATTGAAAGTGATTATTCCGAAACTCACTTAAGAATGTATCCGAAAGTCAAAGTGCAATTATTCCGAAACTAATATTCATTTTTTATCCGAAAATACTTGTTTATCCGAAACTGGCCAATTTATCTGAAAAATGGCATTTACCCGAAAATAGACGTTTATCCGAACTTACTAATTTATCCGAACACTGCCATTTATCCGAACCTACTTATTTATCCGACAGTCGTCATCATATTATTGTAATAGAAAGTAAAGAGTCTGACAAACTCATCCACACTCAACTCGACTCCAACACTCGACTCATCCACACTAAAACAGCCTCGACTCCAACACTCGACTCGACCACAAACTCATCTACACTCGACTCCAGACTTGTCAACCAAACTCACGACTCACGACTCGTCAAACCAACCGACTTTTGACTTGCTCAGACTCGACAACACTCCACAACACTCCACTCGACAAAACAGAATCATTGTTTATAGTTTATCATTTTATTGAAGTGGGTTTAGCTCAGTCGTCTCCCAACACTCCACAACCGACTCAAACCTCGAATCATAATTGATCAGTGTAAAGATTTACACATCATTTCTTTCGACTCAAACCAAAAATAAAACAATATAAAAACCTACCCGAGACCTATAAAAGATCTTAAAGATTCATCGAGTTAGAAATGATTTTAGAGATCATATGCTTCATGGTTTTGAAGGGCTGCCCAATCCGAAAGAGATAATTAAGATTCGTTGATTCGTGATTGTGTTTATATCAGAAAATGATTCATTGATGTGAAATGAGTTTCGATTATTTTGTTGATTGAGAAATCAAGGAGTTTGATTTGTTTTTCATGGTTGCTGCGTTTGGTGGACTGAGAAATCAAGGAGTAAATGATTTTGGAGGATTATTTTGTTTATTGATGTGAGGAGGATTATTTTTGTTCATTGATGTGAACTGCATTTTCTTTCTTTCTTGTGGGGGTATCGAAAGTCAGAAGAAAACAAAGACGGAGGAGTTTTATTTCCGGTGGGTGTAAATTAAGAAGTGTGTGAGTGGGGCGGAGGATACAAGAAAGTGTCATCAGGGTATACTTCTTTTATTTTTTTATCAAGCCACGTGTGTGGTGTCTCTTTAAGTTCAGTTAAGAACGGTTTTGTAAGTGGAGTTATATTCAACCACATCTCACCATATCTTCAATTGATGTGGCCACGTATTATTTGTTGCATATATATCCTATTTGGTACTATTTGTGGTCAACGATTATAACAAAACAAGTACAATTGTGACTTACACTAAAATAGTCACAATTTTAGGGAGACGTGTTGTTTTTTCGTTTTTCAAATTATAACAAAACAAGACACATGGGAAACGGGTATATATAAAACGACTACCCTTAAAAAATGACTACAAATAATAAAACATATTAAATCAAATTAAAACAAACACGTGTTGTTTTTTACGATTATTTGTTTTTTGTTTTTTTTGTTATTATGTTAGGAAGGGTAGGAACGTTTTTCCGTTTTTTTGTGTTGATTCACATGTTAGCATGAAGTAATAAAACATTGACGTTTATTGTCTACACCAATTTTTCAATTTTTATTTATACCCTTAATCATGTGGTGTAATTTCAATGATAAACTTTATGGGCCAGAATATTAAATCAGTATTGGCCTGAGTATCAAATGGGTTATGATGGGCTTATCTTGCATTAATTTAACTTTGAGCTATTCTTTTTGGTTACACAATACATACGTGTGTTCTTACCATTTCATTTGGATGTATTTTGTCTTCATATGGAATGATTCCACCTGATAAAATTTATATCCGAACTTTATTCAAAAATTTATTTTGGACTAAATTCGTGATATTAAGTGGTATTCGGATTTAAACGGTATAAAGAGACTGACAACGTGATAAAGTAACGAGACAAAAAGCGACAAGATTTGAAGACAAAAAGACGAGACAAAGTGACGGGATTTATTTTTAGTGGCTACGGATTTTTGATTGGGTATTACTATTTGAAAGTGAAGACAAATTTTTCATCGCTAAGTAATCCTTACTTTATTTTTCATCGAACTTCAATGGAATCATTGACTTCGACATTTCAAGAGGGAGAATCGCATCAAATGCAAGACAAAGCTAGTGAAAGTGGCATCACTTCATTTCGACTACTTCAGTCTCATATAGTGACTCTTTCATGGCTTCAAGGAGGAAACGAATTTGTGATACTTTTTGGTCAAGATCGTCATATATTCATGGAATCGATATTCCTCACTTCGAACTAACTAGCAGAACAACTCCACAATGAAGAATTCAATTACTCTGCATCGACACTTGCATATAAGTCTCTCGTGATACAACTCACACCTTTTCTCCAATTCAATATCGTCAAGTCTGAAAGTTCATTGATTTGTCAGTCATTTCTTCGAGACACACATACTGAGCTTCAAGACTTCCATGGTACACTGTTGATATTAATGACATCGGTTTCATCTTTGATTTATGCAAGATCACAACATCAGAAAGCGTATGATAGTGGAGTGCTAGAATCTACGATGCCGATGCAAGAGGAAAATGGTCATACGATTGACGAGTTGGAGGCTGCTAAAGATTGCAAGGACATCAGCAACATGTCATGGAATGTTACAGACATCTCTTATGATGACACCATACCAGTTTATGACGAAGAGCCTACAAACATGGTACAATGTAATGTTGTATATGATGCATATGCTGATGAAATGCCGCATATTGAGCATTTCGAATCTGATTATGACAAACATGGAATGGAAAAGAGTGATATCGATACCATTTTTGATCCATCCGATGTGCGTTATAATGGGGGAGAAAGTGTTCAAAATGCTAACAATCATGATAATTGTCTTATGACTGTTTCATTAACTGCTTCTGATTCCAAGATTAAAGAGCTCAAAACGATCGTAGCTCAGCAATCAAAAGATCTTGAGGATGCCAAACTTGAATATTCGAAGAATACGAACAAATTTGAAACATATTTTGAAAAACTTGAAAAGTCAAACGTTGTTCTTGAACGAAAATTGGATCAAAAAATTCTAGATTCTAAAGCTAAAAAGGATAATCTTTTGAAACAAATTAAGTTGCTAGAATCTAAATTGGCATCCCAAGATAAATTGCTCAAAGTGAATGAGACTTTAAAGGTTCAAGTTCAGGAAAAGGTTTTTGCAATAGCGGCTCTGAAAAACGAGTTAAGGAAAACTAAAGGAACTAGTGTGGACACTAAGCTTGAAAAACCATCAATCTTGGGGAAACTGCCTCAAATTCAGTCTGTTAGACAATCGACTGCATTTAGATCCGAGCGACCAAAATCCTCGAGACTACCGTTTGCCTCCCAAGTTGATATGGTTCATCTCTCTAGACCAGTCATTCCACCAACTAGGGCCAATGTGACTAAAACAACTTTTACAAGACCTAATCACATGATTGCATCTAGTCTCTCTAGACATAGTCCAAAGAACACGTCTCGAACTAGTTCAAATGACGTTCTCCATAAATTTGGTCTAAGGGAAGCTATTCAAAAGACACAAGTAAGAGATAGAAATTTCAAACCTAGTCAGATGCCTTCTAGATTACCCAACACTGCTAACCTTAGTATGTCATATCCTAGGAGCATCAATCAATCATCTAGGAATTCTAGATCTTTCTCAGACATTAAACATGCTACTTGTAAAACATGTAGGAAATGTGTTTTTAAGGCAAATCATGACTCTTGTGTCAAGAAATTCCTCCATGAGGTGAACTCCCATGCTAAAATTAAATCCTAGTGGTTAGCAAAATCAAACCCATTGGTAAAGTTTGGCGCCCCACTGGTAGAACTTTCACTCTTGTAGGAAACGAGTGCCCTTTAACTAGGATAATCTCCGATTCTACTAAGACTTCTAGGGAGGAAATTGAAAAAGATGATATATCACTTAAGCATGAATTTAAGGTTTTTTATAGAAGGAAACATTTGCCTGCTAAAACAAGTGAACCATCTCCTAAGGTCACCTCTGGCACAAGAAAAGAAAACTGTGAATCCCCCCGCATGGTTCTAAGATAGATATCTCTAACCCATATAAAAGCATACAAACTCCAAATGAGAACGCAAGTACCAAAGTCAAGGATCAACAAAAACAAACCGGTCCGAGCTTTATATACCGTTCAACTAAGGACACTCTCAGAGTTTGGTTACTAAAGAAGCAGATATCAGAGAAACAAGTGTCTCAGGGGATTTGCAGTTAAGCTTACTGTAAATGGCTCATCGTTAAATTTCAGACGATGACCCGCACTTCAAATAAAGGAAAGTTTATGCCGTTGATAAACTTATCCTTACAATTGAGAAATTAAATTTCTCGGACACGAGCTTACATTAAAACTATTCAAAGGTTTTTAAGCTCGTGTATATGGCTCATAGTCAAATCACAGTCTGTGACCCGTTCATTAAAGAAAGGAAAGTTTATCGCCGATTATAAACTTATCCTCACAACGAGAAATTAACTTTTCTCGGACACGAGCTTACACTAAAACCATTCAAAGGTTTTTAAGCTCATGTAAATGGCTCATCGTTAAATATCAGACGATGACCCGGACTTCAAATAACGGTAAGTTATCTATGCAACGATAACTTACCCTCAAAACGAGAAATTAAATTTTCTCCGACACGAGCTTACATTAAAAATATTCAAAGGTTTTAAGCTCGTGTATATGGCTTACAGTTGGATCACATATTGTAACCCGTGCATAAAAGAAAGGAAAGTTTATCGCCGCTGATAAACTTATCCTCATTAACGAGAAATTAAATTTTCTCGGACACGAGCTATCATTGAAACTATTCAAAAGTTTTAAGCTCGTGTAAATGGCGTATAATCACATTTCAGATTATGCCCCAGACTTCAAACAAAGGAAAGTTTATCGCCGATGATAAACTTATCCTTACAACGAGAAATTAATTTTTCTCGGGCACGAGCTAATATTAAAAACATTCGAAGTTTTTAAGCTCATGCACAATGACTTACAGTCAAATATCAGACTGTAACTCGGACTTTAATTTTAGGAAAGCTTATCTTTTAAGATAACTTATCCTCATAACGAGAAATTAATTTTTCTCAGTCATGAGCTTGTATTAAAACATTCCAAGTTTTAAGATCTGAAAGGAAAGTGTATCTTTTAAATAAGAGAACTTTTCCTCATAACGAGAAATTCACCTTTCTCGGTCATGAGCTTTCCGTTAAAACATTCAAAAGTTTTCAAGCTCATGAAAACGACTACTAAGTAAATGTCAACTTAGGACTCGTTCTTCAGTTAAAAGGAAAGTTTATCCCCGATGATAAACTTATCCTCACAACGGGAAGTTTACACCATCTCGGACTTGAGCTCGTTTTGTAAGATATTAAACATCTTAAGCTCAAGTAATTGGTTTTCAAAACATTGAACATAATTTTTCGAGAATTTCTCAAAACGTTTTTCTAAATCTTTCAAAATTGTGTGTTCAAAAATGTTTTGATAAAAAGAGCATGTCTTCTGGAATCGATAATATTTACGATCCTAGAAATGTCATTCAATAATGACACGGGGTTATAAATAAAGTTCGAGCAGAAGTTCAAATGTTTTAAAACATGCTCAATTATGGCCTGCTATTATTTCTGATAGTAACCCGCTTTTCATATTAAAGTCAAGCATTTCACCGGAAAGCTTTGACTCAACAACGGGAATTAATTTTCTTGGCATGGTCTTTTATAACCATGTAAGGGATTGTGTTTACGGAATAACACAATCTAACACGAATATATGTATGTTTCAGTGCATTTATTTGTTAAAACAAGAGAAATCTTGTTTTTATGAAGTTATCATCTCCACAATCCGCAGCAATTTACAATTGATATCTATATACTCGACGATGCAACTACACAAACGGCGACTACAGCTCTTTCAATAGAAGACGGGTCGACAATTGAGGGGGAGCAATTATCCACCATTCAGAATCTTTGATGCCAAAAGTGCAAAGTTCATAAATTGGTGTCAAGACAACGATATCAATCGTACACATGGTGTCAAGAGATAATTTCAAACGTGACGAGGCGACCAACATTCATAAACAAGAACCATGTGATTCTATCATATGATGTTCTCCATCATTCCGGTCCAACCTCGTAAATTGCTAATCTTTTGAATACATTATCCTATATGATCTTTGCACGTGATAAATACCTTACACTTGTGTTTAAAAGGTATTTCATTACGTTTCAAGTACAACTCATTAATTTAAGGGGGAGCTTGTGTAAATCATGAAGATAATTGGATTTGCATTTTTCTTCCCAAATTTTCTTAAAATGTTAGTAAATCAATTGATATTAAAAAGATCGATTGGGTTAATATTTTTAATATGGGGGAGAAATGTGATTTAATATGGGAAATGATTAATCACAAATGGTTTGACTTAACGTGATAGCTCATCCCGACATGTGAGAAATGTTTTCAGATATCGTGGCATATGTTAAGGGGGAGCAAAATGGATTTGGATATCAAAATGGATTTCATGGTGACATTCACATAACCAAAACATCTCTATTCACGACGGTGAAGATTGTGGTGACATAAGGATGGTAGGATAGGTTAAAGTCCAATGATTCTTCTAGAACCGGAGGAATCTTTCCAAGGACATTCCATAGCTAGAAATAGTAGTCCTTAGGAAAGATGGACAAAGATTATGAACGTAGCTGAATGCCGACCAAGTACTTAAGTTAGCACTAGAACAATCACAACAAGGTGCTAGTTATGACGTATTGAAGGGGTTGAACAATGAAAAAGAATTTTAAAGATAAAGGGTCTAAAGAAAGAAGCCCTCCTTACAACTTAGGCAGAAACCGGGTCAATACATATGCTATTGAGATCATTTTTAATGATGCTTGATATTGAAGATAAGACATCATGGACTCAGTGATGCAATGCACAACCCATCCCAGCTAACTCAGATATCTCTCAAAAGATATTTGTTTTAATCACATGGAGACAACACATTATCTATTGATTTATTCACTCCGAATAAATTGGTATTGAAATGGTGGTACTCCTCTCCTGCCTCCGATCACTAAAATAGAAAATCCACGATCGAGTCTAGAGCCATTTAAGATCATCAAATATCTCATTAGGACACACTTTCATAATTCCTTGCTTCTTCACACACTGTGAAAAGTAAGAAAGATCTTAAGAGTCCTACGCAAAATCTTCAAGATCTTGCCTGAACATCCGAGTAATACGAAAGTATTTACAATGAAGATGGAAATCCTTCTTGAGCGAATATTAAAAAGCTCATGGTAGTTGACTTGTGAGATTCTTTATTAATCAAGCTTGTGATAACTGGAAAGCAACATTGGTTTAATTATTAACTGAATTTAAACACGTTCCAAGCCTCTACGCAATATCTTAGTGATCTTGCCAGAATACTCAGAGTGATACCTTAGTGTTCACAATGATGAGCGGAAATCCTTCTAGTGTTAACATCAAACAGCACTTGGTAGGTAACTTGCAAGATTCTATACGAATCAAGCTCGTGACAACTGGAAAGCAACGATGGTGCGGTTCTTAATTAAATTTCACTTGTTCCAGGAACATTAATTGACGGCTTCAATCACGCGGATAATTCTATCCAAATGATTCACTCTTAATGTTCGCAATCAGCTTTGGACGGTCGAATAAAGAGAACGGGTTTACCCGCGAAATCTTGTCAAGGAGGTTCTTAATTGAAACTACCTGCCACAAGTACGATATTTTATATCGTTCAACGGTCTTCAACGACCGGAGGTAAAATGCTACCAAATTAGATTGAAATGTTCAAAGCCATTTCATATGTGTATATGTTTTGTTGCTAATTGTCTTATGCAGCGTAACAAGAATGTGGCATTGCGGTGTATTATCTGAAAAGAAGTCGTCCTCGCATGCTTATACTTTATGAACTTAAGACTTCAACAAATTCAAGAATGCCTAAAAGTTAAGTCTTCCGTTGTATCAAACTCTGAAGTTTTCATTATAAAGGTATAAGTTTGTGGAACATAAAGTCACAAGGAGGCGAATATCACAAGTGATGAATGCACAAGGTCAAGGCAAGGAAACATGCTCAAGACTAAAGTCAAAGATCTCATCAGCATATTCACAAGAACAAGATCGAAGACTCAAGCATAGTATTCTAGGTTTAAGATTTTGTAAAATGGTGTGACCTCCCTTAGGGGGAGATTGTTAGAAATACGTTTTCCCAAATAAAGTCTCGGTCACATCATTATTAGCATAGATCACGAGCTATAGACTATTTAGGACATTGTAACTTGGAGTGACCTCCCTTAGGGGGAGATTGTTGGAAATACGTTTTTACGTATTTAGAAAGGATCGGTCACTCCAACGATATATACGTAGATTGGGATCGTGATCTAGTTATGTAAGTATAACCCATAAAGCCCACATGTAGGATGAGCTATATATACCCTTCCTAGCATGTTAGGAAGAGTAGTTGTTGATTCACATTTTATTAATCATTCATCTTTTCTCTAATCCTCTCCTTTCTCTCTCTAACTCTCTCTCTCTACGTTCTTCATCTCTCTCCCTCTCTTTAGATCATAACAACACTTGTTCAATCCTAAGAAAACATGGACCTACATATCTCTCTTTAAACTGAATCTTTCAGGCAGAAGACTGGGGGACCGGTCTGAGCCAGTTACTCAGCAACAACCTACTCAGCCCAAGGGTAACGGTCAGACTCAAGACCATTCTGCTATGGATAGGCGTGGCGGTAATTATAATTACCGTAACAATGCTGGAAACTCCAACAGCAACAGGTCCTTACACTTACTCACTCCGTATGTTACATGTGATAATTCATAATTCTGACACATTAGCAATCTTCTACCAAGAATCATGGTAACGGGAGGGAGCAGAACCAAAGAGGTTCACAGCCTAACCGTCCAGCTATCACTGGTATTACATCTTACGATTTTTTTACGCATTGTCCTTTTGTACCTATAAATCATGTCTCATGTGTACTTTTCCAAACAGGCTCCCAGCCAGCACGGGCCCCTGCTGGAGGGTATACTCACCCTCTCTGCACGACCTACAACAATAGGCACCCAGGGCCATGTCGTTGCGACAACGATACTTGCTTCAAGTGTGGCCTTACTGGTCATCGCATGAAGGACTGCCACAAGGGAGAGGTGGAGGGCACATCTGGACATGCTGATTCCAAGCCGCATCCTACTAGTGGACGCGTGTACACGACTTCTCGCGACAAGGCCAACAACTCTACAGGTACCATCACTGGAATCTTGTATATGTATGGTCAAGCTGCATGTGTTTTATTTGACACGGGTGCTACTCACTCGGTCATTTCTACTGCTTATGCCAAGAATGTTAGGATATCCCCTATGACTTTAGAGAATGTTTTAAACATTTCCCCGCCTTTAAGAGACTCTGTACGCATAACCCATGGGTACAAGAGCCTTCCCCTAGAGTTTTACAACAAGGTTCGTCTGGTTGACGCACTTCCACTGGATATGTGTGATTTTGACATGATATTAGGCATGGACTGGCTATCCAAACATCACGCCACCATAGAGTGCCATTCATATCGGGTCATCTTCGGTGATGTAAATGCACCAGAGTACATTCACAACGGGTTCGTACCCGGAAGGTCTGTACAAATCATATCGACCTTACAAGCACGTGCACTACTATCACATGGTTGTGAGGTCTATCTTGCGACTGTTCATGACTTGGAGGCTGAATCTCCATCTATCCAGAATCAGCCGACCGTGTTAGAATTCCCAGACGTGTTTCCAGAAGAACTTCCGGGCATACCACCTGCTCGTGAAGTAGAGTTTAATATTGAGTTCGTCCCAGGAGCCGAGCCAATTTCCAAGGCTCCTTACCGCATGGCTCCAATTAAGCTGAAGGAGTTAAAGGAACAACTGCAGGAACTGTTAGAACGCGGTTTCATTCGACCTAGTGCTTCTCCATGGGGTGCACCTGTTCTGTTCGTAAAGAAGAAGGACGACAACATGCGTCTATGCATAGATTATCGTGAGCTTAACTAGATCACCATCAGGAATAGGTATCTGCTGCCACGTATTGATGACTTTTTTGACCACTTCAAGGGGCCAAACATTTCTCCAAGATTGATCTGAGGTCGGGCTATCATCAGCTCGGGTTAAAGAGCACGACATCGCCAAGACTTCTTTCCATACAGGTTATGGGTACTACGAGTTTGTAGTCATGCCTTTTGGCCTTACCAATGCTCCACCTGTTTTCATAGATCTGATGAACCGTATCTTTTATGAGTTCCTGGACAAGTTCGTCATTGTCTTCATTGACGATATTCTGATTTTCTCTAAGTCCAAGGAGGAACACGAAGACCATCTTCGTACAGTACTACATTGTATCAGCAGAAGGAATCACCATGGATCCAGCGAAGGTTGAGGCTATTACCAAGTGTCCAAGACCGACATCAGCGACCGAAGTTCGCAGTTTCTTAGGCTTAGCTGGTTACTACCGTAGGTTCGTAGAGAACTTTTCCCGTTTAGCACTGCCATTGACCAAACTGATGCGAAAAGGGGAGAAATTCCTCTAGACCGAAGAAAGAGAGAAGAGCTTTGAAGACCTAAAGCAGAAGTTAGTATCTGCACCGATTCTTACTCTCCCATCTGGCACAGGTGGATTTCAGATCTACAGTGATGCTTCGGGGAAGGGACTTGGTTGTGTTCTCATGCAACATGGGAAAGTGATTGCGTACGCTTCACGACAGCTTAAGCTTTATGATGAAAATTACCCTACGCATGACTTGGAACTTGCAGCAGTCGCGTTTGCATTGAAGATACGGAGGCACTACTTGTATGGAGAATCATGTGATATCTTCATAGACCACAAGAGCCTGAAGTACATCTTCACTCAAGGTGAACTGAATATGAGATGGAGGAGATGGTTAGAGCTGTTGAAGGATTATGATATTAATATGCAGTATCATCCCGGCAAGGAGAATGTATTGGCAGATGCACTTAGTAGAAAGTCCGGTATGATAAACGACATAAAAATTAAGGAGGAAATTATAAGAGACTTAGAGCGACTAGACATCGAGATCATGGTACTTGGATAACACGGTTACTAGGCTAATCTTAGAGTGGAACCTGAGTTACTCTCTAGGATCAAGGAAGCTCAAAAGGATGATGGAGAAATTTGGGTAATCATTCAGAACTTAGAACAACAGACGGGGTTTTGGTTGGATAACGATGGTATCTTATGACAGGGAACCAGAATTTGTGTTCCTGATGATCCTACTCTTAGGGAAGCATTATTAGCTGAAGCTCATATCTCCCCATTCTCCATTCATCCTGTTCGACCAAGATGTACCACGACATCAAGCAATACTTTTGGTGGAGTGGTATAAAACAAGATGTTGCTACATACGTCTCCAAATGTCTTACCTGCCAGCAGGTTAAGATCGAGCATCAACGGTCTAGTGGTTTATTACAACCGTTAGACATTCTAGAGTGGAAATGGGACAAGATCACCATGGATTTTGTTACTGGTCTTTCGCAGACAAAGAGGAGGCATGATACGATTTGGGTTATTAATACAAGGGTTTACCTCGTATAAAAATAAAGTTCGTTGAAATCGGTCTTATCGAATTGACTACGGTTAATCGTGTGACTCAATCGTTCTTGGTGAAAAATAAAGAAAGATGATTATCTATATTTAAACTAAAAATAAAAGGTAAAAGGTAGATGTAAATGTAAATGTAAATGTAAATGTCGTTGAGTAAAGGGAAAATAAAACAAGAACAAAACTTGCAAATATTAACCTAAAATTAAAGACTTAAAAATTGAAATGACACAAATCTAAAAATTTAATTAAAATAAAACAAATTAAAATAAAACTTTAAACTAACTATTTCGGAAAAGCATAAATTTTCAGAAAAATAAAATTTTCGGAATAAACACAAAAATTTCGGAATAACAAGAAAATTCGGAAAAATAAATATTTTCGGAAAAACAATAATCTTCGGAATAAATCACTAATTTCGGAAAAAAGTGGATTCTTCGGAAAAACTTAAGTTTTTCGGAATGACAGGCTTTTTTCGGAATTTAATGTTTTTCGGATAAACACATTATTTTGGAAATAATTGCATATTTTCGGAATACTGATTTGCAAAGAAAATTTTCGGAGTAACTAATCTTCGGAAAAAGGGTGTTCTTCGGAATACAAAACACTTTTGCGAAGAAATTGAAGAACAGATAAACAGTTACAGTAATATCAAAAACTTACGAAATAAGCTAAAAATAAGTAAAAATCAAATAACCAAATAACTAAAACTTAATCTAAATAATTTTTAAGAAAAGCTAATTAAACCACAAATCAAAAACTTGAAAAACACTAATTAATCTAAAAATTAAAAATCAACTTTTTATAAATTTAACTAACAAAAAAAATACTTAATCCAAAATAAGCAAAATCAAACAATAAACACCAAATACAATAAGCTATAACAATCAAACACATAAAAACCAATAAGCATAATCAATAAAAAACATCAATCAAACAACAAGCATAAAGATTAAACTACATGATTAATTAAATGAAAACAAGATTAATAATAAGAAAGGTAGAATGAGAATGATTAATGAAAAGCTTGATTAAGATTAAGATTAAGATTCAATACAAGATTAATGAAAAGGCTTAAAACATGAAAGAAAAGCTAGAGAGAGAAAGTATATTAAGCTACCCCTAAAAAATAAAACTAAAAACTACTAATTAACTACTCACTCTTAATGACATATTAGGAGGTATTTATAGGAGGAAGTGGAAGGAGTTGTTTTCTTCTTTCTTTCTTCTCGTCTCGACTCGATTTAAATTCTTTGTCTTTCTCGACGTTGTCTCGGGATTTGTCCTTATGAATTGAACTCGTCTTCTAATTTTCTTCTTTTATTATACTTGGTTCTTCGACTTGTTAAACTTCCGTCTTTATACTTTTTCTTCGATAAATCTTCAGAATAGGCTTTGGACTTCCGTTCTTTTTGCACTCTTGATCTTTTGACTTTGTTTTTTGTCTTTTTTCTTCTATAAAAGCCCGTGAAAGCCCGTGTTTTCTTCCTTTTTCATCCTTTGGTCCTAAAACACAATAAAAACACAAACCACGCATAATTCCGACTTTTACGACACTAAATACACGCTTTGGCTTGGTTAATATTATAATTAAGTGGTATAAGGATGGGTGTTTTCACAGCTATCAAATCTCCTACACTTGACCATTGCAATGCCCTCATGCAATGCATTAATTACAAAGCAAGATTTACATTTTCCATCATAATTAAAGCACCTTGGCCTTTATTAAATACAAGACATTAAGGAAACGTAAAAAGATAAAAGATAACAAAATATTTGAAGGAAGAAAATAAGTAAAGAAATCAAAGACTTACACTAGGGCTTTGGTCGTCATGAATGTTTATCACCCTCAAGTTTCACGTTCCCCATACCAAGCTTAAAAACGAGATCACTGTTATTATAAGTTAGCAAACTAACGCAAACTCATGTGGATTAATTATTCACTTAGACTCCCTAATTCCTAGGTGTATCTCTTATATTTTATTGTTGTCTTGAATGATCACGAGGATGCATTGTTGACTTATTTCGATAGTTATTTAGGCTGAAAATAAAGTAGGACGATTTAATCAATAGTTAGCTAAAGGATAAAATCTTTTAAAACTGCTTCTCGGGACCTCATAAAGTTCATATATTGGCATAACTCGTTTCACGATTTGAGACCTTTCTCGGATCGATATTTGGCATTAACTTCATACGTCAAATTTTGAGAGACGTTCATGAAATAATGGTCTTCTCTTCATAATAGGAATTTCTTCACTTGAAGTTTTTGAGAGATTCTTCATACTTGGACCACGACTTCTTCATTTTTTTCTCCAATCTTTATTTGGGATTTTGATATACAACGATCCGCCTCCTTTTAGGACTTGGATCTATTTATCCTCATACCTTGTTAGGGTCTTTTTGGATAGACTTCTCCATGATCTTTAGGGGAGTATTTGCTTTTCGTCGTGTGTCTTGATCCTTCATATTGATTTTTTGATAAATGATTCTTCACATCACTTTGGATCTTTAGCAACAAAATATAGCCCTCATGCCTTGTTAGGGCCTTTTCGGACTCGCCAATCTTCGCATCCCGCTTCAATAAGTTATGCCTTGGCTATGAACTCTAATTATACCGAGCAACTTTTAAACGATCTTGTGCTAGAAGCTAAGTAACTTTTCAAATCGTACAACCTTACTTATTGCAATTAGATTTATTAACAAGCGATGGGATAAAAAGCTCATAATTAACTCACATAATTTCGTGAAAGAATACCAAACTTATAATTGACTCTATCATCTCTCGTTCTCCACAATTTAAAATCTCAAGGAATGAGACTCGTGGATGCTTAGCCTATTAAATCAAAGTTTTGGGTTTTCAAGTCATCTATAGGATCTTGCATCTTCTTAGACTTTTTTCAAGTTTAGAATTTGCATTTTAAAGTTCCTTCGATAAACGACTTTCTAGGATCAATTATAGGAACTTGCGAAAAGTTCTTGTTCTTAACCCCTAAGAGTTAAGACTTTCGCATTTTAAAGTTCCCAAAATAAAAGTCTAGCAAAACTTGATTTAAACACGTTAAAGATACTAGCTAGAGTAAACTTAGATAAGTAAACTCGGGTTGAGTCAAAAGATTCATAACGGGCCTAATATATCAAAGACATCTAAACTTATTAAAACCATTTTATTAAAATTTATTCTAGTAATGAAAGAAAATAAAGATAACAAAGAAAAATACTAATAGGCCAAAATAGATAAAAAAAATTTGAAAAATGTAGAAAAATCAATTTTTCTTTAAAATGAGGACATATACAAGGAAAAGCCCACTTAACTCCGATAGAAGTCCCCCTACACTTAATATAAACATTTTCCTAAATGTTTAAGGATGTGGGAGTAAACTCCACTACACTTAGGACACAGTGAACATTGTTTAAATCTCCCTAAGGAAGAGACAACTAAAGTGATTCCTATTTTAATATTGAAAAATATAAAATAGTGAATCAAAAGAGTTTAGGATAGAACCGGGAAGCCGGGACACGGAATCAGGGGTCGTCAAAAGTCATCAAGAATGGATCTTTGAAAGCTCGAATCCCTACACATGATAAGAAAGAAAACAACAAACACATAGTAGGATCTTCCCTACACTTATTATAAAAAATGGATAAAAAGGATAGATACTCGGGTTGCCTCCCGAGAACCGCTTGTTTTTTTTAACTGAGTCGTGAGCCTGACTCGACCTTGATTAGCATGGTAAGAACCTTGAAGAACATCCACCGGGATCAAATACATGGTTTTCATCCATCAAGTAGCACAAGCTTAAGGTGAACAATGTAAGCCAAAGAAAAGTAGGCAAGGTTCCCTTAAGCAAATATTGAGCACGGTGGTAGAAAGTATGATGCAGTGCAAGAATATCTCCATTGTTTCCAAAAATCTTTCCTTTTATTTCATCAGATGGATACTGAGATGGCTGAAGAATTGTAATTCCCAGATCGAACACCTTTCCCTTTAGGGGAAAATAAGACTTAGGCTCAGTAGACCGTGAAGATTCGCCTATAAAACGCACAATCTCATCCGAATAAGGTGGATAGAGAGGTGTCAAGACATAAGTACTATGGATGTCGGTGTGTTCTGGTTTCTTCTCCTTTGGAACAGGTTTCTTATTATCCGAAGGAGGATAAAGACCAAAATCAAAGTCCAAAGGAGGAGAATCATGCTCATTGGGGAAGTATGTATTGAGAAAAGTAGCAAAATCTTCCTCACATTAGTAGTCATCCAAAGTAGGATCGAGCATTGTTGGTGGAGGAGCAAGGTCATTATGTGAAGAATCACTCGATAGAGTATCAACATCATCAAAATCATCATAAGTTGGCATGTCTTTATACTCTGAAGCAAAATCATCATAATCATCCACATCGGAACTAGAATCATCATCATAGTCATCATAGATCGGTGGAGACTCATAACTTGGTGGGGGATCCAAATTAGAGAGAGAATCATCAGAATTATCCACATCTTCTTGGAAAAGTGGATTATCATAGCAAGACTCGAAAAGAGGATTATCATATACAACAAAATCATCAAGCTTAAAACTTTCCAAAGTAGTAGTAAGCTCTTCTTGAAGCACATTAATCATTTTCGCCGATTCTTTTCCATTTGATTTACTTGTAATCTTCCCCATCTCAAAGACTTGTGCATCATTCCCGGCCCTTAAGATTAATTCACCTTCGACAACATCGACTAAAGCTTTTCTGGTTCTCAAGAATGGCCGTCCAAGTATTAACGAAATACGAGGGTCCATTTCATAATCAACAACAACAAAATCAACCGGAAAAGTAAAGCTACCAACTTTAACAAAAACATATTCGGCAATACCAACAGGGTAATCGAGAGTTCGATTTGCTAGCTCAAGAGTCATCTTTGTCGGTGTAAGGTCGAGCAATGATAACTTTTTCCAAACACTTAATGGCATCAAATTAATACTTGCCCCGAGATCGGCTAAGGCAGTAAATTCTTCAACTTTGTTAAAAATGCAAGGCAACACAAAATGACCGGGATCTCCAAGTTTTTCTGGAAGTTCTTTAAGAAGGACTGCAGAACAATTTTCATTTAAGCGTGTGTTGAAAAATTCATCCATCTTCTCCTTCTTATTAAGCAATTCCTTGAATGCTTTCACAAATTTTGGCATTTGGACAAGTGCTTCAACGAGACTAATGTTGAAATTCATTTGTGTAATCATCATAAAAAAGGAAGTAACTTGAGCATCCTCTTTAGTGAGCAATTTGAACTTGTCTAACCGAGAAGGATAAGGAATGTTGGGTTTAGGTGGTGTAGGTGTATAAGGTGAAGGTTGAGATATTGAGGAATGAGAAGTAGAAGGTTTAGAGGTGGAAGGTGGGGTTGATGAAGGGTTTTTCTTGGGTACTTCTTCCGTGAGAGGTGGAGACGGTAATGGAGAACTAGTACTAGGTGTGGAAGTAGGAGGGATAAATGAAGGTGGAGGAGGTGGAGATGGAGTAACTTGGGGAGGGATAGAAGGTCCTACTTGAGTTGCTCCACTGCGTGTAGTAATAGCACTTACATTCACTCTAGGGTTTGTTTCGGTTGTAGAAGGAAGAGAACCTTGAGGACAAAGGGTTTGAAACATTTTAACGAATTTCCTATCCGTGGACTCTTGCATTTCCTTCATGGTTTTCTCATGATCGGTTAATTTTTGTAGAATCAAGTCCATGTGCGGATGAGGTAAATTAAACCCTTGTTGTTGAAAGCCTTGGTTTGGGTATTGGTTATATGGTGGAAAACCTTGAGGATTGAAACCTTGGTTTTGAAAGACTTGGTTTTGCATTGGATAATTACCTTGGTTTCCATTGTAGCCCCTAACATTAGCATTTTGTTGAACATTTTCTCTTGGTGGCCCTTGGTTGTTATGGGTGGGTGGGTGAGGTCTTTGTTGAAAACCGGGTGGAGCCAAGTAATTTGTCGAGTTTTAAGACAAGTGATTAACATCGACATTAGGCTTGAAATGAACTCTTTCGGTGTTGTTGTAAGCATACACTTCCCCATGAGATTGATCATAAGCTTTATCAAAATTAGCATAAGAGTGTGGCCCACCACATGTTTCACAAGTAATATTTAGAGCATGGGCATGTTGATTAGGAGGGTGATCTCTAAAACAAGTTGCTTTACAGCTGAAGTAAGTTCCTTAAGATGATTGGTCAAGTCACTCTCACTGGCACTAGCCATAGTAGCCCTAACACTCTTGGTTTGGACTTTGGCCTTGTTTTCAATAATAGCCCAAGCCTCATTCATGGTCTTGACAAGAATATTACCCCCCGAAGCACTATTTAGTGAATCTTGTCACTCAAAGTTAACCCATTATAAAAAGTATTAATTTGATGTACCTTTGTAAAACCGTGTTATGGACACTTTCTTAAAAGTTCCTTAGAACGATCCCAAGATTCACTAAATGTGTCACCGTACTTTTGTTCAAAATTAATAATGTCATTCTGCAAAGCGGTAGTACCTGAGGGTGGGAAAAAGTAATTGATAAACTTGGTCTCAAGGTCCGTCCATGTGACAATACTCTGGGGTGGTTCCTTATCAAGCCAAGTCTGGGCTTGTCCCTCGAGGGAGAAAGGGAATAGGAACAAACGAATTGCCTCTTGTGAAACCCCATTGTATTTAACAGTATTGGATAAGTGTACGAACCTTTTAATGTGATCGTGTGGATCATCATGAGCGCCACCTAAGAAAGGTGTTGCGGAAACCATTTGAATGAAACCGGATTTAAGCTCGAAGTTGTTGGCGTCAATAGCCGGTACCACAATCGCATCATCGTTGCCTTTGACGTGTGATTACAAGAGCTCGATCATTGGACGGTTCTCCATTGTGTTGACAACGGGAGGCTCTTCAACAGGAGGATCAATAATAGCGGCTTGAATGGACTTCCTTTTGCGTGAACGAGTACGCATACACCTACAAAAGAGAAGAATAGCAAAGAAATAGAAAAATAATGGGTAACGTGAAAAGAAAATATTTTTGGTGCAAAACTTTAAAAAAGAAATGCTTTTTATGATTTTTTAAATGTTTTTGGATTTTTGAAAATTTTAATTTTTATGGATTTTTGAAAATTTTTGAGCAAGAAAAATAACGTTAAAAAATGAATGGATCCCAAAATCCAACGCGTCTCTCACAATAAACCGTTAATCTTCACGAAAAGAGCCGGCAACGGCGCCATTTAATACAAGGGTTTACCTCGTATAAAAATAAACTTCGTTGAAATCGGTCTTATCGAATTGACTACGGTTAATCGTATGACTCAATCGTTCTTGGTGAAAAATAAAGAAAGATGATTATCTATATTTAATATAAAAATAAAAGGTAAAAGGTAAATGTAAATGTAAATGTAAATGTAAATGTAAATGTCGTTGAGTAAAGGAAAAATAAAACAAGAATAAAACTTGCAAATATTAACCTAAAATTAAAGACTTAGAAATTTAAATGACACAAATCTAAAAGTTTAATTAAAATAAAACAAATTAAAATAAAACTTTAAACTAACTATTTCGGAAAAGCATAAATTTTCAGAAAAATAAAAATTTTCGGAATAAACACAAAAATTTCGGAAAAACAAGAAAATTCGGAAAAATTAATATTTTCGGAAAAACAAGCAAATTCGGATAAAACTACTATTTTCGGAAAAACATTAATCTTCGGAATAAATCACTAATTTCGGAAAAAGTGGATTCTTCGGAAAAACTAAAGTTTTTCGGAATGACAGGCTTTTTCGGAATAATTCACTATTTCGGATAAACACATTATTTCGGAAAAATGGCATATTTTCGGAATGTTGATTTGCAAAGAAAATTTCCGGAGTAACTAATCTTCGGAAAAAGGGGTGTTCTTCGGAATACAAAACCCTTTTGCGAAGAAATTGAAGAACAGATAAACAATTATAGTAATATCAAAAACTTACGAAATAAGCTAAAAATAAGCAAAAATCAAATAAGCAAATAACTAAAACTTAATCTAAGCAAATTTTAAGAAAAGGTAATTAAACCACAAATCAAAAACTTGAAAAACACTAATTAATCTAAAAATTAAAAATCAACTTTTTATAAATTTAACTAACAAAAAAACACTTAATCCAAAATAAGCAAAATCAAACAATAAACACCAAATACAATAAGCTATAACAATCAAACACATAAAAACCAATAAGCATAATCAATCAAAAACATCAATTAAACAACAAGCATAAAGATTAAACTACATGATTAATTAAATGAAAACAAGATTAATAATAAGAAAGGTAGAATGAGAATGATTAATGAAAAGCTTGATTAAGATTAAGATTAAGATTCAATACAAGATTAATAAAAAGGCTTAAAACATAAAAGAAAAGCTAGAGAGAGAAAGTATATTAAGCTACTCCTAAAAAATAAAACTAAAAACTACTAATTAACTACTCACTCCTAATGACATATTAGGAGGTTTTTATAGGAGGAAGTGGAATGAGTTGTTTTCTTCTTTCTTTCTTCTCGTCTCGACTCGATTTAAATTATTTGTCTTTCTAGACGTTGTCTCGGGATTTGTCGATATGACTTGAACTCGTCTTCTAATTTTCTTCTTTTATTAGATTTGGTTCTTCGACTTGTTAAACTTCCGTCTTTAGACTTTTGTTCGATAAATCTTTAGAATATGCATTGGACTTCCGTTCTTTTTGCACTCTTGATCTTTTGACTTCGTCTTTTGTCTTTTTTCTTCGATAAAAGCCCGTGAAAGCCCGTGTTTTCTTAATTTTTAATCTTTTGGTCCTAAAATACAATAAAAACACAAAGCACGCATAATTCTGATAACGCCTAAATCCAACATGTTTTTAGGAGCGTTATCCGTACTTTTTGTTAGGTCCAATCAATTGAGTAAAACATGAATTATTAAACTCAAAACCCACAAGACTACTAATAACACAAGTTTGTTTTTCAACGTTTAATTCTTAGCTTTATTAAAGAATTATATCCTATTGTATGCGAAACTACAATAGGGATTGAATAGACAAACTATTCTCCCATTGATCTCAGCTTTGCTTGTTGATCAATGGGAGGAAGAAACCTATCACTATATTCTTTACATATTACAATTTGTTTTATAGTGAATAAAATCCTTGACCATCTAACTCTATAATGACTAGTATATATATATTGGTAGGTGTGAAAGCATCTTTCACTACAATACAAAAGTATATGTGTCAGCATGTATGTGACTATATGACACACCATGTGCTAACTTGTACTTTTGTCCCCACCCTTTTTGTCTCTTTGTCTCTTGTAATTTATACTTGTCAATGTTTATCTTTAGATGGTCTGGAGGGAGTCAGTGAGTTATTGTCATCACTCACTGACTCCATTGTCTCCTTCTTCATCTCAGGTACATCATTCATTGTGTTTCGCCTCTCTGAATACTCGAGTCTTTCTTGTAGAATCAGGCTGAGAATCTTGAAGACAACTCACTGAGTGACTGTTCACTCAGTGACTTCATAATGTTCAAGAGTAATATTTATACCGGGAGCCTGAGTCTTCTGAGTGGGTAACGCTCCCCCTGAGACTCTTAGGGATCCTGAGGGAGTAACGCTCCCCCTGAGGCTCCTGAGTCTTCTGAGTGAGTAGCGCTCCCTGAGGCTCCTGAGGATCCTGAACTCCCTGAGTGACTATGGACTCAGGGACTTAAGTATAAATTATACTTAGGATACTTTTCATTCAAATCCAACATATGGGACAATTAGGCACTGAATTGACCCAACAATCTCCCCTATTTGGATAGAAAAGTAGCCTAAGTCAATTAGCAGTAAGTGAGCAAAATGGCTTCTTCTTACGTACTAAATTACAACAAAGAGATCTCTAAATAACTTCGTGAGTACAAATCATCTATGTCCACTGATTTGCTTTGTCTTGACTCTTTGTTGTTTGTTGTTGAAGGCTGAGCAATCCTTTACCAACATCCACTTTCTGATGCAAGTACAATGCAAGTACATGCTGATGTACATGTGCACGTGCACCCTGAGTTATGTGATGCTCCGTGATATGTATAAGTGTCACACACATGTGCGTGCATGTTTCTTCTTACATACTATCATGATCAGACTCGTAGGCTTGATGTATCAGGCTTCAGCGACCCTGATTTATTATCATCTTCAGGCTCGTTGACGTAAAACATCAGCATCGGGATCATCGGACCTAATGTTACCACACATGTTGAGTGACTTGGCTTGCTAGGCTCAACCATCAAGCAACCATTCAGGTTCACGCAGTTCATCAACCTATCAACCCAACACTCACTATATCTCTCCCCCTCAAAATTTGCAACGAAGTGGCAACTTTTGACTTTTTGGGTTCAGTGATATCACTACTTCAAAAAGTCCACGACTTCAGGGACCTAATGG
The DNA here is from genome assembly GCA_025667525.1 of Glebionis coronaria. NCBI lineage: Eukaryota > Viridiplantae > Streptophyta > Magnoliopsida > Asterales > Asteraceae > Glebionis > Glebionis coronaria. Next base: position 469,782,667 of record CM046875.1, on the reverse strand, counting down.
TTTTATGAACACCTTCTAGTTCAAGGACTCGGTTTTATAGTCAGTTTTCTAGAGGGAGTTAGGACTGAGGTTTAAGGAGAACTGATGACATCAGCTTCAATTAATGATCATCAGGCTGTGAGCATCGTGAGCATCACATCCTGACCTTCATGTTCTTGTTGATTTGTGTACTTGTCTGGTTCAGGGAGTCGTGAACATGAGACAAGTTCAATCAACTATTTGCTTCAGGCAACCTCTTTATCAGTTTCTATAGGGCTGATCAAATAACCACTGACCAAGCTACTTGTTTTTCAGGGCCCTCGGTTCATAGACATGAGCTGGTTTCGGGGACTTGTTGACCCGCGTGTTATTCCAGTTTAGAGAACCACAAAATACCCTATATACTCTGAACCTTAACCACACGGATTTTTATTGTCAGTTCCCACTCCCACATACAGTTTGAAGCACCAGCCCACTTACTAAGTCTCCTCTTGAAACTTATAAACCATCAACAACTCTTAGATTCTAAACGCACTACAGTTTATCAGCATCTGAATCACCATTTGTGAGCATCTTACAAGACTGAACAAACGACCCCCCTTTTTAAACAAGTATCAGGCTAAAAGCCTGAAACAATGAATAACACAGCCTGTGATTCTTTCATCATAAACCTGTATACACTGAAGGTTCAGGTTCATGGTTTGAGGTGGGCTTCAGGATTTGGGCTTCAGTATCAGGCTTTTAGATGCAGAACATAGACTTTTATCAGTTATACTCCAAAAATAAATAAACCGACTGATTTTTATAATCAGTTCTCATATACAAACAACCAGGCGCAGTGAGGTGGTTCAGGGGATTAAGAGGTTTCTGACTTTCATGGATCAGCGGATAGGTTCAGTGTTTCGAACAACCTTTTGCCGATCCTTATACCTCCTGATCGTTCTCAGTTCTTAAGAAACAAATCAGCGCCCCTTTTTTATCAGTGACCCCATTCCATTTACTTGGATCCCCATAGAACTGAATAAGCCCGTGACTGTATTCCCCCAGCAACTCCACCTTCGACGATGGCAACACTACAAACCCGTAACAATCATCACCATTCGTCATCTTTTATAAAACTGACCAAAACATCTTTTGTTTTGCAAGGCAACTTCAGGTTAAGTGATTTAACTTTACAACCCTAACCCCAAAACCAGATAATCATCCCATGTTCATCCTACCCACTGCCACGACCAAGCAATCCAAACACCAGCGAAACCATTACCGATGCCACAACATCAATCAATCCATCTCATCGTATCTGCTTTCGATTCATAATAAACCACAACAGCAACAACCATAAACACCAATCATATCGACATCAATGTGATGTTTACCCACATTTAACAAACAATCGATTCTCGAGTTTTTGGTTGATACCGTTTTTTTATTGACCTCGATGCGTGCTATGTGATTTGGGTTTGGTATTACCATACCGAATTGATATGTTTTTTTGTGTGTGATGATGGATCTTGGCTATATGACGAGGTTTTGTTTTGAAGATGAGATTGGGTTTGTAAATAGGTGACGTGAGGATATGAGTTGGAGAGTTTTTTTTATTATTTTTTTTTATTGGTGGGGATTTGGGTTTTGGTTTGGGATCAGATATCCAGGACAGGTTTATTCAACATTTATGGTTTCTCTCTCCCTCAAAATTGCATATACTCCATAAGCAGTAGCAGTTTTGAATAACAACCATAAATTTGAACGATGCGCAAATGCTATTAGCAGTTAATTTGAACGGATCTAGGTTATGGAGTTAACCCACCCGCTCTGATACCACTTGTTAGGTCCAATAAATTGAGTAAAATATGAATTATTAAACTCAAAACCCACAAGACTACTAATAACACAAGTTTGTTTTTCAACGTTTAATTCTTAGCTTTATTAAAGAATTATATCCTATTGTATGCGAAACTACAATAGGGATTTAATAGACAAACTATTCTCCCATTGATCTCAGCTTTCCTTGTTGATCAATGGGAGGAAGAACCCTATCACTATATTCTTTACATATTACAATTTGCTTTACAGTGAATAAAATTCTTGACCATCTAACTCTACAATGACTAGTATATATATTGGTAGGTGTGAAAGCATCTTTCACTACAATACAAAAGTACATGTGTCAGCATGTATGTGACTATATGACACACCATGTGCTAACTTGTACTTTTGTCCCCACCCTTTTGTCTCTTTGTCTCTTGTACTTTATACTTGTCAATGTTTATCTTTAGATGGTCTTGAGGGAGTCAGTGAGTTATTGTCATCACTCACTGACTCCATTGTCTCCTTCTTCGTCTCAGGTACATCATTCATTGAGTTTCGCCTCACTGAATACTCGAGTCTTTCTTGTAGACTCAGGCTGAGAATCTTGAAGACAACTCACGGAGTGACTGTTCAGTAAGTGACTTCATAATGTTCAAGAGTAATATTTATACCGGGAGCCTGAGTCTTCTGAGTGGGTAACGCTCCCCCTGAGGCTCTTACATCTTCTGAGTGGTAGAGCTTACTGACGCTCTTGAGGCTCCTGAGGCTCTCGAGGCTCCCTGAGCCTCTCGAGGTTCCCTGAGGCTCTCGAGGCTCCTAAGTCTGTAACGCCCCCTGAGACTCTTAGGGATCCTGAGGGAGTAACGCTCCCCCTGAGGCTCTTGAGTCTTCTGAGTGAGTAGCGCTCCCTGAGGCTCCTGAGGATCCTGAACTCCCTGAGTGACTATGGACTCAGGGACTTAAGTATAAATTACACTTAGGATACTTTTCATTCAAATCCAACATATGGGACAATTAGGCACTGAATTGACCCAACACTTTTGTACATGTATATTGGTTAATTATATGATACTTTTGTGCATATTTGTGCCCAATTGTGTTTGCAAGTCTTTGTGTAGCCAATTGCAGGAATGGAGTATAAAACAACGTAAAATGAAGAATTTTACGAGTACGAAGAATCCTAGTCAAGTTCAAGACCCGTGTACAAGTTACAAGCCTTTGAAGATCAATTTCAGGTGCAAGAACAAGTATTTCCAAGGAGCAAATAAAGATATTCAGCATGAAAGTTGCCACCATCAACATACATCCAACTTGCCACTGGCAAGAGTGAGGTTGCCACCATCACATGGGAGTTGATTTGCCTCCATCATGAGTGAAGTTGCCTCCAACATTTGTCTAGGCAAAAATGTGTCTACATACATGCAAGATCATACAAGAAGTTTCTAGACATACTTTGGCTCCAAGTATTTGTCTTTGTCTCCAAGCCATGCATTCACTCCATGCCATCAACTAGCTTATAAATAAGACCCTTGGGGTCATGTAACTACATATCTTAAAACATCTATCAATATCTCTTAATACTTTTCAATCATTTTCTCATTACTACATCAAATAAACTCTCTCATCCTTGTCCAAACTCCCATTCCCGGATTTGAAGAAGGTGGTGCTAGAAAAGTCAGTTTTTGAGTCCGATAAGCAAAGTTATCATCACGAAACTCTTAGGGATCATTACCCTAATCATTAGTAACATTTTTCCACTTTGTAAGACTCTTGATTATGACTTATAATACTTTTATTTCTGAGTTTATTTCATCATTTGTTATGAGTAGCTAAGTTTCATTCTACACTTGGTAGGATGATGTTTGTAGTATGAAGTGATGGTTGTGATTGTGATTTATGTTTAATTCAGTGTCAAGCTTTCCTATGATCCATTGATATTTATGTTTCATGTGACAATTGCTATCAAAACTTAATTTGTTGGTAAAGATTTCATAGGTCGAAAGGGTTATTTTCTATCAACAAGTCATAGCCGGTTTGTGTATGATTGGCTATCTTTTGTATTGATCATTTCTTAAGAAGTTTTGATTATCAAGAAACATAATTATAAGTGTTAGCAAATTCGTGAAACGACCGTGAATCGAATATGTTGAAATTAGATTAAGTCTTGAATTGAGTGATTGAGTCTAATGCTTGTTTTCTTTAACCAAGGTCTTGACGAAGATTAAAGCTTTTGAAAACAATAGATTGGATTATCCATCTAATTATCATAATCATATTTGTTAACGTGTCATCACAATCATACCATTACGAATGCTCAAACTAGTCTTTACCAAGTGTACCTTTATTCATATTATTTATCTCATCATTTTTACTTATTATTTGTTTGTCAACAGTTGCTACAATCAACGATTATAGTTTCATTTTAGAATAATCATAGGTTTTCCAAATCCCCGTGAACGATCTCGGTATTACCACATAAAAGCTATACACAAACGAAAGGGTTATACTTGCCCGTGTGTTTTTAGTCAATCCGGTAATTCATGTTTATAAATTTAAAACTTGTTACCAACACCACGCATCAAGATTTTGGCGCCGTTGCCGGGGATTTGATTGTGTTCTTAGTTCCAAATTCGTCCTATAATCAAACCCATTGTAGTATCCTCATTGCAAACAAACCCAAAAAAAATAAAAAAAAAGTAAAATAAATAAATAAATAAATAAAAATTTCTGACAGGAGAGCATTGCCGCCGACAACACCCTCCTGCCGCCGGCAACATCATCACAGAACAACCTTTGCCGTCCGGCAAGGTAGTCCTGCCGCCGGAAAGCGACAGATAGAAGGTAATTTGCCTTCCGGCAACCCCTGTTTGCCGCCGGCAAGGTCTCAGACTATAAAAAAAAATTATGTTTTTATTTTCTTTGGTTTATTTAATTTCCTATTTACTTATTTTCTTATTAGTTATATTTTTTTTGTTTTTGTTTTTATTACTTGTAATCCTTTTCAAAAGTCATTCTAGACTTGAATGAACACACGTTCTTCCGGTCAAGAATTGCTTAGTCCATACACCGATCCCGAACGTTATATTCACCAATCTCGAAAGAAAAACCGCAAGAAACACCCCTTTGTTTCTTTTGAAAACCTAATCTCAAAAACCAAAAACCCACTTTGATAATCTCTTAGACGCCTTTGTCGTCTATAAACCATTTAACGATCTACCATTTCCAATGGCCGACGATCAATCAATGTGGGCAGCCAACCGAGTAGTAGCACCTACCCCCGAGGCTATTATTGTTCAAGTTGAGCTTGGAGAAAACTTTACCGTGAAACATCATCACCTTTCAATGATCAAAGACCGCCAATTTGACGGCCGTACTCGGGCCGATCCGCATAAGCACATATCCGAATTCATAGAAATATGTGGCATGTTCCGTTATGGAGCCGGCGTCGATGGAGACGCCATAAAACTCAAACTCTTCCCATCATCTCTATCCGGAGATGCAAGAGTTTGGTACAACGAGTTGACGTCCGGTACCATTGAAACATGGGAACAAATGAGAACCGCTTTTGTTAGCCGTTTCTTTCTACCCGCCATGTACGAAAGACTCATGGGAGAAATCCGAGGTTTTGCCCAACTTCCACAAGAAACACTCATTGATGCGTGGAATCGAATGAAAGACCTACGTCGTAGTTGTCATGGACATGGTTTATTAAAAGGAGCCATCATCCAAATCTTTTATCATGGTCTCAATGAACCGACGCAAGCAATCCTTGACGCCGGTGGACTCTTTCTCTATAAGACTCCCAACAAAGCATATCAATTGCTCGAGGACCGAGTTCTCTTAATAATTGATTGGTCCAAAGATAACCGAACCAAACCTTTCAAGAATACCGTTGCTTTCGTTGAAAGTGACGAAAATTCCAAACTAATGGAGAAGATGGACGCTCTCACATCTAAATTCGACTCGCAATTCAAAACCATCAAAGACGAAATGAAGGAGATGCGAGGCGAATGTACTATTTGCGGAGGACCACACCCATCCACGGCATGTGATGATACACCAATAAGAGAACCTCCACAAGAAGCAAACTACGCCCAAGGAGGATACCGAGGAAGTGGTTATCGAGGTAACTACTATGGTAGAAATCCTGGACTATGGCGTGAGTATCCCCAAAACGAAAATCGTAGCTCACAACCCCGTGAGAACGATAATTCCGGTCCATCAAACGAAAAGAAACCCAAAGAGTCGACCCTAGAGAAAACATTTTTAGCTTTCATAGAATCTCAAAAATTGACAAACACGTTCATTAAGAACCAATTCTTCGATCTCAAAGCCAACGTTGAAAGAGGACAAAGACACCACACCGTAACCACCAATGATCTCGAAACCAAACTCGGTCGAATCACCGATCAATTAGCCTATCGACCAAGTGGTTCGCTACCGAGCAACACTCAAACGAACCTAAAACCATCTACGGATAAACCATACCTCCCACCACCCGCCCATAATGAACATGTGAATGCCGTATTCACAAGAAGTGGGCTGAGTTATGATCCACCACAAAACCCAAACACCAAAGCTCCCACTTTCGCCGATGAAAGTGAAGACGAGGCCGATGAGCCTGAGAAGGAAGAAACCGTTCATCCTTCCAAACCAAAACCAAGACAAACCACACCCATTCCAACACCAACACCGAAGGAGTATGAACCAAAAATTCCGTATCCTCAACGCCTACGAAAAGAAAAGATGGAGGCTCGTAATGCCAAATTCCTTAAGATGATCAAGGAAGTTAAGATCAACGTTCCACTTGTTGACATCTTAACCGGCATGCCCAACTATGGGAAATTCCTCAAAGATCTTGTGAGCAACCATAGTAAGACGGAGCAAATCTCTGCTGCGTTTCTAAATGAAGAATGTTCTACAGCCTTGCAAAGCAAACTTCCACCAAAGCTCCCAGATCCGGGAAGCTTTCTCATACCATGCACCCTAAACAACACTATCGAATGTCACGCCTTGGCCGATCTAGGCGCAAGTATCAATCTTATGCCATACTCATTATACAAGAATCTTTCAAACAATACTTTGAAACCTACGAGTATGAGTATACGTTTGGCTAACCACACCTACCAATATCCCATTGGGATATCCGAGAACATGCTTGTTCAAGTTGGAAAATGCATATTTCCCGCCGAATTTGTAATCCTTGAGATGGAGGAAGACCATCAAGTCCCTCTCATTTTAGGACGACCATTCTTGCACACCGTCGATGCTATCATTCGTGTGAAGAATAAAGAACTAAACCTTGGAGTTGGTGAAGATTGAGTCACATTCTTAGTCGATAAAGCTATGCAACACTCCCATTCCAATGATGACACATGCTTCCGCGTGGATGTTATCGATGAAGTAACGGAAGAAGAGTTGGACGCATGGCTTGATGACAACGCACCATTCCAAAAAACTTCCGAAAAGATTAGCGATATCGATCGTGATCGTGAATTCGAAGAATTCATGGCCCTTGATTCCGAAGTAACTCGCGAAGAAGAGAAAAACAACCCGTTTGAAGTTTTGCCTTCGAAATCGAACTTTATAATTCACAAATCTATTCATGATCCACCGACGGATCTTGAGTTGAAACCTCTTCCCGAACAACTCAAGTACGCTTATCTAGAGAAGGACTCACTCCTTTTGGTAATTATCTCAGCCAAGCTCGAGGAAGATCAAAAGAAACGTCTCGTTTATATGCTCAAAAACCACAAAGAAGCGTTTGCTCGGAAAACATCTGATATACCGGATATTAGCCCAAATTTTGCAAACACAAGATCAATCTCGAAGACGATGCCAAACCCGTTATTGAGAGGCAACGTCGACTTAACCCAAACATGAAGGAGATAGTAAAAGCTGAAATCATCAAACTCCTTGAGGCAGGAATCATCTATGCCATAGAGGATAGTCCTTGGGTTAGTCCTATTCATTGGGTTCCAATAAAAAGGAGGAATGACTGTTGTGACCAACGAAAATAACGAACTTGTTCCTACAAGAACTGTTACCGGTTGGCGTGTGTGTATTGATTACCGCAAATTGAACGATGCCACACGAAAAGATCATTTCCTCTACCATTCATGGACCAAATGTTGGAAAGACTAGCGGGGAAAAATTCTTTTGTTTTCTCGATGGCTTTTCCGGATATTTTCAAATACCTATCGAACCATCCGATCAAGACAAGACCACTTTTACGAGTCCTTTTGGAACGTTCACTTATAAGCGTATGCCTTTTGGTCTTTGCAATGCACCTGCGACTTTTCAAAGGTGTATGATCGCAATCTTTCAAGACATTATCGAAGTATCCATGGAAGTTTTCATGGATGATTTCTCAGTCTTCGGAAACTCATTCGAGTCTTACCTTTTTAATCTAGAGCGCATGCTCATCCGATGCAAACAAGCTCATCTCGTGCTCAATTGGGAGAAATGTCACTTCATGGTGACTGAAGGAATTATGCTTGGACACAAAGTCTCTGGAGCCGGATTGGAAGTAGACAAAGCCAAGATCAAAGTGATATCTAAATTACCACCACCCACTAACGTTAAAGCCGTTAAAAGTTTTCTAGGTCATGCGGGATTCTACCGCCGATTCATAAAAGATTTTTCCAAAATCGCTAGACCGATGACCAAACTCCTTGAAAAAGACATAGTCTTTGATTTCAATGAAGAATCCATAAAGGCATTTGACAAGCTTAAAGACAAGCTAACGAATGCACCGATCATGGTTTCACCGGATTGGTCCCGATCGTTTGAACTTATGTGTGATGCAAGCGATTTCGTTGTAGGAGCCATATTAGGACAACGCGAAGGAAAACATTTGCGTCCTATACACTTTGCAAGCAAAACTCTAAATAGCGCGCAACTCAACTACACAATCACCGAGAAAGAACTACTTGCCGTAGTCTTTGGTTTTGACAAATTTCGATCCTATCTCGTGTTGTCGAAAACGATTGTATTCACTGATCATTCCGCGTTGAATTATCTATTCTCAAAACAAGATGCTAAGCCGCGTCTTATTAGATGGATTTTACTACTCCAAGAATTTGACATCGAAATCCAAAACAAGAAAGGAGCTGAAAACGTCGCAGCCGATCATTTGTCGCGACTTGAAAATCCAAATATAGAAGAGTTAAAGGACGAAGATATCGACGATTATTTTCCCGATGAAACTCTTATGAAAATCTCTATGGACGAATCTCCGTTGTTTGCAGATTTTACAAATTACCTCGTTGGAAGAATTCTAAGAAAAGGTTTAACATATTACCAACGATGTAAATTCTTTTCCGACCTAAAAAACTATTTCTGGGAAGAACCCTATCTTTTCAAAGTATGCCCGATGGAATGATTAGGAGATGTGTTTACGGCACGGAAACAAGGAAGATCCTTGATGAATGTCATCATGGCCCTACTGGGGGGCATTATGGTCCTTCAACCACCGCGAAAAAAGTCTTCGATGCTGGTTTTATTGGCCAACAATTTTTAATAAGGCCTACACTCTAGTCGAAAATTGTGATGCTTGCCAACGTACTGGTAGCCTCTCACGAAGAGACGAAATGCCTCAAAACAGCATCCAAGTTAGCGAAATATTTGACGTATAGGGAATTGATTTCATGGGACCCTTTCCCAAATCCCATAAGTTCGAATATATCTTAGTCTCTATTGATTACGTCTCCAAATGGGTAGAAGCCGAGGCTTTACCCACGAACGATTCACGAGCCGTAATCAACTTTCTGAAAAAGCTTTTCTCTCGCTATGGAATGCCGAAAGCTTTAATTAGTGATCGAGGTTCCCATTTTTGTAATAAACAAATGGAGAAAATCTTAAAGCGTTATGGAGTCACCCACCGCTTTGCAACCGCGTATCATCCATAAACGGGTGGACAAGTTGAAAATACCAATAGAGCCTTAAAACGAATACTCGAAAAAACGGTTAAGGACAATCCTTCCTATCAATTGCCAATTCTTGGTCATTGAGATTCGTTTGGTCAAGGAAACTTGACGACGCTCTATGGGATTTCCGAACAGCTTATAAGACACCAATTGGCACAACACCTTATCGTTTATTGTACGGTAAAAAGTTCCATTTGCCCTTCGAAATCGAGCACCGTGCTTATTGGGCATTTAGAAGCTGTAATCTCGATCTCAAAATCGCTGGAGAAAACCGATTCTTGCAACTGCATGAACTCGATGAATTAAGACTCCAAGCTTATGAGAACTCGAAATTGTACAAAGCACGTACCAAAGATTAATACGACAAGAAACTTCGAATCCGAAAAGAATTCAAGAAAGGAGATAAAGTTCTCTTGTTTAATATGCGTTATAAATTCAAAGCCCCCAAGCTTAAACAAAAGTGGTACGGTCCTTTTATAGTAAAACATGGATACCCGTCCGGTTATGTTGAATTGTATGACAAGAATGGAGGAAGCTTCATTGTTAATGGACACCGTGTTAAACTATACCACGAGGAGTGGAGTTAACATTTTCCGCTCAAAGAAAATAAAGAAAACTAAAAAGAAATACGAGTCCGGCTGATGACTCAATAATAAAAAATAAGCGCTTTTCGCGAGGCAACCCGTGTGTTTTAAATTTTTAAGTGTGATTTTCCTTTTTAAAATAAATTCATGCTAACACCCCACATTTTTAACCAATGTTTTGTATAAGTGTGAGGGGGTGTAGCATGTGTCGCTCTTATAAAAACCTATAAAAACCCAAAAATAGAGTGTTTTTCCGTATTTTTGTGTGTTTTATCTTTTTTGTAGGTACCACAAGTTGAAGGTGAAGACAAGACTGTTGTATGATGCATGATATGCCCGAGATTCTGGTTTTTCTCTCATTCCCTTACTTTTGTTCAGTTTTATCACATTGAGGACAATGCTAAACTTAAATGTGAGGGGGTTGTAGGGAAATCGAGAAAAAGATGCTTAATTGCCATATTTTTGGGCTATTTTAAGACTTTTGTTCTTGTTTTGCCCTCGTAAATAACAAGTTTCAAGCAATGTATATAAATAAATTAAGAAATTATCCAATTGGTAATTTTTGAAAATTTGAGATGTATTTTTGTGTCAAAATTACCCAAGTCAAAGTCTCATATAATAGTAGAAGAAAAATCCAAAAAAAGAGGAGAAAGTTGCAAGTTCCATGTTTGTCAATACAACATGAACTTTGCAAGTATGTTGATCCATGGCTAGGAGATTTAGCCAAGAAAAAAAAAGAAGTAAAAGAGACAAGTAAATAGCCAATGAGCTATAATGTTATGAAGTTGAAGGAAGAAGAAGAAATAAAAGGTATCGATTAGCCAATGTGCTAAGTCGTGATACATGTTGCTTCAATTCATATGTTATTAGTGTAGTATAGTTAGAAATAAAAGACTTTCTAGATTTTTATGGGTATTGACTTTATATCTCAAATTTTCAACCTTAAAAACTTAAGACGATGAGTTTTATCTTGTACTTGTACTTGGTAGACTTGCATCAAATTTTTGTAAAGATACATGTACCTTTGGATTTAATTTTCTTTTCTTCTTGCTTGAGGGAAAGCAAAACTTAAGTATGAGGGGATTTGATAACGCCTAAATCCAACATGTTTTTAGGAGCGTTATCCGTACTTTTGTACATGTATATTGGTTAATTATATGATACTTTTGTGCATATTTGTGCCCAAGTGTGTTTGCAAGTCTTTGTGTAGCCAATTGCAGGAATGGAGTATAAAACAACGTAAAATGAAGAATTGTACGAGTACGAAGAATCCTAGTCAAGTTCAAGACCCGTGTACAATTTACAAGCCTTTGAAGATCAATTTCGGGTGCAAGAACAAGTATTTCCAAGGAGCAAATAAAGATTTTCAGCATGAAAGTTGCCACCATCAACATACATCCAACTTGCCACTGGCAAGAGTGAAGTTGCCACCATCACATGGGAGTTGATTTTCCTCCATCATGAGTGAAGTTTCATCCAACATTTGTCTAGGAAAAAATGTGTCTACATACATGCAAGATCATACAAGAAGTTTCTAGACATACTTTGGCTCCAAGTATTTGTCTTTGTCTCCAAGCCATGCATTCACTCCATGCCATCAACTAGCTTATAAATAAGACCCTTGGGGTCATGTAACTACATATCTTAAAAAATCTATCAATATCTCTTTATACTTTTCAATCATTTTCTCATTACTACATCAAATAAACTCTCTCATCCTTGTCCAAACTCCCATTCCCGGATTTGAACAAGGTGGTGCTAGAAAAGTTAGTTTTTGAGTCCGATAAGCAAAATTATCATCACGAAACTCTTAGGGATCATTACCCTAATCATTAGTAACATTTTTCCACTTTGTAAGACTCTTGATTATGACTTATAATACTTTTATTTATGAGTTTATTTCATCATTTGTTATGAGTAGCTAAGTTTCATTCTACACTTGGTAGGATGATGTTTGTAGTATGAAGTGATGGTTGTGATTGTGATTTATGTTTAATTCATTGTCAAGCTTTCCTATGATCCATTTATATTTATGTTTCATGTGACAATTGCTATCAAAACTTAATTTGTTGGTAAAGATTTCATAGGTCGAAAGGGTTATTTTCTATCAACAAGTCATAGCCGGTTTGTCTATGATTGGCTATCTTTTGTATTGATCATTTCTTAAGAAGTTTTGATTATCAAGAAACATAATTATAGGTGTTAGCAAATTCGTGAAACGACCGTGAATCAAATGTGTTGAAATTGGATTAAGTCTTGAATTGAGTGATTGAGTCTAATGCTTGTTTTCTTTAACAAAGGTCTTGACGAAAATTAAAGCTTTTGAAAACAATAGATTGGATTATCCATCTAATTATCATAATCATATTTGTTAACGCGTCATCACAATCACACATTACGAATGCTCAAACTATTCTTTACCAAGTGTATCTTTAATCATATTATTTATCTCATCATTTTTACGTATTATTTGTTTGTCAACAATTGCTAAAATCAACGATTATAGTTTCATTTTAGAATAATCATAGGTTTTCCAAATCCCCGTGAACAATCTCGATATTACCACATAAAAGCTATACACAAACGAAAGGGTTATACTTGCCCGTGCGTTTTTTATCAATCCGGTAATTCGTGTTTATAAATTTAAAACTTGTTACCAACACCACGCATCAAATTCTAACTTTTACGACACTAAATACACGTTTTGGCTTGGTTAATATTATAATTAAGTGGTAAAAGGATGGGTGTTTTCACACCTATCAGTTATCATTGATCGACTTACTAAGTCAGCTCATTTCTTACCTCTCCGCAAGGATGATCCGGTCAGCAAACTCGCTGACACTTACAAGAAGGAGATCATGAGACTTCATGGTGCTCCGTCCAGTATCGTCTCGGATAGAGATCCTCGTTTCACTTCGCGACTTTAGAGGAGTCTATAGAAAGCTTGGGCTACAAAACATAAGTTTAGCACGGATTTTCATCCTCAAACAGACGGGCAATCGGAGCGAACGATTCAGACATTAGAAGACATGTTGAGGTCATGTGCATTGGAATGGATAGGAGGTTGGACGATTACATATGTTTGGTAGAGTTTACATACAACAACAGTTGGCACGCCAACATTAAGTGTGCTCCATTCGAGATGTTGTATGGCAGGAAGTGTCGCGCCTCAATTTACTGGGATCAGGTTGGTGAGCGAACACTTGAAGGACCAGAAATGATAGAGTTGACCAATGAGAAGGTCGCTATAGCTAAGCAGAAACTGCAAGAAGCACGTTCACGTCAGAAGATTTATGCCGACAAGCATCATAGGGACTTACATTTTAACATAGGAGATCACGTTTTTCTTAAGGTATTGCCGACACGTGGTGTTAGATGCTTTGGAATCAAAGGGAAACTCAGTCCTAGATTCATTGAACCGTTTTATGTCATCGATCGCATCGGTGAAGTATCTTATCCTTTAGCGTTACCACCGCAGCTTTCTCACGTTCATGACGTTTTCCATGTGTCCTTACTCAGAGGGTACAAGTATCATCCCCTTCACATGGTTCAGTATCCATTGGAACAGATTCGTGAAGATCTTGCCTTCATAGAGGAACCCGAACGAGTTCTTGACAGGCAAGAACGAGTCATGAGGAAGAAGACGATTACATTCGTCAAAATCCTTTGGAGGGATCATACCGAGCGGAAAGCCAATCGGGAAATAGAGGATTCTATCTTGCTTCTTACACTCATTTCATATTTTGAATTTCGGTATGTTCCTCTTTCAGTTTATTTTATCTATAATTCGGGGACGAATTATTCTTTTTAGGGGGAAGAGTTGTAAAACCCGCATGCTTTTACCATGAACAGTACCCTTAGTAAACGTACGTACATATTAAAACTTTCCTTTTATAGCATGAACACGTGTCACGATTAGAAATTACAGAAGTTATGTACGTATAATTACACGATAAGCATTAAGTACGTGTTAGTACACGATAATTATTATCAATAATAATTATAATCACGAACATGAAATCATGAACGTAAGAATCAAGAACATATAATTATGTATTTACGTATATTATTAATACAATTAATATCGTCACGTACAAGTATTTATAATAACACGAATAATTAATAATAACGTAACACGTAAACACGAACACACGAGTATGTAATATTTTAGACATGAGCAAGGCTTCGGGTTTCCCTTGTGGGCCCTATAAGCCGCGACACCAAGAGAGAAAGGGGCCCAACCCATGTTTAGATTTATTAATATAACAAAAAGGGAAATAATACATTATAGATTTTCACAAAAATTGCAAAAACTCTACCTCTTGTCTCTCTTGGCCGCCGACAACACAAACACCAAAGGAGGTGTTTGATTTGATTTTTGTTCAAGAAATTCTAGGAGTGTGTTCGTGTAATCATTCTCCATTTATTCCACGCGTTTGGTAATCTGTTAAACCTTTCTTTTTAATTCTATTTTTACTTTATTATGAACACATGATTATGGGGATTAATAAACAAGAACTAAAACATGTATAATCATGGTGCGTAAATTAAAAGGGTTGTTTTCGGGTTTGTTTGTTTCGGCCACCACTCAAACCGAGAGCCCCATGGCTCTCGGTGTCGTTTGGTTCGCACCACCAACCGAGACATATATCTCGGTGGTGTTGGGGTTCGGTCGACAGCGGGACAAGGCACCCCGACTTGCATCGGGGGTGTCCTTGTGGTTGGTTTGGGTTACGACAAAACACAGCCCCACCACCGGCACAACAACCGGTGGCAGACTTGGTCTGGCAGGGGGAAACCGCGCGCAGCAGCGGGTAACCACAAGCACAGAGCCGGTGGGAACTCCACTGCTAGCAGCGGCTAGCCGAGAAACAAAGACCACCGACAGCAGTCGGTGGCAGCTTACCGAGAGCAGGGGAAACTGGCTCGGCCGGTTTGCCACTGTTTTTAGGGGTGTTTAGTTCGGACCGGTTCACGAGTTTTCACGGGTCCGGTTCACGACATGTTTAAATTAATAATACACGGGTTCGGTTCATGATGATTTTTCCAAGTCTAATTAATTTTTACAAGAATATAATTTTACAAGTTAATTAAATTAATTTAACATGGTATATAATTAATTTAATTAAAACATGAACTTAGGTTAATTATTATTTATTTAATAATACATGTTATAACCTAAGTATTTAACTATTTAATTCAGACTATAGTATTAATTAATTAATAAGACATGAAATAAAATTAATTAATAAACATGACCTAGGTTATTATTAATACAATATTAATACATGTTTTGACCTAAGTATTTTATACACTTTAATTTAATTAAATCATGCTTATATTTAATCAAATCGTATAACCTATAGTTTATTTAACTAGCACGATATGATTAATAAACTATACTATAACTACATGACTTATAATATTAATTCAGCTTAATTCTAAATATGGAAACTTTCTAATTCAGGAAACTTACTATTTTTGGAAACTTTCTATTTTTTTTAGAAACTGATCTATTTTAAGCAGTTAATCTATTTTTAGAAACTTTCTATTTTTGGAAACTTTCTATTTTAGGAAACCTGCTATTTTTAGAAAGTTACTTATTATTACATAACAAGTATAATAATACAAGAAATATAAGTAACACTTAATCAAAATATAAAGAATACATGATAAACACAGCATAACGTTAAAATCAGTAAAACAAGACATGAACATATAAAACAAGCTAAGACATGATATAAAATCAGTTACGTACTCCGTAATCAGAATACTTATACACGTATACTATTTATGTAGCATTAGTGAGATCAAAGTAGGACTCTCTTCCGTTCGTCTTCTTCGTTCACTGGACATAAGGTACGGATTTCCTGTCCTTTCAGTATGGACATTCTTTCCTTATTAGGATTCCCCGTTTGTAGCCAATTGTTTCCCCAGTATTTGTTTTATATGTTTGATACTTTTCTTAGATTAAGAGCCTAAGCCATATACATGCATGACCAGTGTCACCTAGTTATGGAGGTACCATAACCATAACACTTGAGACACTAGTGTTATGACTTCCCCACGGCGAAGTGATTGCTCGTGGTGTCCCTTTACAGCTTTGGCCATTATATTATATTATCATGTGGGGCGTATGGGTGCATCCTAGTTACATGTTTAGCAGTATTACCAGAGTGAATGTGATGTGTGCCTTGCATCCTTCACTAAGAGTTGATCCCTCCTACCTAGACTATTTAATTAGTGGCAACCCCTCTAATTGCATAACGAGGTCTCCCCTCCTAGTATTCATGCACGGTGGAACCTCATGACCTATATAGGCTATTTGGCTAATTAATACAGATTTTCATAGAAACATAAGTCTTTTCAAACTATAAAACTAGTTTTATGAACATGAATCCAGATTACTTAGAACTTATGATATTCCGCTGCTATTAGTCTTATATGCGTACGTTATTCCATGTCATAATTGTATATACGTGCACTGAGTGTTATACTCAGCCATTTTCCTTTCTTGTTCCCAAACGGTAGGTACTCAAGGGCGCTCGCAGACTTTAGTCGTACGTGCAAATGGATTGGAAGCTTTCTAGCCTTCTCTACTTTATGCATTTCATTAAACAATTTGCTCCTTGTTTCTATGGACATTGTTTAGTCCTTTTCCTTTACGGTACTTATGTTTATGTGTGATGAGCTTATACTTTGGGGTACCGATGTTTGTTTCCGGTATTTCCTTTTATGGTCATGTAATATTTTAAGACATTTTCCTTGTATGCTTTGATGACACACCATAATCACACGTGGCATTCCATTTACCAAAATGGGGTGTTAAAAAACCGAAAGGTAAGGTCATATAAATGTCTTCATCAAGATCACCATACAGAAAAGCATTATTAACATCAAGTTGGAATAAATGCCATTCATTGAAGAAAGCTATGCTAACAAGGCATCTAACACTCTCCATTTTAACAACAGGGCTAAAAGTTTCATTCAAATCAATTTCTTCATTTTGACTATAACCCTTAGCAATAAATCTAGCTTTAAATTTATCAACTTGACTAGAGGATTTATATTTAATCTTGTAAACCCACTTGTTATTAATAGATTTCCTCCCCATAGGTAAATCACATAAGGTCCACGTGTTATTTCTTAAGAGAGCCTCAATCTCACTGTTCATGGCCTCAACCCACCCACTATCTTTGATAGCATCATAGTAAGTGGCTGGCTCAACAGACTGGTTAAGAGTAGTAGCAAAGCAAAAGTTAATGGTGTTAAGTTTAGAATAATTAACATGGTTTTCAATACCATACTTAAGCTTAGTATCTAAGACAAATTTATTAAGCTTGGCAGGTAACTTAGTAGGTCTGGTAAACTTCCTATACTAGGTTGCCCTTCTTATTCTTCTTCATTATTGACCCCACTATGCTCAATAAAAGTGACAGAGGGATTGATATCATCAAGATTTCCCTCATATTGTTGGTTATCACCTATGTGGGTTGCAGATCCCTCCTCATGCGGTTGCATAGGTGCAACCTTAATAGTAGAGTGAACTCTACCATCCACACAAGGTGTATTCTCTCATCATCACAGGGACTTAAAAGGTTTTGATTATTAAAAAGGTTTAAAAGTTCAGCATCACATGTAGCAACTACATCTACCATATCATTTTATTTAGTATTTTTCATCTTAAAAGGAAAAATAGTTTCATAAACCTCACATCTCTAGAAAACAATACTCTTCTATTATCCAGACTAAAAAGTTTGTAAGCCTTTTAAACAGATGAGTAACCAATTAACACACACTTTTCAGACCTGGATGTGAGTTTATCATTGTTATTTAGACAAGTTGAAAAACAAAGACACCCAAACACTTAAGGTGAGAGAGGTTTGGTTTTTTCTTATAGAGCATTTCATAGGGGGGGCTACTTTTTAAGATAGAAAAAGGGAGCATGTTAATCAAATAAACAACAGTTAGAATACATTCAGGCCAAAACTTAATGGGAATCACTCCTTGAAACATAAGACTCTTGGCAACATTGAGTAGGTGTCTATGTTTCCTTTCAACAATACCATTTTGCTAGGGAGTATGAGGGAAACAGGTCTGATGGATGATACCCAGGTCAGAGAACAAAGAGTAAACATGTTTGTTAACAAACTCAGTCCCATTGTCAGATCTAACAACCTTGATTTTAGTATTAAACTAATTTTGAATAAGATTAATGAAATGAACCAACCATTCATACAGTTCATCTTTAGCTTTTAAAAGGTAAGCCGAAACTGCTCTAGCATAGTCATCCACAATGGTGAGAAAATACTTGTACCCTTCCTTGCTTCGAATCTTGTAAGGGCCCCACAAATCAAGATGAACAAGGTTACCTATCTGGTTAGATTTGTGGTCACTCGAGGGACATGGTTCCCTTGGTAGTTTGGTTCTATGACAAGTTTCACAAACAGAGATACTAGTATTTCTAGAAGGATTGAGGTTAGTCTTAAGAGCATTGAGAACTTGGTCAGCAGGGTGACCAAGTCTATAATGCCAAAGGTCTTTTGAGGTATTAAAGGTCATGGAAGAGTTCACATTACCTAAGCTCCTACTCTTAAGTTCATCAAGCAGGTAAAGCCCCCTAGATTCACTACCAGTCCTTAGAGTGGCCCCCTTGTCCATGTCCTGAATATAACACTTATCTTTATCAAATCCTATAAAGAGTTTACTATCTTTAATAAGTTTGTTCATAGACACTAAGCTAACATAATATCCAGACCCAACCAAAACATCATGAAGAATAACATTATTAGAGATTTTGAGGTCACCTATGTGACTAGTGGTGGCAACAGTGCCATTAGGGTAACCAACAGAAATGTTGAGATTATAGATATCAAAAACATTCATCATACCAACAATGGATGTGGTGAGATGTTGGTTAGCCCCATAGTCTATAATACAACCTAGAGTGATGGTTTTGATAGAAAACTTGTTGTTGCCACAAAAAAATTAAAGAAACGAATATTAAACTAGACACTAGCATTAAAAAAGAAATTCTACCTACCATATTGGTCTAGTGTTACCAGATGTATAATTTATCAAACTGAGGAGTTTCTGCATTTGTTCATTAGTAAAAGAAGTTGGGGAGCTACAAATAGAAGCTTGTTTATCCCCAAATTTTATATCACAATTGGCATTAAAAATAGTTTTAAAACTAGTTTGTTTAGAACCATTAACCCCCTTTTTATAACCAGCATGATACCCATGTAACTCAAAGTATCTATCAACAGTGTGGCCAATATGACTACAATGAGTACAAAGAAGGTTAGGGTTGGAACCCCAATAACTTCTAGTACCATTGCCCTTATATAGTGGTCTATTAGGAGTATTTGTTTTACCCTTTTTGTTCTGATTAAAGGTCTTAGCAGCAAAAGAGGTGGCAGTCATTTTAGCCTTAGTGTGGTCAGAGTTCTCAAGAATGCCCCTATGGGATTTTTCTCTAGACATTGTAGCATAGGCCTCCTTCACACCAGGAAGAGGTTCCCTAGTGGGGATAGTATTTCTAACAGGCTGATAACAGTCATCAAGGCCCATTAGAAATTGCATCAGCATCATGATCTGCTGATGCAGTGCCAGCTCAGTGCTAGCATGACAAGTACACTTAACAGCACAAACACACTTAGGAAGTTTAGTTACAACATCAACTTCTCTCCAAAGAGAGTTCAATCTGTGATAGTAATCAGCTAAAGTACCACCCCCTTGTTTAACAGGCCCAATTTTTTGAAGTAAATTATAGACAAAAGAACCATCCACCTTATCATAAGTTTCATTTAAGTCTTTCCACATAGTAGCAACATTTTCGAGTAAACAAGACCTATATAAACATCACTAGAGACAACATTCATGATCCAAGTAAGCACCATAGTATTACATCTATCCCATTGAGCACACAAAAATCATCAGTGTAAGAATCTCTAAAACAAGAACCATCAACAAAGACATTCTTGTTTCTAGCTTATAAAGCAAGTTTCATAGCATTATCCTACATTCTATAGTTTTTAATACCAAGAAGTTTAAAAAGAACTAAGACAGAGCTACTGTTATCACTATTATGAATATGAAGGGGACTACTAGCATCCAAGTTGCTAATAAGAGCAATTGGAATAGGGGTGGTTTGAGGATCACCTCTACCACAACCATTTCCTTCACCACCACCAGAAGGTGCAGGAGGAGGAGGTATACCACTTATACCTCACAGTAACAAAAGAAACAACAACCAACAATAAGTAGAAGCAACAGAGCAGCAATAAACAGAAGCAACAGAGTAATAACAGATAAGTAGAAGCAAAAATAAGCAATCAACAAATAAATGATCAATAAATAAGCAAACAGAAAATGGCTCACCAGAAATGCTAGCTGTGGACTGGGATTGGCCAGAGCAGGTATCCACACCTGTCAAGGCTGGAGGGTCAAGATGTTAACTGAATCCGTTTGCACCTACACACTAACAACAGTAATCCAAAGAGGAACCAAGAAATAAGTAAGATGGAAAACAAAATAGGACTTACAACACAACAAGCTACCAATATCAAAAAAATAGACACCTATAATCTAGATTCACTTGGTCTAGAGGATGGATGAGCCAACGAACAGGAAACCCCCAAAAAATAAAATTAGGGTTTCACAAACCCTAATCTTACAATTACTTGTAATCACCATGTTGTACCCATATATTAATCGCTTCACCAAGATAGATCTAAGAAAATAGATGAAAAAGATAGAAAATAGATGAAGGTTTAGAGAGAGAAAATAGAGAGAAGTGTGTGAAACTTAGAAAATATTAGAGTAAGAAAAATGAATCACCAACACTCTCCTATCATGCTAGGAGAGGTTTATATAGCCAAGCTTACATGTAGGATAATGGGCTATATTGTTTAATGGGGCGGGTTGGAATAAATGTTTAATACCTTGAAAGAGGCCTTCTAACTAACCATCAAGCTCGTATTGTTACGACTACATACTACTAATTACAACGTTCTAACAAATGATACATAATAAACTTATGACCGAACATTCTTGTTTGACTCAATATTTTGAGGCTAACAATCTCCCCCAATGAGAGGTCATTCCTCTTCGACGTTTGGAGATTTATAGTAACACCCTACTTTGACAAGTGGACCGTTACATGATAATTATGGCGTGTCATCAAAGCATGCAAGGTAATTGTAGAAACTAGAAGGGGGGGTTGAATAGTTTCTTAAAATTTACTTGCTAAAATATGGTTTCCAAAAATCCTTTTTCAAAAACTTAGGCTTGAGGAAATATGTGAAATCTTCTTATGCATAAATATGAACAATGATAATGTAGCTAAACTAATACTAACAAAAGTATATCCACAAAGAATAAAGAATGGTAGTGTAGCTAAACTAATACTAACAAAAATATATCCACAAAGAATAAAGAATGATAGTGTAGCTAATCTAATATTAACAGATGTATATGCAAAAAGTAATAAGGAATGTAAAGAGTTAAGGGTAAAGAAAGATCAAACCGAACACCAAAGATTTATAGTGGTTCGACAACGAATCTCACTCCTCGTTCCTACTCCACTCCTCGAGTACTCCTTACTCGAGAGTTCACTACACAACAAGCTCCTTATGGTAGAGAAAACCGTACACGTCGCTTAACCAATTTCCGACTCTAAGCTAAAAGTCGAGCCCTAATCGTAGCTAGGACCAATCTACACAACTATACTTAGTACATACACAACTTCCAAATAGACACAACTACTTGGATCTTCACAACTATGACACAACTACAAGAACATACAAATTTATCTTCAATAGATCTTTGGTGGTGGACTCAACACTTCACTAGGATAGTGTTCTTCTCTTTGCACTTGGAGAGGAAGAGATGGAAGAACAAGATTCACTTCTTAAACAAGTAATAATCAAACAAATGATCAAAGATTTGAGTGATTAAAGAAGGGGTTTGAATCTGGAAATAAATGTGCAAAAGAGGTGAGGTGAAAAGCTGAGAATGGCCAACTATTTAAAAGACAAAGGAGCCAACGGCTATATCTGCCCACGGTACCTTATCACAGCCCGCGGTACCTTATCGATAAGGTACCGCCTAGGCGCTAAGGTACCGCCGGACTAGACCCCGCTCCTTTTTGTCCTTTAGTGGTGGAGGTCTTATCTAGGTATAAAAATATCCTGAAAGGATATTCTTAACAGCTATAAGAATATGCCATTTTCAAATTTCAAATAATTAATTTAATAAAACATTTTCTTAAAAATAAAGTTTAATAAAAACTTGTCACATTTAATAAAAAGTGAGTTTTAAGAAAAGATTAAATCACTTGATCACTTGATTAAGGTTAGTACTTGTTTATCCATACCTTAAGTGAAAATGGGTAAAATGAAAAATACTTGAACTCAAGAATTCGTTTTTCGTTGTTTTCGTAAATGCTTGTTTTTACATATTGTCGTAATCAAAACTAAGCGAGACCGAAAAATGCAAGTAACGTTTTTAGTTATTATTGCATTAACAATCTCCCCCTTTTTGATTCCGACAATACAAAAACTCAATCACACAAAAACAAGATTTTCGAAGACGAGTTTATTCATTTCTCCCCCTTTGTCGAAGCAAAAAGGTTGCGTAATCCGGTGTTGAAGTAACGGACTTTGCAAAGACTCCCCCTTGGTGCTTACTCCCCCTAGCTTGGGGCACCGAGGTGTCGATATATGGTGACAAGCTACATAGAAGGGTTAGTTGAACAAAAGAAACAACCAACAATATATAGCAATAGGTCACATAAAAAATAAAATAAAAAGAGAAGAAAACACAAAGACAAAGATCCAAGATAGGTTACTAAAGGAAACATCATACAAAGAAGTATGGAAAAAGAAACAAGCCAAAAGCATAAATCTAATCCTAGTTATTCTAGAATTCTAAGATTTGCTTGAATGTGGTGTCTTGAGGATAAGCAATCAATGCTTATATGAAAGACAAGGTAATAGCGGAGGGTGGTGGTGGTGGCTTGTAGGAGATCTCATAATCAAAGTGAAGAGGAGGCTTGATTAAGAGACTCTTGATGTAGCTCAACTCCTCATAGATGTGTGCCATAGCAAGATGTTGATATTGACAACAATGACAATATGTTCCATGGTGCATGACATTATCATGAGAAGGAGGAAGAACACTAAAGGGTGGTGGTGGAAGAAAAGAAGTTCCACAATCATCATTCTTGGTAGGAGAAATGTGATTAAGAGTGTTCTTGGGTGGGTTTGGATTGAAAGCAATTGGAGAAAATAGAGGAGAATCAAGGCTTTCATTGGGTGAATAAGACATTTTGGATGTGAAGTAATGCAAAATGCTTATGGTTTAAATAAGGAAGGCTTAGGGTATTTTTGGGGTGGTCAAAGGGTTTGAAACAAAGATTCTCAAAAAGGTTGGAGCAAATCTGGAGTTTCAGACAAAAACCCGAAAAGGAATCCTACTGTAGGCGGTTCCTTATCTAGGGCGGCGGTACCTTATCAATAAGGTATCGCGGTTCACATAAGGAACCGCCTGCAGAAGCAGGGTTTGGTGTTTGGAGGAAGATTTTCAGCAAATCTTATTTTTCTAGTCTAACTTATCATAGGTATATGCTTAAAAGCAAAGATAGACAAAGAAAACATATGCAAACTTACCAAATAGAGATTTGACCAAAATACATGGATTAAAAAATCAATGTAGGAGGTGTGTAAGACAAGACCTTAAGTCATGACACAATGATCCTCCATGATTCAATCTTGTTCTTGCTATGTTTCAGAGAATCATACATATGAATTATGTAAGCTCTATATTAATAGAGAGAATCTATGAAAAAATCGTTTTTAGATTGAATTAACAATGTCAAACGAATTTCTCAACCATTTTCGAAAGAGACTTTGAGAGTTTTGAAAAGGAGATGAAAAGATTTTTCAAAAGGAGTTTATAAGACTCAAGAGCTCAAAGTCATAATAGAAGCACACAATAAGAAAGGAATTTAAGGAAGATGTTCCATTAATCCTAGACCTAGACGCAAGTAATTGAAAGGTTCCCTCTTAAGTGGCTTAGTGAAGATATCGGCTAAGTTGTCCTCGGAGGGCACCTTTTCAATAGTAATGTTCCCCTTTTGAACATTATCCCTAAGGAAATGGTGTCTAATTTCTATGTGTTTAGTTCGCGAATGTTGCACGGGATTTTTTCTTAGGTCTATAACGCCTTTATTATCGCACATGATGGGAACATCATCAAGAGAAATCCCGTATTCAACAAGCGCTTTCTTCATCCATAGAGCTTGTTGGCATGCTTTACCGGCACTCACATACTCGGCTTCCGTGGTGGATATCGCAAGAGCGGTTTGTTTCTTGGAGAACCAAGAAGTTAAACAACAACCCATGAAGGTACAAACTCCACTAGTGCTTTTCCGGTCCACATAGTCTCTCGCATGATCCGAGTCCGCGTAGACGATGGTTTCTACGCCGGTCCCTTTAGGATACCATAATCCTAAATGTATAGTGCCTTTAATGTATCAGAAGATACGCTTAACCGCTTCAAGGTGAGAGGTTTTGGGAGCCTCTTGGAAGCGAGCACAAAGGCAAACACTAAACATGATATCCGGTCGACTTGCCGTTAGGTATAACAAACTACCAATCATACCTCTATATTTGGTGTTGTCTACCGACTCACAATCATCATCTACGGTGAGTTTAGTATCCGAGGCCATAGGGGTTTTCATTGGTCTAGATTCTTCTAATCTAAATTACTTTAGCATTTCTTTAGCGTACTTAGATTGACTAAAGAAAATACCTTCGTCCATTTGTTTAATTTGGAGTCCTAAAAAGAAGTTAAGTTCTCCCATCATACTCATTTCAAACTCATCATGCATGATTTTGGCAAAGTCATCACACAATTCTTGACAAGTCGAGCCAAATATAATGTCATCAACATATATTTGTACGATTATGAGGTGAGAACCTTTCTTCTTTGTAAAGAGTGTATTGTCTACCATACCCATGGTATACTCATGTTTAACAAGAAACGCTTTAAGTCTATCATACCAAGCTTTGGGTGCTTGTTTGAGTCCATAAAGTGCTTTCTTAAGCTTGTAAACATGGTCCGGTTTCTCAAAATCAATGAAGCCGGGAGGTTGAGCCACATATACCTCCTCATTGATCAAACCGTTAAGAAATGCACTCTTTACATCCATTTGTTGAAGCTTAATATCTAAGGCACAAGCGTAGGCTAAAAGGATTCTAATTGATTCTAATCTAGCTACCGGTGCATATGTCTCGTCATAATCAATCCCTTCTTGTTGATTATAGCCTTGAGCTACAAGTCTAGCTTTGTTACGAGACACAACACCATTCTCATCTAACTTATTCCTAAATACCCATTTGGTTCCTATAATGGTAGAACTTCTAGGTGGAGGAACAAGTTCCCAAACATCATTGGCAACGAATTGATTCAATTCTTTTTGCATCGCAATGACCTAACTCTCATCCGTCAAAGCTTCCTTAACATTCTTTGGTTCAATCAAGGAGACAAAACAAAAGAAGTTGCTTTGGTTTTGGACTTGAGATCTTAGGGTCCTTTGATTTAAGTCACCAATGACATTATTGAGAGTATGATCCCTAGACTCCTTGATGTTTACTTCCTTTTCAACACTAAGGTCTTCAACTCCTATTTTTCTAACCTCTTTGGCTTTAACTACTTCTAATTCATCCAAGTCATCATCAACCAATGGTGGTGTCTTGGGTGAAGGAGGGGTTTCATCAAAGGTTACGTTGAGTGATTCTTCAATAACCCCTGAGGTTCTATTTAGGACTATGTAGGCCTTACTAGTTTGGGAATAACCTAAAAGGATACCTTCATAAGACTTTGGGTCAAACTTGGTAAGGTAGTCTTTGGTGTTGAGGATAAATCACTTGCTTCCAAACACCCTAAAGTATTCTAATGAGGGTTTCTTACCTTTAAGAATCTCATAGGGGGTCTTTCCTAGGAAAGGTCGAATAAGAATTCGGTTGAGAATATCAGTCGATGTATCTACGGCATTGCACCAAAAATTTTGAGGCAAAGATTGCTCGTTTAACATCGTCCTACTCATCTCTTGGAGAGTCCTATTTTTCCTTTCAACTACCCCATTTGATTGTGGAGTGCGAGGAGCCGAGAAGTTATGGGTAATACCATGAGCTTCACAAAAGGCACCAAATTGCACTTCATTATCAAATTCCCTACCATGATCCGTCCTAATAGAAACAATTGAACATCCTAGTTGATTTTGAATTCTTCGACTAAAGATTTCGAAATGATCGAAAGCTTCATTCTTAGATGCCAAAAATCTAGTCCAAGTGAATCTAGAATAGTCGTCAACTATAACTAGGGTATAAAGGTTACCTCCATAACTCCGTATGGCGGAAGGTCCAAAGAGATCCATATGTAGGAGCTCTAAGCACCGAGAGGTCGAAACCAAATTCTTGGCTTTGTAACTTGAGTGAACTTGCTTTCCAACTTTGCAAGCATCACAAAAGTGACTATAAAACTTAATCTTGGGGAGGTGTCTTACCAACTCCTTAGAGACTAAAGATTGAATTAAACGCATATTAGCGTGACCTAATCTCCTATGCCAAAGAGTAGAACTATCATCTATAGTCACAAGACATATGTTGTCTTTTGACTTCTTATTAACCTTCATGACATAAAGCCCATGCTTTCTAATACCTTTTCCAATGACTTTTCCATCTTTTACGGTTTCACTGTCATGTTCCGAAAAGATAACCTTACACTTATTATCACAAATTTGACCTATACTTAAAAGGTTAAAACCTAAGTTATCTACGTGCTCAACATTTTCAATGGTCATGGAGTCAAGAGAAACCGTACCTTTGCCAATGATATTACCACGTAGACTACTAGCGAATGTGACGTTACCTCCATCATATGCTTTGTAATGCGAGAACAAACTTTGATTACCCGTCATGTGTTTAGAACATCCACTATCCTTAATCCACTCATCGGGCTCCAAATCAATTCCCAAGCATATATAGGTAACAATACACAAGATCAAACATTTGGTCCCTAATATCTCATGGGTCCAAAATTGTTAGTTCCAAACATCCCTTGCATTTGGTTGGGATGCATGAATGAGGTAGGGATTCCCCATGGAGAACAAAATGGAGGAGGGTAGTATTTCATGTAACCATTTTGTTGCTTATTACTTCTCTAGGTGTGTTTGATCTAGGTTTAGAATTATTATTATTCTTTCTAGGTGTTGGAGTTTTACTTCTAGTTCGAGAGTTCTTTTGATTATCTCTTGTAGGCGTTGTCGTTCTACTTCTAGGCTTAGACTCATTCCATACTCTAGGTGGAGTAGAAGATAATCTAGATAAACTTCTATTTCCCATGAGAGGTTTACTTAACGGCTTATAGAACTTACTAATAGCATTGTCGTCAAGTATGGGTAATTGAACCTTATTAACAGTAAGATGCTTTGGTTTTTCATTTATCTTAGATTTTTTAGAAAGTTCAGAATTTTCACAAAATTCAACTTCTGGCCGCGGTACCTTATCTATGGCCGCGGTTCCATAGCGATAAGGAACCGCGCCATAAGATGTGGAACCGCGTCCAGAAGATGTTTTCTGTGAAAACCTGACTTGTTTTGGTTCACTAGTTGAGGCTTCATTTGAGTTAAAACCTAGACCAAGTTTTTCCTTAGAATGAACTTGTTTGTTTAACATATCATCAAGAGCACTAGTACCTTTCATGAACTTTTCCAATTTAATGGAGGTGCTCTTGAGATCATCATTCTCTAATCTAAGTTTCTCACAACTTAAGCATCCTAAATCAACCTCTTTGTTTTTCTCAAGTTTAGCCAATTTCTCCCTAAGTTCATTGATCTCATTTTCAAGCTTAGTTTTGGTTGATTTTAAGGTTTTATTCTTTTCTATGAATTTAAGACTAAGTTTGTGTAAGCTATCATATTTGCCTTCAAATTCAATATCATCTAAAGTAGAACTATCATTGCTATAATATTCTGTTTCGGAATGTACCTCTTTAGAAGTGTGAGCCATAAGACATTTCTCCTCTTTGGGGTTGTCATAATCATCTTCACCGCTATCGCTCCAAGCGCCACTAACGAATGCCGTGTGGTTCTTATCACGAGCGGGCTTTGGACACTCACCAATGAAGTGATTTGGATCACCACATCTAAAGCAACTCCTACCACCTTTTTTCGTTCTTGACAAACCGATTCTTTGACAATGGTTTCTTGTCATAGTTTGGTTGCCTAACGTGTTGACCTCGTCTCTTGAAGAACTTCTTGAAATCTCTCACCGCCAATGCATACTCCTCGTCATCATTTTCCGAGGAACTATCATGGTCACTTTGTGCCTTCTTGGCTTTAAGTGCAAGAGATTTCCTTTCACTCTTGGTTTTTACTAATTTCGAGTCCTTCAAAATTATCATCTCATGAACTTTCAAGTTTCCTATGAGTTCATCGAGTGATAAAGTTGAGAGATCTTTCGACTCTTCAATAGCCGTGACTTTTGCTCTCCACTTTGGATGTAAGGCCCTTAGAAACTTCCTAACATTGTTCTTGCTAGAAAAACCTTCATCAAGTGCTTTTAGACTAGTAATAATGGTGTTAAACCTAGCAAATGCACTATCAATAGTTTCATCTTCTAAGATGACAAATTGTTCATATTGTTGGACAAGAAGATCGATTTTACTTTCTTTGACTTGGCTATTACCTTGGTGGGTTACTAAAAGAGTGTTCCAAATATATTTAGCGGTTTTACACATAAAAATTCTTTCATACTCTTTCTTAGGCAAAGCATTATAAATCACCATTTTAGCCTCATTATTTTTTGAAAGTTTCTTTTTAGTATCATCATTAGCTTTGTCAAAAGTGACTAATTCTTTTGTTTTAGAAACTTCATTAAATTGAAAGGATAAAAAATCACCATTGGTAATAGCATGCCAAAGATCTAAATCTTTTGATTTCACATAAGTTTCAAATCTATTTTTCCAATAAATAAAACTATCGGTTTCAAAAAGTGGTGGTCTTTGCATAGATTGCCCTTCTAGGTGCTTGTTGGAATCCATAGATTGATTCAAGTTTTAAAATACAATATACTTTAAAAATCCTTGAGCAACCCGCTCTGATACCAATTGTAGAAACTATAAGGGGGGTTGAATAGTTTCTTAAAATTTACTTGCTAAAATATGGTTTCCAAAAATCCTTTTTCAAAAACTTAGGCTTGAGGAAATATGTGAAATCTTCTTATGCACAAATATGAACAATGATAGTGTAGCTAAACTAATACTAACAAAAGTATATCCACAAAGAATAAAGAATGGTAGTGTAGCTAAACTAATACTAACAAAAATATATCCACAAAGAATAAAGAATGATAGTGTAGCTAATCTAATATTAACACATGTATATACAAAAAGTAATAAGGAATGTAAAGAGTTAAGGGTAAAGAAAGATCAAACCGAACACCAAGGATTTATAGTGGTTTGGCAACGAAGCTCACTCCTCGTTCCTACTCCACTCCTCGAGTACTCCTTACTCGAGAGTTCACTACACAACAAGCTCCTTATGGTGGAGAAAACCGTACACGTCGCTTAACCAATTTCCGACTCTAAGCTAAAAGTCGAGCCCTAATCGTAGCTAGGACCAATCTACACAACTATACTTAGTACATACACAACTTCCAAATAGACACAACTACTTGGATCTTCACAACTATGACACAACTACAAGAATATACAAATTGATCTTCAGTAGATCTTTGGTGGTGGACTCAACACTTCACTAGGATAGTGTTCTTCTCTTTGCACTTGGAGAGGAAGAGATGGAAGAACAAGATTCACTTCTTAAACAAGTAATAATCAAACAAATGATCAAAGATTTGAGTGATTAAAGAAGGGGTTTAATAAATGTGCAAAAGAGGTGAGGTGAAAAGCTGAGAATGGCCAACTATTTAAAGGACAAAGGAGCCAACGGCTATATCTGCCCGCGGTACCTTATCACAGCCCGCGGTACCTTATCGATAAGGTACCGCCTAGGCGTTAAGGTACCGCTGGAATAGACTCCGCTCCTTTTTGTCCTTTAGTGGTGGAAGTCTTATCTGGGTATAAAAATATCCTGAAAGGATATTCTTAACAGCTATAAGAATATGCCATTTTCAAATTTCAAATAATTAATTTAATAAAACATTTTCTTAAAAATAAAGTTTAATAAAAACTTGTCACATTTAATAAAAAGTGAGTTTTAAGAAAAGATTAAATCACTTGATCACTTGATTAAGGTTAGTACTTGTTTATCCATACCTTAAGTGAAAATGGGTAAAATGAAAAATACTTGAACTCAAGAATTCGTTTTTTGTTGTTTTCGTAAATGCTTGTTTTTACATATTGTCGTAATCAAAACTAAGCGAGACCAAAAAATGCAAGTAACGTTTTTAGTTATTATTGCATTAACAGTAATGTCTAAAATATTAAATGACCATAAAGGAAACCGGAATCAAACATTGATCCCAAAACATAAGCTCACACATGCATAAGTAAAGAATGTAAAGAAAGTACTAAACAATGTCCAAGAAAAGCATAGTATAAGAGTGCATAAAGTAAATGAAGTCTATGGAAGCCTCCATCCAATGCACGTACTCTTGATTACCTAGTTCTGTCCTTTAGTACTTGTCGTATGGGAACACGAAAAGATATACGACTGAGCAATACGCTTAGTGAACCTATCTATGACATGAAATGAATAACTGAAACACAAATAAAGCATAAAAGTGAAGCGGAATAATGTAAGTCCTGGAAAACCTGGTATCATGTTTTATAACTGATTATGTCTGAAAGCCTTATGTTTTATCATGAAAATGTGTTTTAATTGCCAAAAGCTCATATAGGTCATGTAATGTAACACCCCATTTTGATAATGGAAATGTCACACAAAATTATGGCGTGTCATCAAAGCATACAAGGAAAAATGTCTAAACATTACATGACCATAAAAGGAAAATACCGGAATCAAACATCGGTAGTCCAAATGTAAAGCTCATCACACACAAACATAGTATAGTAAAGGAAAGGACTAAACAATGTCCATAGCAATGTATCAAAAGAAAGGAAATGCATAAAGTAAAGAAAGGCTAGAAAGCTTCCAGTCCATATGCACGTACTCTTAAAGTCTACGAGCGTCCCTGAGTACCTACCATTTTGGGAACATAGAAAAGGAAAACGGCTGAGCAATACGCTCAGTGCATGGATGTACAATAAAGCATGAATAGGATAAGCATATAACATATAACAGCGGAAGAAACTAAGTCCCGAGTAACCTGGTTAAGTCTTGATAAAACTGGTTTTATAGTTTGAAAAGCCTTATGTTTATCTTGTAAAAACTGTTTATCATATTTTACCATTAGCCAATATAGGTCATGAAAATCCACCGTGCATGAATACTTGGAGGGGTGACCTCATCATGCAAATTAGAGGGGCTGCCTCTAATTTAATATACTGGTTTTTGGGTAGGAGGGATTAGCTCCTTGTGAAGGATGCAAGGCACACACCACATTCACCATGAAATCCTGACTGAAAACATGTAACTAGGATGCACCCATACGCCCCACATGATGAATATAATATAGATGGCCAAAAGCTGAAGGGACGCCACGAGCAATCACTCTGCCGTGGTGAAGTCATAACATCAGTGCCTCTAATGTTATGGTTATGGTACCTCCATAACTAGGTGAAACTGGTCATGCATGTATATGGCTATAGGTATTCTAAATTAAACATAAGAAATTCAAACACATACTTATACTACGGGAAAATATTTGGCTGCATACGGGGAAATCCTAATAAGGAAAGAATGTCCATACTGAAAGGACGGGAATCCGTACCTTATGTCCAGTAAACGAAGAAGATGAACTGAGAGGAATCCTACTTCCGTATCACTAATGCTACATAAATACATACATGAATAAGTATCTGCTTACTAAATACGTAACTGGTTTTATGTCATGTCTTAGCTTATTTTATATGTTCTTATCATGTTTTACTGTTTAAAGCCTTAAACTGTGTTTATTTTATATTCTGTTTACTCTGATTAAGTATTTCTGGTATTTCATGTATTATTATACTTACTGTGTAATAATAAGTAACTTTCCAAAAATAGCAGGTTTCCTAAAATAGAAAGTTTCCAAAAATAGAAAGTTTCCAAAAATAGAAAGTTTCCAAAAATAGAAAGTTTCCAAAAATAGAAAGTTTCCAAAAATAGAAAGTTTCCAAAAATAGAAAGTTTCAAAAAACAGAATTACTGCTTAAAATAGATAAGTTTATAAAAATAGAAAGTTTCCATAAATAGATCAGCTGCTTTAATTAAATAAGTTTCCATAAATAGATTAGCTGCCTGAAATAAATAAGTTTCTAAAAATAGAAAGATTCCATAAATAGATTAGCTGCCTTATTTAATTAAGTTTCTAAAAATAGAAAGTTTCCATAATTAGAAATAAGCTGGTTAAATAAGTTAAGTATATAAGCCTAAGTGTTTTCATGATTATTTTCTAAGTCATATGATATAATATATAGTTTTTTAATTATTTCATGTAATTAAAATAAACTATAGGTTAAAATATTTAAATAAAGTATAACATGTTTTTAATTAAATAAAGTTAAATACTTAGGTTAAAACATGTATTATTATTTATTAATCCTAAGTCATGTTAATTAATTAATTATAACCATGGTTTTTAAATAATTAATTAATTATAAGTCTAAAATATAAAAACAATACTTAGGTTAATAATTTCATGATTTTAATAATTAAAATAACCTAATTCATGTTATTAAATTAATCATGTCATGTTATTATTTTAATTTTAACATAAGATCATAAAAATAAAAATCTAAACATACACCGTTAACCGGATCTTGACTAAGAACCATGAACCGGACATGAAATCGACACCATATCCCGAACCAAATCGGGGTTACCCTTGTCTTGATGCTGCCGTGGGACCCACACCAACCAACCGTGACCGTATGGTCTCGGTGGTGGTCAAATGGCCAAACCGGGACCCTCTCGGGTTCGGTTTAGGCGCGGCCAAGAACAAACACCCCTTAAACATCCCTTCTGATTTATACCAAAACCAATTTCATGTTAGATCCATGATTTAATTAGGTTTTTAAGAAAAACATATCATGTTCTTAATTATTTAAAAGATTAAATCAAAAGAAAGGGTTTAAACGAACTACCGAATGCGTGGATCTAAACGATGATGAACAAACACGAACACTAGCAATAATTCCAAGATCAAAGATCAATCAACACCCTCTTGGTGTGTTGTATGGGTGGCGGCCAAAAGACAAGGAAGAGGAGGAGGAAGAACTTTTAGGTTTTTCTAAAATCTTCTGTAAAAAAAATATGAGTAGTGTTTTTCCCTTAACCCCCTTTAGTGAAAATTGAAATGGGCTTGGCCCATTTCTCTCTTGTTGCCGCGGGTAGGGGCCCCACATGGGGTACCCGTACCGTTTTCCGTGTCTCGATGTTTAGTTACTCGTTCGTGATTATTTGTGTTCGCGTTTAATGTGTTCTCGTTAAATAATTATCGTGATCTAATATATTTATTTACGCTCGTAATAAATAAATATAAGTAATTAATAATAGTTCGTGATTTAATTACGTTCATGATTTCATGATCGCATGTTCGTGATTAATTATTTTCAAATAATTATTGCGTGCTCGTGCGCAGTAAATACTTACCGTGTTCTAACACGTACGTAATACGTAAAATCCTAACACGTAATCGTAATCGTACTATAAAAGGAAAGTTTTAATCTAGTACGTACGATCATAAGGGTACTATTCATGGTAAAAGCATGCGGGTTTTACAACTCTTCCCCCCTAAAAAGAATAATTCTTCCCCGAATTATAGATAACGTAACTGAAAGAGAAACATATCCGAATCAAACTGAGAGGGTATGTAAGATTAATGAACGTACCGGTGACATGGTAGAAGGAACGTGGAACGTGACATGTCTTGAAAGGACATGGAACGTGACGTGACTGAAAGGACATATCTAATTGATGAGAGACAACGGATAAAAGTCCGGATGAACTTGTCCGTTTCCAAGTGGCCTCCCTCTTAGAACGGTTCCTTCAGAAGATCTTGACACTAATGATAAATCTTGGTCCTCCTGACATTGACTTGGAGTACGAAGAAATTCTTGGTTATCAACGGAAGGTAGACCCCCTAAATTCGATCGAGGAAAATAAGAGTTAACGTGCAAGGGTAACTGAAACGTTACGATGCAAGACAATCTGACTTAACTGATAATTAGAAACGATGCGCGAGACATAAAGAAACGTAGTACGTGAAAATTTTTGAACGTGGTACGTGAAAATTTTTGAACGTGCTACGTAGAGATATGGCGAGTGTAGTACGAGTAAACATATCGTGATCCATGATACGTGTAACATATCTTGATCATGATATGAGGAACGTGGAATGAACATGACATGTGAAACATATCGTGAACATAGAATATAATGGTGGTAACGCCAAACGCTACAAGGTGAGACGTGGAATATGACGTGAAACGTCTATCTGATGATGGAGAGTTATACTAAACTTGGGTCTGGTCTCTCAATTTCTTGGAAAACTTCCCAGAAGAAAATGAACGTAAAATCGTAAGCCCATATACGATCATGAACATGAATAGTGTCATGAACGCGAGCGCGAAAGTAAGTCGTGGAATCAGAATGAAGACGTGAAGTAATTTAGGAGTACAATTGCGAATCTTTGTCTGACCCGATAGCTAAGGGATTACCAAGTGGCCGGATGAGCCTTGGCTGGAACATGTCCGATCAATCTGTTGGTTCTGAAATCCTTGCGGATGTAAGGATTCTACAGACTTGATCAAACTGTTTGCAATAACCCAGATAGCATCATCCTTCTTCTGAGTTTGCGTTAATCTGGTAACAAAAATCCATGGAGATCTTGTCCCATTTCAATTCACAATTTCATATGATGAAAACATCCTAGTCTGTTGGTGTCCTATCTTAACCTGTTGGTATGTCAGGTACTTAGATATGAACGTAACTGTATCTTGCTTCACAGAACTTGATACATAGGAGTTGCGAAACTCTGAGTCTCTGAATCTAGACTTCTCCTAGCGTAGGAATTTCTAGAACACCTAATGTAGTATAGGGTTCTCTCCTTTACGCATGAGCTGATTCATGGTAATATTAACCGTAGAAACCCATGTGATTCAGCGTGTCGCTGTAATCAACCAGAATTGATATTGGAAAAATTTCTAGGGTAAAATTTCTCTTGTCATACAATTTGCAACATAGTGCAGATATGGTCTTCCTGTTCTTCTCTAAACTTAGAGGAAATCAGGTTATCCTCAATGAAAACGCTGATGAATTTGCTTATGAGTTCATGGAATTCAGTTTATTAAGTTCATAATGCCGTTGGAGCATTTATGAGACTAATACAGAATCATGAATTTAGCATAACCAAGTCGTGTACGAATAGCAGTCATGGACATGTCCTGCTCTTTCACTCGTCACTGTTGGTAGCCTGATCATGAGTTCGATCTCGGAAAGTGATTAACACTATAAGGTCGATTGGACATGTTGTCAATACGTGGAGGAGAATAACAGTCATGAATGGTGATTTGTTTAAGTCGACGGTAGTCGACACATAATCTCATGGTACCATCCTTCTCCTTGTAGGTTCTTCTGGAATGTATAGGAAGACTTTGGAATAATCAATTGGCTATGCGTAAAAGAATTAAGTGGTCGTGTCTTACTGCCAACTAGAAAATTTTAGCGACCATGGCTAACAACGCACATGCTTGTAAGCATAGATAATTTGTACAGATTTTCCGATGGAAAATCAAGCTGAAAGTATTCAAGAGCCTGAACATTACTGTACATAATTATGAATCGTAGCATGGTGTGCTGTTCATAGTCCATAATTGGGATAAAATTCAACTCGTGTCTGTCCGAGGAAATGCGTTTGCAGCTTGGATCTCATCATTAAGCTGAAGGAAAACCTTCGTATACGTGGGAATACGAAAGGCGTCCTTCATGGTCATGAATATATGAAGTATGGTGAAAGAAATGAAAGTGACATCGGCAACGTGACAGTTCTCACTGATGCGCCGGTAATGGTATTGAAATTCTTGTGGCCTGATTAATACATGGCACAACAAAATGGACATACCCTTGGACGGTACCCTGAATTTCTTAGAGATGTTCCATAGTTGGACGTGAGTCATGTTTCTTGACTCGTGTCTTGGAACTATACGCATGACATATGTCTTTACTGGTATCTTGACATGTGTCCTCAGAAAGTAAACGTGAGACATGTGTCTTGACTGATGTCTTGACATGTGTCTCGAGACTTAATTCAATAGAACTACAATATTAGGTTATTATGCCAGACTTGGCGGGTCGGTTGGACTACTGATCCGTTGTATGTCTGATCACGTCCGCGGCCGGAGCCTCAGTTACGATTTCTAGGATAATTGTTGTCATAGTAGTGGTTACTATCGTCTTGTATGTCAGTTCCATGATGGTCATTCTCATGACCGTGATTCATGTAACTATTCAGCTGAGTGGCCGGATGGTACCGGTTTGCACTCATATGGCTGAAATGACAGCTGAATGACGTGTGACATGTAACTAAGAATTAGAGACAATGATGGATGAAAATCGTCTGATGGTGAAGCATCTTCTCGTCCGATTGCTTTGCTCTGACGCCTTTGTCTTCGTCTTGTAGGATCTCCAGGTTGTGAACAGCATCCGCATCTCGTAGCGTCTCCGAACATCAGCAGCATCAACCTTTAGTAACATCTCCCAGTTATGAGCGGCATCAACAATCTTGTAGAATATCAGCAATTGACAATACGCCTGAGGTGATTCAGAATCGACTAGTGAATACTCGTGAAGTATTGCAAGTGAAATACACATGGATTAAGGTACGTGTAATACACATGAAATACGGTACCTGGAGTACACGTGGAATGCACATGAAATGATCGGTATGGCGTCAATCATTTGTCATATGATTTAAGGAAAGTATATCGGTTAAACGGTTAGGAAAACCATCATGATAACCTGGCAATGCCAGTATATACCTCATTCTGGTTGCATAGAGAAACGCTAAAGTGTGGTTACACAAAATTCAACGATGATTTGCCTGACAGCATGATCAATGAAAACCAACCATGACTATCATGAAAGCAGAATTCAATGAAATCCAACAATGTCTTGCGTGAAAGCATAAATAACTAAAGAGGCGTAAGACGTAATCAACATGAAGACGGAATTATCATGAAGGAACATAAAACGATCTATCATAAAGGAGTGTATAACATAATCAGCATGAAACTAAAGTTAACCATGACAGTATGAAAACATACTTGACATAAAAACATAGTAACTTATGAG
This sequence comes from Glebionis coronaria, assembly GCA_025667525.1. Classification (NCBI taxonomy): domain Eukaryota; kingdom Viridiplantae; phylum Streptophyta; class Magnoliopsida; order Asterales; family Asteraceae; genus Glebionis; species Glebionis coronaria. Next base: position 469,744,886 of record CM046875.1, on the reverse strand, counting down.
GGGACATGAAAAAAAAAATTATGCCAATAAATCATGAGAAAAATTTTATGCATGAAAACAGTGCATGAATGCGTAATGTTAGTTTATAAAAACCTTTTATGTGTGCGAGGGGACGCCTATGGGTCGGTCCCAAAACAAAAGACATGGCGAGGGGACGCCTATGGGTCGGTCCCAAAGTTAAAAGTTGCGATAAAAGCACATGCGACTAAATAGGGCCAGTCTTGTACCAACCATTACTTAGTCATAATCCCTGCAACAATGATACATGAAACATAAATAATTGAAACTCATCTGTCAAAACTTATCAGAAATTTTTTTTAAGTGACTAATTATGAACTACTGGGGTTCAGTCCACATAGCCACAGTTCACGAGGAACATTATGCAAGAAACAATGACACATAACTACATATGAATGATGGTTGTCCATCCATATTATTAAAACAATATCGATGAAAACATCAAGGTTAAAACCTCAAGGTGTTAAAAACATCATGGTTAGAACAACAATGCGCTGAAAACATCGATACGTAGAATAACAAACGTTAGGTTAGGAAGCTCCTGGTGACTACCCACTAGTCACAGGTCGAGTTTTAGAGCCTACAGGTCAAAGCCTTGGCTCTGATACCATAATTGTAACACCCCATTTTGATAATGGAAATGTCACACGAAATTATGGCGTGTCATCAAAGCATACAAGGAAAAATGTCTAAACATTACATGACCATAAAAGGAAAATACCGGAATCAAACATCGATAGTCCAAATGTAAAGCTCATTACACACAAACATAGTATAGTAAAATGTCCATAGCAATGTATCAAAATAAAGGAAATGCATAAAGTAAAGAAAGGCTAGAAAGCTTCCAGTCCATATGCACGTACTCTTAAAGTGTACGAGCGTCCCTGAGTACCTGCCGTTTTGGGAACATAGAAAAGGAAAACGGCTGAGCAATACGCTCAGTGCACGGATGTACAATAAAGTATGAATAGGATAAGCATATAACATATAACAGCGGAAGAAACTAAGTCCCGAGTAACCTGGTTAAGTCTTGATAAAACTGGTTTTATAGTTTGAAAAGCCTTATGTATATCTTGTAAAAACTATTTATCATATTTTACCATTAGCCAATATAGGTCATGAAAATCCACCGTGCATGAATACTTGGAGGGGTGACCTCATCATGCAAATTAGAGGGGCTGCCTCTAATTTAATATACAGGTTTTTGGGTAGGAGGGATCAGCTCCTTGTGAAGGATGCAAGGCACACACCACATTCACCATGAAATCTGACTGAAAATATGTAAATAGGATGCACCCATACGCCTCACATGATAAATATAATATAGATGGCCAAAAGCTGAAGGGACGCCACGAGCAATCACTCCGCCGTGGTGAAGTCATAACTTCAGTGCCTCTAATTTTATGGTTATGGTACCTCCATAACTAGGTGAAAATGGTCATGCATGTATATGGCTATAGGTATTCTAAATTAAACATAAGCAATTCAAACACATATTTATACTACGGGAAAACATTTGGCTGCATACGGGGAAATCCTAATAAGGAAAGAATTTCCATACTGAAAGGACGGGAATCCGTACATTATGTCCAGTGAACGAAGAAGATGAACTGAGAGGAATCCTACATCCGTATCACTAATGCTACATAAATACATACATGAATAAGTATCTGCTTACTAAATACGTAACTCGTTTTATGTCATGTCTTAGCTTATTTTATATGTTCTTATCATGTTTTACTGTTTAAAGCCTTAAACTGTGTTTATTTTATATTCGGTTTACTCTGATTAAGTATTTCTGGTATTTCATGTATTATTATACTTACTGTGTAATAATAAGTAACTTTCCAAAAATAGCAGGTTTCCTAAAATAGAAAGTTTCCAAAAATAGAAAGTTTCCAAAAATAGAAAGTTTCCAAAAATAAAAAGTTACCAAAAATAGAATTACTGCTTAAAATAGATAAGTTTCTAAAAATAGAAAGTTTCCATAAATAGATCAGCTGCCTTAATTAAATAAGTTTCCATACATAGATTAGCTGCCTGAAATAAATAAGTTTCTAAAAATAGAAAGATTACATAAATAGATTAGCTGCCTTATTTAATTAAGTTTCTAAAAATAGAAAGTTTCCAAAATTAGAAATAAGCTGGTTAAATAAGCTAAGTATATAAGCCTAAGTGTTTTCATGATTATTTTCTAAGTCATATGATATAATATATAGTTTATTAACTATTTCATGTAATTAAAATAAACTATAGTTTAAAATATTTAATTAAAGTATAACATGTTTTTAATTAAATAAAGTTAAATACTTAGGTTAAAACATGTATTATTATTTATTAATAATATAACCTAAGTCATGTTAATTAATTAATTATAACCATGGTTTTTAAATAAATAATTAATTATAAGTCTAAAATATAAAAAAATACTTAGGTTAATAATTTCATGATTTTAATAATTAAAATAACCTAAGTCATGTTATTTATTAATCATGTCATATTATTAATTTAATTTTAACATAAGATCATAAAAATAAAAATCTAAACATACACCGTGAACCGGATCTTGACTAAGAACCATGAACCGGACATGAAATTGATACCATACCCCGAACCAAATCGGGGTTACCCTTGTCTTGATGCTGCCGTGGGACCCACACCAACCAACCGGGACCATATGGTCTCGGTGGTGGTCAAATGGCCAAACCGAGACCCTCTTGGGTTCGGTTTAGGCGCGGCCAAGAACAAACACCCCTTAAACATCCCTTTTGATTTATACCAAAACCAATTTTATGTTAGATCTATGATTTAATTAGGTTTTTAAGAAAAACATATCATGTTCTTAATTATTTAAAAGATTAAATCAAAAGAAAGGGTTTAAATGAATTACCGAATGCGTTGATCTAAACAATGATGAACAAACACGAACACTAGCAATAATTCCAAGATCAAAGATCAATCAACACCCTCTTGGTGTGTTGTATGGGTGGCGGCCAAAAGACAAGGAAGAGGAGGAGGAAGAACTTTTAGGTTTTTCTAAAATCTTCTGTAAAAAAATATGAGTAGTGTTTTTCCCTTAACCTCCTTTAGTGAAAATTGAAATGGGCTTGGCCCATTTCTCTCTTGTTGCCGTGGGTAGGGGCCCCACATGGGGTACCCGTACCGTTTTCCGTGTCTCGATGTTTAGTTACTCGTTCGTGATTATTTGTGTTCGCGTTTAATGTGTTCTCGTTAAATAATTATCGTGACCTAATATATTTATTTACGCTCGTAATAAATATATATACGTAATTAATAATAGTTCGTGATTTAATTACGTTCATGATTTCATGATCGCATGTTCGTGATCAATTAATAATTATTGCGTGCTCGTGCGTAGTAAATACTTACCGTGTTCTAACACGTACGTAATACGTAAAATCCTAACACGTAATCGTAATCGTACTATAAAAGGAATGTTTTAATCTAGTACGTACGATCTTAAGGGTACTATTCATGGTAAAAGCATGTGGGTTTTACATGTAAAATATCAATGTGCATAAATAGATAGAGGGGTGACCTCGTCATTCATTTAGAGGGATTACCTCTAATTATAATAGTCTGAGTGGAAGGAGTAGCTCCATGTGATGGATGTAGAGCACACACCACTATCACCGTGTAAATCTGATAAACATGTACTAGGATGCACCCATTTGCCCAAAATGAAAATAATAAACTGGCCAAATTACTGAAGGGACGCCGCGAGCAATCACTCTTACTGCGGAAGAGTCATAACACCGGTGCCTTAAGTGTTATGGTTATGGTACCTTCAAAACTAGATGAAACATGGCATGTGTGTATATAGCTTGGGAAATTTAAATCATGTCATGGTAATTACTGAAATGTTTTACATGTAAACTACTGGGGAATACAGTTGGCTGCAGATGGGAAATTCTAATCCTACATAGAAAAAGAATGTCCTTACTGAAGGACGGAATATCCATACCTTATGTCCAGTAACGAAGAAGATGAAAGGTGGAAGGAATCTACTCCGACTTCACGAGTGCTACATAATAAAGGACGTGAATAAGTCGCGTGTTCATGTTTAACTGACTGATATTTAATTTACTTGTACTTGACTGATTCTTGTCTTGTATTACTTGTTCTTAACTTACATTAAATGTTCTTGACTTGTTTTACTGTTTCATGCGTTATCATGTATTTCCTAGTGTTTCCATGTGTTCTTGATTAATGTAATTCATGTTTCATGTGTTATTATAATTGATCTTTCATGATGAGTAACTTTCTAAAAATAACAGGTTTCTATATATAGTAACTTTCCAAAAATAGCAGGTTTCCATATATAGCAACTTTCCAAAAATATTATGTTTCCATAAATAGTAAGTTTCCAAAAATAGAAGGTTTCCATAATTCGTAAGTTTCCAATAATAGAAAGTTTCCATAAATAATATATTTCCATAAATAGCATGTTTCCATAAATAGTAATAAGCTTGTTTAATAAGGTGGTGATACAAGCTAAAGCTTAATTATAATTTATGCTTAATTAATATATAGTAAAGTTTATTAATTAATAAATACTTTATGCTATCATGATAATTGCTAATTAATATTATAATACATGGTTTATTATTAATGATTAATTAATAATATACTTGTCTTATATTAATAATACTTTACTATAGCTTAATATTGCATAAACATTATAAGGTATAGTTTAACTTAATTAAACTAACATGTGTCATGAAATGTGTCTTGAATAATTATTTTGAATAGTAATTATAGCCTAAGTTTATATATAATATAAACCATGTAATTTATCATGTATAATTAGTCATTTAATTATATCCTAAGTTTAAATAAATTAAAGTAACATGACATGATTAATTTAATGTATTAATTAAATTAAATAAAAATAATAATTTATCACATGATTAATTTAATACTTGATTGTGGTAAAATACGACTCTTGTTTAGGAAAACAAAAGAACGTATATGAGCGGTAAGTATCGAGTGATGATTTTAGGAAAAATCAACACTAATGACCCAATCACTTAAAAAGAGAAAAGAGATTCGTTTCCCAAGGAGGTATGGTGTTGTGAATTAACTTGTATGTATTTGAGATTAATATTAAGAAGAATGGGGATGAGAAGATGAAAGACGGATACGTTAAAATTAAACTACGACGAAAACGTAAAGCCGTGAAAAACTACCCAAATTTAAAAATTATTAAAACCAAAAACAAAATCAATAATTAGAAAGGCTAAAAAGAAGTCAATAATAATATAAATTAAGACAAAAATCCAACAAAGATATTTTAAAACCTTTTATTAATTAAATATTTAATTTTAAATGCTAATTAAAGCCCTAAAATTAAATATAATTAATTCAAATGTCTAAAATATGATTTTATTGAATAATTACTTAACTTATATTATTAGAAGACTAAAAAGTAATTTTCTAAAAATTAAAAGCTATTAAAACTATTTTTAAAACTCTAAAAATGATTTAAAATGATTAAAAACTTATTAAACTTAAAATAATTATAAAAATAAATCTAAAAGCTAGAAAATTATTCTAAAAATGGAAATAGTCCTAATTAATGATAAAGAACCTAAGAAAAATGAAAAAGAAATAAAAATAAAATTTTGAAAAATTAATAATAAAATAATATTAAAATATTGCTAAAAATAAAAAGTTTCTAAAATTTATTCTAAAAAATTTCTAAAAATCCTAAATAATATAACTAAGAGAAAAACACAAATTAGAGCTCCTAAACCTTTTTTAATAATTTTATAAAAATCTTTAAATTTTATAAAAAACCTTAAAATAATATAAAATTAAAAATTAAAGTTTTTAAAACCAAAACTAAATGTAAACCTCAAAAATATTAAATAAAACCTAAAAATGATTTTTCCTAAAAAATAAAACTATTTTTACTATTTTTTATTGATTTATTAAAAAACGTCTAATAAATAAATCCTAGAAAATTAATAAATAAAGGGAAAAATATGGAACCAATTTTGAAAAATCTATAAGTCTACAACTATCCTAAGAAAAATAAGAAAAACAAAATAAGTCAAATAAATAAGCTGAAAATGAAGTAAAAAGCTACGGCTTTTATTAAGCTTAACAAATGAAAATGTGGTTAAGTATTAAACCACACAACCTCTTACCAGTAAAAGACCCAAGGGCAGCGGTAAGAGGTGTGTGTTGTGAGCGAGGTGACCAGGGTTCGAGGCTATATAACCCCTTTTTTTTTTTGGACGATTTATTTTTTTTGCTTTTTAACTTTTTACCAACCAACTTAAACACTGAATAAGCTTAGAAACCAACTCCAATTCACCTTTTACTCTGATTAAACCAAGCTATGATCAAACAAACGTGTACATGTTCACTATTGTTGCTGATGAAAAAGTGTGAGAGCACACTTGAACATTTGTGAGCCAAGAGGGGCCTGGCTAGCTTATTTGGGGTTGATATTGGACACAATGGGCACTCTTGTGCTCCTTTGAGCACAAGAATTCAAAACACACAAGGAAAATCAACTAGCACACCAAAATCAAAGGACCAAAGCACATACAACCCTAAACAAGTTTCTGTGATGTTTCAGCAGGTCTGGTGGGCTTATTTGCTTCTAGCTAGAAATCTAGTGACATTAAAAAGCCAAAACTTGGCACACACACTCTCAATCCAGTACTCAAGCAATTCCAATAACACTCATGCCCTAACACCTAACAGGAAACAAGATTCAAGCACCAAAATTCAGCAAAAACAAGCAGTTTTTGGTTATGCAGATTTTCAAGCTACGTTTTCCCTTTTTTACACACAAACCTAGCTTAAACTTGTACCAATCTTACTACAAACTAACTAGCAACTAATCTTAACCCTTATCAAAAACTTTAACACCTTTTTTAACCATTAATCAAAGATCTTACCCTGCTTAAACCTATTGCCAAACACCCGTTTAAAAATTTTCAAAACGTTTTAACAAGCTAAATCCTTTCAAAACCTTTTCAAACTGATCCAAGTACCATCAAACATGCATAACACCACAAATGAACACTGATCCACCAACTTAAATACACAAAAGCATAAAATCAAATAAGATCATGCAAATAGCAATTTTCTGAATTTTTTCAAAGAAAAAATGAATATACCTTAGGGCTTTTACATCCTAAGCCCTAGTGACAGCCTTGTCACCTCCTTCCCAACTCGGGTTGGGGCTGACTAACTATCTACAAACCTTCAACCTGCTAAAGACAAAGAAAAGAAAACAAGAAAACAAGACAAATATGCAATATAATCTGTTTTATTTTTCTTTTCTTTTTAAAACTCTTCCAAATCTTTTCCAACCTTTCAAAAACGTTTTCTAAACACTATATAATCAATTACTACAAACCTCTTAACCTTAAACCATAAGAATCAAATTCTTACCAAAATTCACAGATTTCCAAAACCTTTTGAAGTATTTTGAAAATCCAAATCACTTAACCAAATCACAAAGATGGAACTCAGAATTCTTCCAATAACAATACCAACTTTAATAAAAATAAAAAGGAATTAAATTGCTCTTTTAAGACAAAAACCAACTTTTATATATTAAAAGGAATTACAGAATTATGGAAGAAAACTGGAACAAAGGGTTGTGAACAGGCTCACACCCTATTTATACTAACCTAATGAACAATCTAGAATGAAAAATACAAAACCCTAATCACTACAAATTCTCCAATTTGCCCCTGACACGTTTTTGGTGCATTTTGTCCTTTCTTGATCTTGGCCGTTTAATTTTGTGTAGGGAGGAAGGAATAAAGGATAGTGGTTGATTTGGGACACGTCAATAGACTTGGGGCCAAAGGAATGATGTGATTGGCTGAGAGGGAATTGGGGGTAGGGACCACACGCGTGGGATTGGGGATTGGGTGTGTGGGATTAGTTCCTGCGTGTGTGAATCACACGTGGGTGAGTTTAATTGGGTTTTACCCAAGGTTAAATCGGGGTAAGTTCTGGGTATGTAAAAGATGAACAGTAAGTCCATTTGATCCTAATTTGGGGGAAGTAAATGTGTTAGGCGCGTTTTTAGGATTTGAATGTTTCAGTTGGCAACTCCAGTCCTTGTGGTTTGATATTTTTGGCATTACACGTTTTATGCCCTAAAACAGGTTTTGCTTTGTTAATATCTTTCCCCACTTGTCATATTTGGCACCAAACTTCTCCAAAATGTTTCAAAGGGTTGTTTATGACATTTTGTGATATTTCAAGGGCTGTTCTTGGACAATGATGATCTTCAAAGGTCTTCAATGTGTCTTTCTCTTCATGAGGGACCATAATTGGCAATTTGAATTTGTTGAGGGACTATTCTTGCCATTTCTTCAAAGTTGAAGGACCTTTTTGCAATTTTGACAAACTTAAGGGACCAAACTTGTAATTATCAATATACAAGGGTTTTAAGTGTCATTTCTTCATAGAATGAGGATCAATCTTGTTTTGTCTTCAAGTCTTCAAGGGTATTTGATGAAAATTCCATGATTAGGGCCCGGTTCTTTGTACGGCTTCGTTTCTCGTGTTCGTTTTTCCTTGTATCTTGTGATCTTTTGTCTTTTTTCACGATATCCATACCTAAAACACACAAGTAAACAAACACAAGCATATATATGGTATTTTATGACATTTTTATGCATTTAAAGCCCGAAAAGAACGATGAGATCATGTATAAATGCCATCTCATCACTCCCCCATACTAAGCCATTGCCGTGCCCTCACGCAATGCTAGAATAAAGTATCTAAGCATCACCAAAGTTCAATTTTATTAACCTTTATTGAAGAGTAAAAGACTTGCAACATACTACGATGATGTGTAAAGACATAATGTATGATTTTCATCACCAAAAGGTGACTTTTAGGGTCTAAGAATAGAAACAATTTAATGTCCCTTAGAGTAAATTTCTTCATCCTTGATTGTCATACATTCCATGCTAAGTGCAAAAACAAGATCATTGTTGGTACAAGTCACAATGCTAACACTACTCATACGTTCAAATTGTGTAATACTTTTTCTTCCCGCAATCCTAGTTATTATAAAAGGAAATGGGTTACTAGCATTTTTTATCTATTTGTCATGGATCACAAGTGATTCATATTGACTTATTTGAGTAGTTATTAGTCCGAAAGTAAAGTAGCACGATTTGATCAATAGTTAGCCGAAGGACAAAATCTTTTAAAACGGCTTCTCGTGTATCTCCTTAAGTTCATATCTTGGCATAACTCGTTTCACGATTTGAGACCTTTCTCGGACCGATATTTGGCATGTACTTCATACTTCAAATCTTGGGAAGACGTTCTTGAAATAATGGTCTTCTCTTCATATATTTGGAATTTCTTCACTTGACGTTTTTGAGAGATTCTTCATATAGGACCACGACTTCATCATTTTTCTTCAATCTTTACTTTGGATTTTGATATACAACGATCCGCCTCCTTTTCGGACTTGGATATATTCATCCTCATACCTTGTTAGGGTCTTTTTGGATAGACTTTCTCCGTTCTTTAGGGGAGTAATAGCTTCTCGTCGTGTGTCTCGATCCTTAATATTGATTTAGGAACAATGATACTTCACATCATCTTTGGATCTTTAGCAAAAATAGAGCTCCTCATGCCTTGTTAGGGCCTTTTTGGATGATCGCCAATCTTCGCGTCCCGCTTCAATAAGTTATGCCTTGGCTATGAACTCTATTCAACCCCGAGCAACTTTTAAACGATCTTGCGCTAGAGGCTAAGTAACCTTTTAAATCGTACGACCTTACTTATTGCAATTATGTTTTATTCCTAATGCATTGATCTTATGGGAAGAAAAAGCCACAATTAAAAACATATGAGTTTTTGAAAGAACACTTTCATGTTCTACGTTTAGCATGATCACTTGTCTAACTCTATCATTTCTCGTTCTTCACTATATAAAGACCTCTAATTAAAGAGACTCGTGAATACTTAGCCATGCAAGTCAAAATTAAGCCAAATTTGGATTAGCTTTCATTAAGACTATATCAAATCAAAGTTTTGGGTTTTCAAGCCACCTATAGGATCTTGCACTTTCTTGGACTTTTTCAAGTTTAGAGAATGCGTTTTAAAGTTCCCTTGATAAGTGACTTTCTAGAATCAATTATAGGAACTTGCGAAAAGTTCTTGTTCTTAACCCGAATGAATTAAGACTTTCGCGTTTTAAAGCTCCCTATATAAAAGTCTAGCAAAACTTGAATTGAGCGGGTTAAGGAATGTAAATGGCTCCAAATGCCCATCAAGTCAAAAATTAACTCTTATTCTATCCATCGGAAAATATACATTCGTGTCTTAAAAACACTTATGAAAACTAAGAAAAATTTTAAAATTTGGCCATTTTTAGCCTTATTAGTAAAACAAAACATTGAAAGTTGGAAAACGTGAGGGCGTAGCAAAGCAAGTACCTATTCACCCCCCCATACTAAAAGTAAACATTGTCCTCAATGTTTCGAGTCTAAAGGTGGAGCACCCCCATACTAGAGACGAAGAGTCGAATGCTTAGGATCTAGCATGGAAAGGGTGATCAACAATATATCTAAAGCCGTTTATTAATTATGCTAAAAGATAATTGTTAGAACAATAAAGGATATGTCATGGATTCGTGAAAAACTTCTTCAAACGAACGATGGAGGCTCACGTAAACGAACACGAGAGTCTTCAATCGTAGACGATGATGATGATCTAGATAACACAATCACAAACAACCACGAGACAACGAGTTGGAAGGGTACAAGTCCCCTTATTAGTGAATATAAAAGATAAGCATGGGATCTCCCCCACGAGGCACCTCGTTTTTTATTACCGAGTCATGAGCTCGACTCGATCCCCTCAATGCTAATTATCATTGGGGAAGGTGTCTTGGTCGGGGGCAACCATTGAAGGAATTTCCCCACCAAAGTAGTGCTTAAGCCTATGTCCATTCACCTTGAAATTGGGACCATCATCTTGAGCTAGCTCAATGGTCCCATATGGAAACACTTGTGTAATGGTGAACGGACCCGACCAACGAGATTTCAATTTTCCGGAAAATATCTTAAGACGTGAGTTAAAAAGCAACACTTGATCACCAACGTTAAAAACCCGGTTTTTAATCTTTGAATCATGAAACTTTTTAGTCTTTTCTTTAAAAATTAATGAATTTTCATAAGCATTATCCCTTAATTCATCCAATTCATTTAATTGTATTTTCCGGTGATCTCCCGCGGTCTTTAAGTCAAAATTAGCATGCTTAAGGGCCCAATATGCCTTATGCTCCAATTCAATGGGCAAATGACAATTCTTCCCATAGACTAACTTATAAGGAGTGCAACCGATAGGTGTCTTATAAGCGGTCCTAAAGGCCCATAAAGCGTCATCGAGTTTGTCGGACCATGAAGCACGGTTTTCTCCAATCGACCTTTCTAAAATCCTCTTCAAAGCTCGGTTCGAAACCTCGACTTGCCCACTCGTTTGCGGGTGATAAGCCGTAGAAAGACGATGTGTAACCCCATATTTCTTTAGAACCTTTTCGAATTGGTCATTACAAAAATGGGTTCCACGATCGCTTATAATAGCACGAGGGGTTCCGAACCGAGAGAATAGTTGCTTCAAAAACTTCACTATCACACGAGCATCATTAGTAGGTAAAGCCTTAGCTTCCACCCACTTAGAAAGGTAGTCCACCGCGACGAGGATATATTTGTTGCCATGAGACGATGGGAACGGCCCCATAAAGTCTATTCCCCATATGTCGAAAATCTCACACACTTGAATTATATTTTGCGGCATTTCATCACGTTGAGACGATTTTCCTTGACGTTGGCACGAATCACACGACTTCACAAGTGCGTGTGCATCACGATAGATAGAAGGCCAATAGAAACCGGCATCGAACACTTTCTTAGCCGTGAGATTAGCACCGTGGTGACCACCCGTGGGTCCCTCGTGACAAGCTCTAAGGATATTAGAAGCTTCGGCACCAAACACACAACGTCGAACGAGTTGATCCGCACAAATCCGAAAGAGATAAGGGTCGTCCCAAAAATAGAACTTGACGTCACGAAAGAATTTTCGTTTTTGTTGTGTCGTCATACCCTTGATTATGAAATTGCCCGCATGGTAATTTGCAATGTCGGCAAACCATGGGGTGGTGTCTTTAGAATTCACTACACTGAGAGTCTCAAGAGGAAATGTTTCGGTAATTTCCTTGTTCTCGAAAACATCTTTGTGAGGATCTTCTAGACGAGAGAGGTGATCGGCCGCTAGATTCTCGGCTCCTTTTTTGTCAAGCACGGTGACATCAAATTCTTGGAGGAGGAGCATCCAACGAAGTAATCTCGGCTTAGCATCTTGCTTAGCTAAGAGATACTTGATAGCCGAATGGTCGGTATACACGATGCTTTTAGTCAAGACGAGATAAGGTCGGAATTTCTCAAAAGCATAGACCACGGCAAGGAATTCCTTTTCCGTTGTGGTATACTTTAATTGAGCCTCGGTCATCGTCTTACTAGCATAGTGGATAGGACGGAAATGCTTGTCATAACGTTGCCCTAAGACGGCCCCTATAGCATAATCACTTGCATCGCACATGATTTCAAAGGGTAATTCCCAATTAGGAGCAACAAGAATGGGAGCTTCGGTAAGTTTCCTTTTTAGAGTCTCGAAAGCCTTAACACAATCCTCATTAAAGTTAAAAGGAGCATCCTTCTCGAGAAGGTGTGTCATAGGACGAGAAATCTTCGAAAAGTCCTTGATGAAACGACGATAAAAGCCCGCGTGGCCTAGGAAACTACGAACTCCCTTAACGGTTTTGGGATGAGGTAACTTGGCGATGACGTCAACCTTAGCTTTATCGACCTCAATCCCCGCCTTCGACACCTTATGTCCTAAGACGATTCCTTGTTTACACATGAAATGACATTTATCCCAATTAAGCACAAGATTGGTTTCTTCACAACGTTTTAACATTTGTTCGAGATTAGATAAACATGTCGTGAACGAATTACCAAACACCGAGAAGTCATCCATAAACACTTCCATCGACTTCTCGATCATGTCGTGAAAAATTGCCATCATACACCGTTGAAACGTACCGGGTGCATTACAAAGTCCGAAAGGCATCCTACGATAAGCGAACGTTCCATAAGGACACGTAAACGTAGTCTTCTCTTGATCACGAGGGTCGATAGGAATTTGAAAGTAACCGGAAAAACCATCTAAAAAGCAATAGAATTCATTTCCCGCAAGTCGCTCCAACATTTGATCCATGAAGGGCAAAGGAAAGTGGTCTTTACGAGTGGCGTCATTTAACTTTCGGTAGTCAATACACACCCTCCAACCGGTCACAACACGAGTGGGAATTAACTCGTTGTTTTCATTAGGCACAACGGTCATTCCTCCCTTTTTAGGGACACAATGGATCGGGCTCACCCATGGGCTATCGGATATAGGATAAATCATTCCCGCGTCAAGGAGTTTAAGGACCTCCTTTTTAATGACATCGTGAATTTTGGGATTTACCCTTCTTTGACTTTGAATTGCGGGTTTGTAGTCCTCCTCCATTAAAATTTTGTGAGTACAAAATTTTGGGTCAATACCCTTAATGTCGGAAATTTTCCACGCAATTGCCCCTTTGTGAGCTTTAAGAACTTTCAAGAGCTCGGTTTTTTCATCATTAGCAAGATCTTTTGCAATAATAACCGGCAACTTGTCATCACCTTCCAAGAATGCATATTCAAGGTAAGAAGGAAGATCTTTCAATTCAAGGATAGGCGGTTCCTCGATTGAAGATTTAGGTTCAACACTCATAACTCCCATCGGCGGAAGAAATGGTGGAATAGAAATATCATCACTAATCAACACCTCATCTTCATTGTCGATTTCATTTGAAGTGAGATCGCCTCCTTGGAATGGAGTGAGATTTGGTGTGGAATTAGCAAGAATCGGATCCAAAATAGTGGGATTGCCACTTGACGAGCTATCGGAAAAACCTAACACTTCTTGTGAAAACTCATCGCAAACCACATCAACGATGTCAATGTGATTGATGGTAGCGATTGCATAAACATGAGAAGGTTTCGAGTTTTGAGTAGCGTTTATAACAAGTTCCTCTTCGTTGAATCTCAAAGTGATAGTTCTCGCATGAACATCGATAAGCGATCTCGAAGTATCTAAAAATGAACGTCCTAAAATTAGAGGAACTTGAGGATCCGCGGGGATGTCGACTACTATAAAATCAACGGGATAGTAGAACTTCCCCACTTTTACGAAAACATCTTCGGCTATTCCACATGCCATAATCGTAGAATGATCGGCCATCTCGATGGACATGTTCGAAGGAATAAGAGCCGGAAGCGAAAGCGATTTCCAAATGGAAAATGGCATCAAATTAATGCTCGCATCAAGATCGGCCAAGGCGAGGCATTCTTTCATATCTTGTATGTCACAAGGAATGAGAAACTTTCCGGGATCACCAACTTTTTCCGGTATGCGGTTAAGATAAACCGAAGAACAATTAGCAAGCTTTGAAAGCTTTTCCTTATCGCTCATCATACTTTTAAAAGTGGAAGCGAAACGAGGCATATATAACAACGCGTCGGCTAAACTTACATCAAAATGCACTTGTTGAAACATTTTTATAAAAAGCTCGATTTGTTGTTTGTTACGTTCTTGCATTTTCTCTTTGTTACGTCTCGAAGGGTAGGGTAAAGGTGGTGTGGGTAGGTCATTAGGCAACGGCCTTGGAATCTCGGGTTCCATAATTGGTATTGGTGTAACCGTAGGTGTGGTTTGAGCGGTACTTCGTGGGATTGTAATGTGCTCCTTTTCGACCATCACCTCGGGTTCTTTCTCGATTTCCTTCTCCGTAGAAGTACTTCGACGAGAGATTGGTTCCTTGAAAGTTTTACCACTTCGTGTAGTAATAACCTTCATTTCTCCCTTCGGGTTTGCAATGGTATCACTAGGAAGACCACCCGAAGAAGAGGGCTTACACATGATTGCTTCAAACATCTTAGCCATTCGGTCCTCAAATTTTGATTGCCTAGCATCCGCTTTCAATAACTCTTGCTTAATCTCATGTTGTCCTAATTCCATCTTTTGTTGGTTTTGTTGAAGACGTTGGACATTTCCTTCCATTTTGTTTGCATGAGTTTTAAGTTCATTAGCAAGTTCATTTTTAAGCTCGTTTTTCAACTCGGACCTTAAGCTAATCATCTCACGTTGCATATTATCAAATTTAGCATCATTTGCTTTTGCATAATCTAAAAATTCTCCTTGCAAATTTTTCGTGTGAGCATTTTGAAAACCTTGTGTAGTGTTTTGAAAATCACGGTTTTGGTTTTGATTAGAGATTTGTCCATTCCCACTTTGATAATTCCCTTTGTTGTAATTGCGTGTGTTGCCTTGGTAATTACCTTGGTTGTTGTTTCGATAATTGTTAACATTTTGGTTTGGTGGAGCTTGATTTTGGCGAGAACCTTGGCCGTTTTGGTTGTAAGTTCCCGTTGCTACATAAGCACTCGAAGTGTTACCATCCGCAGTAATGCACTCGGAAAGATCATGAGCTCCTCCACACGATAAACAACTCTTAGCAACCGCTTTAACCGAAGCGGAATTGGAAGCTTCTTGAGCCTTCCAATGGGACATTAGATTAGCAAATCTATCAAAAAACCGATTTTCCTCATTAGCTTCATCATGTAAGGCGTTAATGCTACGAGACGGTTGTGACGAAGATGACGAACCCATATTGGCAACACTCGGTGTGTTACGAGGGCTATAAACCTTAGATCGATTTTCAATGACTTGTAAAGCCTCATTTGTCGTCTTGCACAAAAAATTACCACCCGCGGCGGCATTCAAATAATCTCGTTCATGATCATTAAGCCCATTATAAAAAGTATCTATTTGATGCAATTCCGAAAAATCATGGTGAGGACATTCATGTAACATCTCTTTAAATCGTTCCCATGCCATTGAAAAACTTTCATTATTACGTTGCACAAATCGTGAAATCTCATTTTTTAAGTGTGTTGTTTTAGATGGTGGAAAAAACTTGTTCACAAACTTAGAAACGAGATCGGCCCATGTCAAAATCGAATTTGGCGGTTCTTTCTCGAGCCAAATTTTTGCGGGTCCATCCAACGAATATGGAAACAACATCATCTTAATGGCGTCATGCGGAACATCCTTGAATTTGCTAGTGGCGGTGAGACGGTTGAAATTCCTAATATGGTAATGCGGGTTGTCTTTCTCGTGACCTCGAAACTTGTTTGCTTGCAACATAGACATTAAACCCGTCTTAATCTCGAAATTCTCCGCAAGGATGGCGGGAATAACAATGGCCTCTCCAAAACCCTCGGTGGGTGCTTGTAGCAACTCCATCATAGTACGATTAGCCATTACGACTTCTTGTTCTACAATAGGTTCAACAATTGGAGGTTCTTCAACAATCAACGATCCTTGATTTGCTTGCTTTTGAAGACGTTTACGAGCTCGTTTAGCTTGATTACGAGTGATCATAAACTTCACGAAGAATGGGAGGTGAGCAAAGAAGATTCTTTTTGGTTGTTTTGTGGATTTTCAATTTTTTTTTGTGTTTTTGATGATATTTAATTTTTTTGGATTTTGGTGTATCTTCGTAGACAACAATCTACAAAATCTCTCCTCGAATCAAACTCTTGATTAAAGAAGCCTCAAAGGAATGAAAACGATCACGTGGAGTGAACGCCTTCGAATGACTTTAGAACTTTGGTGAAAACCAAATTGTTCACGAGGGTTTAATCACAAAGAAAACCAAGCAAATATAGTATACGTATTAATACTTTGGGCGGCAAAACCCTCGATTAGCCTTCAATCTCAAAATACTCACAAGCAAGCGGGGAAACGAGGCGGCGCGAAGCACTTAAGAGCCTTTTTCCTTAGGGTATATTTTATAATACCCGCCTTATACCCACCTTATAGTTTGTATTTCTCAAAATCGAGCTTCACGAAAGTATTTATCTATTTTTGCCTTTTCTTTTTGTTTGAGATTCGAATACAATAATTAGGAGATCAAATCCCAATTAAGGTTGTGTTTTCACACTTTTGGAGATATTGTATTTTGGTTGTGATACTTAATACAATATATTAATAATATTCACAAAGAAAAACCAAGAAAACCGATAATACGTGTTAAGGGAGTTCCACTTAACACAAATACTTATTATGGATAATATCAAAAACAAAATTTTCCAAATTAAAGCACAACACACCTCCCCGGCAGCAGCGCCAAAATGATTGTAGTGTTTTACTACTCTTTAGGAAAAGAGCGTAAATAGCGGAAAGTATTAAGTACGACGGTTTAGGAAAACCGTGCACAAATGACCCAATCACTTAAAAAGAGAAAAGAGATTCGTTTCCCAAGGAGGTATGGTGTTGTGAATTAACTTGTATGTATTTGAGATTAATATTAAGAAGAATGGGGATGAGAAGATGAAAGACGGATACGTTAAAATTAAACTATGACGAAAACGTAAAGCCGTGAAAAACTACCCAAATTTAAAAATTATTAAAACCAAAAACAAAATCAATAATTAAAAAGGCTAAAAAGAAGTCAATAATAATATAAATAAAGACAAAAATCCAACAAAGATATTTTAAAACCTTTTATTAATTAAATATTTAATTTTAAATGCTAATTAAAGCCCTAAAATTAAATATAATTAATTCAAATGTCTAAAATATGATTTTATTGAATAATTACTTAACTTATATTATTAGAAGACTAAAAAGTAATTTTCTAAAAATTAAAAGCTATTAAAACTATTTTTAAAACTCTAAAAATGATTTAAAATGATTAAAAACTTATTAAACTTAAAATAATTATAAAAATAAATCTAAAAGCTAGAAAATTATTCTAAAAATGGAAATAGTCCTAATTAATGATAAAGAACCTAAGAAAAATGAAAAATAAATAAAAATAAAATTTTGAAAAATTAATAATAAAATAATATTAAAATATTGCTAAAAATAAAAAGTTTCTAAAATTTATTCTAAAAAATTTCTAAAAATCCTAAATAATATAACTAAGAGAAAAACACAAATTAGAGCTCCTAAACCTTTTTTAATAATTTTATAAAAATCTTTAAAATTTATAAAAAACCTTAAAATAATATAAAATTAAAAATTAAAGTTTTTAAAACCAAAACTAAATGTAAACCTCAAAAATATTAAATAAAACCTAAAAATGATTTTTCCTAAAAATTAAAACTATTTTTACTATTTTTTATTGATTTATTAAAAAACGTCTAATAAATAAATCCTAGAAAATTAATAAATAAAGGGAAAAATATGGAACCAATTTTGAAAAATCTATAAGTCTACAACTATCCTAAGAAAAATAAGAAAAACAAAATAAGTCAAATAAATAAGCTGAAAATGAAGTAAAAAGCTACGGCTTTTATTAAGCTTAACAAATGAAAATGTGGTTAAGTATTAAACCACACAACCTCTTACCAGTAAAAGACCCAAGGGCAGCGGTAAGAGGTGTGTGTTGTGAGCGAGGTGACCAGGGTTCGAGGCTATATAACCCCTTTTTTTTTTTGGACGATTTATTTTTTTTGCTTTTTAACTTTTTACCAACCAACTTAAACACTGAATAAGCTTAGAAACCAACTCCAATTCACCTTTTACTCTGATTAAACCAAGCTATGATCAAACAAACGTGTACATGTTCACTATTGTTGCTGATGAAAAAGTGTGAGAGCACACTTGAACATTTGTGAGCCAAGAGGGGCCTGGCTAGCTTATTTGGGGTTGATATTGGACACAATGGGCACTCTTGTGCTCCTTTGAGCACAAGAAGTCAAAACACACAAGGAAAATCAACTAGCACACCAAAATCAAAGGACCAAAGCACATACAACCCTAAACAAGTTTCTGTGATGTTTCAGCAGGTCTGGTGGGCTTATTTGCTTCTAGCTAGAAATCTAGTGACATTCAAAAGCCAAAACTTGGCACACACACTCTCAATCCAGTACTCAAGCAATTCCAATAACACTCATGCCCTAACACCTAACAGGAAACAAGATTCAAGCACCAAAATTCAGCAAAAACAAGCAGTTTTTGGTTATGCAGATTTTCAAGCTATGTTTTCCCTTTTTTACACACAAACCTAGCTTAAACTTGTACCAATCTTACTACAAACTAACTAGCAACTAATCTTAACCCTTATCAAAAACTTTAACACCTTTTTTAACCATTAATCAAAGATCTTACCCTGCTTAAACCTATTGCCAAACACCCGTTTAAAAATTTTCAAAACGTTTTAACAAGCTAAATCCTTTCAAAACCTTTTCAAACTGATCCAAGTACCATCAAACATGCATAACACCACAAATGAACACTGATCCACCAACTTAAATACACAAAAGCATAAAATCAAATAAGATCATGCAAATAGCAATTTTCTGAATTTTTTCAAAGAAAAAATGAATATACCTTAGGGCTTTTACATCCTAAGCCCTAGTGACAGCCTTGTCACCTCCTTCCCAACTCGGGTTGGGGCTGACTAACTATCTACAAACCTTCAACCTGCTAAAGACAAAGAAAAGAAAACAAGAAAACAAGACAAATATGCAATATAATCTGTTTTATTTTTCTTTTCTTTTTAAAACTCTTCCAAATCTTTTCCAACCTTTCAAAAACGTTTTCTAAACACTATATAATCAATTACTACAAACCTCTTAACCTTAAAACATAAGAATCAAATTCTTACCAAAATTCACAGATTTCCAAAACCTTTTGAAGTATTTTGAAAATCCAAATCACTTAACCAAATCACAAAGATGGAACTCAGAATTCTTCCAATAACAATACCAACTTTAATAAAAATAAAAAGGAATTAAATTGCTCTTTTAAGACAAAAACCAACTTTTATATATTAAAAGGAATTACAGAATTATGGAAGAAAACTGGAACAAAGGGTTGTGAACAGGCTCACACCCTATTTATACTAACCTAATGAACAATCTAGAATGAAAAATACAAAACCCTAATCACTACAAATTCTCCAATTTGCCCCTGACACGTTTTTGGTGCATTTTGTCCTTTCTTGATCTTGGCCGTTTAATTTTGTGTAGGGAGGAAGGAATAAAGGATAGTGGTTGATTTGGGACACGTCAATAGACTTGGGGCCAAAGGAATGATGTGATTGGCTGAGAGGGAATTGGGGGTAGGGACCACACGCGTGGGATTGGGGATTGGGTGTGTGGGATTAGTTCCTGCGTGTGTGAATCACACGTGGGTGAGTTTAATTGGGTTTTACCCAAGGTTAAATCGGGGTAAGTTCTGGGTATGTAAAAGATGAACAGTAAGTCCATTTGATCCTAATTTGGGGGAAGTAAATGTGTTAGGCGCGTTTTTAGGATTTGAATGTTTCAGTTGGTAACTCCAGTCCTTGTGGTTTGATATTTTTGGCATTACACGTTTTATGCCCTAAAACAGGTTTTGCTTTGTTAATATCTTTCCCCACTTGTCATATTTGGCACCAAACTTCTCCAAAATGTTTCAAAGGGTTGTTTATGACATTTTGTGATATTTCAAGGGCTGTTCTTGGACAATGATGATCTTCAAAGGTCTTCAATGTGTCTTTCTCTTCATGAGGGACCATAATTGGCAATTTGAATTTGTTGAGGGACTATTCTTGCCATTTCTTCAAAGTTGAAGGACCTTTTTGCAATTTTGACAAACTTAAGGGACCAAACTTGTAATTATCAATATACAAGGGTTTTAAGTGTCATTTCTTCATAGAATGAGGATCAATCTTGTTTTGTCTTCAAGTCTTCAAGGGTATTTGATGAAAATTCCATGATTAGGGCCCGGTTCTTTGTACGGCTTCGTTTCTCGTGTTCGTTTTTCCTTGTATCTTGTGATCTTTTGTCTTTTTTCACGATATCCATACCTAAAACACACAAGTAAACAAACACAAGCATATATATGGTATTTTATGACATTTTTATGCATTTAAAGCCCGAAAAGAACGATGAGATCATGTATAAATGCCATCTCATCAATACTCACAATTAAATTAATTAAAATTGATTTAATAATGTTAAACCAAACACCCACGTAACAATTTCATGTACCCGAACCTTACAAGCCCACCGAGACTTTCGTCCTGGTCGCACGAATCAAACAAACAAAAAAAAACCCTATGCCACAGCCCCCGGCTGTGGCTTGTTGCCCTTTTTCTACCCCTTTGCCCGAGAACCAAACACCCACCTGTCTGAACCGGTTTCTGTTGCAAGCCAGAGCTAACCACTGGCCTGTGCAGTGGTGCCCCTTTTCATACACGTTTTAGTCTATTCCCCATCATGTGTTCATGCTAATTTAATTAATGATCATGATTTAAAGAACAACATACGGAATAAATATTTAGGAATACCGATTCGTGAATGATTAAGGATCAAGAACTCGAACTATACTCGTAAATAAATCAAAGACCCAAACAATTTTCTCTTCCTATTTTCTTGGTGGCAGTCGACGATAGTGAGAGACGAGAACAAAAATAGGGTTTTGCTAATTTTATTAGAAGTGTATATGTTTCCCTGGCAATATTCTTGTACCAGTATAATTGGTCTTGGGCCGGGCCAAAGCCCACCCTTCCTTTCTATTTTCCTTGTCGTCCAAACCCCCCACACATATGTGTTTTCGTTTTTGATTTTTTAATGAAACTCGTGTGTTATAACTCGTTTCGTGAGTTCGTGATTTTACATTCGTGTTTATTCTGACACGTATTAACTATAATACGTAATATTCGTAAATAATAATTAATATAATACATAGTACTTGGGTATTACATTAATTCATGTCATGTATTAATTAAACGTAAAGTTTTAATTAATTCATGATTTCGTGTAATTAATGCATTCATGGACTTTTAAAGCGGGTTTTACAACTCTTCCCCCTAAAAAGGATAATCCATCCTCGAATTAGAGAAACGATAAACTAGGAAGACATGTCAGCTGATAGGACATGAAAGCTAAAAGGCATATAAGCTAAAAAGGATATACCCGAATCATAACTGAAAATTAGGGTAAGAAGTCTAGATAGACGCCTCCGTTTCCCAAGTGGCTTCCCGCTTAGGATGGTCCCTGTAAAACCCGCATGCTTTTACCATGAATAGTGCCCTTAAGATCGTACGTCCTAGATTAAAACTTACCTTATTCAGTATTGATCACATTCATGTGCTATTAATCAAGTAAGTGCATACGTGTATGACATGACAAGTATCGATTACGTACGAACTCATGATAAACAGTTAATAAATATGTCACGTGAACATAATTAAATCATGATCACCATTTAAAATACGAACTAGAATAATTACGTAAATACATATAATATAATTACGAGCGTTAAGTTTACGATAATCGACACGATAGAATAAACAGAAACACTTTAAACACGAACACGTTTAACCACGAACGAACACGAGAACACACTTATTATTTAGACACGAAAAACATTTGGGTTACCCCATGTGGGCCCCATGAACCACGAAATTAAGGAGGAGAAATGGGCCTAGCCCATCATTTTTACTAAACAAGGGGTTAAGGGAAAAATGCATTCATTTTCACTTTTCAAGAAATTAAACATAAAACCCTAAAAAGTTTTCTCCTCTCCTTCCTTTTCCCTTTTGTAGCCGCCACCTATAACACACCTAAGAGGGGTGTTCTTGTTGATTTTGATCTTGGATATTGTACATGTATTAGTGTTTGTTCATCCTTAATTCATCTACACATTCGGTATATCTTTTTAACCTTTCTTTTTAATTCCTTCTTTTGATTTGATTTGGTAAAATTGATTAAGAACATGATGTTTTTAAAACCTATTTTAAAAACATAAAATAAACATGTATTTGGTTAAGAAGTAAAATCAAAAGGGTGTTTTACGGGTGTTTGGTTTAGCCGACGCCTAGACCGTGCCCCAAGGGGGTCACGGCTTGGCCTAGAAACCACCACCGAGACCGTATGGTCCCGGTTTGGTGGTGTGGGTCCCACGGCAGCAAGGAACCAAGGGGAACCCCGATTTGGTTCGGGGTACGGTGTCGATATCATGCCCGGTTCACGGTTCGTTGGTTAAATCATGATCTATGTTACATGTTAATTTTTATGAATCATGAACTTAGGATATAAATTAATTAATAACATGAGATATTAATTAAATCATGACTTAGGTTATTCTAATTATTAATTTAGCATGATATTAATTTAACCTAAGTATTTTATGTTATAAGTTATAATTAATTAATTATTTAAAACATGCCTATAATTAATTAATTTAGACATGACTTAGGTTATATTATTAATAAAAATAATACACATTTTAACCTAAGTATTTTCATTCCATTTTAATTAAAACATGTTATACTTTAATTAAAATGCTTAACCTATAGTTTAATTAAAATACATGAAATAATAATTAAACTATATACTATATCATATGACTTAAGAAATCCGCTTATAAACACGTAGACTTATATGTTAGCTTACGTAACCAGCTTAATTCTATATATGGAAATTTATCTATTTCAGGCAGCTAATCTAATCATGGAAACCTTCTATATATGGAAACTTATTTAATTAAGGCAGCTGATCTATTTTTGGAAACTTTCTATTTTTAGAAACTAATCTATTTTAAGCAGTAAATTCTATTTTAGGAAACTTTCTATTTTTAGAAACTAATCTATTTTAAGCAGTAAATTCTATTTTAGGAAACTTTCTATTTTTGGAAACTTTCTATTTTTGGAAACTTTCTATTTTTGGAAACTTTCTATTTTTGGTAACTTTCTATTTTTGGAAACTTTCTATTTTTGGAAACTTTCTATTTTTGGAAACTTTCCATTTTTGGAAACCTGCTATTTTTGGAAAGTTACTTATTATTACACAGTAAGTATAATAATACATGAAACGCCAGTAATACTTAATCAGATAAATCAGAATACAAGATAAACACAGTTTAAGGCTTTAAACAGTGAACCATGACCTAAAACATACAAAATCAGCTATAATGAGACACAAAACCTAGTACGTAATCAGTGAATCGATACTTATACACGTGTGTATTCATGTAGCGTTAGTGATCCAGAAGTAGGAGTCTTTCTTCCGTTCATTTACTGGACTTGAGGTACGAATTCCCGTCCTTTCAGTATGGACATTCTTTCCTTATTAGGATTTCCCTGTATGCAGCCAACTGTTTACCCCAGTATTTGTTTTATTGTTTTGAACTGCTTATGTTTAATTAGCATAATCTATAGCCATATACAAGCATGACCAGTTTCACCTAGTTATGGAGGTACCATAACCATAGCATTGGAGGCACCGATGTTATGACTTCCCCACGGCGGAGTGATTGCTCGTGGCGTCCCTTTCAGTTTTGGCCATATTATTATATCATGTGGGGCGTATGGGTGCATCCTAGTTACATGTTTTATTCAGTATTTCATGGTGAATGTCGTGTGTGCCTTGCATCCTTCACAAGGAGTTGATCCCTCCTACCCAAACCAGTATATTAATTAGAGGCATCCCCTCTAATCAGCATGATGAGGTCACCCCTCCAAGTATTCATGCACGTGACCTTTTCATGACCTATATGGGCTATGGTATATTTATGTTAAAACAGTTTTCATAAGATAAACATAAGGCTTTTCGAACTATAAAACCAGTTTTCTTAATACTTAACCAGTTTACTCAGAACTTAGTCTTCCGCTGTTATATGTTACATGTTTATCCTATTCATGCTATATTGTATATCCGTGCACTGAGCGTTTTGCTCAGCCGTTACTTTCCTTTCCATGTCCCAAAACGGCAGGTACCCAAGACTCTAGCATTTGGAGGACGTGCATAGGATGGAAGCTGCCATAGACTTCTTCTCATGTTTCCTTCATATATTTATGCTTGTTTAGTCTTTCTTTCAGTTCCTTTACTTTATTAGGTTTTGGGCTTATGTTTGGGAACCGATGTTTGATTCCGGTTTTCCCTATGGTCATGTATGTTTTACTACATATTACCTTGCATGCTTTGATGACACGCCATAATCACGCGTGACATTCCATTTATCAAAATGGGGTGTTACAATTATGGTATCAGAGCCAAGGCTTCGACCTGTAGGCTCTAAAACTCGACCTGTGACTAGTGGGTAGTCACCAGGAGCTTCCTAAGCCAACGATTGTTATTCCACGTATTGATGTTTCAGCGCGTTGTTGTTTTAACCATTATGTTTTCAGCACCTTTTTGTTTTAGCCATGACGTTTTCAGCACCTTGTTGTTCTCACCATGATGTTTTCACCAGTATCGTCTTACTAATATGGAATGAACAACCGTCATCCATACTTAGTTATGTGTCAGTGTCTATGCATGATGTTCCTAGTGAACTGTGATTATGTGAACTGAACCCCAGTAGTTCATAATTTTCACATAAAATTTTTTCTGTTAAGTTTTGACAATGACTTTTAATTATTATGTTCCATGCATTCATGCATTTATATCATATGTCATCTGTTGCAGGAATTTTGACTAAGTAATGGTTGGTACAGGACTGGCCCTATTTAGTCGCATGTGCTTTTATCGAAACTTTTAACTTTGGGACCGACCCATAGGCGTCCCCTCGCCATGTCTTTTGTTTTGGAACCGACCCATAGGCGTTCCCTCGCACATATAAAGGTTTTATAAACTACATTACGCATTCATGCACTGTTTTCTTGCATAAAATTTTTCTCATGATTTAAATTGGCATAAAAATTTTTTTCATGTCCCATCATAAGTTATTATGTCTTTATGTCAAGTATGCCTTCATACTGTCATGGTTAACTTCAGTTTCATGCCGATTATGTTATACACTTCTTCGTAATAGATGGTTTCGTGTTTCCTCGTGATAATTACGTCTTCATGTTGATTATGTTTCACGCCTCTTTTGTTATTTACGTTGTCCTGCAAGACATTGTTAGATTTCTTGAATCATGCTTTGATGATAGTCATGGTTGGTTTCCATTGATCATGCTGTCAGGCAAATCATCGTTGAATTTTGTGTAACCACACTTTAGCGTTTCTCTATGCAACCAGAATGATGTCTATGCTAATACTGTCAGGTTATCATGATGGTTTTCTTAACCGTTTAACCGGTTTACTTTCTTTAAATCATGACAAATGAACGAGTCCATACCGATCATTTCATGTGCATTCCATGTGTACTCCACGTACCGTAATTCATGTGTATTAATCCATGTGTATTCTACTTGCAATACTTCACGAGTATTCGCTAGTCGATTCTAAATCATCTCAGGCGTATGTTCACTTGCTGATATTCTACAAGGTTGTCGATGCCGCTCATAGCTTGGAGATGTTACTGAAGGTTGATGCTGCTGATGTTGGGAGACGCTACGAGATGCTGATGCTGATGCTGTTCACAACCTGGAGATCCTAAAAGACGAAGACAAAGGCGTCGGAGCAAAGCAATTGGACGAGAAGATGCTTCACCATCAGACAATTCCCATCAATCATTGTCCCAAATTCATAATTACATGTCACACGTCGTTCGGCTGTCATTTCAGCCATATGAGTGCAAACCAGTACCAGCCGGCCACTCAGCTAAATAGTTACATGAGTCACTGTCATGAGAATGACCGTCATGGAACCGACAGACAAGATGATAGTAACCACTACTATGACAGCAACTATCCTAGAAATCGCAACCGAGGCTCCGGCCACGGACATGATCAGACATACAAACTATCAGTAGTCCAACCGATCCGCCAATTCTGGCATATTAACCTAATATTTGTAGTTCTAATTGTTTCACATCTCGAGACACATGTCAAGACATCAGTCAAGACACATGTCTCACGTATACTTTCTATGGACACATGTCAAGATACCAGTCAAGACAGATGTCACGCTTACATTTCTCAAGACACGAGTCAAGACACATGACTCACGTCTAATTATAGAACATTTCTAAGAAATTCAGGGTACCCTCCAAGGGTATATCCATTTTGTTGTGCCATGTATTAATCAGGCCACAAGAATTTCAATACCATTACCGGCGCATAAGTGAGAACTGTCACGTTGCCGATGTCACTTTCATTTCTTTCACCATATTTCATGTATTCATGACCATGAAGGACGCCTTTCGTATTCCCACGCATACGAAGGTTTTCCTTCAGCTTAAGGATAAGACCCAAGCTGCTAACGCATTTCCTCGGACAGACACGAGATGAATTTTATCCTAATTATGTACTATGAACACCACACCATGCTATGATTCATAATTATGTACAGTAATGTTCAGGCTCCTGAATACATTCAGTTTGATTTCCATCAGGAAAATCTATGCAATTATCTATGCTTACAAGCATGTGCATTGTTAGCCATGGTCGCTAAAATTTTCTAGCTGTCAGTAAGACACAACCACTTAACTCTTTTACGCATAGCCAGTTGATTATTCCAAAGTCTTCCTATACATTCCAGAAGAACCTTCAAGGAGAAGGATGGTACCATGAGCTTATGTGTCGACTACCGTCGACTTAAACAAATCACCATTCATGACCGTTATTCTCCTCCACATATTGACAACATGTCCAATCAACTGTATGGTGTTAATCACTTTTCCAAGATCGAAAGCACGATCATGCTGCCAACAATGATGAGTGGAAAAGCAGGATATGTCCATGACTGCTATTCGTACACGACTCGGTCATGCTAAATGTATGATTTTGAATTAGTCTCATCAATGCTCCAACCGCATTATGGACTTAATAAATTGAGTTCCATGAACTCCTAAACAAATTCATCAGCGTTTTCATTGAGGATAACCTGATTTCCTCTAAGCCTAGAGAAGAACAGGAAGACCATATCTGCACTATGTTGCAAATTCTATGACAAGAGAAATTCTACCCTGGAAAATTTTCCAATATCAATTCTGTTTGATTACAGTGACACACTGAATCACATGGGTTTCTATGGTTAATCTTACCATGACTCAGCTTATGCGTAAAGGAGAGAACCCTACACTATATTAGGTGTTCTAGGAAATCCTACGCTAGGAGAAGTCTGATTCAAAGACTCAGAGTTTCGCAAACTCCTATGTATCAAGTTCGACGAAGCAAGATACAGTTACGTCCATATCTTGGTACCTGACATAAAAACAGGCTAAGATAGGACACCAACAAACTGGGATATTTCATCATCTGGAATTGTGAACTAAAATGGGACAAGATCTCCATGGGTGTTAGTTACCAGATTTCAGCAAACTCAGAAGAAGCATGATGCTATCTGGGTTATTGTCAACAGTTTGATCAAGTCTGCAAAATCCTTACATCCGTACGGATTTCAGAACCAACAGATTGAAAGAACATGTTCCAGCCAAGGTTCATCCGATCACTTGGCAATCCCTCAGCTATCGGGTTAGACAAAGATTCGTAATTATGCTCCTAACTTACTTCACGTCTTCATTCTAATTCCACGACTTGCTTTCGCGCTCACGTTCATGACACTATTCACGTTCATGATCGTATTTTGGCTCACGATTTTACGTTCTTTTCGTTCTGGGAAGTTTTGCAAGAACTTGTGAGACCAGACCCAAGTTTAGTATAACTCTCCATCATCAGATAGACGTTTCACGTCAGATTCCACGTCTCACCTTGTAGCGTTTGGCGTTACCGCCATTATATTCTATGATCACGATATGTTTCACATGTCATGTTCATTCCACGTTCCTCATATCATGATCAAGATGTGTTACACGTATCATGGATTACGATAGGTTTACTCATACTACACTCGACATATCTCCACGTAGCACGTTCAAAATTTTTCACGTATCACGTTCAAAATTGTTCACGTACTACGTTTCTTTATGTCTCGCGCATCGTTTCTAATTATCAGTTAAGTCAGATGGTCTTGCATCGTAACGTTTCAGTTACCCTTGCACGTTAACTCTTATTTTTCTCGATCGAATTTAGGGGATCTACCTTCCGTTGATAACCAAGAATTTCTTCGTATTCCAAATCAAGGTCAGGAGGACCAAGATTTATCATTAGTGTCAGGATCTTCTGAAGGAACCGTTCCAAGAGGGAGGCCACTTGGAAACGGACAAGTTCATCCGGACTTCTTATCCATTTTTCTTTTATCGATTAGATATGTCCTTTCAGTCACGTCACGTTCCATGTCTTTTCAAGACATGTCACGTCCAACGTTCCCTTCTACCATGTTACCTTCATTTCCGTTATTTTGCATACCTTTCCAGTTTGATTCAGGTATGTTTCGCTTCCAGTTACGTTATCTATAATTCGGGGACGTATTATTCTTTTTAGGGGGGAAGAATTGTAAAACCCGCATGCTTTTACCATGAATAGTGCCCTTAAGATCGTACGTCCTAGATTAAAACTTACCTTATTCAGTATTGATCACATTCATGTGCTATTAATCAAGTAAGTGCATACGTGTATGACATGACAAGTATCGATTACGTACGAACTCATGATAAACAATTAATAAATATGTCACGTGAACATAATTAAATCATGATCACCATTTAAAATACGAACTAGAATAATTACGTAAATACATATAATATAATTACGAGCGTTAAGTTTACGATAATCGACACGATAGAATAAACAGAAACACTTTAAAGACGAACACGTTTAACCACGAACGAACACGAGAACACACTTATTATTTAGACACGAAAAACATTTGGGTTACCCCATGTGGGCCTCATGAACCACGAAATTAAGGAGGAGAAATGGGCCTAGCCCATCATTTTTACTAAACAAGGGGTTAAGGGAAAAATGCATTCATTTTCACTTTTCAAGAAATTAAACATAAAACCCTAAAAAGTTTTCTCCTCTCCTTCCTTTTCCCTTTTGTAGCCGCCACCTATAACACACCTAAGAGGGGTGTTCTTGTTGATTTTGATCTTGGATATTGTACAAGTATTAGTGTTTGTTCATCCTTAATTCATCTACACATTCGGTATATCTTTTTAACCTTTCTTTTTAATTCCTTCTTTTGATTTGATTTGGTAAAATTGATTAAGAACATGATGTTTTTAAAACCTATTTTAAAAACATAAAATAAACATGTATTTGGTTAAGAAGTAAAATCAAAAGGGTGTTTTACGGGTGTTTGGTTTAGCCGACGCCTAGACCGTGCCCCAAGGGGGTCACGGCTTGGCCTAGAAACCACCACCGAGACCGTATGGTCCCGGTTTGGTGGTGTGGGTCCCACGGCAGCAAGGAACCAAGGGGAACCCCGATTTGGTTCGGGGTACGGTGTCGATATCATGCCCGGTTCACGGTTCGTTGGTTAAATCATGATCTATGTTACATGTTAATTTTTATGAATCATGAACTTAGGATATAAATTAATTAATAACATGAGATATTAATTAAATCATGACTTAGGTTATTCTAATTATTAATTTAGCATGATATTAATTTAACCTAAGTATTTTATGTTATAAGTTATAATTAATTAATTATTTAAAACATGCCTATAATTAATTAATTTAGACATGACTTAGGTTATATTATTAATAAAAATAATACACATTTTAACCTAAGTATTTTCATTCCATTTTAATTAAAACATGTTATACTTTAATTAAAATGCTTAACTTATAGTTTAATTAAAATACATGAAATAATAATTAAACTATATACTATATCATATGACTTAAGAAATCAGCTTATAAACACGTAGACTTATATGTTAGCTTACGTAACCAGCTTAATTCTATATATGGAAATTAATCTATTTCAGGCAGCTAATCTAATCATGGAAACCTTCTATATATGGAAACTTATTTAATTAAGGCAGCTGATCTATTTTTGGAAACTTTCTATTTTTAGAAACTAATCTATTTTAAGCAGTAAATTCTATTTTAGGAAACTTTCTATTTTTAGAAACTAATCTATTTTAAGCAGTAAATTCTATTTTAGGAAACTTTCTATTTTTGGAAACTTTCTATTTTTGGAAACTTTCTATTTTTGGAAACTTTCTATTTTTGGAAACTTTCTATTTTTGGTAACTTTCTATTTTTGGAAACTTTCTATTTTTGGAAACTTTCTATTTTTGGAAACTTTCTATTTTTAGAAACCTGCTATTTTTGGAAAGTTACTTATTATTACACAGTAAGTATAATAATACATGAAACGCCAGTAATACTTAATCAGATAAATCAGAATACAAGATAAACACAGTTTAAGGCTTTAAACAGTGAACCATGACCTAAAACATACCAAATCAGCTATAATGAGACACAAAACCTAGTACGTAATCAGTGAATCGATACTTATACACGTGTGTATTCATGTAGCGTTAGTGATCCAGAAGTAGGAGTCTTTCTTCCGTTCATTCACTGGACTTGAGGTACGGATTCCCGTCCTTTCAGTATGGACATTCTTTCCTTATTAGGATTTCCCCGTATGCAGCCAACTGTTTTCCCCAGTATTTGTTTTATTGTTTTGAACTGCTTATGTTTAATTAGCATAATCTATAGCCATATACAAGCATGACCAGTTTCACCTAGTTATGGAGGTACCATAACCATAGCATTGGAGGCACCGATGTTATGACTTCCCCACGGCGGAGTGATTGCTCGTGGCGTCCCTTTCAGTTTTGGCCATATTATTATATCATGTGGGGCGTATGGGTGCATCCTAGTTACATGTTTTATTCAGTATTTCATGGTGAATGTGGTGTGTGCCTTGCATCCTTCACAAGGAGTTGATCCCTCCTACCCAAACCAGTATATTAATTAGAGGCATCCCCTCTAATCAGCATGATGAGGTCACCCCTCCAAGTATTCATGCACGTGACCTTTTCATGACCTATATGGGCTATGGTATATTTATGTTAAAACAGTTTTCATAAGATAAACATAAGGCTTTTCGAACTATAAAACCAGTTTTCTTAATACTTAACCAGTTTACTCAGAACTTAGTCTTCCGCTGTTATATGTTACATGTTTATCCTATTCATGCTATATTGTATATCCGTGCACTGAGCGTTTTGCTCAGCCGTTACTTTCCTTTCCATGTCCCAAAACGGCAGGTACCCAAGACTCTAGCATTTGGAGGACGTGCATAGGATGGAAGCTGCCATAGACTTCTTCTCCTGTTTCCTTCATATATTTATGCTTGTTTAGTCTTTCTTTCAGTTCCTTTACTTTATTAGGTTTTGGGCTTATGTTTGGGAACCGATGTTTGATTCCGGTTTTCCCTATGGTCATGTATGTTTTACTACATATTACCTTGCATGCTTTGATGACACGCCATAATCACGCGTGACATTCCATTTATCAAAATGGGGTGTTACAGTCCCTCCACAGGATCTTGACAAAAGGAATCGTCTTCTTTCTCATGACTCGATCCTGGCGATCGAGTACTCTCTCGGGTTCCTCAATATAGGATAGGTCCTCTCGAATCTGCTCGAGTGGATACGTGATCATGTGCAGAGGATGATAATTGTAACCTCTGAGTAAGGATACGTGGAATACATTATGTACATGAGATAGCTGAGGAGGTAACGCCAAACGACACGATACCTCACCAATACGCTCGAGGATCTCGAACGGTCCGATAAAACGTGGACTGAGCTTGCCTTTAATGCCAAAACGCTTGACACCACGTTTTGTTGGATACCTTTTGGAATACATGATCACCGACCTTAAACTCTAACGATCGGCGATGCTTGTCAGCGTAGCTCTTCTGACAAGCACGAGCTTCTTGAAGCTTCGCCTTGGCTATGGCGACTTTCTCATTGGTCACCTCGATCATTTATAGACCCTCGAGGATTCGCTCACTAGCCTGATCCCAACAGATTAGAGCACGACACTTCTTGCTATAAAGCATCTCAAAAGGTGCATACTTGATACTTGCGTGCCAACTGTTGTTGTAAGCAAACTCTACCAAATAGATGTAGTCGTCCCAATTTCCTGAATAGTACGTTCTGACTGACCGTCGGTCTGAGGATGAAAGGCTTTACTGAGCTTGAGCCTAGTGCCCCAAGCTTTCTGCAATCCCTTCCAGAATTTAGACGTTAAACGAGGATCTCTGTCGGATATGATATCTGATGTAGTACCATGCAGTCGCATGATTTCCTGTAGGAATATATCTGCCAATTTGCTAACTGTAAAATCTTTGCGAATTGGAAGAAAATGAGCTGACTTGGTTAAGCGATCGACAACGACCTATATTGCATCATGCTTTCTATGAGTCTGCGGTAGTCCGGTAACAAAATCCATGGAGATTTTGTCCCACTTCCATTCGGGAATTTCTAATGGTTGTAATAAACAACTAACCCGTTGATGTTCTATCTTATCATGCTAGCAATTTAGACATTTAGAAACAAAGGTAGCAACATCCTGCTTCATGCCACTCCACCAGAAATGCTGCTTGATGTCATGGTACATCTTGGTGGAACCTGGATGGATAAAAAATGGGGAGCTGTAAGCCTCGATCAATAAGGCTTCTCTGAGTGTAAGATCATCAGGAACATATAACTTGGTGCCTTGCCATAAAATGCCATCATCTATACGAAGCTCTGTCTGCTGATCAATATTTTGAAATATCGCCCAAATCTGTCCATCATCTTTCTGAGCTTCCTTGATTCGAGAGATTAAGTTTCGCTCAATTCTCAGATTATCCCAATAGCCATATTGTCCACGTACAAGAAATTCGATGTCTATGCGCTCCAGATCGCCAATAATATCTTCTTCTATTTTGATGCCAGCAATCATGCCTGGCTTCCTACTGAGAGCATCTGCCACAACATTCGCCTTACCGGGATGGTACTGAAGGTTGATGTCATAATCCTTGAGTAGCTCTAACCACCTTCTATGTGTCATGTTGAGTTCTCGCTGAGTGAAAATGTACTTGAGGCTCTTGTGATCGGTGAAGATGTC
Organism: Glebionis coronaria; assembly: GCA_025667525.1. Taxonomy (NCBI): domain Eukaryota; kingdom Viridiplantae; phylum Streptophyta; class Magnoliopsida; order Asterales; family Asteraceae; genus Glebionis; species Glebionis coronaria. The sequence continues at coordinate 469,710,887 of CM046875.1, read as the reverse complement.
ACATGACTCACTATAAAAATAATGCCTATAGATTTTAAGTGCAAAAACAACTGCTGCTTTCTCCAGATCATGAGTAGGATAGTTTTCTTCATATGGTTTAATCTGTCGTGATGCGTAGGCAATCACCTTCCCATGTTGCATGAGTACACTGCCAAGCCCTTTTAGCGAAGCATCACTATAAATCTGAAATCCACCTGTGCTAGATGTGAGAGTAAAAATAGGTACAGAAACCAAACGCTGCTTAAGTTCTTCAAAGCTCTTCTTCCCACTCATCAGTCCAGACGAATTTTTATTCCGTACGCATCAGCTTAGTCAAAGGTAAGGCTAACCGTGAAAAGTTCTCCACAAATCCGCGATAATATCCAGCTAGTCCCAAAAAACTACGAACCTCTGTAGAAGATGTCGGTCTCAGCCATTTCGTGTGGCTTCAACCTTTGCAGGATCCATGGTGGTCCCTTCTACGGAAACAATGTGGCCTAGAAACGCCACCTTATTTAGCCAAAATTCGCACTTGGAGTATTTTGCGTACAGTTGCTTCTGGCGTAGAATCTGTAGAACCGTGCGAAGATGTTCCTCATGTTCTTCCTTGGATTTTGAGAAGATGAGAATGGCATCAATAAATACAATGGAGAACTTGTCAAGAAACTCATGGAAGACGTGGTTCATCAAATCCATGAATACCACTGGAGCATTAGTGAATCCGAAAGGCATGACTACGAACTCATAATGACCATATCATGTGTGAAAAGCAGTCTTGGAAATTTCATGTTCCTTAACTCGGAGCTGATGGGAACCTGACCGTAGATCAATCTTGGAGAAATGCTTAGCACCCTGTAACTGGTCGAATAGATCATTAATACGTGGCAATGGATAACGGTTTCTAATCGTAATCTTGTTCAGCTCACGATAATCAATGCACAATCACATGTTGTCGTCTTTCTTCTTATCGAAGAGCACCGGTGCACCCCATGGTGATACACTTGATCGAATAAAACCTCGCTCCATTAACTCCTGCAGCTTGTCTTTCAACTCCTTGAGCTCTATGGGAGCCATGCGGTAAGGAGCCTTGGAGATAGGCTGATCATGAATAGAGGGAGCTTCAATAGTCGTGTCATGAATATTGGCTAAGAATGCTTCGCAGCCATGAGCTAGTAAGGCACGTGCTTGCATGGCAGAAATAATTTGTACAGACTTTCTTGGTATAAAACCATTGTAAATGTACTCTGGATCTTGAACATCACCGAATATGACTCGGTATGTATGGCAATCAATAGTGGCATGGTGTTTCGTTAACAAGTTCATGCCTAGGATCATATCAACATCGCTCACGTCTAAAGGAAGTGCGTCAACTGGGCGAACCTTGTCATCGAATTCTAAGGGAAGGTCTCTGTACACCTGGGTGATGTGTACAGAGTCTCGCATAGGCGTAGAAATATTTAATACAGTCTCAAGTGGGGTAGGTGTGTTATTAATACGGGCAGCATAAGTAGTGTATATGACTGAATGAGTCGCACCCGTATCAAATAAAACACAGGCAGCATGTCCATACATAAATAGGATGCTAGATGGTACTTGTTAACTTGGTTGCCTGCTCCCTGGTGGTGGTGTAAACGCGGCCTGAAGCTGCCAGTTTCTGAGAGGTAGTAGTTGATGTACTTGCAGTGTCCCCTTTCTTACAATCCTTCATGAGATGGCCAAGAAATCCACACTTGAAACAAACTCTTACACCACGACGGCATGGTCCTGGATGCCTACGGCTGCAAGTGGTGAAAATGGGGTGAGAATACCCTTTAGTGGGTACCATTGCTAACTGGGAGCCTGATTCAGAAGGTATACGTGAGACATGATCATAGAAACATAAACATGACTACACTTAAAGTTTAGGTATAATACCAGACCGAGCTGAATTATTTCGCTGCTGGCCCTTGTTCTGGTCATGGCCATTTCCAAAGTTCCTGTTATAAGGCTGAGATGTTAGAATTATGACATATAGCAGCTTGACAATGAAAAGTTTAAAATTGTAGGTACCTGCTGTTGTTGGAGTAACCAGCGTTCTTACGGTAGTTATCACTACCCCCACGCTTGTCTGCTCCGTAACGGTCGTTAATTTGACCGCTTCCCTTGCTGTGGTTCTGATGAGTGGCCGGTTGATACCGGTCACCACCCTTCTGCCTGAAAGATACATTTGGATATGACATGATATAGAATTGAAAATACTGAATAAAATGAAATGGTAGCGCTTGATTGAAATTTATACCTCTTCTCCGGACGAGCTGGCTCCTCATAGTCATCTATCTCATGGAGAATTTCCAAGATACGTGTCGCGTCTACCACTTGTGACACATTGGTGAATGTGGCACTAAGTATCCGATCAGCAAACGAGGAGTGAAGAGCCCAACGAAAGTGCTTCGCTTGCTCTTTAGCTGTACCTGCATCAGCGCCCATAATCCAACGAACGTGAGGAATCTCTACATAAACTCCGTGTTGTTCTCACCAATTCTCTGACGAATAGCATGGTAGTCCCTCTTTAGCCGTTCCTGTTCAGCCCTTGGGAAGAACTGATTATAGAATAACTCAGTGAACTGACTCTATGTCAAACAGCCACCCATGGATCGCCTCCATTTTTCTACTTGTACGCTCTCCACCATGCTAGCGCATCGCCTTCGAACTTGTAGCAATCCAAACGTGCCTTGTACACGCCATCACAACCCATGGCATCGAAGATCTTCTCCATGTGTGAGACCCAGTTTTCAGCATCAGATGGGACCTTAGCCTTCTCGAATGCTCGAGGCTTCTTCTTGTTGAACCTCTCCAGCCATATGTGTAGGGTGACAGGTGGAGGAGGGGGAGGATTATTCTGATTCTGAGGATGCGGTCCATTCTGAAATTCAGCCTGAATCTCAGCTCGGATCTGAGCAACGGGTTTAAATTTTTTTAGTGTAATTATGAAATGCACTTCAGCCATACGCCAATTGGCGTTTGGTACACTATCGGATGTGTTAGATGAATACTTGCAAAAATGATTGTGGTAAAATACGACCTTTTAGGAAAAAGGCGTAAAAGCGGTAAGTATTAAACAAATGATTTAGGAAAATCAAGTGTTAATGACCCAATTAAGTTCGTTTCCCAAGGATGTATATGTGTGTGACTAAAATGTAATGATATTTGAGATTAATATTTGAAAGAAAGGGATGAGAAAAATAGAATGACAAAGACGTGAAAATTATTACTACGACGACTAAAATAAAAACCGTAAAAAGTGCTAAAATAAAAATAAATTCTAAAAATTCTCAAAAAATTACCAAAAATCAAATTAATTAAACTAAGAGTTTACAAATGATCAAAACTTTTTCAAACCTTTTAATTAATTAAATATTAATTTTTAAATGCTAATTAAAGCCCTAAAAATTAAAATAATTATTAAAAAGCCCAAATAAAGTTTTTTCACTTTGTAAACCTCTAAAATGACTAGAATAAAAACTATTTTTATGAATTTTTAAACTTATTAAAACTATTTAAAATGATTAAAATCTATTGAAAACTTAAAATAATTCTAGAAATTAGAAAAATGAAGATAAAATTAATCTAAGAGTTGCAAAAATCCTATTTTAATGTAATTAACCTAAGAAAAATATAAAAAGTGCTAAAATGTGAAATTTGAAATTTAACAATAAAATAATATTAAAATAATATTAAAAATCCAAAAATTATAAAAAATTCTAAAAACTTGCAAACTAGTTTATTTTAACCTAAATAAATAGAAAATGAAAGTAAAATTACCAAAATACACCTAATGGGCCCCCAAATGGGCTAAAATAGAAAACAGTCCAATCTAATGGGCTTTTTGGCCCAAAAACTTCAACCAAGCCCAAATGACCTGAAAAAGCCCTATCTGACTCAAAATAATTCTAAACACAAAAGTCTGAAGGCCCAAAAGCTGGTTTTAAGCTTATCACAGCTTAAATGGTCAACATCTTATCCTTATTGGGCCAATAAGCCCATTAAGCAATAAGCCAATGCCATAAGCTCTAATTGAACACACAACCTTCTTTTTAGAATCCTAAGAGATATGTGAAAAGAAATTTTTAAAAAGCAAACCCAATAAGCTAGAAATAAGCAAAGTAAAATTTCACTAAAGGACAAAATAGTCGGGTTAGAGTTCTAGGACGTTTCAGAAGATCTGGTTTGTTACAAAAGCTCACAAATAGCTTAACTAAGAATAATCAATCATAAAATTCACAAAAAGCCAAGTAGAATAAGTTGTAGGAGCAAATAAGTTGGCTGAAAAAGCAAAATAAGCTAGTTTCCTAGCAAAAGCTTAACCAAATGACTTGTAACTTTCCAGATTTGATATTAAGCTGAGAAAAATGACACCTATTACAAAATCCAAGTTGTTGCATGCAATAAGCAATTCTAAAAAATAAGCCAAAATGTGCTTATTTGACCAAAAGTCAAAGTCCACCAAAATTAACCAAAAGCTCAGGGATTGTTTGTAGGCTTGTTTTAAGCAATTTTTGTGAAGAAATCAAGGTAGAGTCCTTATGAATCAAGAGGTCAGTTGACCAAACGACAACAGATTTTGGACAAATAAAGCTAATAAGCCAGTTAGCTTATAAGCACTCAAGTAAGCAAACCAAATAGCCAAAATGCCTCACAAGCAGCACAAAAACAAGTTCCAAGTAACAAACAAGCAGGGCATACACTAGATAACAAAATGCAAGGCAAAATTGAGGTGGTCACTTTGCTGATGCAAATGACCACTTCAGCCAACTTTGATAAGCTCTAGCACCCACAATAAGCCACCAAATTCAACAAACAGATAATGCACAGATAGCTTATCACCTAAACTCTTCCCAAACCAGATTTCAGACCTTAGATCCAACAAACAAAGATTTTATTGGATCTGATGTGTTTGACCAAATTCAAACCAAGATATTCAGATTTTTCCAAAATTTTGAAATACTTAACTAAACCACTTGAGCTTTAACCAATGACCAAAACTTGTTGCATATGACTTGTTTAGACTCCCCAAGCCCTAAGAACCAAGGGCACAAGGCCACAAGGCCTTATGATCCCAAAATCCCAAACAGCCTTGTTTTAGTCCTTTTTCAAACAAACTTTTTATTCAATCAAACAACCTACTGATTTTATGGTTCACATAACTTGCCTAGGTGACAACTAACAGATAACAACTATAAAACACAAAGCACAAACACAAGAACAACAAATCACATCACAAACTTCATATCAGACATAAACACAAAATTTTTTAGAGGAAACTTAAAAAGAGCTTATACCTATCCCCCACAACTTCCTAGAGGGATCAGCTGTAAAACCCGCATACTTTTACCATGAATAGTACCCTTAAGATCGTACGTATATGATTAGAACGTTCCTTTTATAACATGTTTACGTTTCACGTTTAAGTATTACGAGTATTACTTACGTGTTAGAACACGATAAGTATTTATTGCGTATGAACACACCATAATTATTCCAATAATAATTTTAATCACAAACATGCGATCATGAAATCATGAACGTAATCTAATCACGAGAAAATATTAATTACGTATATATATATTTATCACGAGCACGAATAAATATATTAAGTCACGATCGATAACTAATTAAAACACGTAAAACACGAACACGAGAACACACTATAATATTTAGACTCGAGAAATGTACGGGTTACCCTTATGTGGGCCCTACCCACGAAATTAGGAAGAAAAGGGCCAAGCCCATTGTTTTTTTTACTAAGCAAGAAAAAGGGGAAAATCTTGTGTCATTTATCACAAAATCAAGAAATAACAAAAAATCCTAATTCTCTTTCCTCTCCTTTTTGGCCGCCACATTTAGGAACACCAAAGGGGTGTTAGGGTTGATTTTGATCTTGGATTTTGGGCAAGCATTCGTGTGTGTTCATCCTTGATTGATCCACGCACTCGGTATAACCTTTTTTACTCTTTTCTTTTATGTTTTGATTTATGAATCACATAAAATCTTAATGTTTTTAAAAACTAATTATAAACATTTATTAAAACATGTCTATGATTATGGGGTGAATCAAAACAAGGGTTTTTAGGGGTGTTTGTTCTAGCCGCCGCCTAAACCGAACCCCCAAGGGGTCTCAGCTTGGCTTATGAACCACCACCGAGACCTCATGATCTCGGTATGGTGGTGTGGGTCCCACGGCAGCAGCAAACAAGGGGTACCCCGACCTTGGTTCGGGGTATGGTGTTGATTACGGGTCCGGTTCATGATTTTTAGTCACGATCCGGTTCATTGATTATGTTAAGGTTTATGATTTTAATAGTTATATGTTAAAAATTAAATTAATAAAACATGACATAATTAATTTAATTAACATGACTTAGGTTATAAATTTAATTATTAGATCATGAATTTTAACCTAAGTATTTATTTTTAATTAGAATTTATAATTAATTAATTATTAGAAACCATGACTATAAATAATTAATCAACATGACTTAGGTTATATTGTTAGTAATCAATAATACATGTTTTAACTCAAGTATTTTAACTTATTTAATTAAAAACATGATATATTTAATTAAATACTTTTAACCTATAGTTTAATTAATTTACATGTAATGATTAATAAACTATACCTTATATCAATATGACTTAGAATAATAATTAGGAAACAATTAAGCTTATATAGTTAGCTTATTTTACAAGCTTATATCTAATTATGGAAACTTTCTATTTTTAGAAACTTATTTAATTAAGGCAGCTAATCTATTTATGGAAACTTTCTATTTTTAGAAACTTATCTATTTTAAGCAGTAATTATATTTTTGGAAACTTTCTATTTTTGGATACTTTCTATTTTTGGAAACTTTCTATTTTTGGAAACTTTCTTTTTTTGGAAACTTTCTATTTTAGGAAACCTGCTATTTTTAGAAAGTTACTTATTATTACACAATAAGTATAATAATACATGGGATACAAGTAATACTTAATCAGAATAGACAGAATATAAGATAAACACAGTTTAAAGCTTAAAACAGTAAAACATGACATGAACGCATAAAATAAGCTAATACATGACATAAAACCAGTTACGTATTTAGTAATCAGATACTTATACACGTATGTATTTATGTAGCATTAGTGATACTGAAGTAGGACTCTCTTCCGTTCGTCTTCTTCGTTCACTGGACATAAGGTACGGATTCCCGTCCTTTCAGTATGGACATTCTTTCCTTATTAGGATTTCCCCGTAGTATAAGTTTATATGTTTGATTTGCTTATGTTTAATTTAGAATACCTATAGCCATATACATGCATGACCAGTTTCACCTAGTTATGGATGTACCATAACCATAACACTAGAGGCACTGGTGTTATGACTTCCCCCGGCGGAGTGATTGCTCGTGGCGTCCCTTCAGCTTTTGGCCATATTATTATATTTATCATGTGGGGCGTATGGGTGCATCCTAGTTACATGTTTTCAGCAGATTACTCAGTGTGAATGTGGTGTGTGCCTTGCATCCTTCACAAGGAGCTGATCCCTCCTAACCCAAACCCGTATATTAAATTAGTGGCAACCCTCTAATTTGCATGATGAGGTCACCCCTCCAAGTATTCATGCACGGTGTATTTTCATGACCTATATTGGCTAATGGTAAAATATGTTAAACAGTTTTCATAAGATAAACATAATGCTTTTCAAACTATAAAACCAGTTTTACTAAGAAATAACCAGGTTTTCCAGGACATATACATTTCCGCTGCTATATGTTATTCACACTTATATTATTCATTTCATGCTTGTACATCCGTGCACTGAGCATTTTCCTCAGCCGTTACTTTCCTTTCCATGTCCCAAAACGGCAGGTACCCATGGACGGACTCGAGCATCTTGGAGGACATGCATAGGATGGAAGCTGCCATAGACTTCTTCTCCTTTTGCCTTCATATATTTGTGCTTGTTTAAGTCTTCCATTATTTCATTTTCTTTATTATATTTTGAGCTTATGTTTGGGAACCGATGTTTGATTCCGGTTTACCCTATGTGGGTAGTCGCCAGGAGCTTCCTAAGCCAACGTTTGTTATTCTACGTATTGATGTTTCAGCAAATTGTTGTTTTAACCATGATGTTTTCAGCACCTTGAGGTTTTAACCTTGATGTTTTCATCGATATTGTTTTACTAATATGGATGGACAACCGTCATTCATATTTAGTTATGTGTCATTGTTTCATGCATAATGTTCCTCGTGAACTGTGGCTATGTGGACTGAACCCCAGTAGTTCATAATTAGTCACATAAAATTTTTTCTTACAAGTTTTGACAGATGAGTTTTATTCATTTATGTTTCATGTATCATTGTTGCAGGGATTATGACTAAGTAATGGTTGGTACAGGACTGGCCCTATTTATTCGCATGTGCTTTTATCGAAACTTTTAACTTTGGGACCGACCCATAGGCGTCCCCTCGCCATGTCTTTTGTCTTGGGACCGACCCATAGGCGTCCCCTCGCACATATACAGGTTTTTATAAACTACATTACGCATTCATGCACTGTTTTTCATGCATAAAAGTTTTCTCATGATTTATTGGCATAAATTTTTTTTTTCATGTCCCCTCATAAGTTAATATGTTTTTATGTCAAGTATGTTTTCATACTGTCATGGTTAACTTCAGTTTCGTGCTGATTATGTTATACACTCCTTCATGATAGATGGTTTTATGTTTCTTCATGATAATTCCGTCTTCATGTTGATTACGTCTTACGCCTCTTTTGTTATTTATGCTTTCATACAAGGCATTGTTGGGTTTCATTTAATCCTGCTTTCAAGATAGTCATGGTTGGTTTTCATTGATCATGCTGTCAGGAAAATCATCGTTGAATTTTGTGTAACCACACTTTAACGTTTCTCGATACAACCAGTATGATGTCTATGCTAATACTGCCAGGTTATCATGATGGTTTTCCTAACCGTTTAACCGATATACTCTCCTTAAATCGTGACAAATGATCGACCCCATACCGATCATTTCATGTGCATTCCATGTGTACTCCATGTACCGTATTCCATGTGTATTACACGTACCTAAATCCATGTGTATTTCACTTGCAATACTTCACGAGTATTCGCCAGCCGATTCTGAATCATCTCAGGCATATGTCCACTTGCTGATACTCTACAAGATTGCTGATGCCGCTCATAGCTTGGAGATGTTACTAGGGTTGACGCTGCTGATGTTGGAGACGCTACGAGATGCTGATGCTGTTCACAACTTGGAGATCTTACAAGACGAAGCCAAAGGCGTTAGATCAAAGCGATCGGGCGAGAAGATGCTTCACCATCAGATGATTTTCATCAATCATTGTCCTTAATTCTTAGTTACATGTCACACGTCATCCAGTTGTCGTTTCAGTCATATATTCGAAGACCGGTACCATCCGGCCACTCAACTGAATAGTTACATGAATCACAGTCATGAGAATGACCGTCATGGAACTGACAGACAGGATGATAGTAACCACGACTATGACAATAACTATCCTAGAAATCGCAACCAAGGCTCCAGTCGCGGACGTGATAAGACATACAATTGATCAGTGGTCCATCCGATCCGCCAATTCTGGCATAATAACCTAATATTGTGGTTCTAGTTATTTCACATCTCGAGACACATGTCAAGACATCAGTCAAGACACATGTATCACGTATACTTTCTGAAGACACATGTCAAGACACCAGTCAAGACATATGTCATGCTTATATTTCTCAAGACACGAGTCAAGACACATGACTCACGTCTAATTATGGATCATTTCTAAGAAATTCAGGGTACCCCCAAGGGTATATCCATTTTGTTGTGACATGTATTAATTAGGCCACAAGAATTTCAGTACCATTACCGGCGCATCAGTGGGAACTATCACATTTCCTGATGACACTTTCATTTCTTGTAACCATAGCTCATAGATTCATGACCATGAAGGACGCCTTTCATATTTCCACGTATCCGAAGGTTTTCCTTCAGCATAATGATGAGATCCAAGCTACTAACGCATTTCCTCGGACATACACGAGTTGAATTTTATCCTAATTATGGACTATGAACAACACACCATGCTATGATTCGTAATTATGTACAGTAATGTTCAGGCTCCTGAATACATTCAGCTTGATTTTCCATCAGGAAAATCTGTACAAATTATCTATGCTTACAAGCATGTGCGTTGTTAGTCATGGTCGCTAAAATTTTCTAGCTGACAGTAAGACATGACCACCGAAGTCCTTTTACGCATAGCAAATTGATAATTCCAAAATCTTCCCATACATTCCAAAAGAACCTACAAGGAGAAGGACAGTACCATGAGATTATGTGTCGACTACCGTCGACTTAAACAAATCACCATTCATGACCGTTATTCTCCTCCATGTATTGACAACATGTCCTATCGACCTTATAGTGTTAATCACTTTTCCAAGATCGAACTCATGATCATGCTGCCAACAGTGACAAGTGAAAGAGCAGGACATGTCCATGACTGCTATTCGTACACGACTCGGTCATGCTAGATTTATGATTTTGAATTAGTCTCATCAATGCTCCAACGGCATTATAAGAATGAGTTTCCATGAACTCATAGCAAATTCATCAGTGTTTTCATTGAGGATAACCTAATTTTCTCTAAGCCTAGAAAGAACAGGAAGACCATATCTGCACTATGTTGCAAATTCTATGACAAGAGAAATTTTTACCCTGTAAATTTTTCCAATATCAATTTTGTTTGATTACAGTGACACGCTGAATCACATGGCTTACTACGGTTAATCTTACCATGACTCAGCTTATGCGTAAAAGAGAGAACCCTACACTACATTAGGTGTTCTAGAAAATCCTACGCTAGGAGAAGTCTAGATTCAGAGACTCAGAGTTTCGCAAACTCTTATGTATCAAGTTCTACAAAGCAAGATACAGTTACGTTCATATCTAGTTACCTGACATACCAACATGTTAAGATAGGACACCAACAAACTGGGATGTTTTCATCATCTGAAATTGTGAATTGAAATGGGACAAGATCTCCACGGATTTTGGTTACCAGCTTAACGCAAACTCAGAAGAAGCATGATGCTATCTGGTTGATTGCAAACAGTTTGATCAAGTCTGTAGAATCCTTACATCCGCAAGGATTTCAGAACCAACAGATTGATCGGACATGTTCCAGCCAAGGCTCATCCAATCACTTGGAAATTCCTCTGTTATCGAGTCAAACAAATATTCATAATTATGCTCCTTATTTACTTCACGTCCTTGTTCTAATTTCACGACTTGCTTTTGCGCTCGCGTTCATGACACTATTCACGTTCATGATGGTATCTCGGCTTACGTTTGTACGTTCATTTTTCTCATTCTGGGAAGTTTTGCAATAACTTGAGAGACCAGACCCAAGTTTAGTATAACTCCCTATCCTCAGATAGACGTTTCACGTCATATTCCATGTCTCACCTTGTAGCGTTTGGCGTTACCACCATTATATTCTATGTTCACGATATGTTTCAAATGTCATGTTCATTCCACGTTCCTCATATCATGATCAATATATGTTACACGTATCATGGATCATGATATGTTTACTCATACTGCACTCACCAAATTTTCCACGTATCACTTTCAAAATTTTCCACGTATCACGTTCAAACTTTTTCAACGTATCACGTTCACAATTTTTCACATACTACGTTTCAGTACGTCTTGCATATCATTGCTAAGACAGTACTATTATCAGTCAATTTGGGATATATTTCATCATAACGTTTTAGTTGCCCTTACACGTTAATTCTTATTCCCTCGATCAAATTTAGGGGATCTACCTTAAGTGGATAACCAAGAACTTCTTCGTATTTCAAGTCAAGGTCAGGAGGACAAAGATTTATCATTTGTGTAAAGATCTGTGAAGGAACCGTTCCAAGAGGGAAGCCACTTGGAAACGGAAAAGTCTATCTAGACTTTTATCCGTTTTTCTCTTATCAATTAGATATGTCCTTTCAGTCACGTCACGTTCCATATCCTTTCAAGACATGTCACGTTCCGCGTCCCTTCTGCCAGGAAACCTGCACGTTCATTTATCTTACATACCCTCTCAGTTTGATTCGGGTATGTTTTTCTTTCAGTTACGTTATCTATAATTCGGGGACGAATTATTCTTTTAAGGGGGAAGAGTTGTAAAACCCGCATACTTTTACCATGAATAGTACCCTTAAGATCGTACGTATATGATTAGAACGTTCCTTTTATAACATGTTTACGTTTCACGTATAAGTATTACGAGTATTACGTACGTGTTAGAACACGATAAGTATTTATTGCGTATGAACACACGATAATTCTTCCAATAATAATTTTAATCACAAACATGCGATCATGAAATCATGAACGTAATCTAATCACGAGCAAATATTAATTATGTATATATATATATATTTATCACGAGCACGAATAAATATATTAAGTCACGATCGATAACTAATTAAAACACATAAAACACGAACACGAGAACACGCTATAATATTTAGACTCGAGAAATGTACGGGTTACCCTTATATGGGCCCCTACCCACGAAATTAGGAAGAAAAGGGCCAAGCCCATTGTTTTTTTTACTAAACAAGAAAAAGGGGAAAATCTTGTGTCATGTATCACAAAATCAAGAAGTAACAAAAAATCCTAATTCTCTTCTTCCTCTCCTTTTTGGCCTCTACATTTAGGAACACCAAAGAGGTGTTCGGGTTGATTTTGATCTTGGATTTTGGGCAAGCATTCATGTGTGTTCATCCTTGATTGATCCACGCATTCGGTATAACCTTTTTAAATCTTTTCTTTTATGTTTTTATTTATGAATCACATAAAATCTTAATGTTTTTAAAAACTAGTTATAAACATTTATTAAAACATGTCTATGATTATGGGGTGAATCAAAACAAGGGTTTTTAGGGGTGTTTGTTCTAGCCGCCGCCTAAACCGAACCCCCAAGGGGTCTCGGCTTGGCTTATGAACCACCACCAAGACCTCATGGTCTCGTTATGGTGGTGTGGGTCCCACAGCAGTAGCAAACAAGGGGCACCCCGACCTTGGTTCAGGGTATGGTGTTGATTACGGGTCCGGTTCATGGTTTCTAGTCACGATCTAGATCATTGATTATGTTAAGGTTTATGATTTTAATAGTTATATGTTAAAAAATAAATTAATAAAACATGACATAATTAATTTAATTAACATGACTTCGGTTATAAATTTAATTATTAGATCATGAATTTTAACCTAAGTATTTTTTTAATTAGACTTTATAATTAATTAATTATTAGAAACCATGACTATAATTAATTAATCAACATGACTTAGGTTATATTATTAGTAATCAATAATACATGTTTTAACCTAAGTATTTTAAATTATTTAATTAAAAACATGATATATTTAATTAAATACTTTTAACCTATAGTTTAATTAATTTACATGTAATGATTAATAAACTATACCTTATATCAATATGACTTAGAATAATAATCAGGAAACACTTAAGCTTATATAATTAGCTTATTTAACCAACTTATATTTAATTATGGAAACGTTCTATTTTTAGAAACTTATTTAACTAAGGCAGCTAATCTATTTATGGAAACTTTCTATTTTTAGAAACTTATCTATTTTAAGCAGTAATTATATTTTTAGAAACTTTCTATTTTTGAAAACTTTTTATTTTTGGAAACTTTCTATTTTTGAAAACTTTCTATTTTTGGAAACTTTCTATTTTTGGTAACTTTCTATTTTTGGAAACTTTCTATTTTAGGAAACCTGCTATTTTTAGAAAGTTACTTATTATTACACAGTAAGTATAATAATACATGGGATACAAGTAATACTTAATCAGAATAGACAGAATATAAGATAAACACAGTTTAAATCTTAAAACAGTAAAACATGACAAGAACGCATAAAATAAGCTAAGACATGACATAAAACCAGTTACGTATTTAGTAATCAGATACTTATACACGTATTTATTTATGTAGCATTAGTGATACCGAAGTAGGACTCTCTTCCGTTCGTCTTCTTCGTTCACTAGACATAAGGTATGGATTCCCATCCTTTCAGTATGGACATTCTTTCCTTATTAGGATTTCCCCGTATGCAGCCAACTGTTTTCCCGTAGTATAAGTTTATATGTTTGATTTTCTTATGTTTAATTTAGAATACATATTGCCATATACATGCATGACCAGTTTCACCTAGTTATGGAGGTACCATAACCATAACACTAGAGGCACTGGTGTTATGACTTCCCCACAGCAGAGTGATTGCTCGTGGCGTCCCTTCAGCTTTTGGCCATATTATTAACTTATCATGTGGGGCGTATGGGTGCATCCTAGTTACATGTTTTCAGCAGATTACTCAGTGTGAATGTGGTGTGTGCCTTGCATCCTTCACAAGGAGCTGATCCCTCCTAAACCAAACCAGTATATTAAATTAGAGGCAGCCCTCTAATTTGCATGATGAGGTCACCCCTCTAAGTATTCATGCACGGTGGATTTTCATGACCTATATTGGCTAATGGTAAAATATGTTAAACAGTTTTCATAAGATAAACATAATGCTTTTCAAACTATAAAACCAGTTTTACTAAGAAATAACCAGGTTTTCCAGGACATATACATTTCCGCTGCTATATGTTATTCACACTTATATTATTCATTTCATGCTTGTATATCCGTGCATTGAGCGTTTTGCTCAGCCGTTACTTTCCTTTCTATGTCCCAAAACGGCAGGCACCCAAGGACGGACTCGAGCATCTTGGAGGACATGCATAGGATGGAAGCTGCCATAGACTTCTTCTCCTTTTGCCTTCATATATTTGTGCTTGTTTAAGTCTTCCATTATTTCATTTTCTTTATTATGTTTTGAGCTTATGTTCGGTAACCGATGTTCGATTCCGGTTTACCCTATGGTCATGTAATGTTTTAGACATTTATCCTTGTATGCTTTGATGACACGCCATAATTACGCGTGACATTCCATTTATCAAAATGGGGTGTTACAGATCAGCTATGCTCCTTGGACCACTCTCAACAACTAGAGAGTGACCAAGGTCCTTGAACAAAGGAGATGGTATGTACCTTGGTTGATGGTTCAAAGCAGAACCTCAAGGGCTTGATTTCTTCAACACAAGCAGCAAACAACCTATCCAAAGGTTGATAAACCTTCACTAGCTTAGTGTCAACAAGCTTGCAAGGGCTTATAGCTTTTGGATAAGGGTTAGTACAAGATAAATATAAAAAACAGATGACTATTTTCAAGCTTATTTCAAACTTGAAAACCTTACCAAACATAAACGTGCTTTAACCACAAGATCAAAGCACCTTTATAACATCAAATGGAACCCAGAATTACCCTTAAACAACACCTGCTTTCAAAAACATAAAAAGGAATTACAATTTTCTTAAAATACCAACTTTTATAAATTTTAAAAAGGAATTACAATGTTTAAAGAGTAAAACTAGAACAAGGTTCTCTCACGGGTTGAGGAGTCGTTATATAGGCCACAAGGGCTTACAATGAAAACCCTAGCTACAAAGTCCCTAAAATGCCCCTTGAATCTTCTAGACGAATTTTGTTGATGAGCTATTTAAATGCATCCAAATCATTCATTTTAGCTTTGTATCCAAGCAAAGAGTGTGGGCTGTTGATTTGGCCACGTGTCATTCCTTGTAGAGGAAGTTGGATTTTGGTGGTGGATGGGTTGATGGGTGGGGTCCTTTGGTGAGTAGGATTGAGTATTTTAGGTGTGGGATGGGTTTTAGGTCATGTGAATCAAACGTGTCCCAAGGTAATTTGGATTAACCCTTTGTTTAAGTGAAGTAAAATATGGGGGTGAAGAAGGGTAACAGTAACATGTTTGATCCGTTTTTTGTGGGATGGTAACTTGTTGGTGCATTTCTCATTTGAATGTTTCAAATGCACAGCTTTGCCCCTTGTCTTTTGGAGAAAATGGTAAAACGTGTTTTTCAGCCAACAAACTTGGTTTTCTTTGTTAATAAAGTTTCTAACTTTATAGTTTTGCCACAAAACTTTGGCAAAAGGTTTTCAAGGGTTGTTTTTGCCATTTTTGCATAGTTTGAGGATTGATCTTGGATATTTCTCATCTTTGAAGGTCTTCAATGTATCTTTGACTTCATGAGGGACCATTATTGACAATTTAGAATTGTTGAGGGACTAAACTTGCCAATTCTTCAAAGTTGAAGGACCTTTTTGTAATTTTGACAAACTTAAGGGACCAAACTTGTAATTATGAATATACAAGGGTATTAAGTGTCATTTATTCATAAATGAGGGATTAATATTGTACATATTCAAGTCTTCAAGGGTTTTTCTTTGAGAAATCCATAACTAGGGCCCGGTTCTTTGTACGGCTTCGTTTCTCGTGTCCGTTTTCCTTGTTTCTACGAAAATGTGTAAAGACATAATGTATGATTTTCATTACGAAAGTGACTTTTAGGGTCAATGAATAGAAACAAGTAAATGTCCCATAGATTAAATTTCGTCATCCTTGATAGTCATACATTCCATGCTAAGTGCAAAAACGATATCATTGTTGGTACAAGTCATAATGCTAACACTACTCATACGTCCAAATTATGTAATACTTTTCCTCCCCGCAATCCTAGTTATTGACTTATTTGAGTATTTATTAGTCCGAAAGTAAAGTAGCACGATTTAATTGATAGTTAGCCGAAGGACAAAATCTTTTAAAACTACTTCTCGAGTATCTCCTTAAGTTCATATCTTGACATAACTCGTTTCACGATTTGAGACCTTTCTCGAACCGATATTTGGCATGTACATACTTCAAATCTTTGGAAGACGTTCTTGAAATTATGGTATTCTCTTCATATTTTGGAATTTCTTCACTTGACGTTTTTGACAGATTCTTCATACTTGGACCACGACTTCATCATTTTTCTTCAATCTTTATTTTGGATTTTGATATACAACGATCCGCCTCCTTTTAGGACTTGGATATATTTATCCTCATACATTGTAAGGGTCTTTTTGGATAGACTTTCTCCATGATCTTTAGGGGAGTAATTGCTTTTCGTCGTGTGTCTCGATCCGTCATATTGATTTAGGAATAATGATACTTCACATCATCATGGATCTTTAGCAATAAAATAGAGATCCTCATGCCTTGTTAGGGCCTTTTTGGATCTTCACCAATCTTCGCATCCCGCTTAAATAAGTTATGCCTTGGCTATGAACTCTATTCAACCCCGAGCAACTTTTAAACGATCTTGTGCTAGAAGCTAAGTAACCTTTCAAATCGTACGACCTTACTTATTGCAATTATTCTTATTCCTAATGCATTGATCTTATGGGAGAAAAAGCCACAATTAAAAACATATGAGTTTTTGAAAGAACATTTTCATGTTCTATGTTTAGCATGATCACTTGTCTAACTCTATCATTTCTCGTTCTTCACTATTTAAAGACCTCTAATTAAAGAGACTCGTGAATACTTAGCCATGCAAGTCAAAATTAAGCCAAATTTGGATTAGCTTTCATTAAGACTATATCAAATCGAATTTTTGGGTTTTTAAGCCACCTATAGGATCTTGCACTTTCTTGGAATTTTTCAAGTTTAGAGAATGCGTTTTATAGTTCCCTTTTTCTAGGATCAATTAGAGGAACTTGCGAAAAGTTCTTGTTCTTAACCCAAATGAGCTAAGACTTTCGTGTTTTAAAGTTCCCTATATAAAAGTCTAGCAAAACTTGAATTGAGCGGGTTAAGGAATGTAAAGGGCTCCAAATGCCCATCAAGTAAAAAATTAGCTCTTATTCTATCCATCAGAAAATATACATTCGTGTATTAAAAACACTTATTAAAACTAAGAAAATTTTAAAATTTGGCCATTTTTAGCCTTATTAGCAACAAAATAAAACAAAACATTGAAAGTTGGAAAAACGTGAGGGCGTAGCAAAGCAAGTATCCATTCACCCCCCCATACTAAAATTAAACATTGTCCTCAATGTTTCGAGTCTAAAGGTGGAGCACCCTCATACTAGAGACGAAGAGTCGAATGCTTAGGATCTAGCATGGAAAGGGTGATCAACAATATATCTAAAGTCGTTTATTAATTATGCTAAAAGATAATTGTTAGAACAATAAAGGATATGTCATGGATTCGTGAAAAACTTCTTTAAGCAAACGATCGAGGCTCACGTAAACGAACACGAGAGTCTTCCATCGTAGCAATGATGATGATCTAGATAACACATTCACAAACAACCACGAGACAACGAGTGGGAAGGGCACAAATCCCCTCAAAATATTTATTAGAAAGCATTAAAAGGATAATCATGGGATCTCCCCAACGAGGCACCTCGTTTTTGATTACCGAGTCATGAGCTTGAATCGATCCCCTCAATGCTAATTATAATTGGGGAAGGTAACTTGGTCGAGGTCATCCAATGAAGGAACTTCCCCACCAAAGTAGTGCTTAAGCTTATGTCCATTTACCTTAAAGTTAGGACCATCATTTTGAGCTAGCTCGATGGTCCTATAAGGAAACACTTGTGTTATATTGAAAGGACCCGACCAACGAGATTTCAATTTCCCGGAAAATATCTTTAATCTAGAGTTAAAAAGTAACACTTGATCACCAACGTTAAAAACCCGGTTTTTAATCTTTGCATCATGAAACTTTTTAGTCTTTTCTTTGAAAATCAATGAATTTTCATAAGCATTATCTCTTAATTCATCCAATTCGTTCAAATGTATTTTCCGGTGATCCCCCGCGGTCTTTAAATCAAAATTAGCATGCTTAAGGGCCCAATATGCCTTATACTCCAATTCAATGGGCAAATGACAATTCTTTCCATAAACCAACTTATATGGAGTACAACCGATAGGTGTCTTATAAGCGGTCCTAAAGGCCCATAAAGCGTCATCGAGTTTGTCGGACCATGAAGCACGATTTTCTCCAATCGACCTCTCTAAAATCCTCTTCAAAGCTCGGTTTGAAACCTCAACTTTCCCACTCGTTTGCGGGTGATAAGCCGTAGAAAGACCATGAGTAACTCCATATTTATTTAAGACCTTCTCGAATTGGTTATTATAAAAATGGGTTCCACGATCGCTTATAATAGCGCGAGGAGTTCCAAACCGAGAGAATAGTTGCTTCAAAAACTTCACTACCATACGAGCATCATTAGTACGTAAAGCCTTAGCTTCCACCCACTTAGAAAGGTAGTCGACGACGACGAGGATATACTTATTACCATGAGATGATGGGAACGACTCCATAAAGTCTATGCCCCAAATGTCGAAAATCTCACACACTTGAATTATATTTTGCGACATTTCATCACGTCGAGACGATTTTCCTTGACGTTGGCACGAATCACACGACTTCACAAGTGTGTGTGCATCACGATAGATTGTAGGCCAAAAGAAGCCGACATCGAACACTTTCTTAGCCGTGGGATTAGCATCGTGGTGACCATCCGTGGGTCCCTCGTGACAAGCTCTAAGGATGTTAGAAGCTTAGGCACCAAAAACACAACGTCAAACAAGTTGATCCGCACAAACCCGAAAGAGATAAGGGTCGTCCCAAAAATAGAACTTGACGTCACGAAAGAATTTTCTCTTTTGTTGTGTCGTCATACCCTTGATTATGAAATTTCCCGCATGGTAATTTGCAATGTCGGCAAACCATGGGGTGGTGTCTTTAGAATTCACTACACCGAGAGTCTCGAGAGGAAACGTTTCAGTGATTTCCTTGTTCTAGAAAACATCTTTGTGAGGATCTTCTAGACGAGAGAGATGATCGGCCGCTAGATTCTCGGCTCCTTTTTTGTCAAGCACGGTGACATCAAATATTAAAGGAGGAGCATCCAACGAAGCAATCTCGGCTTAGCATCTTGCTTAGCTAAGAGATACTTGATAGCCGAATGGTCGGTATAAACGATGCTTTTAGTCAAGACGAGATAAGGTCGGAATTTCTCAAAAGCATAAACCACGGCAAGGTATTCCTTTTCCGTTGTGTTGTATTTTAATTGAGCCTCGGTCATCGTCTTACTAGCATAATGGATAGGACGGAAATTCATAACGTTGCCCTAAAATGGCCTCTATAGCAGAATCACTTGCATCACACATGATTTCAAAGGGTAGTTCACAATTAGGAGCAACAAGAATGGGAGCCTCGGTAAGTTTCCTTTTGAGAGTTTAGAAAGCTCTAACACAATCCTCATTAAAATTAAAAGGAGCATCCTTCTCGAGAAGGTGTGTCATAGGTCGAGAGATTTTCGAAAAGTCTTTGATGAAACGACGATAAAAGCCCGCCTGGCCTAGGAAACTCCTAACTCCCTTAACGGTTTTGGGATGAGGTAACTTGGTGATGACGTCTACCTTAGCTTTATCGACCTCAGTCCCCGCTTTCGAGACCTTATGTCCTATGACGATTCCTTGTTTACACATAAAATGACATTTTTCCCAATTAAGCACAAGATTGGTTTCTTCACAACGTTTTAACATTTGCTCGAGATTAGATAAACACGACGTGAACGAATTTCCAAACACCGAAAAGTCATCCATAAACACTTCCATCGACTTCTCGATCATATCGTGAAAAATAGCCATCATACACCGTTGAAACGTACCCGATGCATTACAAAGTCCGAAAGGCATCCTACGATAAGCAAACGTTCCATAAGGAAAAACCATCAAAAAAGCAATATAATTCATTTCCCGTGAGTCGCTCCAACATTTGATCCATGAAGGGCAAAGTGATAGGTGTGTAAACACCCATCCTTTTTACCACTTAATTACAATAATAACCGAGCCAAAACGTGTATTTTATGTCATTTATGTCGGAATTATGCGTGGTTTGTGTTTTTGTTGTAACTTAGGACGAAAAGGTGAAAAGTGGAGAAAACACGGGCATTCACGGGCTTTTATCGAAGAAAAGTCAAAAGACGGAAGTTTACTAAAGGCCGAAGAACTCAAGTCTAATTTATCGAAAAATTACAAGACGAGTTCAAAGAAATCCCGAGACAAAGTCGTTAAAGTCAAAGAATTAAGAAGATTAACAAAGAATTAAGAAGAGCAAGGACTTAATGACGCAATTAAGGAAAGAAGAAAGAGGGGAGGAAGCTTCCTAAGCACCTCCCTAATCTCCCCTATAAATAGATTAGGATCTCATTTCATTTTCTCTTGTTGGCTAATAGTGACAATTAGTTCTTCCAATTTTAATTACCTTGTCATTTAAATACATGTCATTTACTTAATTGTCAAATTTAAATACTTGTCTTGCACCTTAAATTCCTTTAATTTCAAGTAAGTTTGATTTTAATTCTTGTCAATCTTTATTTTTATTGTTTGATCTCCTATCTATCTTTCTTGTTTGATTTTAATCTTTGTGCTTTATTGTTCATGTTTATGTTCTTGATTTTTATTAAATTGATTAAGTGGGTTTTGATTATTTTGATTAGTATTGTTAGTTTGATTGTTTTGGATTGTTTGTTTATGATTAGTAGATGTTATTTGTTTAGTTTGATTTAATCTTTTGGTTGATTTGATTAAGTTTTGTTTAGATTCTATATACCTGTTCTTGCGTGTTCTTCGCTTTCTGTTACTGTTCTTCCCCAGATATTCTGAATCAACAGCACATTCCGGATCAAGGTTTTGTTGAAAGTTGTTCCGAATCAAGGTTTGTGAAGAAAATATTCCGAATCAAAGGCTTCCATCCGGAATAAGTGACATATTCCGGATCAAGTGGATATTACGGATCAGCAACAACATTCCGAGTGAAGGCTTTGTGAAGAAACATTCCGGATCAAGGAAGATATTCCGGATCAGTCTTGTTTATTCGGAATAATTTAACATTCCGGATCAAACCTTTCATTCGGAATACCAAATATTCCGGATCAAGGAGTTTTATTCGGAATAATTAATTATTCCGGATCAAGGTCTTCATCCGGAATCTTCAACATTCCGGATCAAGGGGATTCAAAATATTCCGGATCAGCAACATTCCGGATAAAGGATTTATTCCGGATCAAGGTTTTTGGTAAATATTCCGAGTGAAGAAGAATCATTCCAAACGAAGGTGACATTCCGGATGAGTGATTATTCCGAACGAAGGTTTATTCCGGATGAGCTATTTTCAGGTTCTTTTTAGTTTCAGTTTTTAACTTTCTGTTTTTAATTTTCAAGCTTTACTTTTCCCGCCATTTTACTTAGTTGCACTTTAAGTTTAATTGCCTTAGATTTATTTTAGCCTTGCCTTAGTTTAAGTTTTAGTTGCGTTTTAATTTTGCCATAGATAGTTTTAAGTTTGCGTTATTTACTTTTAGTGCCTTTTAATTTTCGTCACGCTTTTAAATTCTCGACATTTATTTTAAATTAGATTTAGATTTAAATTAACGTCATTTTCATTTACGTCTTGCACTTTTAATAACTACAACGACACAACTATTTGTTTCACCAAAGAACGACTGAGTCGCATAGTTAACCAGTTATCAATTCGATTAGACATACATCAACGAATCTTTTTACATAGGCAAAAGCCTTACATTAAAATGGCGCCGCTGCCGGCTCTTTTCGTAAAGATTAACGGTTTTCTGTGAGAGACGCGTTGCTTTTTGGGATCCGTTTATTCGTGAGCGTTATTTTTCTTGTTTAAAAAATTTTCAAAAAACCATAAAAATTAAAAATTGTTAAAAAATCCATAAAAATTAAAAATTTCAAAAATCCAAAAAGATTTTATTTTTATTGTGTATATATATTCTCTTTGTGTTTGGTTTCTTTTTCTTTTGCCTTTGTAGGTGTATGCGTACTAGATCTTCTAATTATCAAGAGCCCGAGACTCGAGAAGATTTAGGTATGGCAGGTGTGAACAACAACAATAATCCACCGCACCTCAAGAATAACAACAATGTTCTTCCACAGCCCGATCTTCGGACAATGGAGGAGCTTTGTCAACCTACCATGTTTTGACGAGGAGGACCGATTGCGCCGATGTAAATCATGGCTCCGGAGTTTTCGTTGAAGCACCACATGATTCAGGAAGTGCAAACTAATCCATTCGCCAAAATGCCTGATGATGATGCCAACAAACACCTCGACAAGTTCATTACAATCACTCAAAGCATGAAGTTGCCCGGTGCCACAATGGATGTTCTTCGCCTTCAACTCTTTCCACATACTTTATCACACCACGCCGAGAAATGGTTTGATCGTCTCCCGAAGAATTCTATTCACACTTGCGATGACATGACTCAATGCTTTTTGTCACGCTACTTTCCACCATCCATGGTCACGAGCCTTCGCAATCAAATCAGCGGTTTCATGCAAGAACCCGATGAATCTCTCTTTGATGCTTGGGAAAGATATAATGTTTTGATTGATCGTTGTCCAAACCACAACATGCTCCCTGTAACATTAATTGATACTTTCTACAACGGTTTGACTTTTCGAGATCGTGATACGATTAATGCAGCCGCCGGTGGAACATTTATGAAAAGGAGACCCGAGGAGTGTAGAGAGCTTATTGAGAACATGACTACTCACCACAAAAACTGGGATTCCTCCTCTTCTTCAAGGAACAATCCGAGAGTCAATGTTTCTTCTACTTCAGCAAGCCCCGATATGACCGAATTCACCCGCATGATGTCCGAAATGAACAAAAATATCTTGCTTCTCGCTACAAAGTTGAAGGACAATCAGTGTATGGGTGAGGACCGCCGCATGTTTCACAAGAAGGTGCTACCACTTTAACTTGTATGCGGCTTACGGTAATTATTCATCGGAAAATTACCAAGCTCGACCTCAAGGGGATCGAAATTTGCTGAGTTACCGGTCAAACAACTACCTTTCACCCGGTTTTTCTCCTCAAAACCAAAACCCCAACAACAACTACAATAGAAGCAACCAAATCCCACCTAGAGCTTCTAATCCTTATCACCCACCCGCTCAACAAGCCCCACCCATGAATCAAGATGTTGAAGCTATAATGAGAACCCAGGGTGAGCAAATCAAGAATCTACAGAGCCAAATTATCAATTTGAAAGGAGATATTACCAAGCAAGGGAATGACATTAGATCCGAGCTTCGAGATAATATTCAATCCTCCTTCAGCAATCAAACGAATGATTTGAAGAATATGCTTGCTAGTTTCTTGCCCACCACTCAACCCTCTACCTCGAGTTCTCTACCTTTAAACACCGTCACCAATCCGCGAGCGAATGTGAGTGCTATTACTACCCGTAGTGGAGTTACTGTCACACCCCACCATGGCGGAATATGGGGCGCGACGTATGGATATCTTCACAACATGGCGTGTCTATAGAGATAACTATATGAAATAAGAAATGTCATAAAATGGAGACACAAAGTCATGACAATATCTCATCAGACTCAGGAGTCTAGGTAAGTAGGTAACAGTCCTACCGCTTACCCAATACAAACAAATAACATAACCAAACAAATATATGTGTGCCACAGTATCACTTATTAAAAGGACAAATAAAAACTAAGAAGGAAACGGGGATTCTCCTTCTATATGCATTCCTAAGCTTCTCCAATCCTAGCCACTTATGTTCTCATGCATAACCATAGTATCACCTGAAAGAGACACTAAAACACGTCAACATAAAGTTGGTGAGAGTCACAGGTTTAGAATCCAACACGCTAAATCAATTACAAGATGTGAATAACAACCATCAACACAATAACATATGGACAATGTGCTACAATTATGTATTAACAACTAGCATTCAAGATCAATCATTCCAAACCAAAATCCAAGGCTCCTACCTTGCCAAACAACATGGTACCATAGATGATCACACTATGTACCTATCCCAAGGCCACTACCTTGTCAAACTACAAGGCCACTACTTTGTCAAACCACAAGGCCACTACCTTGTCAAACCACAATAACTGAGACGGCACGTGTCCCCCGATCCAAATCATACACAATCAAAAATCACATAGCAGTTAATCACATAATATACACACAAGTCCATCTCAAATAACAAACACATTCACAACATCAATTTAGAAAATAACTCAACACAGTGTCTCTTCCATCCCATCTAGAAGTCAAAATCAATATTAAACATGGGACTATGAAACTCACCTGATAGCTTCTTCACAAGTCCTCGCACTAGCAACAAGCTAACAAACCAAAAACACGAAATCAATACACGAACCAATCACTAAGATGGCTCATCAACCTATGATGGACATCTAGTCTATTCCCGTATAATTACCTCATTGTTAAGCTCTAATCACCCCATTACCATTCCTTAACAAGTCCCTAAATTGGTTATGTTTAATAGCTATCCCGTTCATAATTTTACACAAAACAGTCCCAGTTTTAGGTCTCAAAACATTAAGTCAAACGTCCACTTAAACATACCCATGGTTTCTGTAAAAGGAATATTCACACTTTTATACATGTTAGCTAAAACCTCCTACTTGCCCTAACCTTAAATCTACTTTTAAGGCCCAGATATATGTGTATATATTGCTACCTATCCAGAATTCACTTATTTTAAACGTATGAAAAGTTCATTACCATTAGAGGGTCTTACCCTAAACCAAAATCTTAGCCCAAGTGCAGATCCTTACTACAATATATAAACCAACTCTCATGTTCGTGACAAGATCCCAATGCAACCTAAAAACCCCAAACAACCCAAAACTTAAAAAGAAAACAGGCTGAATTCAAAACTGTTTTGACCTCCGATTGTTGTAACCTGTTTTTGACCCACTTCCTGACCTCCAATTTAGTTCTCGTTTCTTGATTTAGAAAGCCAACTCAATTACCTATCCAGGGCTAGTTTGATCGCATCTTGAATGTTCCTAGAACCCGAGATATGATCAAAACAATAGACTCAAAATTCTGCCCAGTTTTTAAAAACGGGTTTTAAACAAATTGATCTAATTAATCACCTATAACCCTTCTAATACAAGCCCTAGATTATATAATCATCATATTATGATTAATACATCATTAATCTACTATTTTTATATAAACCCTAACCCTTAATCCATCATAAGAATGATTAATTAAACATAAAAACAATTTAATTAAAAAGGTTAATGAAGGTTTTTACTTTAAATCAATGGAAGATGAAGAAAACCTAATTTTTTTGAAGAACCCTAATTCTCCTCTATGGAACCCACGAATTTTTCTTTGTCTCCAGGGATTTATATTTTTTTTTATTTATTAGATAACCTTATATAGTGTGTACATAAAATCCTAGTCCAAGTATAACACCCAACTTTCCTTTTTTTTTCCCTTTTTCTCTTTCTTTGGTGCGTCTAAACCGACCAAACACCCAATAAATTCGTTTTTTTTATTATTTAATATTATGTTAATAATATTACCTTAATTTTCCTTAATTTATTTCAGCTCCTAAAGCTTCCAAAACCTCAAAACCGTAAAACTAGTCAAATTTACGCGTTTTACCGTAAAAGACGTAAAATATACACTTTTATAAAAAAATCTCAAATTTTGAAATAAACTTTATAACTAAGTCCTAATTGAATTAAAACCATCCCGAAAAATATTCATACGGATAATTACCTCACCCGAGACCTCTAAATGCTAAACCGTAAATCCTAAAAAAAATTCTATTACTATAATACTTATACGTATATGTAAACACCACAATATCACCATTTTCATTTCATAGTCACCACTTGTAAGCTCATGAACATGAAATAACCGTTCCTCGATTTACTTATGAGTACTCTATACTCATAAACGATAACCACACCAACCTCGTTCACACAAAATAAACACGTAAACACACAATTCAAGTAAGCACACATAAAATAACCTAAAAGTAAGACCAAGTGACAAACCCAAAACCACGGTTGTTACATCACTCCCTCCTAATAGAAATCTCGTCCCGAGATTCACTCCCAAACTCAAACTTATTCTCAGCATTCAAACGAGGATGCATATCCCTGATAAAACCTTCACGTTCAAACGTGAACTCAGTTTACACGAAAATAATCTCAACCAACAACACATGAGCCTTAACCGTCCGCGAGGAAACTTATCAAAACCATAAAGTTATGTAACCAACCTAACTAAATCTCGCAACTCATCAAACAAGAACTGTCTTGAAACTAAGTTAGGAGCCGTCACATAACTCAATGGGTTTAAATCTGTCACCCCGATTTCAGTCTTACTCATAAATACCATAAATCAAAACTCATCAAAATATAACCACGTATAATAAGGTCTATAGAACTCTCAAATTCCTTCCCAACTCATCTCTATGTTAACCCTCCAAGTGTTCATTACCGCAAAATACCCAAAACACGAGTTTAAACCATGTTGTCCGAAAATTAACCTTGAACTCAACACTTGTACAATTAATTCGACCAAGCTACTGACTTCCAATTACGAAACTTTCTGAATATTTGAAAAGTACGTTCCGAGTACATAATTTAGGCTTTTGAATCACCCAAAAACCTTAGAAAACGAATAAGTTATGACCAAAACGATTTTTCTCAAAATCTGCCTAGGCATTAGCGACAGTTTCTGACAGTTAGCGACATATTTTGACAGTTTAGCGACAGTTTCTGCCTACTCCGATATATACAAAAAAAGATGATTTTTAAACCCTAAAACCCCCCATTAATTACCAAAACTAGAACCTAATTTATATTAATTCCAGAAAATTAAAACTCTATTAATTACATGATTTTAACATATTTCACTAAATAAGAACAAAAGTTTTAACTTAAGAACAATAACTTTAGGTGATCAAAACCACAATATTTTAAAATAACCGAGTCATGCTTATATGTTAAAGAATTTATATTCCACCTTATTTGAAACATGATCCCGACACTTCATTATTTCATCGACTACCAACAACTATTTTTTTTTTCAATTTGCAAGTTCTATTTTTTTACCATGTATAACTCGAAACAAAAGACATCGTTACCCCAAAAAGAAATCTCCACTATCTCAAAATCCTTCACGCCAAAAGTACCGTACAAACAAACACGTGAAATGAGGACCCGAGAAATGCGCTACTACAGAAGTTGAACATCTCAAAGAGAAACGAGCTAGCAACCATCCCAAGAATACAACCGGTAAGTAGAAAATAATTTTACATACATAGGCATAAGCGTACATACACTCAAATCCATCCAACATATACTATACAAGCATGTATTAACTCTCTTTAATGCAATCATACTTGAAAGTCCAGTGGTGTTGTGGCACATATATAATTATGTAGGCCTCCATAATTATACATGTTCCCTTTCACCAATGTACTCCCTCCTATGATGACACTTATAAGAAATTAATACTACACATAACACATAATACAACAACTCACAAGCACATAACCGTACAAGATAAGATCCAAAACCCCATGTATTAAAATAACATAGCCAATGCACGAAACACATAAACTCGTAGTCCAGCTGAACCAGCGTAGACAAAATTCAAAATGTATAAAGAACATGAAAACATAATTAAGCGAAATCCAACAATGACTAGCGTATACGACCATGGTTCCACCCGCACTAATCAAAACTCGTAAAGAAAATAACATGTAGTTATGTATGAACCATAGTAGTTCATAACCTAACAAATAATGCGAAAATAATATTTAAACACATCAATTACTATAAAATGCACACATACTCCTATGACGCCTATATGTAGGGACCCTTAAGCTATAGACTAGGCTACACGACTAGGCAACCTAATTCTCTATAACCATTGTCTCTGATACCATTATGTCACACCCCACCATGGCGGAATATGGGGCGCGACGTATGGATATCTTCACAACATGGCGTGTATATAGAGATAACTATATGAAATAAGAAATGTCATAAAATGGAGACACAAAGTCATGACAATATCTCATCAGACTTAGGAGTCTAGGTAAGTAGGTAACAGTCCTACCGCTTACCCAAGACAAACAAATAACATAACCAAACAAATATATGTGTGCCACAGTATCACTTATTAAAAGGACAAATAAAAACTAAGAAGGAAACGGGGATTCTCCTTCTATATGCATTCCTAAGCTTCTCCAATCCTAGCCACTTATGTTCTCATGCATAACCATAGTATCACCTGAAAGAGACACTAAAACACGTCAACATAAAGTTGGTGAGAGTCATAGGTTTAGACTCCAACGCGCTAAATCAATTACAAGCTGTGAATAACAACCATCAACACAATAACATATGGACAATGTGCTACAATTATGTATTAACAAATAGCATTCAAGATCAATCATTCAAAACCAAAATCCAAGGCTCCTACCTTGCCAAACAACATGGTACCATAGATGATCACACTATGTACCTATCCCAAGGCCACTACCTTGTCAAACTACAAGGCCACTACTTTGTCAAACCACAAGGCCACTACCTTGTCAAACCACAATAACTGAGACGGCACGTGTCCCCCGATCCAAATCATACACAATCAAAAATCACATAGCAGTTAATCACATAATATACACACAAGTCCATCTCAAATCACAAACACATTCACAGCATCAATTTAGAAAATAACTCAACACAGTGTCTCTTCCATCCCATCTGGAAGTCAAAATCAATATTAAACATGGGACTATGAAACTCACCTGATAGCTTCTTCACAAGTCCTCGCACTAGCAACAAGCTAACAAACCAAAAACACGAAATCAATACACGAACCAATCACTAAGATGGCTCATCAACCTATGATGGACATCTAGTCTATTCCCGTATAGTTACCTCATTGTTAAGCTCTAATCACCCCATTACCCTTCCTTAACAAGTCCCTAACTTGGTTATGTTTAATAGCTATCCCGTTCATAATTTTACACAAAACAGTCCCAGTTTTAGGTCTCAAAACATTAAGTCAAACGTCCACTTAAACATACCCATGGTTTCTGTAAAAAGAATATTCACACTTTTATACATGTTAGCTAAAACCTCCCACTTGCCCTAACCTTAAATCTACTTTTAAGGCCCAGATATATGTGTATATATTGCTACCTATCCAGAATTCACTTATTTTAAACGTATGAAAAGTTCATTACCATTAGAGGGTCTTACCCTAAACCACAATCTTAGCCCAAGTTCAGATCCTTACTACAATATATAAACCATCTCTCATGTTCGTGACAAGATCCCAGTGCAACCCTAAATACCCCAAACAACCCAAAACTTAAAAAGAAAACAGGCTGAATTCAAAACTGTTTTGACCTCCGACTGTTGTAACCTGTTTTTGACCCACTTCCCGAGCTTCAATTTAGTTCTCGTTTCTTGATTTAGAAAGCCAACTCAATTACCTATCCAGGGCTAGTTTGATCGCATCTTGAATGTTCCTAGAACTCGAGATATGATCAAAACAATAGACTCAAAATTCTGCCCAGTTTTTAAAAACGGGTTTTAAACAAATTGATCTAATTAATCACCTATAACCCTTCTAATACAAGCCCTAGATTATATAATCATCATATTATGATTAATACATCATTAATCTACTGTTTTTATATAAACCCTAACCCTTAATCCATCATAAGAATGATTAATTAAATATAAAAACAATTTAATTAAAAAGGTTAATGAAGGTTTTTCCTTAAATCAATGGAAGATGAAGAAAACCTAATTTTTTTGAAGAACCCTAATTCTCCTCTATGGAACCCACAAATTTTTCTTTGTCTCCAGGGATTTAATTTTTTTATTTATTAGATAACCTTATATAGTGTGTACATAAAATCCTAGTCCAAGTATAACACCCAACTTTCCTTTTTTTTTCCCTTTTTCCCTTTTTCTCTTTCTTTGGTTCGTCTAAACCGACCCAAACACCCAATAAATTCGTTTTCTTTATTTTTGTTATTTAATATTATGTTAATAATATTACCTTAATTTTCCTTAATTTATTTCAGCTCCTAAAGCTTCCAAAACCTCAAAACCGTAAAACTAGTCAAATTTACGCGTTTTACCGTAAAAGACGTAAAATATACACTTTTATAAAAAATCTCAAATTTTGAAATAAACTTTATAACTAAGTCCTAAATGACTTAAAACCATCCCGAAAAATATTCATACGGATAATTACCTCACCCGAGACCTCTAAATGCTAAACCGTAAATCCTAAAAAAAATACTATTACTATAATACTTATACATATACGTAAACACCACAATATCACCATTTTCATTTTATAGTCACCACTTGTGAGCTCATGAACATGAAATAACCGTTCCTCGATTTACTTATGAGTACTCTATAATCATAAATGATAACCACACCAACCTCGTTCACACAAAATAAACACGTAAACATACAATTCAAGTAAGCACACATAAAATAACCTAAAAGTAAGACCAAGTGACAAACCCAAATCCACGGTTGGCACAGTTACCATAGTAGGACCACCTATCCCGCCCCCATCATCTACACCTCCTCCACCACCCTTTATCCCTACTCCTCCTACACCTAGTAGTAGTACACCATTACCGTCTCCGCCTCGTCGTGATGAAGTACCCACCAAGAATCCTCCACCAACTCCACCTTCAACATCTCAACCTTTACCTGCTACACCTGCACCTTCACCATCCAAACCCAATATCCCTTATCCTTTACGGCTAGGCAAGACCAAAATGCTAACCAAGGATGACTCTCAAGTGTCAAGCTATGTGAAGATGATCTCTCAAATGAACTTTAACATTAGCCTTGTCAAATCACTAGTCCACATGCCGAAATTTGTCAAAGCATTCAAGGAGTTGCTTAACCAGAAGGAGGAGCTAATTGAGCTCGCAAACACATGCTTAAATGAAAACTGTTCTGTAGTTATTCTTAAAGAACTTCCGGAAAAACTTGGAGATCCCGGTCGTTTTGTGTTGCCTTGCATTTTTAACAAAACCGAAGAATTTATTGCCCTAGCTGATCTCGGGGCCAGTATAAATTTGATGCCATTAAGTGTTTGGAAAACACTATCATTACCCGACCTTACTCCAACAAAGATGACTCTTGAGCTTGCAAATTGCACTCTCGCTTACCTCGTTGGTATTGCCGAAGATGTGTTCATTAAAGTTGGCACCTTCACTTTTCCGGTCGACTTTGTTGTTGTTGATTATGAAATGGACCCTCATATTCCTTTAATACTTGGTCGGCCATTCTTGAGAACCGGACGAGCTCTAGTCGATGTTGCCGAAGGTGAGTCGGGAATGATGCCCAAGTTTTTGAAATGGGAAAGCTTACAAGCAAATCCTTTGGAGGACGAGAATCAGCGAATATGATTAATATTCTCGATGATTTTGTCATCTACAACAATCCTCTATTCGATTCGTGCAATGATAATCCACTTTTTCAAGAAGATGTGGATGATTCTCTCTCCAATTTAGAACCTTCACCCATATATGATTCTCCACTGATCTTTGATGCTTATAATGATGATTCTAGCTCAGATTCGGATGATTATGATGACTTTACTTCCGAGTATCCCGACAGGCCCACGTATGATGATTTGGATGAGGCCGATACTCTCTCGAGTGAATCTTCACATGATGAAGATCCTCCGCCATCCATGCTTAATCCTACTTTGGATGATTACTCATTTGAGGAAGACTTCTCTACTTTTCTCAATACTTACTTCCCTCATGAGAGTGATGCTCCTCCTTTAGACTTTGATGATTATCGTCTTGATCCTACTTTGGATTTGAAGAAAATTCTTTCAAAGGAGAAGCAACCGGAAGACACCAACATCCGCAGCACGTATGATTTGACACCTCTTTGTCCACCTTCTGAGGACGAGATTGTGCATTTTCTTCGCGGATCATCTTCAAATTCTGCTCAGCCTGAGTATTATTTTCCCCTAAAGGAAAAGGTGTTCGACCCCGGTATCGATATTCTTCAGCCATCTCAGTATCCGTCTGATGAAATAAAAGGAAAAATCTTTGTATCTTTTGAAGATATGCTAGCACCTCACCATACTTGCTCCCACCGTGATCCATCTTTGCTTAAGGGAACCTTGCCTATTTTTCATTGGCTTGCCTTGTTCGCCTTAAGCTTGTGCTATTTGATGGACGAAAACTATGTATTTGATCCCGGTGGATATGTTCATGCTTCTTCCTATGATAATCAAGGTCGAGTCAGGCTCACGACTCGGTGAACAAAAATCAAGCGCTTCTTGGGAGGCAACCCATGTTTCTATCTTTTAGCTTTCTTTATCCTAAGTGTAGGGGAGAACCGTTGGTGTTTGCTATCTCCTCTCTTCGAATATTCAGGGATTCGAGCGCTCAATGATCCACTCTTGATGATTTTTGACGACCCGTGATTCCGTGTTCCCTTCTTCCCGGTTCTATCCTAAACTCATTTCGATTCACTATTTTATATTTCTCAATATTAAAATAGGAATCTCGTTAGTTGTCCTTTCCTTAACAAGGTTTAAACAAAGTGCACAATGTCCTAAGTGTAGGGGAGTTTACTCCCACATGCTTAAACATTGAGGACAATGTTTATGTTAAGTGTAGGGGGGACTTCTATCGAAGTTAAGTGGCCTTTTCCTTGTATTTGTCCTCATTTTAACCGGAAAATCAATTTTTCGACATTTTTTAAAATTTTTGATCTATTTTGGCCTATTAGTTTTTCCCTTTTGTATAGTTATTTTCTTTCCTTGCTAGAATAAATGTTTAATAAAGTGGTTTTTATTTTCAAACGTTGTGAATCTTTTGACTCAACCCGAGTTTACTTATCTAAGTTTACTCTAGCTAGTATCCTTAACGTGTTTAAGTCAAGTTTTGCTAGACTTTTATATAGGGAGCTTTAAAATGCGAAAGTCTTAACTCTCACGGGTTAAGAACAAGAACTTTTCGCAAGTTCCTATACTTGATCCTAGAGAGTCGTTTATCAAGGGAACTTTAAAATGCGATTTCTAAACTTGAAAAAGTCTAAGAGTTTGCAAGATCCTATAGACGACTCAAAAACCCAAAATTTTGATTTAATAGGCTAAGCATCCACGAGTCTCATTCCTTGAGATTTTAAACTGTGGAGAACGAGAGATGATAGAGTCAATTATAAGTTTGGTATTCTTTCGTGAATTTATGTGAGTTAATTATAAGCTTATTTTCCCATCGCTTGTTAATAAATTTATCTACAATAAATAAGGTTGTACGATTTGAAAAGTTACTTAGCTTCTAGCCCAAGATCGTTTAAAAGTTGCTCGGTATGGATTAGAGTTCATAGCCAAGGCATAACTTATTGAAGCGAGATGCGAAGATTGGCGAGTCCGAAAAGGCCCTAACAAGGCATGAGGGATACATTTTGTTGCTAAAGATCCCAAGTGATGTGAAGAATCATTTATCAAAAATCAATATGGAGGATCGAGACACACGACGAAAAGCAAGTACTCCCCAAAAGTCATGGAGAAGTCTATCCAAAAAATCCCTAACAAGGTATGAGGATAAATAGATCCAAGTCCAAAAAGGATGCGGATGGTTGTATATCAAAGTCCAAAATAAAGATTGGAGAAAAATGAAGAAGTCGTTGTCCAAGTATGAAGAATCTCTCAATACTTCAAGTGAAGAAATTCCTATTATGAAGAGAAGACCCTTATTTCATGAACGTCTCTCAAGATTTGAAGTATGAAGTCGCTGCCAAATATCGGTCTGAGAAAGGTCTCAAATCGCGAAGCGAGTTATGCCAAGATATGAACTTTTTGAGGTCCCGAGAAGCAGTTTTAAAAGATTTTGTCCTTTAACTAACTATTGATTAAATCGTCCCACTTTATTTTCAGCCTAAATAACTATCGAAATAAGTCAAACAATGCATCCTCGTGATCATTCAAGACAACAATATAATATATGAGATACACCTAGGAATAAGGGAGTCTAAGTGAATAATTGGCCCACATGAGTTCGTGTTAGTTTGCTAACTTATAGTAACAATGATCTCGTTTTTAAGCTTGGTTTGGAGAAAGTGAAAACTTGAGGATGATGATTATTCATGACATTTCCAAAACCCAAGGTATGTTTTTGATTTCTTTACTTTGAATGTTTATAATTTTCTATCTCTTTAATAAAGGCCAATATGGATTGATTATGATGGGAAATGTAATCTTGCTTTGTAACTAATGCATTGCATGAGGACATTGCAATGGTCAAGTGTAGGGGATTTGATAGGTGTGTAAACACCCATCCTTTTTACCACTTAATTACAATAATAACCGAGCCAAAACGTGTATTTTATGTCATTTATGTCGGAATTATGCGTGGTTTGTGTTTTTGTTGTAACTTAGGACGAAAAGGTGAAAAGTGGAGAAAACACGGGCATTTACGGGCTTTTATCGAAGAAAAAGTCAAAAGACGGAAGTTTACTAAAGGCCGAAGAACTCAAGTCTAATTTATTGAAGAATTACAAGACGAGTTCAAAGAAATCCCGAGACAAAGTCGTTAAAGTCAAAGAATTAAGAATATTAACAAAGAATTAAGAAGAGCAAGGACTTAATGACGCAATTAAGGAAAGAAGAAAGAGGGGAGGAAGCTTCCTAAGCACCTCCCTAATCTCACCTATAAATAGATTAGAATCTCATTTCATTTTCTCTTGTTGGCTAATAGTGACAATTCTTTCTTCCAATTTTAATTACTTTGTCATTTAAATACATGTCATTTACTTAATTGTCAAATTTAAATACTTGTCTTGAACCTTAAATTCTTTTAATTTCAAGTAAGTTTTCTTTTAATTCTTGTCAATCTTATTTTTATTGTTTGATCTCCTATCTACCTTTCTTGTTTGATTTTAATCTTTGTGCTTTATTGTTCATGTTTATGTTCTTGATTTTTATTAAATTGATTAAGTGGGTTTTGATTATTTTGATTAGTATTGTTAGTTTGATTGTTTTGGATTGTTTGTTTATGATTAGTAGATGTTATTTGTTTAGTTTGATTTAATCTTTTGGTTGATTTGATTAAGTTTTGTTTAGATTCGTATATACCTGTTCTTGCGTGTTCTTCGCTTTCTGTTACTGTTCTTCCCCAGATATTCCGAATCAACAACACATTCCGGATCAAGGTTTTGTTGAAAGTTGTTCCGAATCAAGGTTTGTGAAGAAAATATTCCGAATCAAAGGCTTCCATCCGGAATAAGTGACATATTCCGGATCAAGTGGATATTCCGGATCAACAACAACATTCCGAGTGAAGGCTTTGTGAAGAAACATTCCGGATCAAGGAAGATATTCCGGATCAGTCTTGTTTATTCAGAATAATTTAACATTCCGGATCAAACCTTTCATTCGGAATACCAAATATTCCAGATCAAGGAGTTTTATTCGGAATAATTAATTATTCCGGATCAAGGTCTTCATCCGGAATCTTCAACATTCCGGATCAAGGGGATTCAAAATATTCCGGATCAGCAACATTCCGGATCAAGCTTAAGTATTCCGAATCAAGACTTTATTCTGGATAAGTGACATATTCCGGATAAAGGATTTATTCCGGAACCAGGTTTTTGGTAAATATTCCGAGTGAAGAAGAATCATTCCGAACGAAGGTGACATTCCGGATGAGTGATTATTCCGAACGAAGGTTTATTCCGGATGAGCTATTTTCAGGTTCTTTTTAGTTTCAGTTTTTAACTTTCTGTTTTTAATTTTCAAGCTTTACTTTTCCCGCCTTTTTACTTAGTTGCACTTTAAGTTTAATTGCCTTAGATTTATTTTAGCCTTGCCTTAGTTTATGTTTTAGTTGCGTTTTAAGTTTGCCTTAGATAGTTTTAAGTTTGCGTTATTTACTTTTAGTGCCTTTTAATTTTCGCCACGCTTTTAAATTCTCGCCATTTATTTTAAATTAGATTTAGATTTAAATTAACGTCATTTTCATTTACGTCTTGCACTTTTAATTACTACAATGACACAACTATTTGTTTCACCAAAGAACGACTGAGTCGCATAGTTAATCAGTTATCAATTCGATTAGACATACATCAACGAATCTTTTTACATAGGCAAAAGCCTTACATTACAAAGGAAAGTGGTCTTTACAAGTGGCGTCATTTAACTTTCGGTAGTCGATACTCACCCTCCAACCGGTCACAACACGAGTTGGAATTAACTCGTTGTTTTCATTGGGTACAACAGTCATTCCTCCCTTTTTAGGGACACAATGGATTGGGCTCACCCATGGGCTATCGGAGATAGGTTAATCATTCCCGCTCAAGGAGTTTTAAAACTTCCTTTTTGATGATATCGTGAATTTTGGGGTTTATCCTTCTTTGACTTTGAATTGCGGGTTTGTAGTCCTCCTTCATTAAAATCTTGTGAGTACAACATTTTGGGTCAATACCCTTAATGTCGGAAATTTTCCACGCAATTGCCCCTTTATGAGCTTTAAGAACTTTCAAGAGCGCGGTTTTTTCATCATTAGCAAGAGCTTTTGCAATAATAACCGGCAACTTGTCATCAACTTCCAAGAATGCGTATTCAAGGTGAGATGGAAGATCTTTCAATTCAAGGATAGGCGGTTCCTCGATTGAATATTTTTTCTCAACACTCATAACTTCCATCGATGGAAGAAATGGTGGAATAGAAGTATCATCACTAATAATCACCTTATCTTCATTGTCGATTTCATTTGAAGTAAAATCGCCTCCTTGGAATGGAGTGAGATTTGGTGTAGAATTAGCAAGAATCGGATCCAAAATAGTGGGATTGCCACTTGACAAGCTATTAGAAAAACCTAACACTTCTTGTGAAAACTCATCGCAAACCACATCAAATAAGTCAATGTGATTGATGGTAGCGATTGCATAAACATGAGAAGGTTTTGAGTTTTGAGTAGCGTTTATAACAAGTTCCTCTTCGTTGAATCTCAAAGTAATAGTTCTAGCATGAACGTCGATAAGCGATCTCGAGGTGTCTAAAAATGGACGACCTAAAATTAGAGGAACTTGAGGATCCGCGGGGATGTCAACTACTATAAAATCAATGGGATAGTAGAACTTCCCCACTTTCACGAAAAAATCCTCGGCTACTCCACATGCTAAAATCGTAGAATGATCGGCCATCTCGATAGACATGTTCGAAGGAGTAAGAGCCGGAAGCGAAAGCGATTTCCAAATGGAAAATGGCATCAAATTAATGCTCGCATCAAGATCGGCCAAGGCGAGGCATTCTTTCATATCTTGTATATCACACGGAATGAGAAACTTTCCGGGGTCACCAATTTTTTCCGTTATGCGGTTAAGATAAACCGAAGAA
This sequence comes from Glebionis coronaria, assembly GCA_025667525.1. NCBI lineage: Eukaryota > Viridiplantae > Streptophyta > Magnoliopsida > Asterales > Asteraceae > Glebionis > Glebionis coronaria. The sequence continues at coordinate 469,672,593 of CM046875.1, read as the reverse complement.
CAATTAGCAAGCTTTGAAAGATTTTCCTTATCATTCATCATACTTTTGAAAGTTGAAGCGAAACGAGGCATATATAACAACGTGTCGGCTAAACTTACATCAAAATTAACTTGTTGAAACATTTTTATAAAAAGCTCGATTTGTTGTTTGTTACGTTCTTGCAATTTCTCTTTGTTTCATCTAAAAGGGTAAGGTAAGGGTGGTGTGGGTTGGACATTAGGCAACGGCCTTGTAATCTCAGGTTCCATGGTTGGTATAGGTTCAACCATAGGTGTGGTATGAGAGGTACTTCGTGGGCTTGTGATATGCTCCTTTTCGACCATCACCTCGGGCTCTTTCTGGATTTCCTTCTCCGTAGAAGTACTTCGACGAGAGATTGGTTCCTTGAAAGTTTCACCACTACGTGTAGTAATAACCTTCATTTCTCCCTTCGGGTTTGCAATGGTATCACTAGGAAGACCACCCGAGGAAGAGGGTTTACACATGATTGCTTCAAACATTTTTGCCATTCGGTCTTCAAATTTTGATTGCCTAGCATCCGCTTTTAACAATTCTTGCTTAATCTCATGTTGTACTTGTTCTATCTTTTGTTTATTTTGTTGAAGACGTTGAACGTTTCCTTCCATTTTATTAGCATGAGTCTTAAGTTCATTAGCAAGTTCATTTTTAAGCTCATTTTTCAACTTGGATATTAAGATAATCATTTCACATTGCATATTATCAAATTTTGCATCATTTGCTTTAGCATAATTCAAAAATTCTCCTTGAAGATTTTTGGTGTGATCATTTTGAAAACTTTGTGTAGTAGTTTGAAAATCACGGTTTTGGTTTTAATTTGAAATTTGTCCATTCCCACTTTGATAATTCCCTTTGTTGTAGTTACGTGAATTGCCTTGATAACCACCATTTTGATTGTTGTTTCGATAGTTATTAGCATTTTGATTTGGTGGAGCTTGATTTGGGCGGGAACCTTGGCCGTTTTGGTTGTAAATTCCCGTTGCTACGTAAGAACTCGGAGTGTTACCACTGGCGGTAATGCACTCGGAAAGATCATGAGCTCCACCACAAGATAAACAACTCTTAACAACTGCTTTAACCGATGCGGAATTCAAAGCATCTTGTGCTTTCCAATGAGTCATAAGATTTGAAAACCTATCGAAAAACTGATTTTCCTCATTTGCTTCATCATGTAAGGCACTCATGTTACGAGACGATGACGAACCCATATTGGCAACACTCGGTGTGTTACGAGGGTTATAAACCTTAGATCTATTCTCTATAATCTTTAAAGCTTCATCGGTCGTTTTGCACAAAAAATTACCACCCGCGGCGGCATTCAAATAATCTCGTTCATGATCATTAAGCCCATTATAAAAAGTATCAATTTGATGTAATTTCGAAAAATTATGGTGTGGACATTCATGTAACATTTCCTTAAATCATTCCCATGCCATTGAAAAACTTTCATTACTTCCTTGTGTAAACCTTGAAATCTCATTTTTCAAATGTGTTGTTTTAGATGGTGGAAAAAATTGGTTCACAAACTTAGAGACGAGATCACCCCATGTCAAAATCGAATTTGGCGGTTCTTTGTTGAGCCAAATTTTAGCGGGTCCATCTAACGAGTATGGAAACAACATCATCTTAATGACGTCGTGTGGAACATCCTTAAACTTGCTTGTTGCGGTGAGACGATTAAAATTCCTTATTTGGTAATGCAGGTTGTCTTTTTCATGACCTCTAAACTTATTTGCTTGCAATATCGAGATTAAACCCGTCTTAATCTCGAAATTCTTCTCAAGGATGGCGGGAATCACAATAGCTTCTCCAAAACCCTCGGTGGGTGCTTGAAGCAACTCCATCATAGTACGATTAGCCATCGCGACTATTGGTTCTACAACGGGTTTGAAAATTAGAGTTTGTTGTTCAACCAAAGGCTCTTGATTTCCTTGACTTTGACGACGTTTACGAGCTCGTTTTGCTTGATTACGAGTTAGCATAAACTTGAAGTAGAATGGGAGGTGAGCAAAGAAGATTATTTTTGGGTGTTTTGTGGATTTTCAATTTTTTTTGTGTTTTTGATTGTTTTTACTTTTTTTTTGGATTTTATGTATCTTCGTAGACAACAATCTACCAAATCTCTCCTCGAATCAAACTCTTGATTAAAGAAGCCTCAAAAGAATGAAAACGATCTGGTGGAGTGAACGCCTTCGAAAGACTTTAGAACTTTAGTGAAATCCAAATTGTTCAAGAGGGTTTAATCACAAAGAAAACCAAGCAAATATATATGATACGTAATAATAATTTGGGCGACAAAACCCTCGATTAGCCTTCAATCTCAAAATACTCACAAGCAAGCGGGGAAACGAGGCGGCGCGAAGCACTTAAGAGCCTTTTTCTTTACGGTATATTTTATAATACCCGCCTTATACCCACCTTATAGTTTGTATTTTTCAAAATCGAGCTTCACGAAAGTATTTATCTATTTTTGCGTTTTTCTTTTTGTTTGAGATTCGAATACAATAATTAGGAGATCAAATCCCAATTAAGGTTGTGTTTGCACACTTTTGGAGATATTTTGATTTTGTTGTGATACTTAATACAATATAGTAATAATAATTTCACAAGAAAAACAAAAAAATAACGATAATATGTATTAGTAGAGTTCTACTAATACAAATACTATTTATGGATAATATTAAAAACAAATGACAAATTAATCACGACACACCTCCCCGGCAGCGGCGCCAAAATGATTGTGGTAAAATACGACCTTTTAGGAAAATCAAGTGTTAATGACCCAATTAAGTTCGTTTCCCAAGGAGGTATATGTGTGGGACTAAAATGTAATGATATTTGAGATTAATATTTGAAAGAAAGGGATGAGAAAAATAGAATGACAAAGACGTGAAAATTATTACTACGACGACTAAAATAAAAACCGTAAAAAGTGCTAAAATAAATAAATTATAAAAATTCTCAAAAAATTACCAAAAATCAAATTAGTTAAACTAAGAGTTTACAAATGATCAAAACTTTTTCAAACCTTTAAATTAATTAAATATTAATTTTTAAATGCTAATTAAAGCCCTAAAAATCAAAATAATTACTAAAAAGCCCAAATAAAGTTTTTTCACTTTGTAAACCTCAAAAATGATTAAATAAGAATAAAAACTATTTTTATGAATTTTTAAATTAATTAAAACTATTAAAAATGATTAAAATCTATTAAAAACTTAAAATAATTCTAGCAATTAGAAAATGAAGATAAAATTAATCTAAGAGTTGAAAAAATGCTATTTTAATGTAATTAACCTAAGAAAAATATAAAAAGTGCTAAAATGTGAAATTTAAAATTTAATAATAAAATAATATTAAAATTATATTAAAAATCCAAAAATTATAAAAAAATTCTAAAAACTTGCAAACTAGTTTATTTTAACCTAAATAAACAGAAAATGAAAGTAAAATTACCAAAATAACCCTAATGGGCCCCCAAATGGGCTAAAATAGAAAACAGTCCAATCTAATGGGCTTTTTGGCCCAAAAACTTCAACTAAGCCCAAATGACCTGAAAAAGCCCTATGTGACTCAATTTAACTCTAAACACAAAAGTCTGAAGGCCTAAAAGCTGGTTTTGAGCTTATCACAGCTTAAATGGTCAACAGCTTATCCTTATTGGGCCAATAAGCCCATTAAGCAATAAGGCAATGCCATAAGCTCTAATTGAACACACAACCTTCTTTTGAGATGCCTAAGAGATCTATGAAAATAAATTTAGAAAAAGCAAACCCAATAAGCCAGAAATAAGCAAAGTAAAATTTCACTAAAGGACAAAATAGTTAGGTTAGAGTTCTAGGACGTTTCAGAAGCTCTGGTTTGTTGCAACAGCTCACGAATAGCTTAACTAAATATAAACAATCATAAAAATCACAAAAAGCCAAGTATAATAAGCTGTAGGAGCAAATAAGCTGGCTGAAAAAGCAAAATAAGCTAGTTTCCTAGCAAAAGCTTAACCAAATGACTTGTAACTTTCCAGATTTGATATTAAGCTGAGAAAAATAACACCTATTACAAAAACCAAGTTGTTGCATGTACCAATAAGAAGTTCTCAAAAATAAGCCAAAATGTGCTTATTTGACCAAAAGTTAAAGTCCACCAAAAGCTCAGGGATTATTTGTAGGCTTGTTTTAAGCAATTTATGTGAAGAACTCAAGGTAGAGTCCTTGTGAATCAAGAGGTCAGTTGACCAAATGACAACAGATTTTGGACAAATAAAGCTAATAAGCCAGTTAGCTTATAAGCACTAAAGTAAGCAAACCAAATAGCCAAAATACCTCACAAGCAGCACAAAAACAAGTTCCAAGCAACAAACAAGTAGGGCATACACTAGATAACAAAATGCAAGGCAAAATTGAGGTGGTCACTTTGCTGATGCAAATGACCACTTCAACTAACTTTGATAAGCTCTAGCACCCACAATAAGCCACCAAATTCATCAAACAGATAATGCACAAATAGCTTATCACCTAAACTCTTCCCAAACCAGATTTCAGACCCTATATCCAACAAACAAAATTTTTATTGGATCTGATGTGTTTGACCAAATTCAAACCAAAATATTCAGATTTTTCCAAAACTTTGAAATACTTAACCAAACCACTTGCGCCTTAACCAATGACCAAACTTGTTGCATATGACTTGTTTATACTACCCAAGCCCTAAGAACCAAGGGCATAAGGCCACAAGGCCTTATGATCCCAAAATCCAAAACAACCTTGTTTTAGTCCTTTTTCAAGCAAACTTTTTATTCAATCAAACAACCTACTAATTTTATGGTTCAAATAACTTACCTAGGTGACAACTAACACATAACAACTATAAAACACAAAGCACAAACACAAGAACAACAAATCACATGGCAAACTTCATATCAGACATAAACATAAAAAAATTTAGAGGAAACTTAAAAAGAGCTTATATCTATCCCCTCACAACTTCCTAGAGGGATCAACTATGCTCCTTGGACCACTCTCAACAACTAGAGAGTGACCAAGGTCCTTGAACAAAGGAGATGGTATGTGCCTTGGTTGATGGTTCAAAGCAGAACCTTAAGGGCTTGATTTCTTCAACACAAGAAGCAAACAACCTATCTAAAGGTTGATAAACCTTCACTAGCTTGGTGTCAACAAGCTTGCAAGGGCTTATAGCTTTTTGATAAGGGTTAGTACAAGATAAATATAAAAAACAGATGACTATTTTCAAGCTTATTTCAAACTTGAAAAACTTACCAAACATAAATGTGCTTTAATCACAAGATCAAAGCACCTTTATAACATCAAATGGAACTCAGAATTACCCTTAAACAACACCAACTTTCAAAAACATAAAAAGGAATTACAATTTTCTTAAAATAACAACTTTTATAAATTTTAAAAAGGAATTACAATGTTTAAAGAGTAAAACTGGAACAAGGCTCTCTCACATGTTGAGGAGTTCTTATATAGGCCACAAGGGCTGAAATTACAATGAAAACCCTAGCTACAAAGTCCCTAAAATGCCCCTAGAATCTTCTAGACGAATTTTGTTGATGAGCTGTTTAAATGCATCCAAATCGTTCATTTTAGCTTTGTATCCAAGCAAAGAGTGTGGGTTGTTGATTTGGCCACGTGTCATTCCTTGTAGAGGAAGTTGGATTTTGATTGGTGGATGGGTTGATGGGTGGGGTCCTTTTGGTGAGTAGGATTGAGTGTTTTTGGTGTGGGATGGGTTTAGGTCATGTGAATCAAACGTGTGCCAAGGTAATTTGGATTAACCCTTTGTTTAAGTGAAGTAAAATCTGGGGGTGAAGAAGGGTAACAGTAACATGTTTGATCCGTTTTTTGTGGGATGGTAACTTGTTTGGCGCATTTCTCATTTGAATGTTTCAAATGCACAGCTTTGCCCCTTGTCTTTTGGAGAAAATGGTAAAACGTGTTTTCAGCCAACAAACTTGGTTTTCTTTGTTAATAAAGTTTCCAACTTTATAGTTTTGCCACAAAACTTTGGCAAAAGGTTTTCAAGGGTTGTTTTTGCAATTTTTGCATAGTTTGAGGACTGATCTTGGACATTTCTCATCTTTGAAGGTCTTCAATGTATCTTTGACTTCATGAGGGACCATTATTGACATGTTAGAATTGTTGAGGGACTAAACTTGCCAATTCTTCAAAGTTGAAGGAGCTTTTTGTAATTTTGACAAACTTAAGGGACCAAACTTGTAATTATGAATATACAAGGGTATTAAGTGTCATTTCTTCATAAATGAGGGATTAATCTTGTACACCTTCAAGTCTTCAAGGGTTTTTCTTTGAGAAATCCATAACTAGGGCCCGGTTCTTTGTACGGCTTCGTTTCTCGTGTCCGTTTTTCCTTGTTTCTTGTGATCTTTTGTTTTTTTTCACCATATCCATACCTAAAATACACAATTAAACAAACACAAGCATATATAGGGTATATTTATGACATTTTATCCATTTAAAGCCCGAAAAGAACGATGAGATCATGTATAAATGCCATCTCATCAGGTGCACATTGCACACGCGATTGTCTTGACAATTTTATAAAGTGCGTAATGGATTTGTTTCAACCGGAATTTTTATGAAAATCCACACCAGTTGACATTCAAAACCTATATGCCGCTGATAATACGATTCATGGGTTTCCCGGGATGCATTATTGTTGATCCCAAACTCAGATCTTAAACCTTAGCTTGTTTAAGAGTTATAGTAGGAAGAAAGAATTCAAACTACTATGAGAGAAACTTTGCAATATACAAAGTAACTAAACAAGATGCGGAAAGTAATGTTTAGCACAAGAAAAAATAATGAACCAAACGTTTAAGCTTTAATATATTGACAATATACGAATACCCAATGATGGTATTAGGGTTTTACAACCTTAAAGCTTGAAATGAAATGATAGAAAAGATATATATATATATATATATATATATATATATATATATATATATATATATATATATATATATATATATATATATATATATATATATATATATATATATATATATATATATATATATATATATATATATATATATATATATTGAAACCAAAACCTAATGAGTCCTTTTATAACACAAGGACTCATGTACAAGATAACTACTAACAAACTAGGAAAGTATTCTGGAGTAGTAATAGAAACGCGTCAATATCTCTTCCTAGTTTATCCATGCAGCAGGGTCTTTGACTTCTAGCAGGGGGACCAATCCCCCTGTCTTCATTAATCAGCAGGGGGAACTTACTCTAGCAGGGGGAACTTTGACCAACCAGCAGGGGGAACTTAGACTCATACATTTATTCCTAACAATCCTCCCAATAAAACTTGTGCTTTCACCAAAATGACAAGTTTCTAAATAAATGATGGTTGATGAGGATGCTTACAAACTCCCTGGCCAAATCTTACTATGAATAAACCTGACAAGATCATAGGAAACATGATTCTTGCTATCTACTATCAAGTCAGTTTGCACCATCTTCTTCATTGTCTCTTGTGAAAGAGAATAGTAACAATTGTTGAGCAGATAGACAGTTACTCCTTTCATGGCTAACTCATAGTCTCATGAATTAGTGAATAACTTCCAATATAGCATTTTAGCTCTATTCTGTGCATAAAAAACAGGTTCATTTAAATCAGTTTCATACATCCTATGCATGATATCCCAAATCAGCCAATCCTTCTCAACATCTTCCATTATAGGGGGATTTGCTGCAAACATTCCTTTCAGAATCCTCCATAGATAATCTAGGTCTTCTCTGTCCAAAGTTTGAAACAAAAGACCCAAACATTGGAATGTTTAAGATGTGTCATCAGCCCTAGTCAGCTCCCACCATGACATGCCGCTATACTGAAATACTTCATACTTTACTATAGAGTACTTCTTTCTCATGTCATCTGGTGTAATTTCATCAGGTTCCACCAAGATTAAATGTTGCTCAATTTCTTCATTGGAGGGTTTCTGATCTTCCCTAATTACTACTCAAATTTTCTCCATCCCTTTCAATCTTTTGGCTGCTCTTTGTATGTTAAGAGCATATCTTTCACCTGCTTGAGAAGATGCACCTGCTTGTGTAGTTTCCACTGCTATTGTGGTTTCACCTGCTTCTCCTTCTGCCTTTCTTTTCTTGGCCTCCCTGGCCTTTTTCGTCATCTCATTCTGCTTTCTAATGTACTCAGTCTCTTCAGCAGTGCCTATACCAATAAAATTTTCAACACTATTGGCCTTCATCACTAGAATGGCTGCTTTCTCTATCTCATCAAAGGTCATCTTTCTAAAGTGTGCATCAGTGTACTTTTTAAACCTCCTAAGTATGACCTTCTAGTGCTCCAACCTCCCTTTTTCAGACTTCAAATATTTTTCCTTTTGAAGCTGCATTACTCTTCTTTCCAAACAGTCCTTTTGAAAGTTAAAGATCAGAAGAGTCAATTCATACCTTTCCTACAAAGGAGCATTAACCAGTTCTTGCTTCCATTGCTCCAATAACTCTGTAACATTAGGTACCCTTTCATCCAACTCTCTATGCATAATCTCAATCTGTTTGAGCATTTCCCTTGGCTGCATTTGTACCTTTTCCTGTTCTTAGAGATCTAATTTGGAGACATCTAATTGGCCTCCTTTCTCCTATTTTGCATCCTTTTCTGTTGCATATGTAGCTCTTCTTCATGTATTCTTTGAGCTACAAACTCATCATGTTCAGTCTGAGCCCTTATCTCTTCTAAAGTTTTGTGCTTGTATTTCTTCTTGGGTTGTTCAATCATTTTCCCCTTCCCTTTGTCTTTTGGATCCACTGCTGGTTTTGCTTTAAGAGAAGTCTCTCCAATACTGTCTCCTTTTCATTGCAAATTCTTGAGAGAAGGCTGCTCTTGATGGTGTAATTGTAATGGCAGGGGGAATACTTACAGCAGTGGGATTAATGCTAGCAGGGGAATCTTTTGTTGTAGCAGGGGCTTCTTCTTGATGACCCATACTTAGCAATGTCTGGGCTACATCTTTGGTTACACTACCCTTATCACTGCCTTTCTCCTCACTAACCACCTTTTCTTTAGTTGATTCCTAATAAGTGTGAAAACACTTATCCTTTTACCACTTAATTATAATATAACCAAGCCAAAACGTGTATTTTATGTCATAAATGTCGGAATTATGCGTGGTTTGTGTTTTTGTTGTGATTTAGGATCAAAATGTGAAAATGGAAGAAAACATGGGCTTTCACGGGCTTTTATCGAAGAAAAAGATAAAAGACAAAGTCAAAAGATCAAGAGTGCAAAAGAACGGAAGTCCAAGGCCTATTCTGAAGATTTATCGAAGAAAAAGTCTAAAGACGGAAGTTTAATGAAGTCGAAGAACTCAAGTCTAAATAAATGAAAATATTATAAGACGAGTTCAATTAATCCCGAGACAAAGTCGAAAAAGTCGAAGAATTTAGAAGACGAAAAGACGAGAGAAGAAAGAAAGGAGCAACACGTGCTAACCTCCCTAATCACCTATAAATACCCTCCTAATGACACATTAGGAGGTGTTAGCTAATTTGACACATTAGTCTTTCCATTTTATTTTCCAAGCACTTTCATATTGTCATTTACTTAATTGTCATTTAAATTCTTGCCTTTAATTTCAAGTAGGTCTCTTAATTTTGTTGTTGAATCATTAATTTTAATCAAGTTTTATATTAATCTCTCCTTCTACCTTTCTTATTTTTGTTAATCTTTATGTTTATGTGCTTATTGTTATGCTTATTTGATTAATTGTTATGTTTTTATGTTTTTGATTGTGTTAGCTTATTGATTTGATAGCTTATTGTGTGTTTGATTTGATTTTAGTTAAGTGTTTTTATTAGTTTTTTTATTAAAAGTTGATTTTTATTATTTAGATTAATTAGTGTTTTTGAAGTTTTTGATTTGTGGTTGAATTAGTTTTTCTTAAAAGTGTTTTAGATTAAGTTTTGGTAGATTTCTTATTTGATTTTAGCTTATTTTTAGCTTATTTTCTGATTTTTAGTTTTTACTGTTATCTGTTTATATTTATTTCAAGATCTTCGGAAAAGGGTTTTGACATTCCGAAGAATGCCCCTTATTCCGAAGATATTTTCACTGAATTAGTTTTCTCTGAATTACTTGTTTTTCCGAAAATCTTAAGTTTCTTTGAAAAAGTTTGATATTCCGAAGATTTCTCTGAAAACCAGTTATTCCGAAAAAATGTTCTGAAAATAATTATTCCGAAAAAAGTTCTGAAAATAATTATTCCTAAAAAAGAAAAAAGATTCCGAAAACAAAAAGTTCCGAAAAACAAAGATTTCGAAAAAAAAGTTATGAAAAAACAATATTCCGAAGAAAGTTAAAAATAAGATGGGATTCCTAAGATTTATATGAAATTGACGTGCCTTCTTGCTTGCTTAGGTTTTTTTGCCACCAATTTGAGGTGCCTGGCTGGCATTCCAGCTGCTTGTCTGCTAGCTTGTTTATTATTTAGTATTGTTCCGTAATTGTTTAGTTTTATCTGAAAGTTATTCCGATTTTAATTCTGAAAGTTACGTATTTTTAGTTGAATTTTTGGGCGATTTTTAGTATTAATATTTTTTCGTAAAGTTTAAGTTTTGTCTTTTATTTAGTACCCGCTTTAGCTTTTGTCTCGTTTAGTTTTAAAGTACCCTCTTAGTTTTATTCTCTCCTTTTTCATTAAGTAAACTTTAGTTTTGAGTCGATAGTTAATTTCGTCTTTTAGTTTTATTTTTATTAATTGTTTCGTTTTCATATTTGCTTTTACTATCGTTTATTTACTTTTCGTCAAGCTTTAATTAATTTTCTTTCAAAGTCTTAATTTCGCACCATTTACTTTTTAATTACTTTTAGCTCATTTACCTTGCCTTTTACTTTTAAGTTTTGCAATTTTAATTTTAAACAACGACCAAAAATAATTGTTTTCCACCAAAAGACAGCTGAGTCGCACTTAAACCAGTAATCAATTCGAATAGACACATATTCAAAGAACTTAATTAAAAATCTAGTTATTAAATGGCACCACTGCCGGCTCTTTTCGTAAAGATTAACGGTTTTCTGTGAGAGACGCGTTGAATTTTGAGATCCGTTCACTCGTGAACGTTACTTTTTGTGTAAAAAATTTCAAAATCCATAAAAAATTAAAAAAATTCAAAAATCCAAAAACATTAAAAAACGATATAAAGCATTTCTTTTTCAACGTTTTGCACCAAAAATATTTTATTTTTTCCAAGTATATATATATTCTCTATTTCTTTGGTATCTTTTTCTTTTTCTTTTGTAGGTGTATGCGTACTAGATCTTCGACTTATTCAGAGCCCGAGACTCGTGAAGATTTAGATATGGTTGGTGTGCATAACAACAATAATCCACCCCACCCCAACATGAATAACAACAACAATGTTCCCCCACCCGATCTTCGAACGATGGAGGAGTTGTGTCAACCTACGATGAATGGACGCGGAGGACCGATTGCGCCGATGCAAATCACGGCTCCAGAGTTTTCGTTGAAGCATCACATGATCCAACAAGTTCAAAACACTTGTCCATTTCGCGGATTGCCGTATGATGATGCCAACAAACACCTCGACAAGTTCATTACCGTTACTCAAAGCATGAAGTTTCCCGGGGTCACTATGGATTTTCTTCGCCTTCACCTATTTCCACACACCTTATCCCACCATGCCGAAAAATGGTTTTGATCGTCTTCCGAAGAACTCAATTCATACTTGGCATGAGATGAGTCAACGCTTTTTGTCGCGCTACTTTCCACCATCCATGGTCACGAGCCTTCGGAATCAAATTAGTGGATTTACACAAGAACCTGATGAATCACTTTTTGATGCTTGGGAACGATATAATATTTTGATCGATCGATGTCCAAACCACAACATGCTCCCCTTCACCTTAATTGAACTTTCTACTACGGTTTAACTTTTCGAGATCGTGATACCATTAATGCAGCCGCCGGTGGCACATTTATGAAAAGAAGACCCGAGGAGTGTAGAGAGCTTATCGAGAACATGACTACTCATCACAAAAATTGGGATTCATCTGCATCCTCAATATCAAACCCGAGAGTCAATGTTTCTTCTACTTATTCAAACCTTGATATCACCGAATTGACCAGCATGATGGCTGAAATGAACAAAAGTATCCAACTTTTGGTTACAAATCAACAACAACAAGTTAAAGCTGTAGCAACTTCTTGTGAGATTTGCGGGGGTCCTCATTCATACACTGATTGTCCTTCTACTCGTGACAATCCACAAAACGTGTATGCGGCTCATGGTAACTATTCAACGAAAAGCAATCAAGCCCGACCTCAAGGTGATCGTAACTTGCTAAGTTACCGTTCTAACAACTTTCTTTCACCCAGTTTTTCTCCTCAAAACCACAACCTCAACAACTACAATAGAAGTAACCCAAACCCACCTCGAGCTTCTAATCCTTATCACCCACCCGCTGAACAAGCACCACCCATTAATCAAGATGTGGAAACTTTCATGAGGACCCAAGGAGAGCTAGTTAAGAATCTGCAAAGCCAAATCATCAACTTGAAAGGAGATATCACTAAGCAAGGGAATGATATTAGAACCGAGATTCGACATGATATGCAAACCTCTTTTAGCAATCCAACGAATGATTTGAAGAATATAATGGCTAGTTTCTTTCCAAGTACTCAACCCTCTACTTCGGGCTCTCTTCCTTCTAATACCGTCACCAACCCAAGAGCGAATGTGATTGCTATTACTACACGTAGTTGAGCAACTTTAGTAGGACCATCTATCCCTCCTCCAGTTACTCCATCTACACCTCCTCCACCACCACCACTTATCCCTCCTACTCCCACGCCTAGTATTAGTTCTCCATTACCGTCTCCACCTCTTACTGAAGTACCCAAGAAACACCCTTCACCAACCCCACCTTCCACCTTTAAACCTTCAACATCTCAACCCTCACCTTCTACATCTACACCTCCTAAACCTAATATTCCTTATCCTTCTCGCTTAGACAAGTGCCAATTGCTCACCAAGGATGATATTCAAGTGTCAAAAATTTTGAAGAAGATTTCGGGAGTGACCATCACCTTTAGCCTTGTTGAAGCTCTAGCCCAAATGCCTAAATTTGTTAAGCTGTTTAAGGAATTGCTTAATAAGAAGGAAAATATGGCCGAGTTTGTTAATACTCGATTGAATGAGAATTGTTCTGCAATCCTTCTTTAAGAACTTCCGGAGAAACTTGGAGATCCCGGTCGTTTTGTGCTACCATGTACTTTTAACCAAACCGAAGAATTTACAGCCTTAGCTGATCTCGGGGCAAGTATAAATCTGATGCCTTTAAGTGTTTGGAAAAAGTTATCATTACTCGACCTTACACCAACAAATATGACTCTTGAGTTAGCGAATCGCACTCTCGATTACCCCGTTGGTATTGCCGAAGATGTGTTTGTTAAAGTTAGCACCTTCACTTTTCCGGTCGACTTTGTTGTTGTTGATTATGAAATGGACCCTCGTATTCCCTTATTACTTGGTCGGCCATTCTTGAGAACAGGAAAAGCATTAGTCGATGTTGCCGAAGGTGAGTTAATATTAAGAGTCGGGAATGATGCACCAGTGTTTAAAATGGGGAAGATCACAACCAAATCCAATGGAAGAGAATCAGCGAATATGATTAATATGCTTGATGATTTTGTCGTCTACAACAATCCTCTTTTCGATTCTTGCTATGATACTCTATTGTTCAAAGATGATGTGGATGATTCTCTCTCCAAATTAGATCCTCCACCAATTCATGAGTCTCCTCCAATTTATGATGACTATGATGATGATTCTAGTTTCGATGGGGATGATTATGATAATTTTGTTTCAGAGTATCCAAACATGCCAACTTATGATGATTTTGATGATGTTGATACTCTTTCGAGTGATTCTTCACATGATGACCTTGCACCTACTTTTGATGAAGATCCTCCACCAACAATGCTTGATCCTACTTTGGATGACTACTCATTTGAGGAAGACTTTGCTACTTTTCTCAACACTTACTTCCCAAATGAGAATGATTCTCCTCCTTTGGACTTTGATGATGCTCTTTATCCTCCTTTAGATATGAAGAATCCCGTTTCAAAGGAGAAGAAACCGGACGACACCGATATCCGTAGCACTTATGTTTTGACACCTCTCTAACCACCTTTTGGGGATGAAATTGTGCGATTTATGAGCGGATCTTCTTCAAGGTCTACTGAGCCCGAGTGTTATTTTCCCCTAAAGGAAAAGGTGTTTGATCCTTGTATTGCCATTTTTAAGCCATCTCAGTATCCATCTGATGAAATAAAAGGAAAGATTTTTGGAAACCATGGAGATATGCTTGGACCTCATCACACTTGCTACCACCGTGCTCAACAACTGATTAAGGGAACCTTGCCTACTCTTCTTTGGCTTTGCTTGTTCGCCTTAAGATTGTGCTATTTGATGGACGAAAACCATGTATTTGATCCCGGTGGATGTCTTTCAAGCTTCTTCCTATGCTAATCAAGGTCGAGTCAGGCTCACGACTCGGTTAACAAAAACAAGCGCTTCTCGGGAGGCAACCCACACTATCTATCCTTTTTCTCTGTTTTTATAATAAGTGTAGGGGGAGACCCTAGTATGTGTTTGTTGTTTTCTTTCTTATCATGTCCAGGGATTCGAGCTTTCAAAGATCCATTCTTGATGACTTTTGACGACCCGTGATTCCGTGTGCCCGACTTCCCGGTTCTATCCTAAACTCTTTTGATTCTCTATTTTATATTCTTCAATATTAAAATAAGAATCACTTTAGTTGTCTCTTCCTTAGCGAGATTTAAACAACATGCACAATGTCCTAAGTGTAGGGGAGTTTACTTCCACATGCTTAAACATTGAGGACAATGTGTAGGGGGGACTTCTATCGAAGTTAAGTGGACTTTTCCTTGTATTTATCCTCATTTTAACCAGAAAATTGATTTTTCGACATTTTTCAAAATTTTTGATCTATTTTGGCCTAGTAGTTTTTCCTTTGTTATAGTTATTTTATTTCGTTGCTAGAATAAATTTTAATAAAGTGGTTTTAATTTTTAAACGTTGTGAATCTTTTGACTCAACCCGAGTTTACTTATCTAAGTTTACTCTAGCTAGTATCCTTAACGTGTTTAAGTCAAGTTTTGCTAGGCTTTTATATAGGGAGCTTTAAAACGCGAAAGTCTTAACTCTTACGGGTTAAGAACAAGAACTTTTCGTAAGTTCCTATAATTTATCCTAGAAAGTCGTTTATCAAGGGAACTTTAAAATGTGAATTCTAAACTTGAAAAAGTCTAAGAAGTTGCAAGATCCTATAGATGATTTGAAAACCCAAAACTTTGATTTAATAGGCTAAGCATCCACGAGTCTCATTCCTTGAGATTTTAAATTGTGGAGAACGAGAGATGATAGAGTAAATTATAAGTTTGGTATTCTTTCATGAATTTATGTGAGTTAATTATGAGCTTTTTCTCCCACCGCTTGCTAATAAATTTAATTGCAATAAATAAGGTCGTACGATTTGAAAAGTTACTTAGCTTCTAGCACAAGATCGTTTAAAAGTTGCTCGGTATTAATTAGAGTTCATAGCCAAGGCATAACTTATTGAAGCGGGATGCGAAGATTGGCGAGTCCGAAAAGGCCCTAACAAGGCATGAGGGCTACATTTTGTTGCTAAAGATCCAAAAGTGATGTGAAGAATCATTTATCGGAAATCAATATGAAGGATCGAGACACACGACGAAAAGCAATAACTCCCCAAAATATCATGGAGAAGTCTATCCATAAAGGCCCTAACATGGTATGAGGATAAATAGATCCAAGTCCTAAAAGGAGGCGGATCGTTGTATATCAAAGTCCAAAATAAAGATTGGAGAAAAATGAAGAAGTCGTGGTCCATATATGAAGAATCTCTCAAAAAGCTCAAGTGAAAAAATTCCTATTATGAAGAGAAGACCATAATTTCAAGAACGTCTCTCAAGATTTGAAGTATGAAGTCGCTGCCAAATATTGGTCCGAGAAAGGTCTCAAATCGTGAAGCGAGTTATGCCAAGATATGAACTTTATGAGGTCCCGATAAGCAGTTTTAAAAGATTTTGTCCTTTAGCTAACTATTGATTAAATCGTCCCACTTTATTTTCAGCCTAAATAACTATCAAAATAAGTCAACAATGCATCCTCGTGATCATTCAAGACAACAATAAAATATAAGAGATACACCTAGGAATAAGGGAGTCTAAGTGCATAATTGGCCCACATGAGTTTGTGTTAGTTTGCTAACTTATAATAGTAATGATCTCATTTTTAAGCTTGGTATGGGGAACGTGAAACTTGAGGGTGATAAACATTCATGACATTCCAAAACCCTAAGGTAAGTTTTTTATTGTTTTACTTGTTTTCTTCCTTTAAATATTTTGTCTCTTTAAATAAAGGCTGAGATGGATTGATTATGATGAAAAATGTAAAACTTCCTTTGTAATTAATACATTGCATGAGGACATTGCAGGGGTCAAGTGTAGGGGATTTAATAAGTGTGAAAACACTTATACTTTTACCACTTATTTATAATAATAACCAAGCCAAAACGTGTATTTTTGTCATAAATGTCGGAATTATGCGTGGTTTGTGTTTTTGTTGTGATTTAGGATCAAAATGTGAAAAGGGAAGAAAACATGGGCTTTCACAGGCTTTTATCGAAGAAAAAGAAAAAAGACGAAGTCAAAAGATCAAGAGTGCAAAAAGAACGGAAGTCCAAGGCCTATTCTGAAGATTTATCGAAGAAAAAGTCTAAAGACGGAAGTTTAATGAAGTCGAAGAACTCAAGTCTAAATAAATGAAGATATTATAAGACGAGTTCAATTAAACCCGAGACAAAGTCAAAAAAGTCGAAGAATTTTGAAGACGAAAAGACAAGAGAAGAAAGAAAGGAGCAACACATGCTAACCTCCCTAATCACCTATAAATACCCTCCTAATGACACATTAGGAGGTGTTAGCTAATTTGACACATTAGTCTTTCCATTTTATTTTCCAAGCACTTTCATATTGTCATTTATTTAATTGTCATTTAAATTCTTGCCTTTAATTTCAAGCAAGTCTCGTAATTTGTTATTGAATCCTTAATTTTAATCAAGTTTTATATTAATCTCTCCTTCTACCTTTCTTATTTTTTTTAATCTTTATGTTTATGTGCTTATTGTTATGCTTATTGATTAACTGTTATGTTTTTATGTTTTTGATTGTGTTAGCTTATTGATATGATAGCTTATTGTGTGTTTGATTTGATTTTAGTTAAGTGTTTTTATTAGTTTATTTTATTAAAAGTTGATTTTTATTATTTAGATTAATTAGTGTTTGAAGTTTTTAATTTGTGGTTGAATTAGTTTTTCTTAAAAGTGTTTTAGATTAAGTTTTGGTAGATTTCTTATTTGATTTTAGCTTATTTTCTGATTTTTAGTTTTTACTGTTATCTGTTTATATTTATTTCAAGATCTTCGGAAAAGGGTTTTGACATTCCGAAGAATGCCCCTTATTCCGAAGATATTTTCTCTGAATTAGTTTTCTCTGAATTACTTGTTTTCCGAAAATCCTAAGTTTCTCTGAAAAAGTTTGATATTCCGAAGATTTCTCTGAAAATCAATTATTCCGAAAAAAAGTTCTGAAAATAATTATTCCGAAAAAAGTTCTGAAAATAATTATTCCGAAAAAAAAAAGATTCCGAAAACAAAAAGTTCCGAAAAACAAAGATTCCGAAAATGAAGTTATGAAAAAACAATATTCCGAAGAAAGTTAAAAATAAGATGGGATTCCGAAGATTTATATGAAATTGACGTGCCTTCTTGCTTGCTTATGGTTTTTCGCCAATTTGAGGTGCCTGGCTAGCTGCTTCCAGCTGCTTGCCTGCTAGCTTGTTTATTATTTAGTATTGTTCCGTAATTGTTTAGTTTTTTCTGAAAGTTGTTCCGATTTTAATTCTGAAAGTTACGTATTTTTAGTTGAATTTTTCATCGATTTTTAGTATTAATATTTTTTCGTAAAGTTTAAGTTTTATCTTTTATTTAGTACCTGCTTTATCTTTTGTCTCGTTTAGTTTTAAAGTACCCTCTTAGTTTTATTCTCTCCTTTTTCATTAAGTAAACTTTATTTTCGAGTCGATAGTTAATTTCGTCTTTTAGTTTTATTTTTATTAATTGTTTTTCATATTTGTATTTAATATCGTTTATTTACTTTTCGTCAAGCTTTAATTAATTTACTTTCAAAGTCTTAATTTCACACCATTTACTTTTTAATTACTTTTAGCTCATTTACCTTGCCTTTTACTTTTAAGTTTTGCAATTTTAATTTTAAACAACGACCAAAAATAATTGTTTTCCACCAAAAGACAGTTGAGTCGCACTTAAACCAGTAATCAATTCGAATAGACACATATTCAAAGAACTTAATTTTTATACTTGGCAAAAAACTCGTGTATTACTTCCCTTCCACTTGGAAATGCATACCACTCAATGGACTCATCTGTTTGAGGTACTTCCTCCCCTTTGGAAGCATCCTCATCTGTGGAAAGGACTAGATGTGGTCTTTTCCTACCCTCAAGCTTAGCAAGTTTGGTTTCCAAGTTATTGATAACCAGACCTTGTTGTTTGACTGTTTGTACCAGTTGTGCATTTTGCTTTTTCAAGCTCATGTACATATTCGTCAATTCTAAGAAATATAGTGGTTTTAGTCTACTCTCAACCCTAGTAGGAGATTGCTCTCCTCTTCGGGTATCATAGAGTGAGTAAGTGGACTTACTTATGGTGTCACTATCCTTCTAACCCTTTGAGGATGAAGTAGTGGTGTCTGCCAAATCCCCAGTTTGCTCCATACCCATGGAAACTCTCCTCTCTGGTTCAGGTGAAGGATCACTAGTCAAGGGAGACATAGCAAACCTGGTTTTGGTTCTTCTTTCTTGTTGTGGGTTGGCAGGGGGTAGATAGCTATTAGGGGCATTAGTAGAGGAAGAAGGGGTATCAGTAGTGGTGGCTTGGGCTGCTCTAGCAGCTTCACATCTGATCTGGTTCATCATGGTTTGAGTTAGGGGAACTGCCCTGTCAGAAAATTATGGTGTGGTTGTTGCAAGAGTGGTGAACAATTTAGTAGTGTGGGGGTTTGTTGTGAAGTGATTTTTGTGTCGAATGGGGCCATGTTGACTCATATCCAACAAAAGTTCTATAAACCTTGGATACATACAAATTTTGAACTGCTTTTAACAGTTTTCACCATACCCTCAAAAATCATGTGAGAAAAACAATATTTTTGCCCTGTTGCCAAACTCATTAGAGCAGAAGCAACTTGACTCCCAAATTCATTAAAAGTAGTGGTTTTCGAAGACAAGCATTGCAAAATTGTATGAATTAAGTACTTCCAATGGGGTGTAAATTGACCTTTAGCAAATTTACATTTTTGATTTTCAGAAATATTGTACCCCAAGTTTGTTAAACCCAAAAAAAATTTAGCCTCAAGCAAGGTAACCACCCCATCCTCATCATTCAAAACTAACTTGTCTCGAATGGAGGCAAGTCTAATCACCTTGGGATGGCCATCTACCAGACTTTTAAGTGTAACCTCTCCATTCACTGTTTCAGTCGTAACATTCGACCAAAACTATTGGATGTGTGAGGTATAAATCCTTGGACTGATCACAAGAGCTAACCTGAAATAACAAGATTTTAGGTAAGCCACTGCATCATTGAATTCACCTGTCTCACCAGATAGAATTGCAATTTGGTTATGGTTAGGAGAGATTTTGAGAGCCATTGAAAAATTTAGAAGAAAGAAAGGTTTATATTTTGTAAAAAGAAGTGAGATATGAGCGACTGAATGAGTTAGGCTTGTTGGTTATGAGAATTGAGTTTATATAGGTGAATTGAAGGCTTGTGATTGGACCAAATTATCAAATTACATAAAGACCAGAAATAAAGCTTGTTAAGAAAGTAATTTATATGAAATAACAATAATGAGGTTACCAATCAGCGAAGAAAGCGCCTTAAATATCTTTTGAAAATAATATATTATTCCCTAACCAAAAATTCAACAAGCAAGCCCAACGGCTATAAACAGTGTAACGGTATTGTCGGTCAACAGTCAAACAGGGGAATGTTTTGCAAAGCAGGGGAAAGTCATACTAGCAGGGGAATGAAAATCAAAAGCAGGGGAAACTTTCCTAAGGGTATTAGGTTAACTTGAATAGGTCAATGCTAAACAGCTTTGTCCTAATGCACAGACTTGCATAACCAAGCTAGATACATAGAATCTCTAGAGTCCTCCATTCAGCAAAGTCACAAAAAGAAAAGCTAACACGTAAGTAACCCTGCACCTGGTCAACCCAATGAAATACTCATACCCAGGTCTCCAACCCTATCATTCCCTTCATATGGTCAAGTGGTCTTGGCAACATGCATTCAAAAGCTCCATTGTGTGCAGCTAGCTGCTCAATCAAGAGTTTTGAGTGCATATTACAGTGCCTGAAGGTCTCAGAACTCCAACAAGCTTTACATCAAGTTTTCATTATTCCAAGACCCTACGCACCAGTGGATATGATCTAGAATCATACATAAGTATCCTAAGGATACCCTGAATCCTAAAGGTGTGACCTAACCTCCCCTGAAACATAGAGTACATACCAGATTTTGTCCATAGGGTATACCATACTTCATATTAAGTCCTACATTGTTAGTCTAAAAACCACATGTAACCACTTAAAAAGAACAAACCCTAATCAGGGGAAAGTACCCTAGCAGGGGAACTAACCCAAGCAGGGGAAACTTTGTTCAAAAGCAGTGGCATTAAAAATTATGGAAAAAACGACTAGCAATTTTACAACAACAGAAAATTATACAATCCTGATTATACACACAAAGCCACATACATCTTTTTAGGGATTGACCATCCCAATACTTGCAACCAAGTACTGGAATCTCCCTATATGAAAAGGTTTTGTCAAAAGATCAGAAACATTGAGTTCTGTATCAATTGTCTCAGGGACAATTAACCCTCTTTCAAAACATCTCTAATAAAATGATGTCTGATTTTAATATGTTTAGTTTTGGTGTGAAAAACAGGATTCTTAATAATGCAAATTGTGCTGTTATTGTCAATAAAAATCTTGGTTTTAAGAAAATTGTACCCATAATCAAGCAACTTATTCTTAATCCAAAGGACTTGTCCACAACATGCATCAGCAGCCACATATTCAGCTTTAGTAGTGGAAATTGCCAGAATAGTTTGCTTTATACATTGCCAAGATATAAGCCTGCTCCCCAAAAATTGACATCCACCTATTGTGTACTTTCTATCATTGTTGTGACGACTATAGTCACTATCTAAATAGGCTATCAGCTCAAAGGGTGACTCTTTAGGATACCAGAGTCCTAAAGTAGGGTGACACTTGAGATATCTAAAGATTCTCTTCACAACAAACATGTGGCACTCCATAGGTGTCACTTGGTGTCTTGCACACAAGCACACAACAAACATGTTGTAAGGTCTTGAAGCTGTAAGGTACATGAGAGATCCAATCATTGATCTATAGGTTCTGACATCAATAGGTTTTCCTTGGCCCTCTTTTCCCTAAGGATGCTCTTTGTCCATAGGAGTGGAGACTTTCTTTCCTTCACACAATCCAAACTTTCATAATCTCAGCAACGTATTTTACTTGGGAAATAAAAATCCCATCTCTCCTCTGCTGAACATGTAACCCCAAGAAAAAGTGCTCTCCTATTGCACTCATTTGGAATTTGTCTTGCATCAATTTGGCAAACTCCTTGCTAAGCATGGAGTTTGTGGATCCAAAAATGATATCATCTACATATACTTGGACTAAAAGAAAGTCACCTTTTTGTTTCTTTATAAACAAGGTCTGATCAATCTTTCCCCTATTGAAGCCATTATCCAATAGATACTTGGATAGAGTCCCATACCAGGCCCTAGGAGCTTGATGAAGCCTATACATTGCCTTCTTTTCCTTGTAAACCTTGTCTGGATGTTGTGGATCTTCAAAACCTGGAGGTTGCATCACATACACCTCCTCATCATTAGTGCCATATAAAACTGCACTCTTAACATCCATCTAGTACACAAGGAAGTCCATGAAAGAAGCATATGCCAGAAATAGTCTGATAGCTTCAATTCTGGCAACTTGGGCAAAGACTTCATCATAATCAATTCCTTCCTCTTGTGTGTATCCTTGTGCTACTAGCCTGGCTTTGTTTCTGACCAATATCCCCTCTCATCCTTCTTGTTTCTGAGCATTGATTTTGTCCCAATAAGTCTTGCCTATTTTAGACAATCAACCAAAATCCAAACCTATTGAATATCAAACTACAATAACTCTTCTTGCATAGTCTCTACCTAGCTTGGATCATTCAAAGCTTGAAAGATCTTCTTTGGCTCTTCTTGTGATAAAAAGGCAGCAAATAGGCAACATTGCATATTGTCATGATTGAATTTCATTATGATGTTGGCAATAAAGCTATGTTCCTTTGCTTGATACCTTGTTTGTCTGGGAGTATCAAGATCACCTATGATTTGGGGTTGAGGGTGATCTTTATTGATCTTGTAGGTAGGCTGCATATTCATAAGGACTTCTTTTTCCATCATTTCCCAAATCAGGCTCTATGGGACTATCTTTATTGGGAAATAACTCTTCAAAGGAGTTCCCAAATTATATTGAATGGCTGAGAGATAGATGTTGGTGAGTTGTATGCAACTCTGAATAGCTTGGACCTCCATGCCTAATGATTCTGCTTCCACTGCTTGACATAGTGATTGGAGAAGATGTAGAAATGAGTGGGGATTCTCTTTCTATGTCATTAGCATCTTCCAAAACTGTTTTTTCAACGGCAGGGGAAACATTTGGACCAGCAGGGGAATCCATGATTCCACTGCTTTCAAACATTCCACTGCTTTCATGACTTGACTTAGCAGGGGAAGAGACTGGTTGTTCATTCTTTTGAGAGAGGTCTTCTTCTTTATCCATCTCTTTGGCAGCATCATCAGCTGGAAACAATGAAGGTACAGTCATGTACCTCAAAGGTGGACTCTCCATAGCAGTTGGTTCTTTTATACCTGAAATGTTAGTGTTTTCCAAAGCAACATGCACATAATTCATAGATTTAGAAAGCACTTCAATGTCAAAGAACAATTTGGGACCTGTTTGTGTGTCTTTAGGCTTATCCTCTAGAAAATTCATATGTAAGTTCTTTGTCACCTTGCTTGTCTTCTTGTTGAAGACCCTATCTCCCTTACTTGTTAGTGAATAACCAACAAATAATACATCATCCCCTTCATTGAACTTCCCCAAATGGTCACTTGTGTTGAGTATCACTACATGACACCCAAATGGTCTGAAAAAGTCAATTAGAGGAGGTCTTCCATTGAATAGCTGATAAGGGGTCTTGTTATGAGACTTAACCACCAAGTCCATGTTTTGAACATATCAAGCAGTAGCAACAGTTTCAGCCCAAAAGATAACTGGAAGCTTGGAATTAGATAGCATGGTCCTTGCAGCTTCAATGAGTGTTCTGTTTCTCCTCTCTACAACTCTATTTTTTTGAGGTGTCCTGGCTATGCTGTATTCCCTTTTTATCCCTTTGCTGGAACAGAAAGTGTCCAACTCTTTGTTCCTAAACTCTCCACCATTATCAGACCTAATTGTCACTACCTTCATACTCTTTTGAAGCTCAATCTGAGTGATAAAGTCTTTGAGTACTCCTGTTGTATCACTCTTTTCAAACAAGAAGAAGGTCCATGTGAACCTTGAAAAGTCATCAGTCACCACTAGGCAGTACCACTTCTTTTTCATGCTTGCCACAGATGTAGGACCAAAAAGATCCATGTGAAGTAGCTCTAATGGTTTGGTGGTGGAAAGAGAAATTTTTGATTTGCAAGAGGCTCTATGTTGCTTTCCCTTCAAACAGGCAACACAAGTATGATCATTATTGAAGGTCTTGGAAGGCAGACCAAGAACAAGATTGAACTTCACCAATTTATTCATATTTTTGAAGTTTAAATGACCAAGTCTTCTATGCCATTTCTTGCATTCATCTACTGAGGCTTTGGCAATAAAACAGTTCTCATTGTCTTGAAGAGAAATGACTTTTAAGTCAATGGTGTACATGTTCTACTGGCTTGGTGTTCTTAGTACAATGGGAGTGTTTGGTGGTAAAACAAACTCCTTTCCCAACACCAGACACTCAGTATCAGTGAAAAGAACGAAGTTCTTGTTGTCAGTCATCTGAGGCACACTAAAAAGGTTGTAGTTCAGTTCTTTCACCATATAGACATTATCAAATGTCACTCCATAGTCACAATAGATCCTTTCCAAGTGATTGTCCCATGCCCATCTCCAAATGAGACATCATCATTATCACGCAGGAGAACAAAGTTTGACAGATATGCTTTATGACTAGTCATGCTCCTTGAGCATCCACTATCCTGTTGATCCCAAACTTAGATCGATTAGCTTTGTGTTAACGAGATTGAATCAAGTTTAACACGTAGAGAAACTTTGCGTATTCAACAAACTAAGTATTATGCGGAAACTAATACTTAAAACAAAGAACAAACAATATATGAATATTAAACTTTCACTTTTATTAATAATATCAACGAATGATTACAATGAAAGTATTGTGAAATATGTGGAAGATATGTGTAAGAGATGTCTTATGTCTAACCCTAAGGCCTCCTTTTATAGGTTTAAGGAGCCCTGTACAAAAAGCTAAGATAAACTATTTTAGGAAGAGACACAAGATAAACATAGTCAAATAACTTATTGACTAAATCTTCTAAACATTAAGAATATATTCTGAATTCTTATCTTCATATTTTGTCCAACAACTTGAAGAATTCATCATTGGCATATTTAGTCCTTGTCTTTGTGTTAAGATTCTTCTTGTCAGTGCCTTGATAATTCTTATCAGCGTCTCACCTGTCAGCGCCTCGTTTACTCTTGTCAGCGCCCAAGTTCCTCTTGTCAGCGTCTAGGGACTTGGTCAATTTTATTCCCAACAATCCTCCCCTAAACTTGATATCTACTCTAGTAATCAAGTTTCTGAATAAAATAAAACATATAGAGATGATTCTTACAAACATGCTCTATCCTTGAATTTGAGTATGAATAAACCTCAAAAAGTCAACACTCAAACTTGATCTTAATCATCTTCTGCAATACATCTTATAACAGCAAGCTTCTTGAGTTACCTATAGAGTCTTTTGGAGCCTTCTTTATAACTTTTGTCACTCAAATTCAATTACTCCTCCCCTTTTTAAGACTCCTCTCTAAGATTAGTATCAAATGACGGAACCATAAATATCCTCCATAGCTTCATATCAGCTTCTAAAACAACAAGTCTATCAGTTCAAAACAGTGATCCTTGACAATTTGTACCAGTTCTGTATTTTGCTTTTGCAAGCTAATACAAATTTTCGTCAATTCGATTAATGTCAAAGGTTTCATACTGTCCTCATCCACATTCAGGAAATGAATCCTCAATGTTGATTCATAGGACATGAGGATGGACTTACTGATGATAAGACTGACTTGATCTGCATTAAAGCTAGTGCCAATAGTCTCAGCCATCTCCATAACACTATACACCCTTGTGAAAGTGATCTCTGCTGCTACTAGATGTCAACACTAGGAAAAACATCTCAATGATAATTAGGTTTCCAGATATCCAAAAAATTAAAAATGAAAGGGTGATGAAACGTTTTGGGTCTATAAAGAAGTTTATAAATGACACCAGCTAAGATTTCATAGCATAAAGTGTACTTGAGAATGCATAAAACCTTAGTTAAAACACAAACAAAGGTAATAATCCTAAGGAAATCAACTAGTCTCTAATAAGCAAGAATGACAAACACTGTTCATGCATACACTCATACAAAAAGCATGATAGACACACATGAACTCTAGAGTCCTTTGTTCACAAATGCCCCAAAAAGAAAGTTAACTCATATAAACCTTTGCAACTCCCCAAGTAACCCAAACATATACCCAAAGTCTCCCAACCACCAATCCCAAATCTAGGTCAAATGTCTTGGCATCGTGCATGCAAAATAAACTACGTGCATGCTACAATTCCTCGAGGTCTAGAAATTCCAACAATTTCATAAGGAAAGAGCCTTCATTATTTCTAACCCCCACTCACCAGTGGACACAATCTAGAATTGTGCAAGAGTGCTCTAAGAGTACCCAAAAACATAAAGGTTTACCTCCCCTTAACAGAAGCATACACATCATTATATGTGCAGAAGCAATATTTTATTTTAAGATAGGAATGTAAACATTCCAACCATCATAAATAAAAGTTTGCAACTCTGTATCCATCTAAATGTAGCTCCACATTCCTACATAGTTAGACAAAAACCACAAAAACACACCAACATAGGCTACCCTTTCCCACAATAATGGGTAGAGATAACATGTCAGTGGAGAAAAATAATAAAAGTGGAAAGACCAACAATGCATGTTCCCTGAGCATCCAATATCCCAATATCCTTGATCATTAACCTGCTTTTGGATAGGCTGCTCAAAAAGAAAACAAATTAGTTTCCCTTGGAGATCCAAGCCTTGTCAGACTTGGATCTGTCTAGTTGTTCAACTAGAGTGGTCTTATTCTTTACCATAAATCCCTGTTCATCCCTTTGTGACCCAATCACCCAATTTGTTCCAATGAGTCTAGTAATGACCTTCTCAAGATATTTAAATCTATTGCAAGTCATTGAAATAACATTGAAATTAGAGTTTTGCTCTTGTTTAGGTTTCCAAATTAAGTGGGATGATTCCCTAGACCCTTGACCCTTATTAACCAAGTATCTTTCTTTATATGGTCTAACATAAGGTCTGACATTGACTAGTTGTGGCATTTTCATATCAAACCTAGTTCTGTCAGCGGCTTGTCTTGCCCTATCAGCGTGTGATTTATTCCTATCAGCGTGTGAATTAGGGTTTGCTACAGGAACCCGCTGTATATTAGACAATGTGTTGGTCTTTTGGAAGGGTCTTTGGCCATGAGTATTAGTAGTCTTAGAGAAGAAAGGAGCTGGTCTAGTGGCCTGTGGGCTAGATTGGACAAAAGGTCTGGGTTTGACCATGGTTGACCTATTGTCAGCGTTGAATTTTGAGGCGCTGACACACTTATAGGCCAAATGAGAAAAACTCCCACAAGTGTAACAAGCCTTTCTAGACATAACCTTAGGTCTAGATTGAAAGAATCCTGTCCCATTAACACTTTCTTGGCTTTGGGGTGACCTAGGTTTTCTATATATCTCAGCATATTTAACACTAGGTTTTCTCTTAACTGGTGAGCCAAGGTCAATGGGTTTTCTAGTGGTGGGATTGGTCACAACAATGGGTGTAGATTCAACTGGACTCCCACTAAGCATCCCACCCTTAACAGACAATGTAGGATTGGCTTTCTTCCATTGTTCCAAGTCAGTCACTTTCTGCTTATACTCCTCTACTGGGGTAAGAACTCTTGGTGGAGGAATGAATTCCTTTTGTTGGAGTTCTAGAATACCAGTCCAAGACAAATCCTTTCTCAAGACACCATGAAAGTTTCCAACAGGTGGTGGAACATCAGCATACTCTTTTAGCCCAATCCGAGACATATCCCTAGAATCTCTTTGCTCACTTACACATTTTTCTAGGGTTTGAGAAGCTTTATCAAACCTTTGAAATTTAAGCCCTACATTCTCTTTGTTTTTAATGGCCTCGTCTAACTTAGCTTGTATGACTCCTTTGGATCTCTACAGCATGTCCCTAAGGTCAACACTAACTTGGAGATCATGAGACAAAACATTAATTTGATCTTTTAGGTCAAATTCCATTTTCTTATATTCCTCCATCGTCCCTTCAGATTGTGCAAGTGCTATTTTATAGTTTGAAAGTCTAGCTTTTTCGTCTAAAACATCTGATTTTAGTTTTAAAACTTCTTTATTAAGTCTTTCAGTATTTATCCTACAAGAAGAGTCATCACATACCTCATTATCAGAACATGAAGAAGAATTGGAACTTGTGGAACTTGAAGTAGACTTGGCCTTAACTGAAAACATCATCAGATTCTTCTTCACCTTCTTCCTTATCCTAGTTCACCTCACGATATTGGATTTCATTCTTCAAATCAAAGTTTCTCAACAAGCTCTGATACCACTTGTTGATCCCAAACTTAGGTCTATTAGCTTTGTGTTAACGAGATTGAATCAAGTTTAACACGTAGAGAAACTTTGTGTATTCAACAAACTAAGTATTATGCGGAAACTAATACTTAGAACAAAGAAGAAACAATATATGAATATTAAACTTTCACTTTGATTAATAATATCAACGACTGATTACAATGAAAATATTGTGAAATATGTGGAAGAGATGTGTGAGAGGTGTCTTATGTCTAACCCTAAGGTCTCCTTTTATAGGTTTAAGGAGGCTTGTACAAAAAGTTAAGATAAACATATTTTAGGAAGAGACACAAGATAAACATATTCAAGTAACTTATTGACTAAATCTTTTAAACATTAAGAATATATTCTGAATTTTTATCTTCATATATTGTCCACCAGCTTGAAGAATTCATCATTGGCATATTTAGTGCTTGTCTTTGTGTTAAGATTCTTCTTGTCAGCGCCTTGATAATTCTTATCATCGTCTCACCTGTCAGCGCCTCGTTTACTCTTGTCAGCGCCCAAGTTCCTCTTGTCAGCGTCTAGGGATTTGGTCAATTTTATTCCCAACATATACCAGTATGCTTTGTCATTCTTTGTATGCTTTGTTACCTGCAAAAATAAAAACAAATTAGTTTTTCTTGGGGACCCAAGCCATTACTGACTTAGATCTACCTCGTGTATCATTGTAAGATAATTTGTTAAAGGCTAAAGATACACCATTGAGTTGAGTACCCCTTTTGAGGGCCCAAACCCAACGAGCTAGGCTTTCACAGCTTTTCCCCATCTACCCATGTTTCTAAAGGCCATAACTTTGTCAGCAGGGGAAACCCTAGGCTTAGCAGGGGAATCCTATGCTTAGTAGAGGGAACACATTGCTTGTTCTGGCCTTTATAGGTACGTTGGTAAGGTATATGGCCAGATGAAAATGTGTTGTGAGATGTTGGTCTGGTCACATTAGAGCTAGATTGGGGGTATGTTTTATTTATCTTTCTCAAGGCAGGCACACCATACTTATCAGTTGCATTATTTCTCAAAGCAGGGGGAATGTACTTAGCAGGGGAAAAAGGTTTTGCCCCTGCATTCAACAAAATAGCTTGTGCTTGCAGTTCCTTTAAATGATTTGCAACCACCATTCCCTTGGTTGCTTTATAGTCTTGGTTTAAGTGATCAAAACTGCCACAGGTGAAACAAGGTTTGGTGTTTTTCACAAAGTCCTTTCCTAGTTGAATAAACTTTTTATTATTCCAGTTTCTTTGATTTCCTCTCACCACATTTTTATTGTATTTAGATCTGTACATCTCTGCATATCTAGTGGTAGTTTTGTAAGGTTTTGGACTAGTAGTTCTAGTTTCAGCTCCTGATGTACTACTAGTTCTAGATGAAGTACTTTGGAACTAGTGTCACTACCAAACAAACCTTCTCTAGAGAAAAGGACAAGGGTATCTATTTTCTACTGGTTTAAAGCATCTTGTTCTTTTTCAAAGTCCCTAACCTCACTGGTTTTTACATAATTATTTAAGTTAAACTCAATATCTGCCTGCTTGGCAAAACAAGGAAGACCAGTCCAAGAAAGATCTTTGATAGGAGTGGCTCCATGTATGTTAGCAGGTGGTGGTGGAAAAGCAGCATGTTCATTTTTAACACCAAAACCAGTTTTATCTCTTAGAGATTGTCCTATTTCAACAGCCTTAGTTAGATCTTTAGAGGCTTTTCCAAACTTTCCAACTGTTTGTTCATCTACCTTTTTATTAGCTCTAAAGATTTCAACTTCATCTGTTAATTCCTTAGTGGAATCATATTTTTCCCTAGCATCTCTTTCTAGAATTCCAATGTGATCTCTATATTGGTTTTCTCTTTGCTTATATTCTCTAATGCTAGATTCTAGTTGTTCTAAAGCACGTTTGTAGTTGTCTAAATCATTCTCAGAATTTATGTAATCAACATTTAGCTTTCTGATTTGGCATTTAATGACTCAGTATTTTTCCTACATGCTTTGTTACATTAGGAGTTGATAGGTGTGAAAACACCCATCCTTTTACCACTTAATTATAATGATAACCAAGCCAAAACGTGTATTTTTTGTCGTAAATTTCGGAATTATGCGTGGTTTGTGTTTTATTATGTTTTAGGACCAAAAGATGAAAAAGGAAGAAAACACGGGCTTTCACGGGCTTTTATCGAAGAAAACGAGAAAAGACAAAGTCAAAAGACCAAGAGTGCAAAAAGAACGGAAGTCAAAGGCCTATTCTGAAGATTTATCGAAGAAAAAGTCTAAAGACGGAAGTTTAATGAAGTCGAAGAACCAAGTCTAATTAAAGAAGAAAATTATAAGACGAGTTCAATTTATATCGACAAATCCCGAGACGACGTCGAGAATGACATAGAATTTAAATCGAGTCGAGACAAGAAGAAAGAAGGAAGAAAGCACCAACATTTTACTCCTCCTATAAATACCCTCCTAATGTGTCATTAAGAGGTGGTTAGTTAGTTTATATTAGGAGTAGTGTAGATTTACTTTCTCTCTCTAGTTTTCATTTTCTCTCTCTAGCTTTTATTTCATGTTTTAATCTTTTTCATTAATCTTGTATTAGATCTTAAACTTTATCTTAATCAAGCTTTTCAATTAATTATTCTCATTCTTCCTCTCTTTATTATTAATCTTGTGTTGATTTAGATGATCATGTAGTTGCTTAATCTTGATGTTTATTGATTTATTGATGTGTTTGGTTGATTATGTTTATGGGTTTTTATGTGTTGATTTTTATAGCTTATAGTGTTTTAGTGCTTATTGTGTTAATTTTCTTATTTTTAATTAAGTGCTTATTAGTTAATTTTTATAAAAAGTTGTTTTTAAATATTTTTATTATTTAGTGTTTTTAAAAGTTTTTAAATTTTGGCTTATTAGCTTTTTCTAAAAATCAATTTGGTTAAGTTTTTAGATAAGTGCTTATTAGTTTATTTTATATAAAGTTGATTTTTATTATTTAGATTAATTAGTGTTTTTAAAGTTTTTGATTTGTGGTTAAATTAGTTTTTCTTAAAAGTGTTTTAGATTAAGTTTTGATAGATTGCTTATTTGATTTTAGCTTATTCGTGTCTTATTTTCTGATTTTTAGTTGTTACTGTAATTTATTTTTCTGATCTTTAGGATTTTCGGATTAGGGTTTATTATTCCGAAGATTCACTTTTTCCTGGAATTGTTTTCTCTGAAATTACCTTTTATTCCTAAGATTTGCTTTTCTCTGAATTTGTCACATTTTTCCGAAATTATAATTTTTCCGAAGATTTTAGTTTTTCTGAAAATGAAGTTTATTCCGAAGATATGCCATTCATCTGAAAAATTTTAAGATTCCGAAGAAATCTCCGAAAAAGTTAAAAAATCTGAAAATCATTTATTCCAAAGAATTCTATGTTGTTATTCCGAAAAAAGTTCTGAAAAAACAATTATTGCGAAGAATCTAATATTCAGAAAAAAATATTCTGAAAAACAAGTTATTGTGAAGAAAAAATATATATTCCGAAAAAGTGATAACACAATTATTGCGAAGAAATCATATTTCCGAAAAGTACTGTGGATTTTCCGAAAAAAATCGACCTACCTGCTTGCCTAGTTCCATAGATTTCCCGCCAATTGAGGTGTGTGGTTGGCTGCTTCCAGCAGCTAGCCTGCTAGCTTGTTTATTATTTAGTATTGTTCCGTAATTGTTTAGTTTTATCTGAAAGTTGTTCCAATTTTAATTTTGAAAGTTATGTATTTTTAGTTGAATTTTTCGTTTAATTTTAAAATTAATATTTTTTCGTAAAGTTCAAGTTTTATCTTTTATTTAGTACCCGCTTTAGGTTTTGCCTCGTTTAGTTTTAAAGTACAATTTGAGTTTTATTCTCTCCTTTTTCATTAAGTAAACTTTATTTTCGAGTAGATAGTTAATTTCGTCTTTTAGTTTTATTTTTATTAATTGTTTCGTTTTAAACTCACGTTTTATTATTTATATTGTTTTGTTATTTTTGGTTAATTGTTTTTAGCTTATTTTTATTACTATTCGCATTTAACTTTTACTTAGAAATAGATAATCAAAACTTTCTTTTCGTTAACAAAAAACGACTGAGTCACACTTTGAACCGGAAATCAATTCGAATTGAATCGAGACGAACAAATTTTTATACTTGGCAAAAACCTTTTATTAAATGGCGTCGCTGCCGGCTCTTTTCGTGAAGATTAACGGTTTCTTGTGAGAGACGCGTTGGATTTTGGGATCCGTTCACCCGTGAACGTTATTTTTCGTGTCAAAAAATTTCAAAAATCCATAAAAAAAATTTTCAAAAATCTAAAATCATTTGAAAAATCATAAAAAGCATTTCTTTTTCGAAAGTTTTGCACCAAAAATATTCTTCTTGCTTATCTATTGTGTTTAATGGATTCGTTTGTTGACTGTGTAGGGTGTGGAAGACCATCTTCTGGTAGTCAATCCTGTCAATGGTGTTCATGCGAACGGTGTAGAATGGATATCCCTAATTACAAATTTGGCTGTTGTCTATCGTGCAATTCGATCAATTCATATTTCAATTCATTCTTCTCTTCTAATGACACTATTTCACCTTCTCCCATATATGACGATCCATATGCACCGGGTTTTCCTCAATACCCGTATTGCAATCATTGTGGGGGCCCTTACGATACTTCTTATTGTCAGCCAATGAATTATTATGAGCCAAATCCGTGTCCTCATTTTTCTTCACCGATGGATTATTATGAACCAACTCCGTGTTCTAATTCTTCTCAACCAATGAATTACTATGAGCCACAACCGTGCTATAATTCCGGTTTTCACAATTTTGAGCCCCCCAATACACCCTCGATCATCAACCTTCTATTGGAATGTGTGAAGAAGAACGAGCCAATTTTTTGAATACACTTCAGTACGTTCAACAAGAATTAGCTAGAATATGCGAAGCAAGGGAGGAGGAAAAGCGACAACAACAAGAACAAGTATCTAATCTTAGTGATTATACTCCTCCTCTTGTGCGTCCATACTACTATTATGATGATGACGAGGATGATATCTATAATCTCAACCCATCTTCTGAGATTACTACTCCTACTCTTGATATCCCTAATGCGTCTAAGGATAGTGATACATCGAGTGAGATTAGTGATTTTGGTCTTGATAAATTCTTTGATGAGGTTTGTGATGTGCCGACTTTTGTGGAGCCTACGAACGAGGTCGCTCTTAATGATGATGATTTTTCTCCATGCTATGAGAATTTCACTTTTGAAATTTCTCATTCTCCTCCGAGTGATGACGGCGATGTTGATTTATTCTCCCCGAAATACGAGAAGTTCACCACTGAACTTGGTCTTGTAGATTAGGTAGAAGACGTTATTCTTCGCGACAAATTACTGAAAGTTCATCTTCTTATTGCTAAAATTGAAGCGTTGAATTCTGCTCCTATTACTGAGTCTTTACCTCTGTCTATTACTTCAGTTGAGAATAATGATACAACTATGGAGGAAATCGACATTCTCTCAATACCTCCGGGTATTGATGATGATGATACGGAGGGGGATATTATTATTGATAATTTGCTGCATGAAGATATTGTCCCTAGTCCCCCTCCCGAGCACCTTTTATCCCAACTTTTGGACACCATTACGGAGGATGAGTGCTTTGACCCGGGGGGTGACATTGACCATTCCATGATTGACACCTTTACGGCTTTGCCGCTCAGTGATCATCCGTTGTCTTTGGGGGATGACAATGTGCTTCCTTTACCTACCCCACCTCCCGTGGATCATGATCTCACATACTTTTCGTATGTTGAGAGGACTTTTCTACCATTTAAGACTTATCCTCCGGCCTCTCCTTTATTAATTTCCTTCGAGAACGAGGACAAGGTCTTTGATCCCGGTATTACATTCGAGGCTTCCCCATGGACCATTTAATTCGGGGACGAGTCAGGCTCGTGACTCGGTTAACAAAAACAAGCGCTTCTCGGGAGGCAACTCGATTATCTCTCTATCTTTATCTGTTTTTATAATAAGTGTAGGGGGATACCCTAGTATGTGTTTGTTGTTTTCTTTCTTATCATGTCCAAGGATTCGAGCTTTCAAAGATCCATTCTTGATGACTTTTGACGACCCGTGATTCCGTGTACCCGTCTTCCCGATTCTATCCTAAACTCTTTTGATTTATTATTTTATCATTTATGATTGAAATAGGAATCACTTTAGTTGTCTCTTCCTTAGCAAGATTTAAACAACGTGCACAATGTCCTAAGTGTAGGGGAGTTTACTCCCACATGCTTAAACATTGAGGATAATGTTTATATTAAGTGTAGGGGGACTTCAATCGAAGTTAAGTGGCATTTTCCTTGTATTTGTCCTCATTTTAACCGGAAAATCTAATATTTTTGACATTTTTCAAAATTTTTAATCTATTTTGGCCTAGTAGTTTTTCCTTTGTTATCGTTATTTACTTTCTTTGCTAGAATAAATTTTTAATAAAGTGGTTTTAAACTTTTCAACGTTGTGAATCTTTTGACTCAACCCGAGTTTACTTATCTAAGTTTAATCTAGATAGTATCCTTAACGTGTTTAAGTCAAGTTTTGCTAGGCTTTTATATAGGGAACTTTAAAACGCGAAAGTCTTAACTCTCACGAGTTAAGAACAAGAACTTTTCGCAAGTTCCTATAATTGATCCTAGAAAGTCGTTTATCAAGGGAACATTAAAATGCGAATTCAAAACTTGAAAGAGTCTAAGAGTTTGCAAGATCCTATAGATGACTTGAAAACCCAAAACTTTGATTTAATTGGCTAAGCATCCACGAGTCTCATTCCTTGAGATTTTAAATTGTGGAGAACGAGAGGTGATAGAGTCAATTATAAGTTTTGTATTCTTTCATGAATTTATGTGAGTTAATTATGAGCTTTTTCTCCCATCGCTTGTTAATAAATTTAATTGCAATAAATAAGTTTGTACGATTTGAAAAGTTACTTAGCTTCTAGCACAAGATCGTTTAAAAGTTACTCGGTATTAATTAGAGTTCATAGCCAAGGCATAACTTATTAAAGCGGGATGTGAAGATTGGAAGTCAGAAAAGGCCCTAACAAGGCATGAGGGCTACATTTTGTTGCTAAAGATCCCATGTGATGTGAAGAATCATTTATCAAAAATCAATATGAAGGATCGAGACACACGACGAAAAGCAAATACTCCCGTAAAGATCATGGAGAAGTCTATCCGAAAAGGCCCTAACAAGGTATGAGGATAAATAGATCTAAGTCCTAAAAGGAGGCGGGTCGTTGTATATCAAACTCCCAAATAAAAATTGGAGAAAAATGAAGAAGTCATGGTCTAAATATGAAGAATCTCTCAAAAAGTTCAAGTGAAGAAATTCCTATTATGAAAAGAAGACCATTATTTCATGAACGTCTCTCAAGATTTGAAGTATGAAGTCGCTGCCAAATATCGGTCCGAGAAAGGTCTCAAATCGTGAAGCAAGTTATGCCAAGATATGAACTTTAAGAGGTCCCGAGAAGCAGTTTTAAAAGATTTTGTCCTTTATCTAACTATTGATTAAATCGTCCCACTTTATTTTCAGCCTAAATAACTATCTAAATAAGTCAACAATGCATCCTCGTGATCATTAAAGACAACAATAAAATATAAGAGATACACCTAGGAATAAGGGAGTCTAAGTGAATATTTGGGCCACATGAGTGATTGTTAGTTTGCTAACTTATAATAACAATGATCTCGTTTATAAGCTTGGTGTGGAGAACGTGAAACTTGAGGATGATAAACATTCATGACAACCAAAAACCCCAATGTAAGTCTTTGATTTCTTTACTTGTTTTAAATAGAAATATTTCTATCTTTTTAATAAGGGCCAAGGTTGGTTATTTATGATGAAAAATATAAACCGTGCTTTGAAATTAACGCATTGCATGTGGGCATTACAATGGTCAAGTGTAGGAGATTTGATAGGTGTGAAAACACCCATCCTTTTACCACTTAATTATAATGATAACCAAGCCAAAACGTGTATTTTATTTCGTAAATGTCGGAATCATGCGTGGTTTGTGTTTTTATTATGTTTTAGGACTAAAAGATGAAAAAGGAAGAAAACAAGGGCTTTCAGGGGATTTTATCGAAGAAAACGAGAAAAGACGAAGTCAAAAGATCAAGAGTGCAAAAAGAACGGAAGTCAAAGGCCTATTCTGAAGATTTATCGAAGAAAAAGTCTATAGACGGAAGTTTAATGAAGTCGAAGAACCAAGTCTAATTGAAGAAGAAAATTATAAGACGAGTTCAATTTATATCGACAAATCCCGAGACGACGTCGAGAATGACATAGAATTTAAATCGAGTCGAGACAAGAAGAAAGAAGGAAGAAAGCACCAACATTTTACTCATCCTATAAATACCCTCCTAATGTGTCATTAGGAGGTGGTTAGTTAGTTTAGATTAGGAGTAGTGTAGATTTACTTTCTCTCTCTAGTTTTCATTTTCTCTCTCAAGCTTTTATTTCATGTTTTAATCTTTTTCATTAATCTTGTATTAGATCTTAATCTTTATCTTAATCAAGCTTTTCAATTAATTATTCTCATTCTTCCTTTCTTTATTATTAATCTTGTGTTGATTTAGATGATCATATAGTTGCTTAATCTTGATGTTTATTGATTTATTGATGCGTTTGGTTGATTATGTTTATGGGTTTTTATGTGTTGATTTTTTATAGCTTATAGTGTTTTAGTGCTTATTGTGTTAATTTTCTTATTTTTAATTAAGTGCTTATTAGTTAATTTTTATAAAAAGTTGTTTTTAAATATTTTTATTATTTAGTGTTTTTAAAAGTTTTTAAATTTTGGCTTATTAGCTTTTTCTAAAAATCAATTTGGTTAAGTTTTTAGATAAGTGCTTATTAGTTTATTTTACATAAAGCTGATTTTTATTATTTAGATTAATTAGTGTTTTTAAAGTTTTTGATTTGTGGTTAAATTAGTTTTTCTTAAAAGTGTTTTAAATTAAGTTTTGGTAGATTGTTTATTTGATTTTAGCTTATTCGTGGCTTATTTTCTGATTTTTAGTTGCTACTGTAATTTATTTTTCTGATCTTTAGGATTTTCGGATTAGGGTTTATTATTCCGAAGATTCACTTTTTCGTAAAATTGTTTTCTCTGAAATTACCTTTTATTCCGAAGATTAGCTTTTCTCTGAATTTGTCACCTTTTTCCGAAATTATAATTTTTCCGAAGATTTTAGTTTTTTTGAAAATGAAGTTTATTCCGAAGATATGCCATTTTTCTGAAAAAGTTTAGGATTCCGAAGAAATCTCCGAAAAGGATAAAAAAATCTGAAAATCATTTATTCTGAAGAATCCATGTTGTTATTCCGAAAAAAGTTCTGAAAAAACAATTATTGCGAAGAATCTAATATTCCGAAAAAAATATTCTGAAAAACAAGTTATTGTGAAGAAAAAAAATATTCCGAAAAAGTGATAACACAATTATTGCGAAGAAATCATATTTCCGAAAAGTACTGTAGATTTTCCGAAAAAAAATTGACCTACCTGCTTGCCTAGTTCCATAGATTTTCCGCCAATTGAGGTGTGTGGTTGGCTGCTTCCAGCAGCTAGCCTGCTAGATTGGTTTATTATTTAGTATTGTTCCGTAATTGTTTAGTTTTATTTGAAAGTTGTTCCAATTTTAATTTTGAAAGTTACGTATTTTTAGTTGAATTTTTCGTCTAATTTTAAAATTAATATTTTTTCGAAAGTTCAAGTTTTATCTTTTATTTAATACCCGCTTTAGGTTTTGCCTCGTTTAGTTTTAAAGTACCATTTTAGTTTTATTCTCTCCTTTTTCATTAAGTAAACTTTATTTTCGAGTCGATAGTTAATTTCGTCTTTTAGTTTTATTTTTATTAATTGTTTCGTTTTAAATTCACGTTTTATTATTTATATTGTTTCGTTATTTTTGGTTAATTGTTTTTAGTTTATTTTTATTACTATTCGCATTTAACTTTCACTTAGAAATAGATAATCAAAACTTTCTTTTTGTTAACCAAAAATGACTGAGTCACACTTTGAACCGGAAATCAATTCGAATTGAATCGAGACGAACAAATTTGTATACTTGGCAAAAACCTTTTATTATGAGTCATCATATACCTCATTGTCTGAGCTAGATGTTGACATAGCCAAAAAAGCAAATTCTTCCTTTGTCTCCTCAGCAACTAGAGCTTGGTTCCTTTTAACACCTTCTGTCATAGAACTCTAGTCCCATCCAACTCCATCTATTCCATGCATGGCTACCATAGCATTGGCCTCAGAATCCTCATCCCTGCTCTCTTTCCTATAGCTGCTTCCATTCCTTGGACCCCGACATTCCCTAGAAAAGTGTCCTTTCTTCCCACAGTTGTAGCATTCCACCTTTGATTTATCAAACCCAACTACATCAGAAGGATTAATGGAAATCTTTTTCCCATATTTCTTATAAAATTTCTTGGCTCTCATGCTGAGTAGGGCCATATTCCATTTGATATCCATTTCCTCCAGTCCTTGCTTGCTGATTTGAGTCAAATCTTCATGTAGTACAGTTTATCCTTGAGCTCCTTGTGATGCAATGAAAGCACATGTAGTGTCAAGACTAAAGGTTGCAGGTCTCTCTTCTCTATTAGAAACAGTGGAGTGTGTAGCAGGGGAAACTTCAAGCCCACTGCATTTGTCTGAAACAACAATTCCACTACTTTGGGAAATGAAAGCCATGTTGGCAGGTGGATCAGTAGTTCCACTTTAGTTTGTGGTAATAATCCCTAAAGCCTTCATTTCATTGACCAGGGGCTCAAAAACCTTCAGTTTGTTTTAGATATCATCAATGTTTTTGTCATCAATGTCATCTCTATTTTGCCAAATGGCTTTGTAAACAAACCATTCTTTCTGAAGGCTGTTGAGAAATCTTACATTGACATGCTCTCTTGACACCTCTATGTCAAAGAATTCTAGTTGATCAACTAGATCTTAAATCCTATTATAGATGGAACCAATTGCTTCATCACCTTTTGCTTTAAAAGAAGCAAATTGGTCTATCATCTGATTCTTCTTCTTCTTCTTCGTAGCTTCATTTCCTCCAAATGTGTTACCAATGCCTTCCCAAAGGTCCTTAGTCGTCTTATGCCTCCTAAACCTTAGCTGATGTCTATCAGGTAGAGCTAACAGCAATGAACTGTGAGCTCTGACATCATGCCTTCTCAATTGGATATCTTTGTCTGAAACAACAACAGACTTTTTCTTGACATCACCTTTGGAGCTTTCACCACTATCTACCTTTTCTTTGTTCTTATCTTCAACTGCTACTGTTTTGGTGAACTGATCACCAAATTCTATGACCTCCTAGAGGGCATAGTGTTCCATCTTGAGATACTGTTGAATCCTGAATTCCTATATTTCAAAGTTTCCAGGATCCAAGAAGTTTGAGTGCATTGTTTTTTGTTGGATATGTAAATCTAGCTTATGTCTTAGAGAGAGAAAGAGATAGAAACTTGGTAGAATCAAACACACTTCTAGAGAGAGAAACAAAAGAACTATGTGTAAATTATGATGAATTCACACCCTCTTCATCTAAGGAGATGGTTTATATATCCAAGCCCATGAGATGGGCTTGGGCTTACATTGGGCCGTGGCCTTAGTCTTTGTGGACTAGGCTTTGCTAACTTTGTTTAACTTAATAACAAGAACTACGAGCTACTACTTAATCTATTGTCGGAGTGACCGAATCTTCCTAAATACGTAAAAACATATTTCCAACAATATCCCCCTAAGGGAGGTCACTCCAAACACGGGCATTACCCAAGTTACAATAATAAAATAAACCTAGCATACTATGCTTGTATTGAGCTCGTAGTCTTCGTCTTTCTTTTCTTTTTCTTTTCTAGTGAACATGCTGATGTGATATTTGATATCAATCTTTAGCATTAATCTCTTGCCTTGATCTTGTGCATCCTTCACTAGTGATCTTCGCCTCTTCGTGACATCACGTCCCACATACTTATACCTTTGTAATTCTTGAAAGCTTCAGAGTTCGATACAGCGGAAGACTTGACTTTTAGGCTTTCTAGAATTAGATGAAATATTAAGTGCATAAAGTATAAGCATGTGGGGACGACTTCTTCTTGGATTCCGAACGAAATGGCTTTGAACATTTCATTCTAATTCGGTAGCATTTTACCTCCGGTCGGTGAAGACCGTTGGACGATATAAAAATATCATACTTGTGACAGGTAGTTTCAATTAAGAACCTCCTTGACAAGATTTCGCGGGTAAACCCATTCTCTTTATTCGACCGTCCAAAGCTGACTGCGAACATAAAGAGTGAATCATTTGGATAAAAATATCCGCATGATTTGAAGCCGTCAATTCATGTTCCTAGAACAAGTGAAATTGTCACGAGTTTGATTCGTATAGAATCTTGCAAGTTACCTACAAAGTGCTGTTTGAGGTTAACACCAGAACGATTTCCACTCATCACTCTGAACACTAAGGTATCACTCTGAGTGTTCTGGCAAGATCACTAAGATATTGCGTAGAAGCCTGGAACGTGTTTAAGTTCAACTAAGAATTAAACAACTGTTGCTTTCCAGTTATCACAAGTTTGATTCATAAAGAATCGCACAAGTCACCTACCATGAGCTTTTTGATATTCGCTCAAGAAGGATTTCCATCTTCATTGTAAATACTTTCGTATTACTCGGATGTTCAGGCAGGATCATGAAGATTTTGCGTAGGACTCTTAAGATATTTCTTACTTTTCACAGTGTGTGAAGAAGCAAGGATATATGGAAGTGTGTCCTAATGAGATATTTGATGATCTCAAATGGCTCTAGACTCGATCGTGCATTTTGGATTTTAGTGATCGGAGGCTGGAGAGGAGTGCCACCTTTTTTGATACCTATTTATTCGGAGTGAATAAATCGATAGATAATGTGTTGTCTCCGTGTGATTAAAACAAATACCTTTTGAGAGATATCTGAGTTAGCTGGGATGGGTTGTGCATTGCATCACTGGGTCCACGATGTCTTAATTTCAATATCGAGCATCATTTAAAATGATCTCAATAGCATATGTATTGACCCGGTTTCTGCCTAAGGTTGTAAGGAGGGCTTCTTTCTTTACACCCTTTATCTTTACAATTCTTTTTCATTCTTCAACCCCTTCAATGCTTACCAATACGTCATAACTAGCACCTTGTTGTGATTGTTCCAATGCTAACTTAAGTACTTGGTCGGTATTCAGCTACATTCACAATATTTTCTCCAACTTTCCTAAGGACTACTATTTCTAGCTATGGAATGTCCTTGGGAAGATTCCTCCGGTTCTGGAAGAATCATAGGACTTGATCTATCCTACCATCCTTATGTCACCACAATCTTTATCGTCGTGAAATAAATGGGTTTTGGGTAAGCATATGTCACCATGAAAATCCATTTTGATATGCAAATCCATTTTGCTCCCCCTTAACATATGCCACGATATTCGAAAACATTTCGTATATGTCGGGATGAGCCAACACATTAAGTCAAACCATTTGTGATAATTTCCCATATTAAATCACGTTTTCTCCCCCATATTATAAATATTAACCCAATCGATGTTTTTAATATCAATTGATTTAATTAAGTTTTAACAAAGGTTTTGGGAAGAAAAGTGCAATTCCGTTTTATCTTCATGATACCAAATGTATGAGATATGATACCGATTTGTAACATGATCACATATTCACCATATTAGAAAAAATTGACAAGGTTGGACCTGATTGATGAGAACATCATATGATAAGATCAAATGGTTCTTGTCGGCATATGTTGGTCGCCTCGTCACTGCTGAAGTCATCTCTTGACACCACGTGTACGATTGGTATGGTTGTCTTGACACCAATTAGTGAGCTTGGCACTTTCTGTATCAAAGATTCTGAATGCTTGACAATTGCTCCCCCTTAATTGTTGACCCGTTTTCTATTGAAAGAGCTGTAGTCGTCGGTTGAGTAGTCGCATCGTCGAGTATGTAGATACCAATTGTAGATTGCTATGGTTGTAGAGATGATAGCTTCATAAAAACAAGATTTCTCTTGTTTGAACAAATAAATGCACTGATGCGTATATAGATTTGCGTTAGACCAAGTTATAAAGTAAACTTGATCCCTTACAAGGTTTTAAAGTAAACCTTGCCCGAGAAAATTATTCCCTTTGTGAGCCAAAGCTTTCATAAGAAATACTTGACTTTAATGTGAAAAACGGGTTGCAGTCAGAAATAACTACAAGCCATAAGGGCATGTTTTATGAAATATTTACAACTTTTGTACGAACTCTATTTATGACGTCGTGTCAATACTAATCAACATTTATAAGGCCGTAAATATTATCGTACCAAAAGACATGCCTTTGAAAAATAAAGTAAAAATATTTTTAGATTTTTATGAATTTTTCAATTTTTATGGTTTTTATATGGTTTTATATTTTTGTATTTTGCTTTTGTGGATAAAAAATATAAAAAATATATACAAATGATCACCAAGGATACATAGAATAGTTTACCATCACTATTCTTTCGCTTCATCTGCCAGTTCCTTAAGAGTCTCAGGCGAGAAGGTTCTCATTCCTAGCTTGTCGACCAAAAATTCCATTCGAGCGTGA
Organism: Glebionis coronaria; assembly: GCA_025667525.1. Taxonomy (NCBI): domain Eukaryota; kingdom Viridiplantae; phylum Streptophyta; class Magnoliopsida; order Asterales; family Asteraceae; genus Glebionis; species Glebionis coronaria. Next base: position 469,629,608 of record CM046875.1, on the reverse strand, counting down.
TCTAAAGCCTTCGTGAAAATATCCGCCAATTAATACTCAGATCGGACAAAGTAAAGCTTGATTACTCCATTTTCCACTTGCTCTTTGATGAAGTGGTAGCGAATGTCAATATGCTTCGACAGGGAGAATAGAACATTGTTGCAGCATAAGGCAATTGCACTTTTGTTGTCGTAGTACATCAGAATTTTGTTGAAACCTAGACCATAGTCGGTTAATTGCGATCTCATCCAAAGAATTTTAGCACAACAACCAGACATAGCTATGTATTCTGCTTCCGTACTTGAAATAGCAGCACTTTTCTGCCTTTTCGATGCCCAACTGATTAGTCGATCTCCTAGTAGTTGCAAAGTTCCACTCGTGCTACGCCTTGTATCTTGACAACCCGCGTGATCTGCATCTGCATATGTCATTAGTGCAATCGAGGAGTCCTTCGAATACCAAAGTCCCCGATTAATGGTTCCTTTAAGATACCGAAATATCCGTTTCACAGTGGCCAAGTGTAACTCAGTAGGTCGAGTTTGATACCGAGCACACATACATATAGCAAACTGAAGATCAGGTCGACTAGCTGTGATATACAGAAGAGTACCGATCATTCCACGATAAAGTGTCGGATCAACGGCAACTCCATGTGGATCTGCATCAACCTTAGTTCGTTCCACCATTGGAGTATCCACGGGGTCGCAAGATTCCATCTTATACTTCTTTAGCGATTCAAGGGCATACTTGGATTGATTGATGAAGATGCCTCTGGGACTCTGAGATATCTGAAGACCTAAGAAGAATGATACCTTGCCCATCATTGACATCTTAAACTTGGAAGACATGAGTTTCCCAAATTCGTCGGATAAAGTTTGGGTCGAGGCTGCAAATATAATATCATCAACATATATTTGTACCATAATCATATCTTTACCTCGTTTCTGAATGAACAGCGTGGGATCCACCTTGCCTATAGCGAAGCCTTGCGTAATGAGGAATTGTGACAATAGATCATACCATGCGCGAGGATCTTGCTTCGACCCATATAGAGCATTCTTAAGCTTGTACACATGATTAGGATATTTAGGATTCACAAAACCATCCGGCTTTTGAACATAGACCTCTTCCTTGATTTCACCATTAAGAAATGTCGTCTTCACATCCATCTGATAGACGATCATATTCATGTGGGCTGCATAAGCGAGGAATAGTCTAATAGCTTCCAAACGGGAAACAGGTGGAAAGGATTCCATAAAGTCGATGCCCAATAGTTGCTTGTATCCACGAGCTACTAGTCGAGCTTTGTTCTTCAATATTCCGCCTAACTCATCAAGTTTCACCTTATAAACCCATTTCAAAGTGAGTAAATGCACTTGATCCGGGCATGGGACAAGTTCCCATACTTCAATAGGTATAAATTCATTAAGTTCTTCTTGCATAGCTTCTATCCAACAGGATTTAGTAAAAGCTTCTTGCCATGTCTTAGGTTCAACTTCAGTGAGAAAAGCATCAAAATGACAAAACATTGCATTTTATTGTAACTGACTTCGGGTGGATACTGGACGATTAGGGTCACCAATAATAGAATCTATAGGATGATCCTTTGTCCACTTGCTGTCATGTTCACGAATATGTTGATTGGAGTAAACTGTAGTAGGAGCTTCCTCTGAGATGGACGACCCGACTTGATTAGGGGCGGGAATCGGTACACCAAAGAATGGAAGTTCACGCATTTGAGCAAATTCTAAATCGTGATCATCATCATCCTCTTCATCATCAATAGGCATGACATGGGTAGTTGGTTCGGGTGTTGGTTGAGAATTACTCGTTGATGTTATATCTTGACCAATTGTAGGTGAAGACGTATCAGATTGTGCTTCGGTTGCTGGAGCGACAACTTCGGTTACCAGAGCTATTACCTCAGGTTCTGGAGCAACAATACTTGGAGGAGTAAAGAATTCATCAAAGAACGGTTGAAACAACGTATCCCATTCATTCCTAGTAGGTGGTATAAATGCAGATGAAGTGGGGTTGTTTGGGACAAGACCAGAACTGATGTTACTGGGTCCCATTTCATGATGTACGGGTTCAGAGCTGCTTTGCTTAGAAGCCATTGCTGTCAGCTCATCAAAATCAACATTCATAGTTTCGAGGATCTTACGAGACTTTCGATTTTAGATTCGGTATGCCTTCTTTGCGGGTGCGTAACCAATGAAAATACCAATATCAGCCTTTGGTTGAAGTTTACCCAAATTGTCACCATCATTATTTGGATAGCAAAGAGAACCAAATACATGAAGATATGATAAATCTGGTACTTTACCATGGAGAAGCTCATAAGATGTTTTACCATGGCGTTTACGAATTAGTGACCGGTTTTGGGTGTACACTGCTGTAGATACTGCTTCTGCCATAAAAACAATGGAGCCTTTGCGTAAATTAACATCGTTCGAGCAGCTTCCATAAGTGTGCGATTTCTCCTTTCAACGACACCGTTTTGTTGTGGAGTGCGTGCAACGGATGTTTCATGAGATATGCCAACTTCTTCATAATAATCACGCAAGATTTTATTCACAAATTCGGTTCCATTATCTGTACGAATGCGTCGGACAGTAGTGTTGAGACGCACTTGAATCATCTTCAGAAATCCGATGATGAATTTAGGTGCCTCATTTTTTGTTGTAAGAAATTTCACCCATGTAAACCGAGAGTAATCATCGACAATTACGAGGATGTACTTTTTGCCACTAAGACATTCAACACGCATTGGCCCACAAAGATCCATATGCAACAAAGAAAGTTTCTCTTGGTTGGTGTCTTCCGTCTTGGGTTTGTATGATTTCTTAGTGCTCTTTCCCATTGTACACGCGGAACACAAATGATCCTTGTGAAATGAAAGTTTAGGAAGGCCACGAACAAGTTCGTTTTTCGCCAAATGATTAGTAGCGTCAAAGTTAAGATAAGATAACCGTCGATGCCATAACCATGACTTAGTCCTCGATGCTTTGGAGAGAAGACATACGGGAGAAGCGGCCATCATGTCTTGTAGAGACAAAGTATACAAATTATTTCCTCGAGTACCTTTCAATAAATCAACCCCTTCCAAATTACGAATGAAGCAGGTATACTCTCGAAAAGCAACTTCTAGGTTTGCATCACAAATTTGTCCCACAGAAAATAAGTTGTGACCGATACCTTCCACATAATACACTCTTGAAATTATAATATTACCAATATGATATTCACCATAACCCATTATCTTTGCAATATGATCATTTCCAAATCGAACCGTACCAAGAAACTTGCTGACGAAATTTCTGAGCTGAGAGCGATCTCCGGTCATATGCTTGGAGCAACCAGAGTCCAAATACCAGAGAACAATTTGGACCACATGTTTTCAATAACAACAGTAGACAATGCATTGGAAACCATTGGTTCCAGAGTGTTAGCAGATAGAGATATAAGATTAGCAGAATTGCTAGCATTTATGAGACCCTTAGATTTCCGGCGTTTTCTAATGTGCATTTTAGCACTAACAGGTTTTACTGTTCCAACTTTCTTAGGTTTTGGATTTTTCGCGGGCACTACAGTGGGAGTAGACCTATTTAAAGGGCACTTGGTTCCTACAGTAGTGTCAGTGTTCCTAGTTAAAGGACACGCTTGTGTTTTGGTAGCCTTGGTACTCCTAGTTAAAGGTCACGCTTTCTTCGCTGTAGTGGGAGTGATCCTAGTCAAAGGGCACATATTTCCTCCTATAGTAAAAGTTCTACCAGTGGGGTGCCACAACCAACCAACTTGGGTTAACACTTTCCCAGTCGGTTTCCATTCTAATCCATTTTTCCGGGTATTCATCTCATTCACTGGTCAATAAGGCAAGAATCATGACGACTAGAAAACATACATTCATTGCAATTCCAACATTTCAAATTAGAATTCACAGTAGGCTTAGAACGCTGCACAACCGCAGAGCCTTTAGGATTAGCTACATGATTCTTTTTATTCAAAACAGAAATAACATTAGGATGGGCTTCTAATTTCTTCTTCACTGGACTACTAGATGGAGGCAAGATCCTATCATTCTTCTTGTTTCTTTTAAGCTTAGATCTTTGAGCCTTAGTAGTGGTGCTTACTCCTGTAGAAGGCAACACGAGAATATTAGAAGCTGGTTTTGATTCCGCCTTATCTTTAGTGACCAAAGTTTGAGATGGTTTAGTCCTAGGGCCCTTGTTAAATGGTGTGACGGCAATGAGGTTCCTTTTGATTGCACTAGAGGACGGTGCTGAGACAGTGGCTGCGTTATCCACAACATTCTTACCTTTTAGAGTACGAAGTGTTTCCTTTAACTCAGTCAAAGCCAGATTTTTATCACAAATTTGTTCCCTCAAATCAGATATTTCCCCGGACTTTTGATTCAATTGTTCAATCAATGATTGATTCTGTGTAGTGGTATTAGCACGTGCGGACTTCACTGAATCGAAGAGTCGTGTATTTTTCTGTTTTAAGTTATCAACTTTCGACAAAATCTTGGAAACTCGATTATCTAGATCAAGTTTAAAATTCTCAGCGGCCTCAAGTGCGTTCACACAGTTAAGCTCCTTAGATTGCTCTATGTCTATCGGAAAAGATTTAGCAACTTTGTCACTTGGCTGACGCTGTTTTGATTGTAAATTCAATCGAAAATTCTTTTCAAAGTTTGCATCATCGATATTAACACCTTCGAATGACGTTTCAAAGATTTCTTGAATAAATTGTTGCTTGCATTCAAGCGAAATACAATGTGTTTGAATCTCATCAAAACGTTTTGAAAGCGAAGAATATGAATCTTGAAGCTTTAAAAATTCAGCGTCAGATTCGTGACAAGTACTATCTACCACATTATCCACAGATTCAACATTATTCACAATAGAATCATTATCAACACTTTTATTCACACAGACGGAAACTATATCATGAGACATCACTTGCTTCAGAAGTTGATCATTTTGGCGTGAAACCCGTTCTATTTCAAGTAAACTGTTTTCATAAGCATCATCTATTTCACTGAAAACACGTCTAACTTCTTCTATTTCCAAAAGCAAATCTTGATCAAGATTACTAAGACAAGCTTTAATATTCTTTACAAACGGAACAATTTCGTCTCGAAACACAGCTCTAGTGTGCTCAAAATTCCATTCACCTTCCGTTATAGCCGAAGCCGTCGTACGTTCCAAAATGACCATGTCAAAATCGGCTAAGTGTTGGTGAACCGCATTTAAGTTAACGGGCGCCTTACTTACCGGTGGAATTAACTTTGTTAAATCCGTTTTGACAAGTGTAGGAGACGTACTAGGAGGATTTTCATTTGACAAACTTTGGGGCACTAGAACTGTCAATTCAGCTAATTCCTTTTGTTAGCGAATGCGGGTCTTTTTAGAAAATTGATCTTTGTTATACTGATCATAATCAATCGTATGGAATTTTGAAAGCATTTTAGAATGAGTTTCTTCGGCAAGTGACTGTGTCTCGTTAGTACTACGAACAAAAGGTGCTTCTTTTGATTTGCCAATTAGGGTCATATCATAAAGACACGGGATATATTCCTGAGCTTGTTTTGCATAACCGGGATTAGGTGGTAAATATTGAAGACATTTAAGTTCGATTTCTTTAAATGATTTAGTTAAAAGATGAACCTTTTCTGTGGAAGCGTATTGTTTTAAAAGCTGTTGTTCCTTGAATTTAAGAAGTTTGGTAGCATTAATTTCTGATTCAAACTTTTTAGACTCGAGAGTTTCGAAATCCATTTTAAGTTTCTGAAAATCATTGACCACTGACTCTTTTGCTTTTAATTCATTGGAAAGATTAGCTTTTAATGATTCTCTTTCTTTCAAGTGTTCAATCTTTTCAAAACGAAATTTGTAAAATTCAGAACATGTTATTTTCTCTGCTTGAGGGACCATTTCAAAAGTTTTGACCTTTTCTTTATGCAACGCAAGCTCGGCAGTTAGGGTGGAATTCGTATCTACGGATTGTCTGAGAGCCATATGCATTTGATCAATAATATGTTTAGGCACCATGACCAAATCATGTTGAGCATAAGATTCCATACCCGTCGTAGCATTTGGTTGAGGTTCACTCAAATGTGTAGGATTGGGTACCACATCATTTGAGTTACTAGTTCTCGAATGCTGTTCGAGGTTGTAATTTTCATGCCCAACTTGATGTGGGTTATCATTATTATTAAGATTGGTTGTGGTGGGTACCTCACTAACGACATCAGAACCGTAGTGAGAGAGATTAGCAACGAGAGCAGCTTGGGCAGAGTGAATGTCATCATAATCCGAATCATATGCGTCAAGATCATCTGCTTGATAAGCTGCATTAGAAGTGGAAACGACTGCAATGCCTTCAGTATCTGCTGCCCCTGGGTCTGCAAGAAATGCTAACTCCTCTGAATCCAAAATCTTTCCCTTAGACTGAGCATCGACCAAATACATCTTCTCACGAAACCATGCATCATCCCTTCTCCTTTTCGGCTGAGTGCATTGCCTAGCCATATGACCTTGTCCTTGGCAATTGTAGCAAGTCACAACCTTTTGAGGACCAATGGGGCTTCCATTTCCATTAGCTTAAGAATTCACAGCTTGAGCATTCACAGTCCTTGTAGGAGGTCCATATGAATTTTACCTTCCCTGAATAGGTTGCACTGTTACTTGACCATCTTGAACAATAGCTTGTTGTCGAGGATTTAAAGAGGTGTGGAGCCGGTTGTTTGTTGGTGGAAATCCTCTAGTAGCAACAAGTTTTGACAAGTAGGCAGTGAGATGGTTTAGGACATCAATTGGCGTATCATTTGGAGTAAAGACCGGTGCTTGGATTGGTGGAAGTTCATTAGAGTAGAAAGCTTGTGTTGGTTGTGCTTTTATTGGAAAATATCCTTGCTGAGGAGTATAGCCCATTGGAGAAGTGTTGGATTGTGATGGTGATGTATGATATGGAGGTTGCTACGGAAAAGATTGTTGATGAATACTTTGTTAAAATGCTTGCTGTGGCATCATTGGTGGTTGATAAGATGGTTGATGTGGTTGCTGATAGGTGTGTGGTGGTGGCTGCTGCAAGTATGATGGTTGTTGATAAGTATAAGCCATGTTTTGTTGAGAAGCATACATGGCAAGTGGATCATGAACTTGAGGTTTAGACAACTGAGCCTCGATCACATGGCATTCGTGTTGTTGAAGAAAATCTTGAAGTTGATCCACATTGGTGTTATGCAAGTCCTTAGCCAATTTAACATCCGTCACTTACTTTTTCCATTCTGAAGGAAGAGTGTTCAAATACTTGGTGTTCAATTGAAACGTAGGAATTGCCATGCCATAGATATTGAGCTCATTCAACAAAAAGGTAAATCTTAGATAGTAGTCATTGAGAGTCTCCCCTGGCACATAGGCAAACTTATCAAAAGTATCATAAAGCTTGCACTCTCGTTCTTGTTTAGTTAACGAGGTGCCTTGCATTAGAACACGAATTTTATCCCATAACTCTTTGGCAACTTTATGTTTGCTGACGAGTTTGTAGACATATGGAGGAAGGGCTTGGGGAATGATGTTTGTAGCATACTTATCACATTTGTCTTGAATCTTCATATCTCCAGTCAATTCACCCGTTGTGCGAGGACGAGTAGTCGTACCTTCCGTCACTGTACCATAATCTAATGGTCCATTGAGCACCGATGCCCAAATGAGATGTCCATTCTATTTGTTCAACATGTAAAGTTCCATTCGGGAAGTCCAATCCTCGTACATAGACTTCTCCAACATAGGTGGACGATTATCCGTACCCGAGAGGATGGACTTATCCGTAAGAGATGTGTACTCCATATCGATAAGTAAAGATTTACAAACGTTGATCGAACAATGAGATAAAGTTAATGTGTTTGTTGTTGTGTGTTAAAGCCGAGAAATAATGTTGAAATCCCCTAAATTATGTTGTCGATAAACCAAAAATTCCAAGACTAAATTACACACGGTTTATAAAAAAATTTCAAAAACATATTTTTGAAAAAATGTTGGATCGCAGTGGGGATCGTACTCACTATAATCGTACTCAGATCGTACTCCTTGATCGCACTCAACGATCGAAGTGGTGATCGTACTCCCTTATCGCAACAAGTGATCGCAGTGGTGATCGCACTCCCTTATCGCAACAAGTGATCGAAGTGGCGATCGTACTCCCTTATCGTAACAAGTGATCGCAGTGGTGATCTCACTCCCTTATCGCAACAAGTGATCGCAGTGGTGATCGCACTCCCTTATCGCAACAAGTGATCGCAGTGGTGATCGCAGCGAGTGATCGTACTCCCTTATCGTAGTGAGTGATCGTACTCGTGATCGCAACTAGTGATCGTGACCTTGGATCGCAAGTAGAAACCCCCAGGGTTAATGCAATTGCAACAATCCGATCATACTATGGATACCAACTTACCACTTTTCTCGGACAGTACAATAACACAACCAATTCGAGATTCTAAGCCTAAAAATGAATCAAACACCCAAAATTTTTTTGTTTTTAACCCAAATAACAATACCAAATCACTATAACAAGTAAATAGATGAAGTATATCAAGATTAACTCATAAAAACACAAGAAAATTTTTGGTTCGTGTGATTTTGGATCAAAAAGGGCGAGAGAATCAAGAACACAAACACAAAAACCAAACAATCATCCTATGGCTCTGATACCATTGTTGGATATGTAAATCTAGCTTATGTTTTAGAGAGAGAAAGAAATAGAAACTTGGTAGAATCAAACACACTTCTAGAGAGAGAAATGAAAGAACTATGTGTAAAATTATGATGAATCCACACCCTCTCCATCTAAGGAGAGGGTTTATATACCCAAGCCCATGAGATGGGCTTGGGCTTACATTTGGCCGTGGCCTTAGTCTTTGTGGAATAGGCTTTGCTAACTTTGTTTAACTTAATAACAAGAACTACGAGCTACTACTTAATCTATTGTCGGAGTGACCGAATCTTCCTAAATACGTAAAAACGTATTTCCAACATTGTTTGTGGATGAAATAGAGTCAATAGACATGATTGTGGATGGATGAGAGGTTTGTGTTGTTCTTGGTTTAATCAAAGTTTTGCAACAAGCTCTGATACCACTTGTTGATACCAAACTCAGGTCTTAAACCTTAGCTTGTTTAAGAGTTATAGTAGAAAGAAAGAATTCAAACTACTATGAGAGAAACTTTGCAATATACAAAGTAACTAAAAAAGATGCGGAAAGTAATGTTTATCACAAGAACAAATAACGAACCAAACGTTTAAGCTTTAATATATTGACAATATACGTATACCCAATGATAGTATTAGGGTTTACAACCTTAAAGCTTGAAATGAAATGACAGAAAAGATATATATATTGAAACCAAAACCTAATGAGTCATTTTATAGCACAAGGACTCATGTACAAGATAACTACTAACAAACTAGGAAAGTATTCTAGAGTAGTAATAGAAACGCGTCAATATCTCTTCCTAGTTTATCCATGCAGCGGGGTCTTTGATTTCTAGTAGGGGGACCAATCCCCCCTGTCTTCATTAATCAGCAGGGGGAACTTACTCTAGCAGGGGGAACTTTGACAAACCAGCAGGGGGAACTTATACTCATACATTTATTCCCAACATTGGTAGTATAGATTGTATGCACTGGCAATGGATCAGTTGTCCAAAAAAATGGCACGGCCAATTTGGTAGAGGGGATAAAAAATACCCAACCATAATACTAGAGGCTACTGCATCATACGATTTGTGGATTTGGCATGCGTTTTTCTGTAGGTGCGAATAATGATATTACTGTTCTCCATCATTCACCTTTATTTGATGATCTTTTAGATGGAAATGAACACGAGGCCCCGTATGTTATAAACGGGCATACCATTCATAGAGTGTACTACCTTACAGACGGGATTTACCCACAATGGTAAGCTTTTGTAAAATCATTCACTATTGAACGCGATGAAAAAGCAGCTATGTTCAAACGCCATCAAGAAGGTGCCCAAAAAGATATTGAAAGGGCATTTAGTGTCCTGCAAGGAAGATGGCGGGGTCTCGGTGGGTATGATGTACAGTCGGCGGGAACCACTGGCTTGGCAGTGGGAACCCCACACAGCCGGTGGCAACCCGGTTGGCCAGTGGCTGAAGCCATAGCCGAGGGCTGTGGTGTTATTGTCGTTGTTGTTTCGTGCAACCGAGGCAATGGGCCTCGGTGGGCCTAGGTTAGGGGCTCGGCTAAACCGAGAGAGACAACAAGGGGGTGTTTTGGTTTATTGTTTGTCCTAGTTAAATTTGGACTTACGACACATGTAAAGTAATTATAAAATTGCCAAGAAATATTGAACTTACATGAACTTTTAACTCGGCTTATGTACATGAACATGTTAATTCGATTGTATTAAGTACGACTTATTAAACCGGTTTTGTTAAACTTTAGAATTTATCATGAACCGGTTAGTTAATTTTAGGATTTAGGATATAATTATTTATTAATAATTTATGAAATTAACATATCCCCATTTAGTTAAATTGATCATAGACTTATAATAATTATTTTATATCATTATTCATGGGATTAAACATGGTACATTTAGTTTAATGAATTATGACTTAGTTTATTTATTTAATCTCATTTTAATCATGATATAATTAAATTAACTATAGCCTTTAATATAATTATTTAATTATCTAGTGTAAGGTAAAGTTTAATAAATCATGATTTATTAATTAATAATCAATTAAATCATGTTATATTATTAATTAATAATTGACTATAAGATTATGACATGTTATATAATTTATTAAATAAAGTTTACTATATTATGACATTTAATTAATCATGACTTATGAAATAAGTTCATTAAGCCTCGGGTCATATCATATGCTTATTAAACAAGCTTATTACTATTTATGGAAATTTAATATTTTTGGAAACTTACTATTTATGGAAAGTTGCTATATATGGAAACCTGCTATTTTTTAAAGTTACTATATATAGAAACCTGCTATTTTTAGAAAGTTACTCATTATGGAAACATCAAGTATAATAACACATGAAACATGATATACGTTAATCAAGAACACATGAGACACTAAGAAATACATGATAAAACAAGAAACAGTAAAACAAGTCAAGAACAAGTAAGTAAACTAAGAACTTGCAAGTTATACATGAACATACAACTCATTCACGTCCTTTATTATGTAGCACTCGTGAAGTCGAAGTAGTTACTTTCCGCCTTTCGTCTTTCATCGTTACTGGACATAAGGTACATATATTACGTGCTTTAGTAAGGACATTCTCTTTCTATGCATGATTAGGATTCCCTGTTTGCTGCCATCTGTTTTCCCAGTAGTTTACATGTTATAAAAATTTCAGTAATTACCATGCTATCGTTTTAAATTGCCTAGCTATATACACGCATGCCATGTCCACCTAGTTATGGAGGTACCATAACCATGACGCTTGAGGCACCAGTGTCATGACTCTTCCGCGACGAGAGTGATTTCTCGCAGTGTCCCTTTTAGTTACTTGGCCATTATTATTATCATGTGGGGCGTATGTGTGCATCCTAGTACATGTTTTACAGATTTTCAAGGTGATTGTGGTGTGTGCTCTACATCCGTCACATTGGAGTTGATCCCTCCACTCAGACTTATATAATTAGAGGTCACCCCTCTAATTTCATGACGAGGTCACCCCTCTATGTATTCATGCACGTTGATATATACCATGACCTATATGAGCTCTTTGGCATTTAAATTACATTCATGTATAAACATAAGACTTTTCAAATATAAGCCAGTTTATAAAACATGTCTAGGTTTTCCAGGACTTACGCATATTCCGCTACATTTCATGTCTTTTACTTATGTTTCAGTTATTCTTATCATGTCACTATATCCGTTCACGGAGCGTATTGCTTAGCCGTATTTTCTTTCCATGTCCCAAATAGCAGGTACCCAAGGACAAACATAAGCTATTGAGAGTACGTGCATAGGATGGGAGCTACCTTAGACTTCTCTTCCATTTTCACTTCATATATTTATGCTTGCTTAGACACTCATTTAGTCCTTGTACTTCATTTAATTTAAGCATGTTTTGAGCTTATGTTTGGGAGCCGATGTTTAATTCCGGTTTTTCCTTTTTGGTCATGTATGTTTTAGGACATATTACCTTGCATGCTTTGATGACACGCCATAACTATCATGCAATGGTCTACTTATCAAAGTGGGGTGTTACACCTCATGACATGCCAACAGATCTGATCAATCCACCAACCAATCGAACCCATAAAATACCGACCACCACCACTGTCGACACCACTTCTTGTTTTCGCCAAACCACCCGCAAACAAAAAGTATAAACTCAATTAATCTATTTACTTTTATAAAAGATTAAAATTATAGAGAGCATTGATCGAAGAATATAAACTAGATCAAAATAAAATCGTTGCCCACTAGAAACCTCATAGACACACACATAAATGGAAATTAGGTGCCAGATCTAGTCATTGGTGATTGGGGAATGATTGTTATTGAATTTTGGGTGTTGAGGTGGTGATGGTAGCGGCTGGTAATAGGGTTTGCTTATCTAGTTGGTGTTGGTGACAATCTTTATAGGTTGGCGATGGGTCAGTTTCCTCTAGTGGCGGTTGGATAAATTATACAAAGAGGAGGTGAGAGTGTATGTGAATATGTTTAAGGTTTTGAATATGATAGTGATGATTATGAGCTATTGAGGTGATTATTATTTGATATTGTGTCTACAAATTGGCTAGGTGGATTTGGTGTTACCCAAGATAAAGTGGAAGAGAGAAGCAGAAAAAGACGCATAAATGACTAATGTACCATCATGTGACAGAACTTAATGATTGTTGGTGCGGCATGTTAAAGTGGAGGACCAACGCTATATAACGTTTCCCACTTAAGGACGGATGGTGAATTTTTGCTGGTAAAGGGACGAACCATGTTGGTAAACGTATACCACAAGGACGAACTATGTAATTTACTCTTAATTACGTGGCTATCAACACACCCTAAGTTTTTAATTATTATGAAATTCAAACTACAAATTTATATTTTAGTGGAAAGAGATAAATTTTTAAGCATTCTTGTGAGCCCTCTTTTTGTATTTCTATTTTTCACTACAACAACAAATAATAAATATTATTATATTTAAAATGTTGTCTATTGTTTTATCTATAAAAATAGTAAGACCTTATTTTAAAAGACCTAACATCCATAATACATTATTATACCAAACAAAAATATTAACAATGATACATTATTCTCTTTCCACCCGATAACCACCGTTTTCGATTATGATTATTTATAGCACAAGCAAAGACACCCTAAAAATGTTTTAAAGGCCAATTTAGATGAGGGAATTGACATTCAAGAATGAGTCTGAATCAGATTAGAGTTGTTTGGTTAGTAACCACATTTCAAAGAGGATACGGACTCCTAAAATAGTCCTTAATCCATACCAGGGCATGTTTTCTAGTTTAAAAACTTCTTTCATATTCTTATTTACTTGCCTCATTTTTATCAACAAGATAACAAACAAAAAACAATTTTCTCTACTTGGATCAACCAACTGATGCAACTCATTTCTATCACTTTTGTTTTGGATTGCCTACGCTTATAACTTGTATCAACCCAACTGCCCTCGTTGATGTTCATGCCGTGATCGATCGTCAAAAAAGTCAACAAAACAAGCATTCCTGCTCATCTTCTAGCAATATTGTTGTTGTTGTTCATTTTACTTACTTGCCAACGTATGTAAAGATGAATGCATATCTTCAACTTCAAGATTTGTATGAATACATGGTGAAAGTCCCTAAAACATGACCGAAACGATTAATCAAGGATTAATACGTAACACACGATATACTTTTTGAACATAAGACTTTATTATCGTATAAAAGTATTATAATGTGTTATGGATCACACAGTTTGAGTGACAATGTATAAGGTACCCTTTTGACAAGTAAACTTAACAAGAGTGATAATTTCACTAGCAAACTTAAGAACACGGGCACTACTGTTCTTCTAAGAGTTTGAGAGTTAATGCAATGATTCTAAACAAAGTGAACAACATTAACACTATGCTAAATGCTCTATTTATAGTGGTACGAGGTTGACTTAGTAGGTAGACTTGATACCGACTTAACAATATATGGCTGAGTCAGACATCTGGAAAGACGCTCTTCTAATCTTGGCAAACTGTTATCTAGCTTTCGAGAAACAATGATGACAACTGTTTCCCTTATCTTCATAGCCTCCTACTTTAGGCAACTTTATTTCAAAGCTAATATGTGTCCCGCTCAAATAGTTCCCGCCTAGAACACTAAGAGCTGTCAAAAGACCACAGATTGTTATTAGGGTATTGTCACCCCTGATAACACTCAACTACTAAGCCTCTGATACATCTCAGCTGTTATCCATCACATCTGATGAGTATGTCTAATAAGTGTGAAAACACTTATCATTTTACCACTTTATTATAATAATAACCAAGCCAAAACGTGTATTTTATGTTGTAAATGTCAGAATTATGCATGGTTTGTGTTTTTGTTGTGATTTAGGACCAAAATGTGAAAAGAGAAGAAAACACGGGCTTTCACGGGCTTTTATCGAAGAAAAAGACAAAAGACGGAGTCAAAAGATCAAGAGTGTAAAAAGAACGGAATTCCAAGGCCTATTCTAAAGATTTATCGAAGAAAAAGTCTAAAGATAGAAGTTTAATGAAGTCAAAGAACCAAGTCTAATAAAAGAAGAAAATTATAAGACGAGTTCAATTTATATCGGCAAATCCCAAGACAATGTCGAGAAAGTCGAAGAATTTAAAAGACGAAAAGACGAGAAGGAAAAAGAAAGCATCAACACATTTAATCTCCCCTATAAATAGAATCCTTAACCTCATTTTGTGAGGTGTTAGCTAATTTGACACATTAGTCTTTCCATTTTATTTTTCATGCACTTCATATTGTCATTTAAATTCTTCTCTTTAATTTCAAGTAAGTCTTTAATTTTGTGTTATTGAATCTTTATCTTTAATCAAGTTTTTAATTAATCTCTCATTCTACCTTTCTTGTTTTGCTTAATCTTATTGCTTATTTGTTCATTGTCATGATTAATTGATTGTTCCTTATGATTTTGTGAGTTTGATTGTCTTAGCTTATTGTTCTTATAGCTTTTTATTGATTTTATTAATCTTAATCTAATTTTTTTAAAGTTATTTTATAAAAAGTTGATTTTAAATATTTTAATTATTTAGTGTTTTTAAAAGTTTTTGAATTTTGGCTTATTTGCTTTTTCTTAAAGTTAATTTGGTTAAGTTTTTAGATAAGTGCTTATTTGGTTTTTAGCTTATTTCTAGTTTTTGCTTATTTTTTATCTAATTCGGGTTATGCTAAAACCCTAGCTTCCCGACTTAGGTACAATTTCAGTTTATTCCGACTTACATAGCAATCTCCTTTCCCGAATTAGGTTGAGCATAACAGCATTCCGAATTTGTTAAAGAATCTGCATTCCGAATTGAGTATAAACCCTGGATTCCGAATTACGTTCAGAATCGTGGATTCCGAACTAGGTGAGAACAATACATTCCGAATTAGGTGTTGTTTCTGCTTTCCGAATTATGTACGTGATTGTGGATTCCGAACTATGTACGTGATTGTGGATTCTGAACTGTGTACTGTTGGAAATACGTTTTACCTATTAAGAAGGATCGGTCACTCCAACGATAGTCCATGTAATAGCTCGTAGTTTAGTTAATTATCTTTATTTAACAAACAAGAACAAGCCTAGCCTACAACATGTGTAGGCCGGCCCAAATGTAAGCCCAAGCCCATGACAAGGGCTTGGGTATATAAACCCTCTCCTTAGATGGAGAGGGTGTGTGGTTATTCATTTTTCACATAGTAAACATTTGTTTCTCTCTCTAGAATTGTGTGTAATCCACCATCTCTCTATCTCTTTCTCTCTCTAAAACATAAGAAAGATTTACACTTCTACAAATGGTATCAGAGCCATGGGATGAGTGTATAGTTTATGTGTTTGTTTTTTATATAAATTCGTGTGTTTTGATCCCTAAATCCCACGTCAAAAAATCTTTTTGGTGTTTTTGTGGTTTGATCTTCACCAACATCATTTACATATACGTGTTAGTGATTTGGGTTACTTGGATCGCTCAAAAACGCAAATTTTTTAGTGTTTGGATTCACTTTTGGCTTCAAGATTCGTATTTCTTAAAGTACATACGAATTCCTTGTTTTTCTCCAAATTTCGCGACATTTGGTATAATTTCGCAATTGTGGAATTGCGAAATTGTTTAGAATTGCGAAATCCTGCAAGTCTGCCTATTGCGAAATCTTTGCAAAGTTGCGGAATTAGTATATTGCGGAATTAGTATTGTTGATTTGAATGCAAAGAATATTGCGGAATTGTTCATTAGTGATTGCGGATTTGAATGCAAAGAATATTGCGAAATTGTTCATTAGTGATTGCGGATTTGAATGCAAAGAATATTGCGGAATTGTTCATTAGTGATTGCGGATTTGAATGCAGAAAACATTGCGAAATTATCTGTAAATTGCGAATTCTTGCAAGTTGGTATTGCGAATTCCTGTGTTTTGAGTGATTGCGAAATCTCTCATTTTTAGGGTTGCGAATTTGAATCAAATCCACAAAGGGATTGCGAAATCATTGTACCTTATTGAGGAATCTTCACATTGCGAAATCTTTGGAACTTTTCATGATTTTTTCAAGATTTTTGAAAAACGTGATTTTGAAAATTTCGCCGTGTGTAATTTTGCAGTGGAATTTTTGGTTTCTCAAGAAGAAAATTTTAGGGGATTTTAACATAGTTTCTCGACTTCAACACACGACAACAAGCACATTTACTTTCTCTCATTGTTCGATCATCGTTTGTAATCTCAACTTATCAAAATGGAGTACACATCTCTTACGGATAAGTCCATCCTCTCGGGTACGGATAATCGTCCACCAATGTTGGAGAAGTCTATGTATGAGGATTGGACTTCCCGAATGGAACTTTATATGTTGAACAAGGAGAACGAACATCTTATTTGGGCATCGGTGCTCAATGGACCATTAGATTATGGTACAGTGACGGAAGGTACAACTACTCGTCCTCGCACAACGGGTGAATTGACTAGAGATATGAAGATTCAAGATAAATGTGATAAGTATGCTACAAACATCATTCTCCAAGCCCTTCCTCCAGATGTCTACAAACTCGTCAGCAAACATAAAGTTGCCAAAGAGTTATGGGATAGAATTCGGGTTCTAATGCAAGGCACCTCGTTAACTAATCAAGAACGAGAGTGTAAGCTTTATGATACTTTTGATAAGTTTGCCTATGTGCTAGGGGAGACTCTCAATGACTACTATCTGAGATTTACCCTATTGTTGAATGAGTTAAATATCTATGGCATGGCAATTCCTACCTTCCAATTGAACACCAAGTCTTTGAACACTCTTCCTTCAGAATGGAAAAAATACGTGACGGATGTTAAATTGGCTAAGGACTTGCATAACACCAATGTGGATCAACTTCAAGCTTTTCTTGAACAACACGAATGCCATGTGATTGAGGCTCGGTTGTCTAAACCTCAAGTTCATGATCCACTTGCCATGTATGCTTCTCAACAAAACATGGTTTATACTTATCAACAACCATCATACTTGCAGCATCCACCACCACACACCTATCAGCAACCACAACAACCATCTTATCAACCACCGATGATGCCACAGCAAGCATATCAACAAAGTGTTCATCAACAATCTTTTCCACAGCAACCACCATATCAAACATCACCATCACAAGCCAACACTTCTCCAATGGGCTATACTCCTCAGCAAGGATATTTTCCAATAGAGCACAACCAGCACAAGCTTTCTACTCTAATGAACTTCCACCAATCCAAGCACCAGTCTTTACTCCAAATGATACGCCAGCTGATGTTCTAAACCGTCTCACTGCCTACTTGTCAAAACTTGTTGCAACTAGAGGATTTCCACCAACAAACAATCAGCTCCGCACCTCTTCAAATCCTCGACAACAAGCTACTGTTCAAGATGGTCAAGTAACAGTGTAACCTATTCAGGGAAGGCAAAATTCATATGGACCTCCTACAAGGACTGTGAAGTCTCAAGCTAATGGAAATGGAAGCCCCATTGGTCCTCAAAATGTTGTGACTTGATACAATTGCCGAGGACAAGGTCATATGGCTAGGCAATGCACTCAGCCGAAAAGGAGAAGGGATGATGCACGGTTTCGTGAGATGATGTATTTGGTTGATGCTCAGTCTAAGGGGAAGATTTTGGATTCAGAGGAGTTAGCATTTCTTGCAGACCCAGGGGCAGCAGATACTGAAGGCATTGCAGTCATTTCTACTTCTAATGCAGCTTATCAAGCAGATGATCTTGACGCATATGATTCAGATTGTGATGACATTCACTCTGCCCAAGCTGCTCTCGTTGCTAATCTCTCTAACTCCAGTTTTGATGTTGTCAGTGAGGTACCAACCACATCTAATAATATTGATGATAACCAACATCAAGTTGGGCATGAAAATGACAACCTCGAACAACATTCGGGGACTAGTAACTCAAATGATGTGGTACCCAATCCTACACATTTGAGTGAACCTCAACCAAATGCTACGATGGGTATGGCATCTTATGCTCAACATGATTTGGTCATGGTGCCTAAACATATAATTGATCAAATGCATATGGCCCTCAGAAAATCCGTAGATACCAATTCCACCCTAACTGCTGAGCTTGCGTTGCATAAAGAAAAGGTCAAAACTTTTGAAATGGTCCCTCAAGCAGAGAAAATAACATGTTCTGAATTTGACCAATTTCGTTTTGAAAAGATTGAACACTTGAAAGAAATAGAATCATTAAAAGCTAATCTTTCCAATGAATTAAAAGCAAAAGAGTCGGTTGTCAATTATTTTCAGAAACTTAAAATGGATTTCGAAACTCTCGAGTCTAAAAAGGTTGAATCGGAAATTAATGCTACCAAACTTCTTAAATATAAAGAACAACAGCTTTTAAAACAATACGCTTCCACAGAAAAGGTTCATCTTTTAACTAAGTCATTTAAAGAACTCGAACTTCAACGTCTTCAAGATTTACCACCTAATCCCGGTTATGCAAAACAAGCTCAGGAATATATTCCGTGTCTTTATGATATGACCCTAATTGGCAAATCGAAAGACGCACCTTTTGTTCGTAGTTCTGAGGAGACACAGTCACTTGCGGATGAAACTCAATCCAAAATGCTTTCAAAATTCCATACGATTGATTATGATAAGTATAACAAAGATCAATTGTCTAAAAAGACCCGCATTCGCTTACAAAAGGAATTAGCTGAATTGACAGTTCTTGTGCCCCAAAGTTTGTCAAATGAAAACCCTCCTAGTACGTCTCCTACACTTGTCAAAACGGATTTAACGAAGTTAATTCCACCGGTAAGTAAGGTGTCCGTTAACTTAAATGCGGTACACAAACACTTAGCCGATTTTGACAAGGTCATTTTGGAACATACGACGGCTTCGGCCATAACGGAAGGTGAATGGAACTTTGAGCACACTAGAGCTGCGTTTCGAGACGAAATTGTTCCGTTTGTAAAGTTTGTTAAAGCTTGTCTTAGTACTCTTGATCAAGATTTGCTTTTGGAAAAAGAAGAAGTTAGACGTGTTTTCAATGAAATGGATGATGCTTATGAAAACTGTTTACTTGAAATAGAACGGGTTTTACGCCAAAATGATCAGCTTCTGAAGCAAGTGATGTCTCATGATATAGTTTCCGTCTGTGTGAATAAAAGTGTTGATAATGATTCTATTGTGCATAATGTTGAATCTCTGGATACTGTGGTAGATAGTAATAGTCACGAATCTTACGCTGAGTTTTTAAAGCTTCAAGATTCATATTCTTCGCTTTTAAAACGTGTTGATGAGATTCAAACACATTGTATTTCGCTTGAATGCAAGCAACAATTTATTCAAGAAATCTTTGAAACGTCATTCGAAGGTGTTAATATCGATGAGGAAAACTTTGAAAAGAATTTTCGATTGAATTTACAATCAAAACAGCGTCAGCCAAGTGACAAAGTTGCTAAATCTTTGCCGATAGACATAGAGAAATCTAAGGAGCTTAACTGTGTGAACGCACTTGAGGCCGCTGAGAATTTTAAACTTGATCTAGATAATCGAGTTTCCAAGATTTTTTCCAAAGTTGATAACTTAAAACAGAAAGATACACGACTCTTCGATTCAGTAAAGCCTGCATGTGTTGATAACACGGCACAGAATCAATCATTGATTGAACAATTGAATCGAAAGTCGGTGGAAATATCTTATTTGAGGGAAAAAATTTGTGATAAAAATCTGGTCTTGGCTGAGTTAAAGGAAACACTTCGTACTGTCAAAGGTAAGAATGTTGTGGATAACGCAGCCACTGTCTCAGCATCGTCCTCTAGTGCAATCAAAAGGAACCTTATAGCCGTCACACCATTTAATAAGGGCCCTAGGACTAAACCATCTCAAAATTTGGTCATTAAAGATAAGACGGAATCAAAACCAGCTTCTAATATTACCGTGTTACCTTCTACAGGAGTAAGCACCACTTTTAAGGCTCAAAGATCTAAGCTTAAAAGAAACAAGAAGAATGATAGGATCTTGCCCCCATCTAGTAGTCAAGTGAAGAAGAAACTAGAAGCTCATCCTGGGAATGTTATTTCTGTTTTGAATAAAAATAATCATGTAGCTAAACCTAAAGGCTCTGCGGTTGTGCAACGTTCTAAGCCTACTGTGAATTCTAATTTGAATTGTTGGAATTACAATGAATGTATGTTTTCTAGTCGTCATGATTCTTGCCTTATTGACCATGTGAATGAGATGCATGCCCGAAAAATGGATTAGAATGGAAACCGACTGGGAAATTGCTAACCCAAGTTGGTTGGTTGTGGCGCCCCACTGGTAGAACTTTCACTATAGTAGGAAATGCGTGCCCTTTAACTAGGATCACTCCCACTACAGCGAAGAAAGCGTGCCCTTTAACTAGGAGTACCAAGGCTACCAAAACACAAGCGTGTCCTTTAACTAGGAACACTGACACTACTGTAGGAACCAAGTGCCCTTTAAATAGGTCTACTCCCACTGTAGTACCCGCGAATAATCCAAAACCTAAGAAAGTTGGAACAGTAAAACCTGTTAGTGCTAAAACTCACATTAGAAAACGCAGGAAATCTAAGGGTCTAAAAAATGTTAGCAATTCTGATAATTCTATATCTGTATCTGCTAACACTCCGGAACCAATAGTTTCTAATGCATTGTCTACTGTTGTTATTGAAAACAGGTGGTCCAAATTGTTCTCTGGTATTTGGACTCTGGTTGCTCCAAGCATATAACCAGAGATCGCTCTCAGCTCAGAAATTTTGTCAGCAAGTTTCTTGGTACGGTTCGATTTGGAAATGATCAGATTGCAAAGATAATGGGTTATGGTGAATATCATATTGAGAATGTTATTATTTCAAGAGTGTATTATGTGGAGGGTCTCGGTCACAACTTATTTTCTGTGGGACAATTTTGTGATGCAAACCTAGAAGTTGCTTTTCGAGAGCATACCTGCTTCATTCGTAATTTGGAAGGGATTGATTTATTAAAAGGTACTCTGTTGGGTCAAAAAGTTGATGTGGCAGAAACTCAAAAACGAAGAAAACATGAAGTTATTTTCCAAGCGTTGTCAAGACCAATTTAGGCGTTGACAAGAGTTAATCCAGCGTTGTTGGCTCAAGAGTTGTCGTGTGCAATTCAAGGGTTGTTACATGCAATTCAAGAGTTGACAGAATTGTAGACAAGAAGCTTATGGAAGCTTCTATTTAGATAAACATGCAAGATATATTCTGCATAAGTTTATTTAAATAGAAGATTCACATGTTTATTTATTCTTATCTCTTGTAAAACCCTAATCCTTACACTATAAAAGGAACCAAGGGTTATTAGGTTTTTCATATAATTCATATACAATGTAAACCTAAAAGTGTGTGTGCACTAGACGTGGGATTCAATGTATACACTTCTAGTAGATGTTTGTTATTAATATAATGAACATCCCTATTGTTTTAATTCATGTTCTTCGTGCCTAAACACCTTGTTAATGTGTCGTGTTCTAATTCTGCTTTGATTGTATAATAATAGGAACATGATGCATTCCTAGTTGCTTCAAAGATCCGGAAACCAAGGTTTCCACAATTGGTATCAGAGCCTCGTGGCTCGTGATGCTAGGACCAACAAGGTGTTCGTGTTTCGAGAAGAAAAGAAAAATTCGTCTAGGGTTTTTCTGGACGTTTTTGTGTGCGCAGCAGTATTCAGAAGGTCATAACTTTTGATTGAACTGTCACGAAATTTTATATCTGTGTTCTACATACATAGATCTAAACATCCACCGGAGGGATTGTCCTATTTTATCCCCAGGCAAAAGTTATTAAGCGTCGAAGTTGGCTGATGAGTGATTTTCAGTTTTCTGCTTTTACATAAAATCATGAACTAGGGTTCCTCAAACCCTAGATCGACTTAAAAGCAGGAAGAATTGTAGTTCGTGGCTGTTAGAATGCATAATGATACATGATTCAAGCTACGGTTTGTTTACAATATCATGATTTAGGGTTTCTTCCAAACCCTAGATTGTTTATAGCAGAAAGAGCTCGTGATTTGCAGCAGCAGGGATCTTGGTTTGTATTTATATATTAGAGTCGCTGTCTGTGTCATGATCTACTACAGATTCTATTCACACGAAAGGTCAAGACAATTGACGTGTGATGAAGCTTGTGTTCACACGGTGGTTAGATGATGATTGGCTAAATATTTATTCTTGATCGGTCATGGGAAAGACAGGTTATATGCGTCTTTTGGGCTTAGATCAAGTGTTTGCTTGACCATGATTACAAACGTGAGGATGTAAGCCATTTGATTCTATTGGTGGAAAGCTATTGCATTCACATGACCAAAAGGAGAAAAGAGCATGTTTGTGTTCACACGGTATATGGCACATGATTGGCTAAAGGAGTTAAAAATGGCAAAGTCAAAGACGTGTGATCTACAAAAGAAAAGAGTGCTCGTGATTTGATGTCAAGGTAAAAGAAAGCGACTGTTTGCAATAATTGTTTAATTGGCTCATGTGTTTGTGTCGATTAGGGAAACAAAGGCTACGAGAGACCAGCTAGTTGTTCACATGGGCTTAATTGTTTAATACTCGGTCGTGGCCCAGGGATTGCAAAGAAAAGATGGACAGTAACATAAGATGGAAATTTAAGTTGCACAAAGTGAGTAATCACATGGAAGATATTACTTTATTATCTATCTAAACGGGATATATACTGTTCTTATGGAATACAAGCCCTAGATGACGTCAGCAGAAAGAAGACGCTGACAAGACTTACTTTGACGCTGACGAGTGAAAATTTGACGCTGACAGAATAAGTCAACGCTGACAGAGTTGACAGTGTCGTCCGATATATGAACTTCAACGCTGATAGGTATTGTCCGATATTGGACAATACATCTGTCAAAGATATTGGACAGAAGAGGATATTGGACAATACAATGATTGCTGCTGTTGAGAAAATTGGTACGTTTTAAGCACACAAAAAGGAGGATTATACACACGAAGGTACATGGAATCTCCGTTTTAATATAGAATATCATATTGATATTTATGGCTCGGATATTTTTGAAAGGGATTAATGATCTTAAAGTGAGTTAGCAACTTTTTATGGGAATTTGATGGATATTTTAAACTATGTAATCGGGATAGCCTTGTGAAAGAGTTATCCATCCAAGTACTTTTACATATGGTATGAAGATGTGATTCCATTAAAATTGTCATGAAGAGGTGTTGACTTAAGGGGAAGAATTCTTATGGTAAGTTTGATGATTGAAGAAGATTTTCGCGAGTTTGTGTTCTATTATATCTTCAAATGTCAAAGCAAGTTTGAAGGTAACTTGTTCGTGCTTTACATGGTTGGTGACGAAGACTTGTCATAACACTTGAAGGAGTTACATTATCGTGCTCAGTGTCTCACATAGGATGAGAATATTGACAAGAGATCGAGGTCTACTTATACTTTCCAGACTTCTTATAAGTTCTTCATCACATGGATAGTACAAGACATGGAACACAAGGTTGGGTTATTCTACTTCTACATCAAGAATATCTTATTTAGTTTTATTCAAGATCATTACACAGAGCCTACATTTGGAGAATCTTCAAAGATTGCAACATTGTTTACTTCCTTGTTGATGTGACAAAAAGGGGAAGAAATACATGCTAAACTTGAGGGGAAGCAATTTGAAGATCATGTACAACTTACAAGAGATACACATAGAGTTTTGCCACTATCAACTAGGGGAAGATTGTTGGGTCAAAAAGTTGATGTGGCAGAAACTCAAAAACGAAGAAAACATGAAGTTATTGTCCAAGCGTTGTCAAGACCAATTTAGGCGTTGACTAGAGTTAATCCAGCGTTGTTGGCTCAAGAGTTGTCGTGTGCAATTCAAGGGTTGTTACATGTAATTCAAGAGTTGACAGAATTGTAGACAAGAAGCTTATGGAAGCTTCTATTTAGATAAACATGCAAGATATATTCTGCATAAGTTTATTTAAATAGAAGATTCACATGTTTATTTATTCTTATCTCTTGTAAAACCCTAATCCTTACACTATAAAAGGAACCAAGGGTTATTAGGTTTTTCATATAATTCATATACAATGTAAACCTAAAAGTGTGTGTGCACTAGACGTGGGATTCAATGTATACACGTCTAGTGGATGTTTGTTATTAATATAATGAACATCCCTATTGTTTTAATTCATGTTCTTCGTGCCTAAACACCTTGTTAATGTGTCGTGTTATAATTCTGCTTTGATTGTATAATCATATGAACATGATGCATTCCTAGTTGCTTCAAAGATCCAGAAACCAAGGTTTCCACATACTCGAGGGAATATTTTGTATACTTTGTCTCTACAAGACATGATGGCCGCTTCTCCCGTATGTCTTATCTCCAAAGCATCAAAGACTAAGTCATGGTTATGGCATCGACGATTATCTCATTTTAACTTTGACGCTATTAGTCATTTGGCGAAAAACGAACTTGTTCGTGGTCTTCCTAAACTTTCATTTCACAAGGATCATTTGTGTTCCGAGTGTACAATTGGGAAAAGCACTAAGAAATCTTACAAACCCAAGACGGAAGACACCAACCAAGAGAAACTTTATCTGTTGCATATGGATCATTGTGGGCCAATGCGTGTTGAAAGTCTTAGTGGTAAAAGGTAATTCCTCGTTATTGTGGATGATTACTCTCGGTTTACATGGATGAAATTTCTTACAACAAAAAATGAGGCACCTAAATTCATCATCGGATTTCTCAAGATGATTCAAGTGCGTCTCAACACTACTGTCCGACGCATTCGTACAGATAATGGAACCGAATTTGTGAAGCAAATCTTGCGTGATTATTATGAAGAAGTTGGTATATCTCATGAAACATCCGTTGCACGCACTCCACAACAAAACGGTGTCGTTGAAAGGCGAAATCGCACACTTATGGAAGCTGCTCGAACGATGTTAATTTACGCAAAGGATCCATTGTTTTTATGGGCAGAAGCAGTATCTACAGCAGTGTACACCCAAAACCGGTCACTAATTCGTAACCGCCATGGTAAAACACCTTATGAGCTTCTCCATGGAAAAGTACCAGATTTATCATATCTTCATGTATTTGGTTCTCTATGCTATCCAAATAATGATAGTGACAATTTGGGAAAACTTCAACCAAAGGCTGATATTGGTATTTTCATTGGTTACGCACCTGCAAAGAAGGCATACCGAATCTACAATCGTAAGTCTCGTAAGATCCTCGAAACTATGAATGTTGATTTTGATGAGCTGACAGCAATGGCTTCTGAGCAAAGCAGCTCTGAACCCGCACTTCATGAAATGGGACCCAGTAACATTAGTTCTGGTCTTGTCCCAAATAACCCTACTTCATCATCATTTATACCACCTACTAGGAATGAATGGGATACGTTGTTTCAACCGTTCTTTGATGAATTCTTTACTCCTCCAAGTATTGTTGCTCCAGAACCTGAGGTAATAGCTCCGGTTACCGAAGTTGTCGCTCCAGCAACCGAAGCACAATCAGATACGTTTGCACCTACAATTGGTCAAGATATACCATCAACGAGTAATTCTCAACCAACACCGAACCAACTACCCATGTCATGCCTATTGATGATGAAGAGGATGATGATCACGATTTGGAATTCGCTCAAATGCGTGAACTTCCATTCTTTGGTGTACCAATTCCCGACCCTAATCAAGCCGGGTCGTCCACCTCAGAGGAAGCTCCTTCTATAGTTTACTCCAATCCACGGATTCGTGAACATGACATCAAGTAGACAAAGGATCATCCTATAGATTCTATTATTGGTGACCCCAATCGTCCGGTATCCACACGAAGTCAGTTACAAGAAAATGCAATGTTTTGTCATTTTGATGCTTTTCTCACTGAAGTTGAACCTAAGACATGGCAACAAGCTTTTACTCAATCCTGTTGGATAGAAGCTATGCAAGAAGAACTTAATGAATTCATACGTCTTGAAGTATGGGAACTTTTCCCATGCCCGGATCAAGTGCAGCTACTCACTTTGAAATGGGTTTCCAAGGTGAAACTCGATGAGTTAGGCGGAATATTGAAGAACAAAGCTCGAATAGTAGCTCGTGGATACAAGCAATTATTGGGTATCGACTTTATGGAATCCTTTGCACCTGTTGCCCGTTTGGAAGCTATTCGACTATTCCTCGCTTATGCAGCCCGTATGAATATGATCGTCTATCAGATGGATGTGAAGACGGCATTTCTTAATAGTGAACTCAAGGAAGAGGTCTATGTTCAACAACTGAATGGTTTTGTGAATCCTAATTATCCTAATCATGTGTACAAGCTTAAGAAGGCTCTCTATGGTTTGAAGCAAGCTCCACGCGCATGGTATGATCTATTGTCACAATTCCTCATCACGCAAGGCTTCGCTAAAGGCAAGGTGGATCTCACGCTGTTCATTCAGAATCGAGGTAAAGATATGATTATGGTACAAATATATGTTGATGATATTATATTTGCAGCCTCGACCCAAACCTTATCCGACGAATTTGGGACACTCATGTCTTCCAAGTTTAAGATGTCAATGATGGGCAAGGTATCATTCTTCTTAGGTCTTCAGATATCTCAGAGTCCCAGAGTCATCTTTATCAATCAATCCAAGTATGCCCTTGAATCGCTAAAGAAGTATAAGATGGAATCTTACGACCCTGTGGATACTCCAATGGTGGAACGAACTAAGCTTGATGCAGATCCACATGGAGTTGCCGTTGATCCGACATTTTATCGTGGAATGATCGGTACTCTTCTGTATATTACAGCCAGTCGACCTGATCTTCAGTTTGCTATATGTATGTGTGCTCGGTATCAAACTCGACCTACTGAGTTACACTTAGCCACTGTGAAACGGATCTTTCGATATCTTAAAGGAACCATTAATCGGGGACTTTGGTATTCGAAGGACTCTTCGATTGCACTAATGGCATATGCAGATGCGGATCACGCGGGTTGTCAAGATACAAGGCATAGCATGAGTGGAACTTTGCAACTACTAGGATATCGACTAATCAGTTGGGCATCGAAAAGGCAGAAAAGTGCTGCAATTTCAAGTACGGAAGCAGAATACATAGCTATGTCCGGTTGCTGTGCTCAAATTCTTTGGATGAGATCGCAATTAACCGACTATGGTCTAGGTTTCAATAAAATTCCGATGTACTGCGACAACAAAAGTGCAATTGCCTTATGCTGCAACAACGTTCAATTCTCCCGGTCAAAGCACATTGACATTCGCTACCACTTCATCAAAGAGCAAGTGGAAAATGGAGTAATCGAGCTTTACTTTGTCCGATCTGAGTATCAACTGGCGGATATTTTCACGAAGGCTTTAGATCGTGCCCGAATTGAATTTTTGGCCAACAAGCTAGGAATGAGAACTTTCTCGCCTGAGACTCTAAAGGAACTGGCAGATGAAGCGAAAGAATAGTGGTGGTAAAATTATTCTCCGTATCCTTGGTGATCATTTGTATATATTGTTTATATTTTTATCAAAGGCATGTCTTATGGTACGATAATATTTACGGCCTTAGAAATGTTGATTAATATCAACACGACGCCATAAATAGAGTTCGTACAAAAGTTGTAAATATTTCATAAAACATGCCTAGATGGCTTGTAGTTATTTCTTACTGCAACCCGGTTTTCACGTTAAAGTCAAGTATTTCTTATGAAAACTTTGGCTCAACAACGGGAATTAATTTTCTCGGGCAAGGTTTACTTTAAAACCTTGTAAGGGATCAAGTTTACTTTATAACTTGGTCTAACACAAATCAATGTACGCCTCAGTGCACTTATTTGTTTAAACAAGAGAAGTCTTGTTTTTATGAAGCTATCATCTCTACAACAATAGCTATCTACAATTGGTATCCACATACTCGACGATGCGACTACTCAAACAACGACTACAGCTCTTTCGATAGAACACGGGTCAACAATTGAGGGGGAGCAATTGTCAAGCATTCAGAATCTTCGATGCCGAATGTGCCAAGTTCACAAGTTGGTGTCAGGACAAAAATATCAATCGTACATGTGGTGTCAAGAGATGACTTCAGACGTGACGAGGCGACCAACATATGCTAACAAGAACCATTTGATCATATCATATGATGTTCTCATCAATCAGGTCCAACCTTGTCAATTTTTTTCTAATATGGTGAATATGTGATCATGTTACAAGTCGATATCATATCTCATACATTTGGTATCATGAAGATTAAACGGACTTGCATTTTTCTTCCCGAAACCTTTGTTAAAATTTCATTAAATCAATTGATATTAAAAACATCGATTGGGTTAATAATTTTAATATGGGGGAGAAAATGTGATTTAATATGGGATATTATCACAAATGGTTTGACTTAATGTGCTGGCTCATCCCGACATATGCGAAATGTTTTCGAATATCGTGGCATATGTTAAGGGGGAGCAAAACGGATTTGCATATCAAAATGGATGTTCATGGTGACATATACTTACCCTAAACCCATTTATTTCACGACGATGAAGATTGTGGTGACATAAGGATGGTAGGATAAGTCAAGTCCAATGATTCTTCTAGAACCGGAGGAATCTTCCCAAGGACATTCCATAGCTAGAAATAGTAGTCCTTAGGAAAGATGGAGAAAGATTGTGAACGTAGCTGAATGCCGACTAAGTACTTAAGTTAGCACTGGAACAATCACAAAAAGGTGCTAGTTATGACGTATTGGTAAGCATGGAAGGGGTTGAAGAATGAAAAATGTAACACCCCCAAATTTACACAATTCAATACAGCGTAAGACTCGTTGGTGTTACGGGATAGCACATTACTCACATCATAGACAACGCTTAAAAATCGCGTCGTTTAATAATAAAGCATTTCCATTCATAATATCAAGTTTACATAGGTCCCAAGTCATATTATTTCATACAAGTTTTACAAAAGATTTGAATGGAAATTGTTGTTTAAGTGCGGGCCATGAATTCTTGTTGTCTTCCCGAGAATTACTTTCAAGTACCTGAGATAAAACATGTTAAAAGAAAAGGTCAGCGATAACGCCGAGTGAATTCATAGAGTTTAATAAAATCCATCAATATAACATCGGTATAAAATTATTACCGAAAATCATTTTGTAAAAATCTTTGTAATAGGCCATAAAATAGCCAAAGTCATTTTATACAAATCCTTCTCAAAAATCATAATATAGGCGTTTGCCTTCAAAATCATTATACGAACCATTGTCGTAAAAACATCATACAATACATTTTATAACGTTGTATAAAATTAGATAAAAACCGTTATATGAATATGGTTTATGAAAAACCAAAACACGAACATAAAATCAATAATAAGACCCTCTATTGCTAGTCAGGCAATATATCGTAATTCAATGCATAAAGCAGTATTTCGTTATTTGGATTATTATAAGCCGCATGACATTGTTACCTTACTACAACAAACAACGGGTAGCTAACCCGAAACTCAATTTGCTCATCTAAATATTAGCGTGTCGTCACAATAATCACGCTTGTGTAAATCTTCTCATACATATATTCGCTTACCAATCAATGTGGCACGCCGGGGATCAACCGTCAAGGCGCGAACTGGGGTGATCGTCCCCAAATAGTACTATTATATGCATAAGCGTCTACCAAATCCCGGTAGTTCATAATTCATGCTAATGGGACTTTTAGTGACATAACCTAACTTTAATAATCCATTTCATTTCATCTATCGGGTCATATAATCATACATCGGGTCATACAATCATTCGGGTCCAAATCAATAAACAAACAATCGGGACAAATGGTGTCCTATTTTAATAAAAATAACATGTTATCTCCCTCGCGGGTTTATAAAATATTTCATAAAAACATTTAAAAGAGTGCGAGGCTATGAACTCACGTTGATATGGGAAAGCGGGTTATCGGCAATTCGGATGTACGGTACGTGCTTCAATCACGGAAACCTAGACAAATAATACTCGTCTAAGACTCTTGTCCAATGACTTTATAAAAATAACAATTATATATACATATGATTATTTTATATATATATGATGATCAAGTGGGTTTATACATCTTTACTCATTTATTATAGTGTTTATGTGTTGGTAATTTTCAAGACTAGTTACACTAGTTCAACTTATTTACATTTTAAAGCCCAATAGGCCTATTACAAGTCCAATACCATTCATTAGCCCAATTATACTTTTATTATCAGTATTATACTTTATATGTTGGGCCCAAATGGGTTAAGCCCAATAAATAAGTTTATAAGTGTTTTACCAAATTAGTCGGGTTTATTGTCCATTAAGGCTACTTTGGCCCGTTAATGTCTATATGTTGTAAAGCTCGGGTTTTATCGATTTTTACTTGTTATATATGTTTATATATCAGTATGTGAGTTTATAAAATTTTACATTAGACGGGTCCAACCGTCTAAGTTTTATTTAACAAAAACGTTAATCTTTCGGTTTTAGCCGAAAAGACGTAAAACTTAGTGTATATAGTTTTTTTAACTTATAAAACTTACCAAATTACCATTTTTATATAATGTCCATTTATTTATCCTTATACATTTTTATATAAGTGAAATATATAAGTTAGTGGGTTTTAATTCACATTTTATACTATATTTATTTGAGTGCTTATATAATAATATTAAATTTTAATTTCACAAAATCAGTCCTAAAAATCTAGTTTACTAAAATGATCATATCTAGAGTTCTACATGGAGATAGAACCCCAAATTTTTATCACAGAAACTGCATGATATGTGCTTCATTTTATTCCTTAGCTACTGATGAATCAACAACTAAATATTTTATAAAATTCGTCCAAAACAGTGTACTCAGATTTGCACTCTAAACTTGTTTTGATCATATCTCACTCATTTTTATGATTCCATTGTATGGCCAACTCTCACATGTGTACAAGTCTTAATACTCACTGTATATCAATTCATCTATACCATTTTATAAGTTCATCATATGGTTACTTACTGTTTTTATACAGCCTACTAAATTAAGCAAGATTAACCACTTTTACATATAGTTTTTCATCTTTTTACCCATGTTTATCAACACCAAATTCCCACATAATATTTTTATCATCATATATTCATCATATACATATACAACAAGAAAGAAAATACATGATTACATAATCTAAATAACAAGAGTATGGGAAGAACAATCTTTATACCACCAAGATTATGTAGGTTGTGATCAAGACATGGATTTTGATCACACAACTTGTGATAAATCAACACCAATCTTCAAGGCTACCAATACTTGTAATCTTCTTGTAGAAATCAGCCCGGACATCACCAAATCTTCTCCTTGGATGTTAAAATCACCACTAATCAATAGAGCTTGAAAAGGGCTTCATCATATGTAGAGATAACATAGGATTTGTGGTTAAATTTGATAAAAATGGTGGTGGTGGTGGTGGAAGTGGACGGCACAAGGAGGGAAAGATGGGAGGATTTTGAGTTGTTTTGCATGTGAAAATGGAAGTAAATGGTGAGTGTTAATGGTTTTGTGGTTTTGGTGGGTGAATAATGCTTCCATGTTAAGGTAAGCTTACATGTGTAAGCTTGTAGTGTGTAAGGATGTCACATTAAATGATGTGGTGTCCTCTTGGCCGTCCCTTTTAGTTAGTGGGGTGGGATAAAATTGTTTTGTCCCATCCAGCTAATTTACGGGTATTCCTCGATTCTAGTTTCCTCGATTTGCGTGCCCTCGGGTCGTTTTACGAAAAATGTTTTTATAAATTATGAATCAACGACACGAAACGAATCTAATCAAAATTGTCTCATCAAAAACGGAGTTCGAAAACGTAAATATGTAATCCTAAGGTTTCCGGTTTAGTCGTAAAGGACGTTAAATTATAATCGTAAGTCCTAATTTCTTCTCGTAAATTTGTGAGTTTATGAACCAACACAAATTTAAAATCTCAAAATAATATTCACGGACAAATTTATTTTCTGAAATGTCGGACTGTCACCAAAGATGTTGTATGTAAACGTAAGCACGTAACGTTGAATCCTCCGGTTTAGACGTAGTCAATGCTACTTCAAGACGTAAATCCAAATTTCTTCCCAAAAATAAGTGAGTTCATAATATAACATTAAAAATAATGTTTTTAAATAATACTTTAGAATAAAATATAAACCATAAATTGACGGATTGTCACAAAAAAGAATTGTAAAGATAAAGGGTGTAAAGAAAGAAGCCCTCCTTACAACTTTAGGCAGAAACCGGGTCAACACATATGCTATCGAGATCATTTTAATGATGCTCGATATTGAAGATAGACATCATGGACCCAGTGATGCAATGCACAACCCATCCCAGCTAACTCAGATATCTCTTAAAATATATTTGTTTTAATCACACGGAGACAACACGTTATCTATCGATTTATTCACTCCGAATAAATTGGTATTGAAATGCTGGCACTCCTCTCCAGCCCCCGATCACTAAAATCCAAAATGCACGATCGAGTCTACAGCCATTTGAGATCATCAAATATCTTATTAGGACACACTTTCATAATTCCTTGCTTCTTCATACACTGTGAAAAGTAAGAAATATCTTAAGAGTCCTACGCAAAATCTTCATGATCTTTCATGAACATCCGAGTAAATACGAAAGTATTTACAATGAAGATGGAAATCCTTCTTGAGCGAATATCAAAAAGCTCATGGTAGGTGACTTGTGCGATTCTTTATGAATCAAACTTGTGATAACTGGAAAGCAACAGTGGTTTAATTCTTAAATGAATTTAAACACGTTCCAGGCCTCTATGCAATATCTTAGTGATCTTTCCAGAACACTCAGAGTGATACCTTAGTGTTCACAGTGATGAGTGGAAATCCTTCTAGTGTTAACATCAAACAGCGCTTGGTAGGTAACTTGCAAGATTCAATATGAATCAAGCTCGTGACAACTGGAAAGCAACGATGGTGCGGTTCTTAATTGAATTTCACTTGTTCTAGGAATCAGAATTGACGGCTTCAATCATGCGGATAATTTTATCCAAATGATTCACTCTTTACGTTCGCAGTCAGCTTTGGACGGTCGAGTAAAGAGAACGGGTTTACCCGCGAAATCTTGTCAATGAGATTTTTTAATTAAATCTACCTGTCACAAGTACGATATTTTATATCGTCCAACGGTCTTTACCGACCGGAGGTAAAATGCTACCGAATTAGAATGAAATGTTCAAAGCCATTTCGTTCGTGTCTACTTATGTTGCGACATTTGAAGACGGTGGGGTTGCGGGATCCAAGAAGAAGTCTTCCCCGCATGCTTATACTTTATGCACTTAATACCTCATCTAATTCAAGAAAGCCTAAAAGTTAAGTCTTCCGCTGTATCGAACTCTGAAGCTTTCAAGAATTACTAAGGTATAAGTATGTGGGACGTGAGGTCACGAAGAGGCAAAGATCACAAGTGATGGATGCACGAGATCAAGGCAAGAGATTAATGCTCAAGATTGATATCAATGATCACATCAGCATGTTCACCTGAAAAGAAAAAGAAAAGAAAGACGAAGACTACGAGCTGAAGACAAGCATAGTATGCTAGGTTTATCTTATTATTGTAACTTGGGTAATGCCCTTGTTTGGAGTGACCTCCCTTAGGGGGAGATTGTTAGAAATACGTTTTACGTATTAAGAAGGATCGGTCACTCCAACGATAGTCCATGTAATAGCTCGTAGTTTAGTTAATTATCTTTATTTAACAAACAAGAACAAGCCTAGCCTACAACATGTGTAGGCCGGCCCAAATGTATGCCCAAGCCCATGACAAGGGCTTGGGTATATAAACCCTCTCCTTAGATGGAGAGGGTGTGTGGTTATTCATTTTTCACATAGTAAACATTTGTTTCTCTCTCTAGAATTGTGTGTAATCCACCATCTCTCTATCTCTTTCTCTCTCTAAAACATAAGGAAGATTTACACTTCTACATGTACATGATAGAGGATTCCAAACGAGTTGTTTAATGCACATTCCGAACTAGGTCTAGCACTCCATTCGGAATTAGGTATAGGATTTATATCCCGAACTAGGTTACGTTTTCGCGGATTCCGAATTAGATTGTAGACGTGCATTCCGAATTAGGTATAGGATTTATATTCCGAACTAGGTTCTTGACACGGATTCCGAATTAGGTTGGTCATCACACATTCCGACTTAGGTTGGGTTTTAGTGTATTCCGACTTAGGTTTGGTTCCTTGTTTCTTGTTTAGTTTTAAATTTTTATTTTTCCCGCCCATTTTCTTAAACTTAATTTTAATTATTTTATCTTAAATTTATTTAAAGTTTGCATTTTTATTTAGTTTTCAAATTTACATTTGGTCAGGTTTTAATTTTTCGTCATTTAATTAATTTACTTTTAAAGTCTTAATTTTCGCCATTTACTTTTTAATCATTTTTAGCCTTATTTACCTTGCCATTTACATTAAAGTTTGCATTTTTACTTTACTACAATGACAACCTTTATTTTTACCCACCAAGAACGACTGAGTCGCACATTTAATCGTAGTCAATTCGATTAGACATACTTCAAAGAACGAATTTTTATATAAGAAAAATTTCAGTATTAAATGGCGCCGCTGTTGGCTCTTTTCGTGAAGATTAACGGCTTTCTGTGAGAGACGCGTTGGATTTTGGGATCCGTTCACTCGTGAACGTTATTTTTCGTGTCACAAATTTTCAAAAAATCCAAAAACATTTAAAAATCATAAAAGCATTTCTTTTTCAAAGTTTTGCAACAAAAAGATTTTATTTTTGCGTAAATCTATTTCCTCTATTTCGTTGCTACCTTTTTCTTTTGCAGGTGTATGCGTACTAGATCTTCATCTTATTCTGAGCCCAAGACTTTTGAAGACTTAGATATGGCTGTTGTGCACAACAATAATAACCCACCTCACCTCAACATGAATAATAACAACCATCTTCCTCAACCCGACCTTCGCACGATGGAGGAGCTTTGTCAACCAACAACGAATGGATGTGGATGACCCATTGCGCCGATGCAGATCACGGCTCCAGAGTTTTCGTTGAAGCATTACATGATCCAACAAGTTCAAAATACTTGTCCATTTCACGGATTACCGGATGATGATGGCAACAAACCCCTCGACAAATTCATTACCGTAACTCAAAGCATGAAATTGCCTGATGTTACCATGGATTTTCTTCGCCTTCATCTATTTCCACACACGTTATCCCACCATGCCGAAAAATGGTTTGATCGTCTTCCAAAGAATTCAATTCATATATGGGACAAAATGACTCAACGATTTTTGTCGCGCTACTTTCCACCATCCATGGTTACTAGCCTTCGGAATCAAATCAGTGGTTTCACGCAAGAACCTGAGGAATCGCTTTTCGATGCTTGGGAACGTTATAATGTTTTGATTGATCGATGTACTGATCATAATATGCTCCCCGTCACCTTAATTGATACTTTCTACAACGGTTTAACTTTTCGTGATCGTGATACGATTAATGCAGCCGTCGGTGGCACCTTTATGAAAAGAAGACCCGAGGAGTGTAGAGAGCTTATAGATAACATGACTACTCATCACAAAAATTAGGATTCATCCGCATCTTCAAGGAATAAACCAAGAGTCAATGTTTCTTCTACTTCATCAAACCCCAAGATGACGGAACTCACCCGCATGATGGCCGAAATGAACAAAAATATCCAACTCATGGGTACAAATCAACTACAACAAGTTAAAGCTGCAGCACTTTCTTGTGAGACTTGCGGTGGTCCTCATTCATACATTGATTATCCTTCTACTTATGACAATCCGGAAAACGTGTATGCGGCTCATGGTAACTATTCAACGGAAAGCTATCAAGCCCGACCTCAAGGCGATCGTAACTTGCTAAGTTACCGTTCCAACAACTTTCTTTCACACGGTTTTTCTCCTCAAAACCATAACCCCAACAACTTTAATAGAAGCAATCCAAACCCACCTCGAGCTTCTAATCCCTATCACTCACCCGCTCCCCAAGCTCCACCCATCACTCCACCCACAACTTATAATCATGATGTTGAAACTTTCAAAAGGACCCAAGGAGAGGTAGTTAAGAATCTTCAAAGCCAAATCATCAACTTGAAAGGAGATATCAC
This sequence comes from Glebionis coronaria, assembly GCA_025667525.1. Lineage (NCBI taxonomy): Eukaryota > Viridiplantae > Streptophyta > Magnoliopsida > Asterales > Asteraceae > Glebionis > Glebionis coronaria. The sequence goes on along the minus strand of CM046875.1, from coordinate 469,592,693 downwards.
TAAACAAGGGAATGATATTCGAACCGAGCTTAGACATGATATGCAAACCTCTTTAAGCAATCAAACGAATGATTTAAGGAATATGATGGCTAGTTTCTTTCAAACTAATCAACCCTCTACTTCGGGCTCTCTTCCTTCGAATACAGTCACCAACCCAAGAGCTAATGTGAATGCTATTACTACACGCAGTGGAGAAACTTTAGTAGGACCATCTACCCCTCCCCTAGTTACACCATCTACACCTCCTCCACCACCATTTATCCCGCCTACTTCCACGCCTAGTACTAGTTCTCCATTACCGTCTCCATCTCTTACTGAAGAAGTACCCAAGAAAAACCCTTCACCAACCCCACCATCCACCTCTAAACCTTCTACTTCTCAACCTTCAACATCTCAACCTTCACCTTCTACACCTACACAACCTAAACTTAATATCCCTTATCCTTCTCGGTTAGATAAGTGCAAATTGCTCACTAAAGAGGATGCTCAAGTTACTTCTTTTATGAAACAGATCTCCCAAATGAACTTTAACATTAGCCTCGTTGAAGCACTTGTCCAAATGCCGAAATTTGTGAAAGCATTCAAGGAATTGCTTAGTAAGAAGGAGAAGATGGTCGAGTTTGTTAATACTCGATTGAATGAAAATTTTTTTGCAGTCCTTCTTAAAGAACTTCCGGAAAAACTTGGAGATCCCGGTCGTTTTGTGCTACCATGTACTTTTAACCAAACCGAAGAATTTACTGCCTTAGCCGATCTCGGGGCAAGTATTAACTTGATGCCATTAAGTGTTTGGAAAAAGTTATCATTACCCGATCTTACACCAACTAAGATGACTCTTGAGCTAGCAAATCTAACTCTCGCTTACCCCGTTGGTATTGTCGAAGATGTTTTCGTTAAAGTTGGTACCTTCACTTTTCCGGTTGATTTTGTTGTTGTTGATTATGAAATAGACCCTCGTATTCCGTTAATACTTGGACGGCCATTCTTGAGAACCAGAAAAGCTTTAGTCGATGTTGCCGAAGGTGAATTAATCTTAAGGGTCGGGAATGATCAACAAATTTTTAAGATGGGGAAGATTACAAACAAATACAATGGAAGAGAATCGGCGTATATGATTGACGTGCTTCAAGACGAGCTTGATACAACTACTTGTGAAAGTACAAAGCTTGATGATGCTTTCGTCTACAACAACCCTCTTTTCGAGCCTATATATGATAATCCACTTTTTCAAGAAAATGTTGAAGATTCTGAAGATCCTCTCTCCAATTTGGATGCCCCACCAATATATGATGCTCCACCAATCTATGATGCATATTCTAGTTTCGATGTGGATGATTATGATGATTTTGTTTCAGAGTATAAAGACATGCCAACATATGATGATTTTGATTGATACTCTTTCGAGTGATTCTTCAAATGATGACCTTGTTCCTACTTTTGATGAAAATCATCAACCAACAATGCTTGATCCTACTTTGGATGACTACTCATTTGAGGAAGATTTTGCTACTTTTCTCAATACTTACTTCCCCAATGAGAACGATTCTCCTCTATTGGACTTTGATTATGGTCTTTATCCTCCTTCGAATACTAAGAAACCCGTTTCAAAGGAGAAGAAGCCGGACGACACCGATATCCGTAGTACTTATGTTTTGATACCTCTTTATCCACCTTCTGAGGATGAGATTGTGAGATTTATGAGCGGATCTTCTTCAAGGTCTATTGAGCCTGAGTGTTATTTTCCCCTAAAGGAAAAGGTGTTCGATCGTGATATTGCAATTTTTAAGCCATCTCAGTATCCATCTGATGAAATAAAAGGAATGATTTTTGGAAACAATGGAGATATGCTTGCACTTCATCATACTTTCTACCACCGTGCTCAACAAATGCTTAAGGGAACCTTGCCTACTCTTCTTTGGCTTGCCTTGTTCGCCTTAAGCTTGTGCTATTTGATGGACGAAAACCATGTATTTGATCCCGGTGGATGTTCTTGAAGCTTCTTACCATGCTAATCAAGGTCGAGTCAGGCTCACGACTCGGTGAACAAAAACAAGCGCTTCTCGGGAGGCAACCCGAGTATCTATCCTTTTTATCCATTTTATAATAAGTGTAGGGGAGACCCTAGTATATTTTTGTTATTTTCTTTCTTATCATGTGAAGGGATTCGAGCTTTCAAAGATCCATTCTTGATGACTTTTGACGACCCGTGATTCCATGTACCCGTCTTCCCGGTTCTATCCTAAACTCTTTTGATTCATTATTTTATCATTTATGTTGCAATAGGAATCACTTTAGTTGTCTCTTCCTTAGCAAGATTTAAACAACGTGCACAATGTCCTAAGTGTATGGGAGGTTACTTCCACATGCTTAAACATTGAGGACAATGTTTATATTAAGTATAGGGGGACTTATATCTAAGTTAAGTGGGCTTTTCCATTAACTTGTCCTCATTTTAACCGGAAAATTGATTTTTCGACATTTTTCAAAATTTTTGATCTATTTTGGCCAAGTTGTATTTACCTTTGTTATAGTTATTTTCTTTCTTTGCTAGAATAAATTTTAATAAAGTGGTTTTAATTTTTCAACGTCGTGAATCTTTTTACTCAACCCTAGTTTACTTATCCAAGTTTACTCTAGCTAGTATCCTTAACGTGTTTAAGTCAAGTTTTGCTAGTCTTTTATATAGGGAACTTTAAAACGTGGATGTCTTAACTCTTACGGGTTAAGAACAATAACTTTTCGCAAGTTCCTATAGTTGATCCTAGAAAGTCGTTTATGAAGGGAACTTTAAAATGCAAATTCTAAACATGAAAAAGTCTACGAAGTTGCAAGATCCTATAGATGACTTGAAAACCCAAAACTTTGATTTAATTGGCTAAGCATCCACGAGTCTCATTCCTTGAGATTTTAAATTATGGAGAACGAGAGATGATAGAGTCAATTATAAGTTTGGTAGTCCTTCATGAATTTATGTGAGTTAATTATGAGCTTTTTCTCCCATCACTTGTTAATAAATTTAATTGCAATAAGTAAGGTTGTACGATTTGAAAAGTTACTTAGCGTCTAGCCCAAGATCGTTTAAAAATTGCTCGGTATTAATTATAGTTCATAGCCACGGCATAACTTATTGAAGCAGGATGCGAAGATTGGCGAGTCCGAAAAGGCCCTAACAAGGCATGAGGGCTATATTTTGTTGCTAAAGATCCCAAGTGATGTGAAGAATCATTTATCAAAAATCAATATGAAGGATCGAGACACACGACGAAAAGCAAATACTCCCCTAAATATCATGGAGAAGTCTATCCGAAAAGACCCTAACAAGGTATGAGGATAAATAGATCCAAGTCCTAAAAGGAGGCGAATTGTTGTATATCAAAATCCCAAATAAAGATTGGAGAAAAATGAAGAAGTCGTGGTCCAAGTATGAAGAATCTCTCAAAAACTTCAAGTGAAGAAATTCCAATTATGAAGAGGAGACCATTATTTCATGAACGTCTCTCAAGATGTGAAGTACGAAGTCAATGCCAAATATCGGTCCGAGAAAGGTCTTAAATCGTGAAGCGAGTTATGACAAGATATGAACTTTATGAGGTCCCGAGAAGCAGTTTTAAAAGATTTTGTCCTTTAACTAACTATTGATTAAATCGTCCTACTTTATTTTCGGCCTAAATAAGCAATCAAAATAAGTCAACAATGCATCCTCGTGATCATTCAAGACAACAATAAAATATAAGAGATACACCTAGGAATAAGGGAGTCTAAGTGAATAATTAGGCCACATGAGTTTGTGTTAGTTTGCTAACTTATAATAACAATGGTCTCGTTTTTAAGCTTGGTATGGGGAACGTGAAACTTGAGGGTGATAAACATTCTTGACATCCAAAGCCCTAATGCAAGTCTTCGATCTCTTTACTTGTTTTCTTCTTTTTATTTTCTATCTTTTTAAGTTTCCCTAATATCTTATGTTTAATAAAGGCCAAGGTAGGTTAATTATGATGGAAAATGTAAATCTTGCTTTGTAACTAATGCATTGCATGAGGGCATTGCAATGGTCAAGTGTAGGGGATTTAATAAGTGTGAAAACACTTATCCTTTTACCACTTTATTATAATAATAACCAAGCCAAAACGTGTATTTTATGTTGTAAATGTCGGAATTATGCGTGGTTTGTGTTTTTGTTGTGATTTAGGACCAAAATGTGAAAATGGAAGAAAACACGGGCTTTCACGGGCTTTTATCGAAGAAAAAGACAAAAGACGAAGTCAAAAGATCAAGAGTGTAAAAAGAACGGAAGTCCAAGGCCTATTCTGAAGATTTGTTGTCCCATATATTTGATGATTAAGCAATGAAGAAAGAAAGAAAATAGATGAAGAAGAGATGAATTCCTAGAGAGAGAAAGTAGTGAGAGAAAGTAGAGAGGAGATGATTAACTTGGTGAGATTAGATTAAGAAAAGAAGTTACAAATGACCATCCACCCTCCTAACATGCTAGGAGGGTAGTATATATAGTCCACCCACATGCGGGCTTTAATGGACTATATATTGGGCCGGGCTTGTAGTTTGGACTTTAATTAGTTTAAATCCAAGCCCGTGAATCACGACTAAATAACTACTTATTACAACGTTCTACTAAATATTACAATAGAAACCTATGACCGAACATTCTTGTTTGACTCAATATTTTGAGGCTAACAATCTCCCCCAATGTGAGGTCATTCCTCTTTGATATTTGGATTCCAATGGAGATTTATGAATTTCGTCATAAATGAGTCTTGAACGTGTAACAGTAGTTTTGTTCCTTCATGCTATGATCTTTTGAGCCTTTGTCGTTGTCTTTCGACTTTGTCTTTTAGTCTTGAGATCTTCAAATCATCCTTGACTTGTCATTGCCATCTTGCGATCTTGTGTCTTTGTCCACATGCTCACACTATCAATTGTTGGATAAGTCTTTGGGCATGAATATGTGGTTGTGAATCTTTGACTTTGCTGAGTACACCGTGACGCCACCTTCTCGAGACAAAACATAGACACGGACTGAATGGCTTTGACATTCGTCCTAAATCGGTAGCGTTTTACCTCCGGTCGGTGAAGACCGTTATACGATATTAAATATCGTACCTGTGATCAGGTAGATTCAATTAAGAATCTCCTTGACAGGGTTTCGCGGCAGTACTAGCCGTTCTCTTTACTCGACCGTCTCAAAGCAAGACTGCGAACATAAAGAGTGAATCAATTGGATAGATATCCGCTTGATTAAAGTCGTCAATTCAAATTCCTGGAACAAGTTTGATTCATTAAGAATCTTACCATTGTTGCTTTCCAGTTGACACAAGTTTGATTCATAAGAATCTCACAAGTCACCTACCGTAGCGCTGTTTGATGTTGACGCTAGAAGGATTTCCATTCGTCACTGTGAATATTAATAAATATCACTCTGAATGTTCTGGCAAGACCATAAAGATATTGCGTAGAAACCTGAAACGAGTTTGAATCAATTCAGAATCAAACCACTGTTGCTTTTCAGTTTTACATATGTTCAATTCATAAAGAATCTTGCATATGACCTACCGCAGTGCTGTTTGATGTTAACACTGGAAGGATTTCCACTCATCATTGTGAATACTAAGTAGTATCACTCTGAGTGTTCTAGCAATATCGCAAGGATATAGCGTAGGACTTTCTTGATCTTCATCCGTGTGTCCTAACGAGATTTGATTGATCTCTTGGCTCTAGACTCGATTTGTGCACTTTTAGTGGTCGGAAGCTGGAGCAGATGCCACCTATTCAATATCAACTATCTCGGAGTGAGAAAGTCAATAGAAGTCGTGTTGATCTCCGTGACAATAAAACAAACTTCTTTTGAGAGAAGCCTGAGTAGCTAGGAAAGGGTTGTGCTTCACATCACTGGGTCCATGATGAGTTTGTCTTCATGATGGGTTGACCCGGTTTCTGCCTAAGTTGTATGGAGGGCTTCTTTCTTTACACCCTTTATCCTTACATTTCTTTTTCATTCTTCAACCCCTTCAATGCTTACCAAGACATCATTACTAACACCTTGTTGTGATTGTTCCAGTGCTAGCATCAGTACTTAGTCGGCATTCAGCTACGTTCACATTCTACTCCATCTTTCCTAAGGACTTCTAATAATCTATTGGATTGTCCCTGGGAAGATCCCTCCGGTTCTGGTTGGATCATAGGACTTAAACCTAACCACCCTTTTGACACCAATAACGTCGTGAATTAAAGATGTTGTGGGTATTTGATCGTAACCATGAAAACCACTTTAAATTCTAACAAGGTGTTTGAAAAACATTTAACACCTTGCTAGTTTTGTCGTTTCAGAAATGCTCCCCCTTCACATGTGCATCGATAATCGAAAGTGTTTCGCACATGTAGGTGAGAGTTAAAGTGCTTGAGTCTTATATTAGATCACATTTTAATCACATTTTCTCCCCCTATCTCTAATATATAAAATCTTTTGATATTAGAGATACCAAATTTGATTAAAATATATTTTGAAAAATAGTCTTGAAATCTCCAGGAGAAAGATGTGTTAAGCTTTTGCATGAAGTTGAAATGCTCCCCCTCAAAAATTGATCCAATTGAATTGTCATTATGAGGATATGATCCACATTTCGCTTTTTGAGGATGGGAGTTTGTTGAACACACAATTTTTGAAAGATTTTGAATAATCATTGATAAATTCTTGAAAAAATTATGTTCAACGCTTTTTGAAAAATCCTATTTCTTTTTGTCGAAGAGGTTTTTCTAAAGCATAAACTTGAGTTCACAGACTTTGAATGTCTTGACGAATCCACTCAAGTGTAAGAAGATTTAACTTCTTTTGCTAAGGGTAAGAGCACGAAATCGTACACTCCCCCGTGAATATTGATCCGGGTTGCAATCTGAAAGTGATTACAAGCCATTGTGTTGAGCTCAAAACGTTGAATGTTTTGTGACAAGCTCAACCCAAGATAGATTGCTCTACCCGTTGTTGGAAGTATTGTCCAAAATAGACACTTTCCTTTTGAAAAGATAGAAATGACATGTTTTGAAAAATATTTACAACTTTCATTCGAGCTTTATGTACGCACCCGTGTCGTTATTGAGCGACATTTCTAGGTACGTCCATATTATCGATACTGAAAGACATGTCGAGAAGAATATTTTTGGATTATCAAAGATTTTTTAATTTTGTATTTTGCTTTTTGATTAATATTTACAGGTAGATGTTTGATAGATGAATCAAGCAGGCTTCTTTGCCAGAACCTCCAGTTCTGCTGGAGTCAAACATCTCATACCAATTTGCCTAACTAGATACGCAAACCTCTCTTTCGAAAGAGCTTTTGTAAACAAGTCAGCTAATTGGTAATCAGTTCCAACAAAGTATAATTCAACAATACCTCTTTCAACTTGTTCCTTAATGAAGTGATATCGGACATCAATGTGCTTCGTGCGGGAATGCTGTACCGGATTGCAGGAGATGGCTATGGCAGACTTTGAGTCACAGTACATAGGTACTTTATCAAAGTGGAAGCCATAATCCGTGAGTTGTGTTCTCATCCAAAGAACTTGAGCACAACACGCAGATAGAGACACATACTCCGCTTCGGCTGATGAAAGTGACGTGCAATCCTGCTTCTTGGAAGACCATCCCACAAGCTTGTCTTGACCTAGAAATTGTGCACCACCAGAAGTACTTTTACGTGTATCAAGACACCCTGCATGATCAGAATCTGAATAGGCCGTTAGAAAGAAACCGGTTTCCCTCGGATACCAGAGTCCCATGTGAATGGTATTCTTAAGGTACCGAAAGATCCGTTTAACCTCCTTGAGGTGCTTTTCAGTGGGTCGTGCTTGATATCATGCACAATAACACGTAGCATGATGAATATCAGGTCTGCTTGCTGTCAAGTACATGAGGGACCCGATCATGGAACGATATCTCGTTTGATCTATGGGTAATCCCTCCAAATCAGCATCTAGCGATGTGGTTGATAATGGTGTCCCAACGGGGTCACATGATGTCATACCATGCTTTTTGATTATCTCTTGACAATACTTAGCTTGGTTAATGAAGATACCATTTGGGGATTGGTGAACTTGAATTCCTAGAAAGAATTTTAGTTCGCCCATCATAGACATTTCAATCTGCTGTGCATTACTTTTTCAAACCATTTTGAAAGTTTTGGGTTTGTAGACCCGAAAATAATGTCATCAACATAAATTTGCACAAGCAGAATGTCATCCCCATATGTATAAGTGAACAAAGTTAAATCAATGGAACCTTTTGAGAAACCTTTGGAGACCAGAAATTTCGAGAGTTCGTCGTACCACGCCCTTGGAGCTTGCTTGAGTCCATATAGTGCTTTGTGGAGACGATACACCTTGTCAGGATAATGAGGATTGACGAATCCTTCCGGTTGCGTGACATAAACTTCTTCCTTCAAAGGACCGTTAAGAAACGCCGTCTTGACGTCCATTTGATAGACAATGAATCCCTTATGTGCAGCATAAGCAAGAAAAATCCTGACCGCTTCCATTCGAGCTACTGGTGCAAATGATTCTTCAAAATCAATACCCTCTTTCTGTCCATACCCTTTAGCCACTAGCCTAGATTTATTCTTGATGATCGTGTTCTCTTCATCCATCTTGTTTTTCCAGATCCATCGAAGATTTAATGGTGTTACATCGTATGGTCTGTCAACCAGTTCCCAGACTTTAAGTCTTTCAAACTGTTGAAGTTCATCCGTCATCGATTCAATCCAAGCATGATCAGCCATGGCTTCTTTGATGTTTTTCGGTTCAGCAGTACTCACGGCGAGTGCGAACATACAAACATCGCCATCGGTTTCAAGCTGTCGTCTTGTACGAACGGGCTGTGAAGGGTTTCCAATGACATGAACAAAAGGATGATCTCGGGTCCAATGATGTGTTGAAGGATGTCGTTGATAGAAAGTATGCATATTTGACGGATCAACATGGCGAGTAGAAGACTCTCCAGTTTCGTGTACCGGTGTACCGAATGGGTTGATGAATTCGTCTTCGTCAGATAATGCATTGTCTGCTTGATTTGTGTTCTCTGGAGCAATGACAGTAGTTGTGGATGTTGTAGGATCGATTGTTGAAGTAATATTCTGAGGAGGTAAATCTGCAGCAACCCGTGTTGAAGTAGATGAAGTTGTATCTTGTTGTTGACGATGATCGGTTTCATCATTCTTATCATGAGTGACAGCGGAAGACTTTGATACAACTTGTTTATCCCCCGTGAAATATTCATCATACATTGGTCCATATAACATTTCCAACTCTTCAATTGTCGTGTCGACTGTCATATCAGCTCTAGGAACATTTTCTGGAACCAGCGTTGAACTTGACGGTTCATTGCTGTGGTCTTGAGTTTCGAGTTCCGTGCGGTTGTGAACGGAAGTCGTTTGTCGTTGTGGGTCGGGACTTAAACTGTTTTGTTCAAGTGCCATTTCTTGAGATTCATCAAATCGGATGTGAATTGTCTCGACAATCAATTTTGTTCTTTTGTTGTATACTCTATATCCTTTTGACTGAGTTGCATATCCCACAAGAATACATGCATCACCTTTCTCTTTCATCTTATCCAAATTTTCACCATCTCGAATAATGTAGCAAGTACATCCAAAAACATGAAGGTGTTTGAGTGAAGGTTTTCGATCATGAATTATGTGATATGGTGTCTTTTCATGTCTTGGGATAATTAAGGATCGGTTTTGTGTGTAGCATGCGGTTGACACGGCTTCGGCCCAAAAATATAGTGGAAGTTTTGAAGCGGATAATAATGTTCGAGCAGCTTCAACCAAAGTACGGTTTCGTCTTTCAACAACGCCGTTTTGTTCGGGTGTTCGAGCAATAGATGTTTCATGTTCAATCCCTTCGGCTTCAAAATACTTTCTCAGATTTGAATTCAAAAATTCTGTACCTCTGTCAGTACGAACCACTTTAACTTGAGCTTGAAGACCACGTTGTATCAGTTTAAGAAAGCTGATGAGAACATCAGATGTTTCATCCTTGGACCTCAAGAAGCGAGTCCATGTGTACCTTGAGTAATCATCGACAATTACCAGAATATATTTCTTTCCATTGATACTCTGAACACGCATGGGACCACACAGATCCATGTGAAGAAGATCTAACCGTCCTTTAGAGCTTGGTGTTGTCTTTGTTTTGAAGCTACTTCGTTTAGCTTTACAAAGTTCACAAGAAGAACAAAGATGATCTTTGATGAATTTCAAGCTTGGAAGGCCTCTCACAATATCTTTCTTGGAAAGCAAGTTAATGGTATCAAAGTTGAGATGAGAAAGACGTTGATGCCATAACCATGCCTGAGTCGTTGAAGCTTTAGCCATGAAGCAAATTGGAGTTGATGAAGTTGTGTCTTGAAGTGAAATTGTGTAAAGATCAGTACCCCGTGTACCGGTAAGTAAGTCATTCCCATCATAATCACGAACAAAACATGTCTTCTTTCTGAAAGCAACTTCCAAATCCGCATCACAGAATTGACCAACCGAGAAAAGATTGTGATTGAGCCCTTCGACGTAGTATACCCTTTTAATCGTGATATTCCCCTGAACCAAATCTCCATATCCTAGGATCGGTGCAAATTGATCATTTCCGAATCGGACCGTACCCAGGAACTTCTCCACGAAGTTAATTAGAAGCTTGAGATTCCCCGTCATGTGCTTCGTGCATCCGGAGTCCATTATGAAGAGAATTATTTGTATCACCTGCAGAAGAGTTAGAACACGATGGAGCATTTGCTAAATTGGATACCACAGTAGTTGTGATAGTAGAATCATTAGTGTCCTTATCAACATTTAAAGGCAAACTAACACTCGTTTTCACATTTTCTATCCTAACTTTAGGCATCCATTTATATCCGGGAGGACATTGATTAGCAAACCACCATTTCCAAGACTTACTGGCAGACTCATATAATTCCTTAATTTTGCTTCTAGGATTCTTAGTGGTGGAGTCTGATGCATTACTTTTCTTAGTGGGGGTTGCACCAGAATGGTTCACTTTGCGTTTGGGTTTACTAGCTCTAATAGGCATTGCAACTTGCTTCTTAGGTCTAGTATCTACGCCTTTGACTTTATTTATAGCACACATAGAATGATTCGCATTAGCACACTTGCCACATTTGACACAAACAAATTTCACATTCATAGCATTCAAAGTTGAATCATTCAAATCGTCATGACACGCGATTACAGACGTTTTATTCTTAGAAACATTGAAAATCCTAGGGTGTTCTTCTACTTGCTTCATCTTCCCTTGATTCTTGTGTTTCCAGACCTTATCATTCTCTTGAGTGCTCTTAAGCTGAGGCCGGCTAACACTAGTAGTGGAGACTATTCCTGTAGTAGAAGACACACGAATATTAGTGTTTCTAGAAGTCTGAGGCGAGTGATTATCTTTGTTTGTGGGCTTAGTGGGCATTCTATACATCCCTGGTTTAATCACATTATTGTGCTTAACGCTTGGTGCTATAGGATTCCTTATGGGTTGAGCTTGTGGTAACCTTTCCTTTCCATCCATCTTGGGGGCAAACACAGGTTTTGCAAACGAGGAATTAGATAAAGCAGATGGTTTTCCCAAGATAGAGGATCTATTCTCTTTAGAGGCATTGGGTTGTCTAACAACATTTTTCTTAATGCTAGGTTCCACAATTTTCCCACCCATTTTAGCAATAAGTTTCTGCAACTCAGCTATCGCTCTGTCCCTGTCTTGTAATTGAGCTTTCAACCCTTTAATTTCCAAATTCTGTTCATTCATTTCTCGAAATGTTTGCGAAAGTTTTTCTTGCAATTTATTATCATGTGGAAAACGACCAACATCTTTTTGCAAAGCAAGTTCAAGTGAATGACAATGTTTTTGAAGGAAATCAGTTTTGTGTTGAAGTAACTCAAAAGCCTTTTTGTCAACATTTTCTTTACGTTTCGAAAGCTCAATTTCAAGACGTTCACATTCTTTGAGCTTATCAAGATATTGGCATGCAACTTCAGAATATTCATCAATATCGGCACAAGATGTAAAATAAGCACACATAATATCTTTAGAAACGCATTCTTGCAAGAGTAAATCATATTCATCAGAGAAAACGGATTTGTCCATTTGAAGATCATCAATTGCTTTCTCAAGAGACTCAACATATTGTAAATCATCAAACATTTCAGACCGAATTAAGCTTTCGAATTTAAGAACATTTTCTTTTAGTGTGGCCGCGTTCGGTATTAAGATTTGTTTGACAAGCACAGTTATGTCTTGAGGAATTGGTTTCTTCCACTCGTCATTTTGTCGTTGTTTCCAATCATTATCAATAATGGACTTAATATTATCTATGTAATGAGTAAGAAACCCAAATATCTGCCTACTCTTGCTTTTAGAAGCATCTAGGGGCAAGTAGTTGATGAACTTAGAAACGTTTGTTTTCTTAGTGGCAAACGCTTTCTTCCATTGAATTCTCTTTTGCCTGCATTCTAAAAATACTTCCTCACGAGATTTCTGAGTTTGTTTGTGGAACAGACCATAAAGACTATTCTCATAAGCATAATTATATGGTTTCACAAACTCCTTATTAACTGATGGTTGACTATCAGCATCCCAAAGGGCAGTCTCTTCACTATTGGCACTTAGAGGCATGCAATCAAGATCTGTCCTTTCAGTCTCATCAAGATAAAGATACGGGTTCGCAGCTTGAGCTTTGGCAAGGTACTCAGGACTTGCAAAGCTAGCTTGACCCTTAAACATCGATGGAGGTGCTAGCATTCTTACGGATTGAATAGAATCATGCGTTTTATAAACAACGTTCTTCAAAAAGTCAACTTGTGCTTCTAGTTTCGTAACTTTTTCGGTTTCTTTATCATATCTACTTTTGAAGTCTTGTTTTAACGCATCTACTTTTAGCAGAATCAGTAGTGGTCATAGAGAGCTTTTGTTCAAGTTCATTAACTTTGGTATTGGCAAGGTACGTTTTTTGACGTTCATCCATTAAGAAAACATTATATTGACGCTTCTCTTTAGCTAATAACTCAAGAGTGGTATTATATTTGTTTTCAAAATCGTCCTTTTGACTTTTTAATGCACTTCCCTTGTACCCCTCAAGCTCTTTGGTTTTCTGAAGGAGCTCATCTCTATAGCTTTCAGTCATCTCAGTAGATTTGATAAGAGCAGCTTTGCATTCTTCAAAACTTTGAGTGAGCGTAGCGTTTGCCTTCTTTAATTGCTTTTGACTCTTTTTATTTTCAGTGACATCTTTTTGTAAAGTAGCAATTAAATTAGCAAGCGCAATACGTTCCTCTTCATCATATTCATTTGCATGTTGATCATCCTCATACTCATTATTGCACATGTCTGATGAATCGGGTGTGGTATTACTATCAACCGTTTCCATCATACACGTGTCATTAATGGCATTGGGTAGATCACTATGCTCAGGAATATCACCAAACACATTATATTCATCAGTAGTGTGTACCTTATCGATTGGTTCAGTGTCAAAGATAGGACCATTGTCATCTTCAGTGACTTTGAGAACTTCTTCAACATGTGCCATGTACGAGTAATGTTCTTCTAATTCCTGGTCGGAGGCTTCATCATCAGTGTCATCAAGCATAGCTCCTTCCTCAGCTGACAGTTTGACCCCTGCTTCCATCTTTTTGCATAGCAACATCTTTTCCTTGTGATAGCTGGAGTCTCTAACCCTTTTGGGCTTCCTGCATTCCTTTGCCATATGCCCAAAACCTTGGCAATTAAAACATTGAATCCCGCTTTGCTGAACCACTTGACTTCCAACCGTTTCCCTATTCCCAGTAGCAGCAGCAATCCTCTGAGTATCATACTTTGCAGTTTGTCGATCATATCTTGCAGAACCCTCAACATGCGTTGGATTATGTCGATCATACCTAGAAGGACTTTCACCACGTCGACGTGTGTCATACCTTGGAGGACTCGCAACATATCGGTTCTTTGTGTTAGATGATGTTCGAAGATTGTTGTTGGTGGGTTTGTAGATCTTCTGGTAAGTCTTCATAATGAAAGCAATTTGTTGTTTCATCTCACGATTCTTCTGAGCTTGATCTTCATCACTATCTTCTGCTGAAGATGACTCAGATGGTGGTGAAGGTGCTCTTGGTGCTTTGCCGCGTGATCTTGTGGATGATGAAGACTTGGATGATGTGGAATATCGTGGTGAGGATGATGGGCTAGAGTATGGCTTAGGAGCATGAGATCGATGATCTTGGACATTTTGAGTGGTAGTTAATAAAGCAAGTGGATTAGCCGTCTTTGCCACTCGTTCAGCTCGAATCTCATTTGCTTCATGCTGAAATTGTTTCAAGATATCAAAGAGAGTGTGATAGTTTACCTTGTCTAACTGCTTCTGTTGTTTCACCAAAGTGACAAAACGTGTCCACTCTGGTTGGAGTTGTTGTAGAAATTGCACATTGACTTGCATGGTGGAGACTTCCAAGTTGTTGCTTGTCATATCATTCATCATCTTGTAAAATCTTGAATAATAGGACTCAATTGATTCTCCATCCAATGCAGTAAACTTACCAAAGTTCCAAAACAAGTTTGTTTTGACATCTTGCTTGTTGAGAGACTCTCCTTGTTGCAAGCGTTCAATGGCCGTCCACATTTCTTGTGCTGTAGGACATGCATCGACTGTGGAATAAATATCATCTCCAATTCCACTTAGGATCATATAGATCGCTTCTTTTTCTGCATCATGCCAAGCACGTTTCTCGGGTGTAAGGTCAGATAAAGTTTCCTTTTTCTTTGTTGCAGGTACTTCTGGACATGTGTCTGTGGCTGGTGTATAAGGAACATCAATTTCAGAAAAGACATATGGGCCATTGTTAATACATTGTCTCAAGGCATCACCATTAGGTCTTGTATCAAGATAGCGAAGAAAGCGTGATTGCCATTGAGCATATCGACCAGCCACAAGCATTGGTGGTCTCTCTTTATTACCCGCGACCATGATGTTGTTGTTCGTCACACGATATTCTGCAGTAGAATCCATCTCAATATTCTCTGAAATGATGAAGTGAATATGGATCTTAAGTAGATTTGTTGTGATTGTTGTTGTGGTTTAAATTCCGAAAATTGCAATTTTTCTCCAGGCCGACAATAAATTCTCCAGTCCGACTAAAACGGTAGTCCAAAAATTTTGTAATCGCCAAAATTTGAAATCGAGCTAGAAATGTCCTAAAACTAGTATGGAAAAAATTTGAATTTACTTGACGAAAATTTTTTAACTTTTTTTTTTATTTTTTTTTTATTTTTTTTTTTTGATCTTCGTGGAAACGATATTCTGAAACTAGTCTAGATGGTGGCTAAGTCTAAAAAATACTCAAACAAAATTTAGCAAAAACACATCATCGGAATAACCAATCGGAATGTCATCGGAATAACCAATCGGAATGTCAATCTGAATCACCAATCGGAATGTCAATCTGAATCACCAATCGGAATGTCAATCTGAATCACCAATCGGAATGACAATCTGAATCACCAATCGGAATGTCAATCTGAATCACCAATCGGAATGTCAATCTGAATCACCAATCGGAATGTCAATCTGAATCACCAATCGGAATGACAATCTGAATCACCAATCAGAATGTTAATCTGAATCACCAATCGGAATGCCAATCTGAATCACCAATCGGAATGAGTTAATCGGAAAGCACCAATCGGAATGCCAATCTGAATCACCAATCGGAATGTCAATCTGAATCACTAAACCCTTTTCAGATTACACCAATCGGAATGTATCCCCCTTTTCTCGGACAAAACTCAACCAATACGTGATTTTAAGCCAAAAAATGATAAAAAAACCCAAAAATTTTGTGTTTTTAGCCAAAGTAAATATACCAAATCACTACTACAACTATGTATAAGATGTAGATGATTAAGTAAAGCACGGAAAACACAAAAAAATTTGAATCCGAGATGATTTATGGATTAAATCATTCGAATCAAATATAATAACACCAACCAATCACAAATCTACCCCGTGGCGATTGATACCAAATGTTGTCCCATATATTTGATGATTAAGCAATGAAGAAAGAAAGAAAATAGATGAAGAAGAGATGAATTCCTAGAGAGAGAAAGTAGTGAGAGAAAGTAGAGAGGAGATGATTAACTTGGTGAGATTAGATTAAGAAAAGAAGTTACAAATGACCATCCACCCTCCTAACATGCTAGGAGGGTAGTATATATAGTCCACCCACATGCGGGCTTTAATGGACTATATATTGGGCCGGGCTTGTAGTTTGGACTTTAATTAGTTTAAATCCAAGCCCGTGAATCACGACTAAATAACTACTTATTACAACGTTCTACTAAATATTACAATAGAAACCTATGACCGAACATTCTTGTTTGACTCAATATTTTGAGGCTAACAAGATTTATCGAAGAAAAAGTCTAAAGACGGAAGTTTAATGAAGTCTAAGAACCAAGTCTAATAAAAGAAGAAAATTATAAGACGAGTTCAATTTATATCGACAAATCCCAAGACAACGTCAAGAAAGTCGAAGAATTTAAAAGACGAAAAGACGAGAAGGAAGAAGAAAGCATCAACACATTTAATATCCCCTATAAATAGAATCCTTAACCTCATTTTGTGAGGTGTTAGCTAATTTGACACATTAGTCTTTCCAATTTATTTTTCATGCACTTTAATATTGTCATTTAAATTCTTGTCTTTAATTTCAAGTAAGTCTTTAATATTGTGTTATTGAATCTTTATCTTTAATCAAGTTTTTAATTAATCTCTCATTCTACCTTTCTTGTTTTGCTTAATCTTATTGCTTATTTGGTCATTGTCATGATTAATTGATTGTTCCTTATGATTTTGTGTGTTTGATTGTCTTAGCTTATTGTTCTTATATCTTTTTATTGATTTTCTTAATCTTAATCTAATATTTTTAAAAGTTATTTTATAAAAAGTTGATTTTAAATATTTTAATTATTTAGTGTTTTTAAAAGTTTTTAAATTTTGGCTTATTTGCTTTTTCTTAAAGTTAATTTGGTTAAGTTTTTAGATAAGTGCTTATTTGGTTTTTAGCTTATTTTTAGTTTTTGCTTATTTTTTATCTAATTCCGGTTATGTTAAAACCCTAGCTTCCCGACTTAGATACAGTTTCAGTTTATTCCGACTTACATAGCAATCTCCTTTCCTGAATTAGGTTGAGCATAACAGCATTTCGAATTAGTTCAAGAATCTGCAATCTGAATTGAGTATAAACCCTGGATTCCGAATTATGTTCAGAATCGTGGATTCCGAACTAGGTGAGAACAATACATTCCGAATTAGGTGTTGTTTCTGCTTTCCGAATTATGTACGTGATTGTGGATTCCGAAATATGTACGTGATTGTAGATTCTGAACTGTGTACATGATAGAGGATTCCGAACTAGTTGTTTAATGCACATTCCGAACTAGGTCTAGCACTCCATTCCGAATTAGGTATAGGATTTATATCCCGAACTAGGTTACATTTTCGCGGATTCCGAATTAGATTGTAGACGTGCATTCCGAATTAGGTATAGGATTTATATTCCGAACTAGGTTCTTGACACGGATTCCGAATTAGGTTGGTCATCACACATTCCGAATTAGGTTGGGTTTTAGTGTATTCCGACTTTGGTTTGGTTCCTTGTTTCCTGTTTAGTTTTAAATTGTTATTTTTCCCGTCAATTTTCTTAAACTTAATTTTAATTGTTTTATCTTAAATTTATTTAAAGTTTGTATTTTTATTTAGTTTTCAAATTTACATTTTTTTAGGTTTTAATTTTTCGTCATTTAATTAATTTACTTTTAAAGTCTTAATTTTCGCCATTTACTTTTTAATCATTTTTAGCCTTATTTACCTTGCCATTTTTGCATTTTTACTTTACTACAACGACAACCTTTATTTTTACCCACCAAGAACGACTGAGTCGCACATTTAACCGTAGTCAATTCGATTAGACATACTTCAAAGAAGAAATTTTTATATAAGAAAAATTCTAGCATTAATGTCTTTAAGTAATCTTCGACTTCCTTGACAATGTCTCTGACTTGAACATCGTTGTGGTTGCTCACATAGGTCAGAACCTCTGTGAGACTTCCAATACTTGCCTGTCACCTCGGCACAGGCAAGTTGACGATACTTAGCGTATTTGTGCTTAAATCTATGATAGAGGGAATCCTAACAGTCTTAGATTCCCAACACATGGAGTTGAGATCTTTGTTTTTCTTCATCAACAATTTGTTACAATATGCATTTAAGATATTTATAAAAATGATCTGAAATGTTATATAAATAAAAGGGCCAAGATGTAATGAAAGTGGCTATATAAAGTTGATAAGGACGAATTTTTTAGTTTTTTCGTAACATTATTTTACACAATATTTGATCAAGAAGACATGCACTACAAAAGAAGATGAATTGTTATGTAAATTAAAAAATAGATTGCCTAAGTTATATTGAAGTATACACTTCATAGCACGTAAAGTTGTTAATCCCTGTTAATTTTTAATTCATGGTGATTCATAGCAGATAGTAATAGTGTCCTGGTGATTGTAGATGATGAATAAGGTGGTTGATTAGTATAAAAAGCAAGTTCAACACTTGTTTCTCCAACAAAGGAGGCTTCAAGGCTAAAAAGTGCTCATTTATGTTTTAAATCTAAATAAGTCTTGCATGCTCAATTCTAGTTCCATAGTGTAATATTGCGTGAATTTGCCTGCTACTTGATCTAATTGACCTGTCTGTGTAGTTTGAATAGATTGTAGCTCTTATCTCCTAGCTTAATTCTGTTTAGTCTGCATAAATTTTGCTTTATAGATTAAGTGTTGTTTGGTATAGCTGTGATCTTTTGACTCTGTTAGTATATTGGTGAAATTCTTGTTTGCAGTTACTTAGTATCTTATAGAAAACACTTGTACCAAGTTTCATAGTCAATACATAAGTCAAACAAGCAAATGACCTTTAAATTGTTTGGGTCACTCTAGTATACTCAAAACAGCCAAATTTAATCCACTAGAACTTCTTCATTTCTGTGAGTTAGACTGAGTTTCTAGTGTTTTGAGTAGCTGAATATATGAACTTTAAGAAACTGTAAAGCATTGAGCTTGTAGTTCACTGTAGAATAAGCCCTTTAAGCACAAAAGTCTCTGTGATAAAAGTGCTTATTTGCCCTAAGATTTTATTTTCCCACTTATCTACTTCATAAAACTGGCTATTTTCTTTTACAATTCTGTTAAAAAAGTGTTAAAAATAAGTTCTAGTTTAAGTCAACTTTTGGTCAACAAAAGTAAACGAAAGTCAACATAAGCCAGTTTTAGGTTATTTCAATTTCCGGCTTATTCTGTTGATGAATTTTGAAATTTCTTCGACATGTCTTAATATTTTGAGCTTCTAAATGTTTCCTTTGAGTTATATACAAAGTTCTTATTCCAAAGTGCTTATCTTTTAAAAAGTGCTTATTTGAAAAAGCTAAAATCTGTTTTAGACCATTACAACTTATTTCCTTTTACATGTCTAGCTTATTCTTAATTCTGAGTCTTTTGAAATTGGTCTCAGCTCATTTGGTCCAGTAAAATTTCTTAATAATTGCACTTTGGTCCCTGGAGTTATTAAACTTGTTTACTTTCTATTAATTAGTTCAAGTTTGTTAGGGTTTGCTGTTTAGTCCTCATAATTTGTTAAGGTTGTTATATTTTGTTACAAGTTTGGTTAGTTGGTTAATTTTGGCATTTAGTTTCATAATTTTACATTTTCAGTTCTTATAGTTTACTAGTTTACATAATTAGTACTTGTACTTTCTAGACTTTACATTTTGGCATTTAATGCTTGTTTGTGCTTAGCTTACTTGTACTTTGTGCTTATTTGGATTATGTGCAATGTGTTTTTAGTGTAATACGTATACATAGGTGATAATATTTTTATCTTTTGACTACTTTGTGACAATTAGACATAGATTACCAAAATTCTATTATTTCAACCAAAAACAATTGTGTGACTTAATTGATATCGATTAATCAATTCGTAAAAACACCGAGAGAAAAACGAAGTTAAAAAACGAAATATTAAATGGCACCGCTGCCGGGGAAATTGAATTGCTTGGAGATTGACGGTTGATTGAGAGTTACATATTGGATTTTGGGATCCGTTCACTTGCGGACGTTCCTTTTTGTTAAATAAAAAACGTAAAAAATTAAAAAAAATAAAAAATATAAAAATATAAAAAATAAAAAATCATAAAAATCAATTCTTTCCTAAGAACTGAACCAAAAAAAGTAATCTTTTTCCTAAAAGATTACACCAAAAATATATTGTATATATTGTTTTCAATCATTTTTACATACATATTATATTTTCCTTAAAAAATAACAAAAATACAAAAATATCTTCCTTTATAGTATTATATGTAAATAAGTATACGTAGATACGAATTTTAGTACAAACTATTCCATAAGTATTGCCTTGGCAATACACCGTATTTGGAGGTGTTCCGGTCCCATATACGTGTATCGATCAAAGAAAATAAAGGAAAAAATAGATAAATACTTTCAATAAGCAAGAATTCGATAAATACGAACTATACGGTGAATAGAAAGGCGGCTTTGCTATAAAATGCAAGCCTAAGGGAAGCTAGGTACTTAAGTGCTTTGCGCCACCTCATTCCCCCCGTTCACTTGTGAGTGTTTTGAGAAGGAAGGCTTGTTGAGGGTTTTTCCGCCCAAGTAGTATTAAATATCTATATATTTTCTTGTGGATTTCCATATTGAACCTCGAAGGAGATAATTTTTTCTCTTTCAAAGTCGACCGAGAGCTCCTCTCTTATTCCTCGTGTTTAGTTGTATGCGCACTCGAGCGCGTACACACATACCGAATGGTGTACCTCATCCTCCCAAGAGGAAGAATAATAACAAATCCGTCCATCAACCGGATCACGAGCATCGCGCTTTCGACAACTTAAACGAAGCCATGGATCAACGTCCATGGATCGAGATTCTCGAATCCAACGTGGATGGGAATGCGGATGCCATAGTCATTCCCGAGATAGCCGCTAATAATTTTGAACTTAAGACATGTGTGATACAAATGGTTTTAATATGGAGATTCTACGTATTTGTCGTTGTTTCGTCTCGATTCAATTCGAATTGATTAAGGTTTAGAGTGGAGCTCAATCGTTTTTGGTGAATAAAAGAAGGTTTGGTTATCTATTTCTACTTAAAAGGTAAATGCAAACGGTAATAAAAATAAGCCAAAAACAAATAACTAATAATAAATGAGTAAAACAAATAATAAAACGTAAATTAAAACAATACAATTAATTAAAATAAAATTAAAAGAGGAAATTAACTTTCGACTTGAAAATAAAATTTACTTAATGAAAAGGGAGAAAATAAAACTATGAGGGTACTTTAAAACTAAACGAGACAAAAACTAAAGCGGGCACTAAATAAAAGTCAAAACTTAACGATAACGGAACAAAAATCGGAACAATTTTCAGATTAAACTAAACGATTACGAAACAAATACTAAGTAATAAGCAAGCTACCAAGCAAGTAGCTCAAGCACCAAGGCACACACCTTTTTTTTGGCGCCAAACGTAGCAAACAGGCAGGCATGTATGTCAAAATTTCATGTATAAGTCGGAATATGTGATTCCTGAACTTGTTTGGAATATTTTTTTATATAAGTCGGAATGTGCAACTTGCATGTTATTCGGAATATAAATTTCCCACCTTATTCGGAATGGGAGTTTGCACACAATTCGGGAAAAGTAAGTTTACACTTAATTCAGATTAGGCAATCTGCATGTAATTCGGGAAATGAGCTTGTACTTAATTCGGGAAAAGTGGACTACTGCACCTAATTCGGGAAAAGTGAAGATGCATATATGTCGGGAAATTAGGGTTTTAAAAACCCGAATTAGATACAAATAAGCAAAAATAAAATAAGCTAAAACCCAAATAAGCACTTAGCTAAAAGTTTAACCAAAATGATTTTAAGAAAAAGCAAATAAGACAAAATTCAAAAACTTTTAAAAACACAAAATAATAAAAATATTTAAAATCAACTTTTTATAAAATAACTTTTAAAAACACTTAATTTTAAATTAAAATAAGCACACAATAAGCTATAAGAACAATAAGCTAAACAATCAAACACATAAAATCATAAGGAACAATCAAACAAGCATAACAATAAGCAAATAAGCATAAGGATTAAGCAACCAAGAAAGGTAGAATGAGAGATTAAGGAAAAGCTTGATTAAAGATAAAGATTCAACAACAAAATTAAAATCTTACTTGAAATTAAAGACTTGAAATTAATGACAATAAAGTAAATTGACAATATGAAAGTGCATGAAATAAAGTAGAGAGCTAAGTTGTCAATTTAGCTAACACCTCCTAATGTGTCATTAGGAGGGTATTTATAGGAGGATTAACATGTGTTGATGTCTTCTTCTTTCTTCTCGTCTTTTCGTCTTTTAAATTTTTCGACTCTCTTCACGTTGTCTTGGGATTTGTCGATATAAATTGAACTCATCTTATAATTTTCTTCTTTTATTAGACTTGGTTCTTCGACTTCATTAAACTTCCGTCTTTAGACTTTTTCTTCGATAAATCTTCAAAATAGGCCTTGGACTTCCTTTCTTTTTGCACTCTTGATCTTTTGACTTCGTCTTTTGTCTTTTTCTTTGATAAAAGCCTGTGAAAGCCCATGTTTTCTCCCCTTTTCACATTTTGGTCCTAAAACGCAATAAAAACACAAACCACGCATAATTCCGACATTTATGACATTAAATACACATTTTGGCTTGGTTATTATTATAATTAAGTGGTAAAAGGAAAAGTGTTTTCACACTTATTAAATCCCCTACACTTGACCATTGCAATGCCCTCATGCAATGCATTAGTTACAAAGAAAGATTTACATTTTCCATCATAATTAACCCACCTTGGCCTTTATTAAACATAAGACATTAAGGGAACTTTAAAGAGATAGAAAATTATAAAATATTTGAAGGAAGAAAATAAGTAAAGAAATCAAAGACTTACATTAGGGCTTTGGCATGTCATGAATGTTTATAACCCTCAAGTTTCACGTTTGCAACACCAAGCTTATAAACGAGATCATTGTTATTATAAGTTACTAAACTAACACAAACTCATGTGGCCCAATTATTCACTTAGACTCCCTTATTCCTAGGTGTATCTCTTATATTTTATGATTGTCTTGAATGATCACGACGATGTATTGTTTGACTTATTTTGATAGTTTATTAAGGCCGAAAATAAAGTGGGACGATTTAATCAATAGTTAGCTAAATGACAAAATCTTTCAAAACTGCTTCTCGGGATCTCTTAAAGTTCATATCTTGGCATAACTCGCTTCACGATTTGTGACCTTTCTCGGACCGATATTTGGCAGCGACTTTATACTTCAAATCTTGAGAGACGTTCTTGAAATAATGGTCTTTAATATGGAGATTTTGCGTATTTGTCGTTGTTTCGTCTCGATTCAATTCGAATTGATTAAGGGTTAAAGTGGAGCTCAATCGTTTTTGGTGAATAAAAGAAGGTTTGGTTATCTATTTCTACTTAAAAAGTAAATGCAAAAAGTAATAAAAATAAGCCAAAAACAAATAACTAATAATAAAGGAGCAAAACAAATAATAAAACGTAAATTAAAACAAAACAATTAATAAAAATAAAACTAAAAGAGGAAATTAACTTTCGACTTGAAAATAAAATTTACTTAATGAAAACGGAGAAAATAAAACTATGAGGGTACTTTAAAACTAAACGAGACAAAAACTAAAGCGGGCACTAAATAAAAGTCAAAACTTAAACTTTACGAAAAGATACTAATACTAAAAATTGACGGAAAATATAACTAAAATACGTGACTTTCAGAATAAAAATCGGAACAACTTTCAGATTAAACTAAACGATAACGGAACAAATACTAACTAATAAGCAAGATACCAAGCAACTAGCTCAAGCACCCAGGCACACACCTTTTTTGGCGCCAAACGTAGCAAACAGGCAGGCATGTATGTCAAAATTTCATGTATAAGTTGGAATATGTGATTCATGACCTTGTTCGGAATATTTTTTTATATAAGTCGAAATGTGCAACTTGCATGTTATTTAGAATATAACTTTCCCACCTTATTCGGAAAGGGAGTTTGCACACAATTCGGGAAAAGTAAGTTTACACTTAATTCGGATTAGGCAATCTGCATGTAATTCGGGAAATGAGCACGTACTTAATTCGGGAAAAGTGGACTACTGCACCTAATTCGGGAAAAGTGAAGATGCATATAAGTCGAAATTAAGGTTTTAAAAACCCGAATTAGATACAAATAAGCAAAACTAAAATAAGCTAAAACCCAAATAAGCACTTATCTAAAAGTTTAACCAAAATGATTTTAAGAAAAAGCAAATAAGCCATAAATTAAAAACTTTTAAAAACACTAAATAATAAAAATATTTAAAATCAACTTTTTATAAAATAACTTTTAAAAACACTTAATTAAAATTAAAATAAGCACACAATAAGCTATAAAAACAATAAGCTAAACAATCAAACACAGAAAATCATAAAGAACAATCAAATAAGCATAACAATAAGCAAATAAGCACAAGGATTAAGCAAACAAGAAAGGTAGAATGATAGGTTAAGGAAAAGCTTGATTAAAGATAAAGATTCAACAACAAAATTAAAATCTTACTTGAAATTAAAGACTTGAAATTAAAGACAATAAAGTAAATTGACAATATGAAAGTGCATGAAATAAAGTGGAGAGCTAAGTTGTCAATTTAGCTAACACCTCCTAATGTGTCATTAGGAGGGTATTTATAGGAGGATTAACATGTGTTGACGCCTTCTTCTTTCTTCTCGTCTTTTCGTCTTTTAAATTCTTCGACTCTCTTCACGTTGTCTTGGGATTTGTAGATATAAATTGAACTCGTCTTATAACTTTCTTCTTTTATTAGACTTGGTTCTTCGACTTCATTAAACTTCCATCTTTAGACTTTTTCTTCGATAAATCTTCATAATAGGCCTTGGACTTCCGTTGTTTTTGCACTCTTGATCTTTTGACTTCGTCTTTTGTCATTTTCTTCGATAAGAGCCGTGAAAGCCCATGTTTTCTTCCCTTTTCACATTTTGGTCCTAAAACGCAATAAAAACACAAACCACGCATAATTCCGACATTTACGACATTAGATACACGTTTTGGCTTGGTTATTATTATAATTAAGTGGTAAAAGGATAAGTGTTTTCACACTTATTAAATCCCCTACACTTGATCATTGCAATGCCCTCATGTAATGCATTAGTTACAAAGCAAGATTTACATTTTATATCATAATTAACCCACCTTGGCCTTTATTAAACATAAGACAATAAGGAAACTTTAAAGAGATAGAAAATTATAAAATATTTGAAGGAAGAAAATAAGTAAAGAAATCAAAGACTTACATTAGGGCTTTGGCATGTCATGAATGTTTATCACCCTCAAGTTTCACGTTCCCCACACCAAGCTTATAAACGATATCATTCTTATTATAAGTTAGTAAACTAACACAAACTCATGTGGCCCAATTATTCACTTAGACTCCCTTATTCCTAGGTGTATCTCTTATATTTTATGATTGTCTTGAATAATCATGAGGATGCATTGTTTGACTTATTTCGATAGTTTATTAAGCCGAAAATAAAGTGGGACGAGATAATCAATAGTTAGCTAAAGGACAAAATCTTTTAAAACTGCTTCTCGGGACCTCTTTAAGTTCATATCTTGGCATAACTCGCTTCACGATTTGAGACCTTTCTCGGACCGATATTTGGCAGCGACTTCATACTTCAAATCTTGAGAGACGTTCTTGAAATAGTGGTCTTCTCTTCATAATAGGAATTTCTTCACTTGAAGTTTTTGAGAGATTCTTCATACTTGGACCACGACTTCTTCATTTTTCTCCAATATTTATTTTGGATTTTGATATACAACGATCCGCCTCCTTTTAGGACTTGAATCTATTTATCCTCATGCCTTGCTAGGGCCTTTTCGGATAGACTTCTTCATGATCTTTTGGGGAGTATTTGCTTTTTTTCGTGTGTCTCGATCCTTCATATTGATTTTTGATAAATGATTCTTCACATCACTTGGGATCTTTAGCAACAAAATGTAGCCCTCATGCCTTGTTAGGGCCTTTTCGGACTCGCCAATCTTCGCATCCCTCTTCAATAAGTTATGCCTTGGCTATGAACTCTAATTAATACCGAGCAACTTTTAAACGATCTTGTGCTAGAGCTAAGTAACTTTTCAAATCATACGTCCTTATTTATTGCAATTAAATTTATTAGCAAGCGATGGGAGAAAAAGCTCATAATCAACTCACATAAATTCATGAAAGAATACCAAACTTATAATTGACTCAATCATCTCTCGTTCTCCACAATTTAAAATCTCAAGGAATGAGACTCGTGGATGCTTAGCCAATTAAATCAAAGTTTTTGGTTTTCAAGTCATCTATAGGATCTTGCAACTTCTTAGACTTTTTCAAGTTTAGAATTCGCATTTTAAAGTTCCCTTGATAAACGACTTTCTAGGATCAATTATAGGAACTTGTGAAAAGTTCTTGTTCTTAACCCGTAAGAGTTAAGACTTTCGCGTTTTAAATTTCCCTATATAAAAGCTTAGCAAAACTTGACTTAAACACATTAAGGATACTAGCTAGAGTAAACTTAGATAAGTAAACTCGGGTTGAGTCAAAAGATTCATGACGTTTGAAAAATTAAAACCACTTTATTAAATTTTATTTTAGCAAAGAAAGTAAACAACGATAACAAAGGAAAAACTACTAGGCCAAAATAGATTAAAAAATTTGAAAAATGTCGAAAAATCAATTTTCCGGTTAAAATGAGGACAAATACAAGGAAAAGCCCACTTAACTTCGATAGAAGTCCCTCTACACTTAATATAAACATTGTCCTCAATGTTTAAGCATTTGGAATTAACCTCCCCTACACTTAGGACATTGTGCACCTTGTTTAAATCTTGCTAAGGAAGAGACAACTAAAGTGATTCCTATTTTAATATTAAAGAATATAAAATAGTGAATCAAAAGAGTTTAGGATAGAACCGGGAAGATGGGTACATGGAATCATGGGTCGTCAAATATTATCAAAAGTGCTCTTTGAAGCTTTAATCCCTGCACATCATAAGAAGAAGACAACAAACACATACGAGGTTCTCCCCTACACTTATTATAAAAAGCGGATAAAAAGGATAGATACTCGGGTTGCCTCCCGAGAAGCGCTTGTTTTTGTTCACCGAGTCACGAGCCTGACTCATCCCCTATTTAAATGGTCCATGGGGAAGCCTCAAATGTAATACCGGGATCAAAGACCTTGTCCTCGTTCTCGGAGGAAAACAATAAAGGAGAGGCCGGATGATACGTCTTGAACGGCAGAAAAGTTCTCTCAATATACGAAAAGTATGTGAAATCATGATCCACGGGAGGTGGGGTGGGTAAAGGAATCCAAAATGTCATCCCCAAAAGACATATGAGTATCAATGAGCGACAAAGCCGTAAAGGTGTTAATCATTGAATGGTCAATGTCACCGCCCGGGTCAAAGCACTCATCCTCGGTAATGGGTTCCAAAGTATGGGATAAGAGGTGCTCGGGAGGGGAACTTGGGACAATATATTCAAGCATCAAAGTATCAAAAAGAATATTCTCCTCCGTGTCATCTTCATCAATACCCGGAGGTATTGAGTGAATGTCGATTTTTTCCATAGATGTGTCATTATTCTCGACGGGAGTAATAGATGGAGGTAAAGACTCGAAAAGAGGAGAAGAATTCAACGCTTTAATTTGAGCAATAAGAAGATGAACTTTCCGTAATTTGTCGCGAAGAATAACGTCTTCCACCTCATCTACAAGACCATGTTCAGTGGTGAAGTTCTCGTAAGTTGGAGAGAATAAATCAACATCGTCTTCGTCCCCCTGAGGAAATGGGGTAGGATGAGAAATTTCGAAAGTGAAATTCTAATAGCATGGAGAAAAATCATCATCATTAAGAGCGGCCTCGTCCGTAGGCTCAGCAAAAGTCGGTACACCACAAACCTCCTCAAATAAGTTGTCGAGACCAAATTCAGTAAGCTCACTCGATGTATCACAATCCTTAGACGCATTGGGGATATCGAGAGAAGGAGATGCAATTGCACTAGGACATTGAGCAACAAGATCATTCCAAGAAATAGTATTCTCATCGTCATCATCATCATCATCATAATAGTATGGATGCATAGAAGGAGGAGTATAAGCCTCGATATTCGATATTTGCTCTTGTCGGATTGCCCTCTCCAAGATAGCTGGGAGGCGATCTAGAATTCCAGCCAAATTAGCGAGTATTTCCGTGCTTATTCCAAAAGAAGGTTGATGAATGACGGAGTATTGTGGGGGCTCAAAATTTTGAAAACCGGAATTATAGCACGGATGTGGCTCATAATTCATCGGTTGAGATGAATTAGAACACGGATGTGGTTCATAATAATTCATTGGTTGACAATAAGAAGTATCGTGAGGGCACCCACAATAATTGCAACACGGGTATTGAGAAAAACCCGGTGCGTCTTGTGGATAGCTATTACCATTGTCATATATGTAACCCGGTTCTTGCCCGTCATGAGACGGGTATCGAATCAAACATGAGACATGCCAATGAGAATTTCTTCTACAATAAATGCAAGATGGGGAAGTAAGTGCATTAGGAGCAAAGGATGAGTTAATCGAATTGCACTTCCGCACCGCTAACATGTATTGTCGATAGCATTTCCGCACCGCTAACATGTACACCATTGACAAGTTTGAAAACCATATAATGGTCTCCCACACCCTACGCAATATGAATCCATGAAAATTAAAAATAAGAGGGGTTGAAAAAAAGAATTAAACACAATAGAGGATAGAGAGGAATATTTTTGGAGCAAAAATCTGAAAAAGAATTGCTTTTTATGCGTTTTTAAATGTTTTTGGATATTTGAAAAATTTTGACATGAAAAATAACTTTCACGAGTGAACGGATCCCAAAATTCAACGCGTCTCTCACAAAAAACCGTTAATCTTCACGAAAAGAGCCGGCAGCGGCGCCATTTAATATGGAGATTTTGCGTATTTGTCGTTGTTTCGTCTCGATTCAATTCGAATTGATTAAGGTTTAAAGTGGAGCTCAATCGTTTTTGGTGAATAAAAGAAGGTTTGGTTATCTATTTCTACTTAAAAGGTAAATGAAAAAAGTAATAAAAATAAGCCAAAAACAAATAACTAATAATAAAGGAGCAAAAAAAATAATAAAACGTAAATTAAAATAAAACAATTAATAAAAATAAAACTAAAAGAGGAAATTAACTTTCGACTTGAAAATAAAGTTTACTTAATGAAAAAGGAGAAAATAAAACTATGAGGGTACTTTAAAACTAAACGAGACAAAAACTAAAGCGGGCACTAAATAAAAGTCAAAACTTAAACTTTACGAAAAGATACTAATACTAAAAATTGACGGAATATATAACTATATATAAAAATCGAAACAACTTTCAGATTAAACTAAACGATTACAGAACAAATACTAACTAATAAGCAAGCTACCAAGCAAGTAGCTGAAGCACCCAGGCACACACCTTTTTTTTGGCACCAAACGTAGCAAACAGGCAGGCATGTATGTCAAAATTTCATGTATAAGTCGGAATATGTGATTCCTGACCTTTTTCGGAATATTTTTTTTATATAAGTCGGAATGTGCAACTTGCATGTTATTCGGAATATAACTTTCCCACCTTATTCGGAATGGGAGTTTGCACACAATTCAGAAAAAGTAAGTTTACACTTAATTCGGATTAGGCAATCTGCATGTAATTTGGGAAATGAGCTCGTACTTAATTCGGGAAAAGTGGACTACTGCACCTAATTCGAGAAAAGTGAAGATTCATATAAGTCGAGAAATTAGGGTTTTAAAAACCCGAACTAGATACAAATAAGAAAAACTAAAATAAGCTAAAACCCAAATAAGCACTTATCTAAAAGTTTAGCAAAAATGATTTTAAGAAAAAGCAAATAAGCCAAAATTTAAAAACTTTTAAAAACACTAAATAATAAAAATATTTAAAATCAACTTTTTATAAAATAACTTTTAAAAACACTTAATTAAAATTAAAATAAGCACACAATAAGCTATAACAACAATAAGCTAAACAATCAAACACATAAAATCATAAAGAACAATCAAATAAGCATAACAATAAGCAAATAAGCATAAGGATTAAGCAAACAAGAAAGGTAGAATGAGAGATTAATGAAAAGCTTGATTAAAGATAAAGATTCAACAATAAAATTAAAATCTTACTTGAAATTAAAGACTTGAAATTAAAGACAATAAAGTAAATGGACAATATGAAAGTGCATGAAATAAAGTGGAGAGCTAAGTTGTCAATTTAGCTAACACCTCCTAATGTGTCATTATGAGGGTATTTATAGGAGGATTAACATGTGTTGATGCCTTCTTCTTTCTTCTCGTCTTTTCGTCTTTTAAATTCTTCGACTCTCTTCACGTTGTCTTGGGATTTGTCGATATAAATTGAACTCGTCTTATAACTTTCTTCTTTTATTAGACTTGGTTCTTCGACTTCATTAAACTTCCGTCTTTAGACTTTTTCTTCGACAAAACTTCAGAATAGGCCTTGGACTTCCGTTCTTTTTTCACTCTTGATATTTTTACTTCGTCTTTTGTCTTTTTCTTTGATAAAAGCCCGTGAAAGCCCATGTTTTCTTCCCTTTTCACATTTTGGTCCTAAAACGCAATAAAAACACAAACCACGCATAATTCCGACATTTACGACATTAAATACACGTTTTGGCTTGGTTATTATTATAATTAAGTAGTAAAAGGATAAGTGTTTTCACACTTATTAGGTTTCCACTATACCTTTCCTAGGTAGACCTATGGATGACCCCTATGATCATATCAAGAGATTCTTATTCATTTGTAACACCATCATATAGTGGGGTGCCCCAAGAGGCGGTTAAGTTGATGTTATTCCCTTTCTATTTGGAGGGTAATGCTAGGATATGGCTAGATAAGCAACCCTCTAGTAGCAGTCTCATTTGGGAGGACTTAAAGAAGAAATTTGTGAACAAGTTCTTTCCACATTCACGAACCACCACATTAAGAAATCAAATTATAGGCTTCCAACAAAAGAAAGATCAAACCTTTAGTGAGGCTTTGGATGAATTCAAAGAGTTATTAAGAAAGTGGCCTAACCACGGTTTTGACCAAGTCCACCGAATCAATACTTTCTACAATGGTTTGAGACCACACCATCAAGATTCTCTTAACTCGGTCGCGGGTGGTAACATTCTTGCTAAGTCTATCCAAGAGGCATGGGACATAATTGAGACAAAATCCATGGTCCAAAGTAATAGGGATAGGGAATAGGTGGTACATGTTGTGCAAGGGTGTGCTACTCAATCAATTGATGATCAATTACTTCAAAAGATTCACCAATCTCATGATATGTTTCAAGAGTTTATGAAAATTCAATTGAGCAACTCTTCCACCAACAATGTTAATGCCATCACTCTTCAATGTGAAACATATGGAGGCCCTCATTCATACTTGAATTGTGATAAAGTGCAAAACTATAAAGGAGAATGTTATGCTTACAATGATGATGGAAGGGCACACTTCAAACCGAACATCAACCCTAATCACCTCTATTACAAATCTAACAATTACCTTGCTCCACCGGGTTTCCCTCCCCATCCACCAACCCAAACCCAAGGAAACAATCCACAAATGCTTAATAGAAACCAAGCACCAAGGGGGAATTATCAAGGGCATAATAAAAATAGGGGTCCAAACAACTTTCAAGGGTAAAACCAAGGGAATAGTTTTCATTGTAAAAACCAAGGTTTTCATAATCCACCTAAAATTAAAAACCAAGGTTTTAATCAAGGAAATATGCAAACACCTCCCATGGATTTGATTCTTCAAAAGCTTAATGATCATGAGAGGCAAATGAGGGAAATGCAAGAGGAGACAAATAAGAATTTTATGTTGCTCTTAAACCAAAGACCTCAAGGTGTTTTACCCTCAAACACCCAAACCAATCCTCGAGCTAATGTTAATGCCATTACTACAAGGAGTGGGAAAGCCGCCGTGGGACCTTCCATTCCTCCGCCATCAAAGGTGGAACAAGGCCCGAAAGTAAAAATGAGTAATCCTACTTCCCCTTCGGTGACTCCTCCCATGGTTCCTCTTTGTGACATTCCACCATTACCCGACCCTATACTTTCCAAGCCTACCCTTGACGAAACCCAAGAGAAGAGTCCTCCAATAACCTCTACTCAACCTTCACCTAAACCCAATCTACCATACCATTCTAGGTTGAGGAAGTAGAAGTTAAAGAATAAAGATGACACACGAGTGTCCAATTGCTTGAGGATGTTTAAGAAATTGAATATCAACATATCTTTTGTGGAGGCCTTAGCTTACATGCTTAAGTTTGCCAAGATGTTTAAGGACCTTCTCTCAAACAAAGAAAAATTGGTTGAGATGCCTTATACTTCATTGAATGAGAATTGTTCCGCGGTGTTGTTAAAGACTTTACCTACTAAACTTGGTGATCCGGGCCGGTTCTTAATTCCATGTAATATCCCGAGGGTAGAGAATTGTATGGCTTTAGCGGATGTTGGTGCTAGTATAAATTTGATGCCTTTATCAGTTTGGAAACAACTCTCCCTTACCGAGCTTACCCCCACTAGAATGACACTCAAATTAGCAAATCGTTCAATTGCTTATCCAGTGGGGATAGCGGAAGATGTTTTTATTGGAGTTGACAAGTTCACATTCCCCGCGGACTTTGTCGTTGTGGATTATGATATGGATCCTAGAGTTCCCCTTATTGATCGCAATCTTTCATGATATGATCGAGCACAACTTGGAAGTGTTTATGGATGATTTCTTGGTGTTTGGAGATTCATTCACTTCTTGTCTCTCCCATTTAGAACGTATGCTTAAAAGGTGTGAGGAAACCCGCCTTGTTCTATATTGGGAGAAGTGTTATTTCATGGTTAAAGAAGGGATAGTTTTGGGCCATAAGATTTCTAAGAAAGGATTAGAAGTGGATCATGATAAAGTCGATGTTATTGCTAAACTTCCTCCACCAACTACTGTGAAAGGGGTTAGGAGCTTTTTGGGACATGCGGGCTTCTATAGACGTTTCATACAAGACTTTTCTAAGATAGCTAGACCCATGACCCACCTCTTGGAAAAAGAGGCTCCTTTTATATTCACACAAGAGTGTTTAGAATCTTTTGAGATCCTTAAGGAAAAATTGACAAAGGCTCCAGCTTTGGTTTCACCAAATTGAGATTTGCCTTTTGAGCTCATGTGTGATGCTAGTTGTTGGAGCATAGTTTGGCTAGGCCGGTTCGACAACTCTCTTGGGCCGTTCATCGTCTTCCCCGGTCCTGAGTAATGCTGCAAACAATAGAAAACCGGTTAGACGTGGACCCGAGGCCGGAGCCCCGGGGTCCACCTCCGACGGTCAAATCAGTATTGATCGATGTATTGTATAAGAGGTGTGGTTGAGAGAGAGAACCTGATGTAGAATGAGACCCCTAGCCTTGTTTATATAGTGCTAGGGTTTCTTGAAGGATAAGTTAGTTGTGTGTGGGCCGCGGGCCTGTTGGGCCGCGCCGAATACCGACTGTACGTCGACATGTCCCCCAGTCTAGTATGATATGGTCCATGATCATGTTATGCTAGAATCATTCGTGTATCATGCTC
Organism: Glebionis coronaria; assembly: GCA_025667525.1. NCBI lineage: Eukaryota > Viridiplantae > Streptophyta > Magnoliopsida > Asterales > Asteraceae > Glebionis > Glebionis coronaria. Next base: position 469,558,782 of record CM046875.1, on the reverse strand, counting down.
ACTAAACAACCGCGTGCGGCTTACTGCTAGGACATCCTCGTGGGTTGTCCGTAACATATGGCTCCACTCAAAAATTGGCTACCTTTAGCAAAAAGCTGATGGGTTGGGGTTGCGAATAGTGAGCGTAGCCACTATACGTCATCATGTCCCCCCAGTCTAGTATGCGTGGTTGTCACCAAGGTTACTAGACTTTACACCATATCCGCTACCTGTAAGCATATCCACGTCGAAAGAAATAGGGAACCCGTGTACGTAAGACGGGTGGGTGTGCTCGAATGCTTGGTTTCCCGTGATTAGACGGTAAGGACCCCGTAAGAAGAAAACTTGTTCTATAGCCGGGGTAACACTCGCATTGGCAAGGTATCATTCGTATTCATCTCTAACATGAGACGATAAGAAGGTTTTGTGAAGGTGGAGGTGGAACCCGTATGCTGCATCGTGAACATTTGAAGGCGTACTTCTTATACCCACTAATGATGCAGCATAGTGCGAATATTGCATTCGTCTTAAGGCCAACAGAACATGTACTTTTGTGGCAAAGTGGTGAGGATATTACATCCGTCTTATGGCCACGACATTTCATAACGACTTCCAAAATTTGTCACGCTTTAACCTAGATTAAACGATATAAATTTTGGAAATTCACTCTTAGCCGGGCCAAGTAATTCGTCGCGGAAGACGTACTTCCGTAACAAAGATATGAACCAACAAAAGACGTACTTCTGTGGCAGAATGAGCCAATGGAGACGTACTTCCACGACAAAAGATAACGATGCGCCGTGGAAGAATACTTCTACGGTAAAAGATACCGATGCGTCGTGGAAGAATACTTCCATGGCAAAAATAATGATGCGCCGTAGAAGAATACTTCCACGGCAAAAATAATGAGCATGTGGAAGAGGTACTTCCACGACGAAGATAACAAGCACGTGGAAGAATACTTCCACGGCGAAAATAATAAGCACGTGGAAGAGATACTTCCACGGCGAAGATAACAAGCACGTGGAAGAGATACTTCCACGATGAAGGTAATGAGCACGTGGAAGAGATACTTCCACGGCGAAGGATAATGAGCACGTGGAAGAGATACTTCCACGGCGAAGGATAATAAGCACGTGGAAAAGATACTTCCACGGCAAATATAATGAGCACGTGGAAGAGATACTTCTACGGCGAAGATATGAAGCACGTGGAAGAGATACTTCCACGGCGAAGATAACAAGCACGTGGAAGAGATACTTCCACGGCGAAAATAATGAGCACGTGGAAGAGATACTTCCACGGCGAAGGATAATAAGCACGTGGAAGAGATACTTCCACGGCAAAGATAATACGCTAGTGGAAGAATTACTTCCACGACGAAGATAATGAGCACGTGGAAGAGATACTTCCACGGCGAAGATAAGAAGCACGTGGAAGAGATACTTCCACGGTGAAGATAAGAAGCACGTGGAACAGATACTTCCACGGTGAAGATAAGAAGCACGTGGAAGAGATACTTCCACGGCGAAGATAACAAGCACGTGGAAGAGACACTTCCACGGCGAAAATAACAATACGCCGTGGAAGAGATACTTCCATGGCGAAAATAATAAGCACGTGGAAGAGATACTTCCACGGCGAAGATAAGAAGCACGTGGAATAATACTTCCACGGCAAAGATAACGAGCACGTGGAAGAATACTCCCACGGCGCATGAATAAGCCAACAAAAGAGATACTTCCGTGGAGGAGTAATAAACCGGCAGAAGGCGGACTTCTGCGGCAAAGGAATATATCCAAAGATATTTGTGTGACGTGCACATAAATAGTGGTATTATTATACCCTAGTAGCCCCCCCCAAGTTTAATGGTGCTACACTCGAATAGTAGTATTAAACTTAATCAAGTTTTCAAAAAAATTACGATCACGTAGACCAGTACGAATGGACGTACCATAGCCGCGTACTAAAGATAGAAATTTGGTTCGAACGTGCGAACCAACGCGGATGGGTCGTGCCATAACCGCGAATTGTCACATAGTATAAGACGTATCTTAACTAACTTATGGGATTACCTATGTCATTACGTGCGGCGTACCGATACTACCATAAGGACGGTCAAAGTTTTGACAAAATTTTGTTAGACGTGCACAGTGTGTCTTTTGCAAGTCCATCATGAGTCATGTGGTTTGCGTAACTTACTACAACGTCTTGATAGCAAGGTGTCTAACAAGGATACATGATCCATGGTCGTTGGGGTTGCATCCCTCTTACACGACAAGTTGAATTATTAGGTTCACTCAATCCTCTTATTCCACCTGGGAACGATGTGTACATGTACGCCCGTAGGCAGAAGATATCCGAGTGTACGGACTAGCACGGATGGACGTACCATGACCGCGAATGACAAATAAAATATATTATTTAAAGAAAATATATGTAATATATCTTATCGATTTAAAAGATATATATAATATTGTTTATAAATAAATAATATCGGAATATATCCAAACCAAATTCAAAAGATAAATAATATCTTTTAATAATTTGAATGATATGTCAAATATTTTTTTATTAATATAGACAATATGGCCGAATAGGCGGACTAACGAGAAACAATGCGGCTCACAACCGTAGTTAAAAAATAAAATATTTCGAAACGCGCAGACGAGTGCGGCTAGACATGCCATGACCGCGATAGAAAATAAAAATTTTATATATTCGAACGTGCGAACTATCTTTTCGACCGGCGTAAAAAACAATAATATATTTGTCAGATATTCTTTTTCCTTTTAGAAACAACTAAAGACACTTTGTACATATATGTTGAAATATATGTATCTATCATTTGATAAACAAGAAAATATACGACATGAGTATAAAAAAGAATATAGTTGGTTATCTGCTAACATATTAGGCCAAGATAAGTAAGCCATTAACGTAGCACAATATTGTACTAATTTGTAGAGATTCATAAAATATTCCATAGCAATACACCAACGTAAATATATAACGGTATTTGTTTCCTTCGAAAACATATTTGATAAGTATTCAATATAGGCGCCTATAATATTGTGTTGATATTATATTTAACAAAAAACGCATCCAATATTGCATTCATTATGATAATAAAACATGAATATAGATGTTAGTAGCACTTTAATATTGTATTCAATATTATAAAAAAACATTTATATGCTTATAGGTATCAGTAGCACGCCAGATCATGTATGCATGGTAAAGAATATCGATAATCTTTTAAAGTATACCGGTGGTACACGAGGGATATCTAGCGGATACTTTTCGATCTAGCGAATCAAATTTTGCGCATGGCAGAAACTAGAAAGCAAAAAAAAGAGTACGTAGGTTTTAGGATTACCAATTTTGAAACTGATTTTTGCTTTTCACATCGAGAGAGCACGAAACGTAGTTAGTCGTAGTCCCACGGATGGCGCCAACTTGTTGGAGCATAGTTTGGATGGGCCGGTTCGACGACACTCCTGGGCCGTTTGTCGTCTGCCCGAATCCTGAGTAATGCTACAAACAATAGAAAACCGGTTAGACGTGGACCCGAGGCCGGAGCCCCGGGGTCCACCTCCGACGGTCAAATCAGTATTGATCGATATATTGTATAAGAGGTGTGGTTGAGAGAGAGAACCTGATGTAGAATGAGACCCCTATCCTTGTTTATATAGTGCTAGGGTTTCTTGAAGGATAAGTTAGTTGTGTGTGGGTCGCGGGCCTGTTGGGCCGGGCCGAATACCGACTATACGTCGACACTAGTGACTATGCGGTGGGGCTGTTTTGGGACAAAGTATTAACAAATATTTTCAACCTATACACTATTCTAGTAACACAATGACGGGTGCTCAATTGCATTACACTACCACGGAAAAAGAGTTGTTAGCCATTGTCTATGCTTTTGAGAAATTTCGCCCCTATCTTGTTCTTTCGAAGACCATAGTGTATACGGACCATTCAGCTCTCAAATACCTTATGACAAAGCAAGATGCTAAGCCTATATTTTTGAGATGGGTTTGTTGCTCCAAGAGTTTTCTATAGAGATTTGTGATAAAAAAAAGGGAGCCGAGAATTTAGCCGCGGATCATTTGAGTAGACTTGAGTATCCTTTTCAAGGAGACTTACCTTATAAGGAAATAAATGAATCCTTTACACTTGAGGAACTCATGTCTATCTCTTCACAAGAGGATGCCACCCCTTGGTTTGCGGATATTGCAAACTATCTTGTGGGGGGTGTGCTAATTGAGGGTCTTACTTCCCAAAAAAAGAAGAAGTTTCTAAAAGAAGCTAAATACAACTTTTGGGATGACCCTTACCTTTTTAGGCAATATGCGGATCAAATCATACGACGATGTGTAGATGGGCCCGAAGCTTTTAACATCTTAGAGGCTTGCCATAAAGGACCCACGGGGGGCCATTTTGGGCCTAACTACACGGCTAAGAAAGTCTTTGATTCAGGATATCGACCTTCAATCTACAAGGATGCCCAAGAAATGGTGAAATTTTGTGACGTATGCCAAAGACAAGGAAAATTAATCAACGTTATGAGATGCCACAAAATTTCATACAAGAGTGTGAGATATTTGATGTGTGCGGAATAGACTTTATGGGACCTTTTCCATCTTCTAAGGGAAATAAGTACATACTCGTAGCGGTTGATTATGTTTCAAAGTGGGTAGAGGCCAAGGCCTTGCCTACTAATGATGCTTGAGTTGTAGTCAAATTCTTGAAGCAATTCTTTGCTAGATTTGGTGTACCGCGTGCCATTATTAGTGATCGTGGGACTCATTTTTGTAATGATCAATTTACTCGAGTCATGAAGAAATATAGTTTCAACCATATACTTTCTACCGCGTATCACCCACAAACGAATGGGCAAACCAAGGTCACTAATCGTTGCTTGAAAAGAATTTTGGATTGTACGGTGGGAGAGCATCGCGTTTCTTGGGCGGATAAACTTGATGATACATTGTGGGATTTTCGAACCGCATTTAAGACACCTATATGTTGCACACCTTATCTCTTGTATATGGAAAAGCCTGCCACCTCCCTTTTGAGTTGGAACATAAGGCTTCATGGGCTTTAAAATGAGCTAACTTTGATCTTAACCAAGCCAGTTCACATAGAAAAGACCAACTTAATGAGATGAATGAGCTTAGAACCAATGCTTATGAGAATTCATTGCTATACATGGAAAAGACTAAGCAACTTCATGATGCCAAGATTAAGAACCATGAGTTCAAAGTTGGAGATTCGGTTTTACTCTATAACTCACGGTTGAAACTTTTTGCGGGCAAGCTTAAGTCACGATGGACCAGTCCATTCACTAAAGCTCATGTGTTTTGATACAAGAAATTTTCCTTGTTGAAAGTTCGATTCTCGGTATCTCCTCGAATTGATCACAGCTCTAAGTGGAATGATTTGTTCTTGGTGACAAAAAGTGGGGAATGTTTATCTATTCTACTTAAAAAGGTAAATGAGTAAAGTAAATTAATATTCAAACCAAAAACAGTGACTGAAATAAACCTTGAATTGAAATTTAACAGTCAAATGATTAAATAGTAAAAAATCCTTACTGAAAAAATAGTGCTATCCGGAATGATGATGATGCGGAATATTGTCCTACTCGGAATATTTGGTTCAATCCGGAATAATGATGCTACGCCGAATAAGTGGCCATTCGGAATATTAAGAGTATGCGGAAAAATAAAGACCATGCGGAATAAACAAAGGCTATTCGGAATATCTGATCTATGCGGAATAAATTGTTCTACCTGGAATGTTAACTCTACGCGGAATAAAGATGACAATTCGGAAAGTTTGGTTACTCGGAATACTCTACTACTCGGAATAATAATGCTATGCGGAATATTCTAATATTCCGAGTAAGGGAAAAAGTTAAGAAGTCTACCCGGAATATATAAAATTCCGAATAATAGACAAAATCAACAGGCTATTCGGAATGTTAGAACATTCCGAATAAAGGACAAATCAGAATGACAATTCAGAATAATGCTGGGATGAAGAACAGAAACAGTAGAAAAACAGGGGAAACGAATTTTAACCCAATCGAACCAAATAAACAAAAAGGTTTTAACCAAATTAATCCATAATCATCTATTAACCATAAGGATCAAATCCCAATCATAAAAACACAAAATCAACAACTTTTGAAGATCAAACCAACTAAATAAGAACTTAAATACTTAGAATAAAAGAAGATGATGAACAAGAGGAATAAAAAGATTAAATGAACTTGTATTGATGATTAAGATTCGATAAAAAAGTTGAAAGGATTGCACTTACAAGATTAAAGAACAAATCAAAGAAGATGAAAAACCACTCCTTAAGGGAGATGGTTTCCTACGAACTAGGAAGAGTGTAACTGAAAGATAAAAATAGATGCCAAAAATTATGAGGGTGATTCCCTTATATAGGCTAAGTGGTTGGTTGGTGAGTAGGCTTTCTCCCTTTCTTCTTGTCTTCTCGTCTTTTCAGAAAAGTTGACGTTTTCGATTCTGATTCGGGATTTGTCGACGATCAAATTCAACTCGTCTTTTAATTTCTTCGTTTAATAGACTTGAGTTTCTTCGACATATGTAAATCTTCCATCTTTGGTCCTTTTCTTCGATAAATCTTCAAATAGGCCCATTGACTTCAAATCTTTTGCATCTCTTGGACAATAGACTTTGTATTTAGTCTCTTTCCTTGATAAAACTCGTGCAATCCTATGTTTTCTTCAATATTCATCCGGTTGACTCTGAAAACACATTAAACACAAAAACCACGCATAATTCCAAACAAATGATATTAAACACGCGTTTTGGTCTTGTTTTAGTAAGAAATAAGTGGTAAAAGGATGGGTGTTTTCACACCTATCAAATCCCCTACACTTAACCATTGCCATGCCCTCATGTAATGCTTAGTGATAAAGCAAATTTACATTTTTCTCATAATCAATCAACCTTGGCCTTATTAGCATACTACTAAACAAAAATTTAAATACTAAGAGAAATTATAAACTTTAAAGGAGATAAAGGATAGAAACCATTTTCACTTGAAAATAGCTATATGGAAATAACTTGCAAAAAGATCAAGGACTTACATTAGGGCTTTGGTGCTGCGAAGATTTATTACCCTCAAGTTTCACGTTCCCCAAACTAAGCTTAAAAACGAGATCATTGTTATTATAAGTTAGCATATCAAACACTTACACACATGGCTTAATTAAATGCTTAAACTCCCTTATTCTTAGGTGTATCTCTTATATTTTATTTTTGTCTTAGAATGATCATAAAGATGCATTTTTGGACTTATTTCGATAATTTATTTAGGCTGAAAGCAAAGTAGGACGATTTGATCAATAGTTAGCTAAAGGACAAAATCTCTTAAAACTGCTTCTCGGGATATCAAAAAGTTCATATCTTGGCATAACTCGGTTCACGATTTGAGACCTTTCTCGGGCCGATATTTGGCATGTACTTCATACTTCATATCTTGAGAGACGTGCTTGAGATAATGGTCTTCTCATCGTTAATAGAGTTTCTTCACTTGGAGACTTTTGAGGGGTACTCCAATTTTGTTGATCACGACTTCATGATTATTTCTTCAATCTCTAATTGGGATTTTGAGATACAACGATCCGCCTCCTTTTCGGACTTGGATCTATTTATCCTCATACCTTGTTAGGGTCTTTTCGGATAGACTTCTCCATGATCTTTATGGGAGTTGATTGCTTTTCGTCGTGAGTCTTGATCCTTCATATTGATCTTGGGAATAATGCTTTTCACATCACTTTGGATCTTCAGCAATAAAATTTGAATCCTCATGCCTTGTTAGGGCCTTTTTGGACTCGCCAATCTTCGCGCCCCGCTTCATAAGTTATGCCTTGGCTATGAACTCTTATCATTACCGAGCAACTTTTAAACGATCTTAGGCTAGAAGCTAAGTAACTTTTCAAATCGTACGACCTTACTTATTGCAGAAAAATTATTAGCAAGTGATGGGAGAATCGGCAAATAATTACACCAAGTGAGCTTGTGCAAGATTACCGACTTATAATTGACTCTATCATTTCTCGTTCTCCACAATTTGAAATCTCAAGTAATGAGACTCGTGGATGCTTAGCCTAACAAACCAATTAAGGTCTACATGGTTATGGATACTAGCTAGAATAAACTTGAATAAGTCTATTCGGGTTGAGTCAAAATAAACGCAATGGGCCTAATATGTCAAAGACTTCTAAACTAGCTACACCACTTATTAATATTCTTGACTTTATTGCGGGATATATACATATGAAAGCGACGATAAAAATTTAAAAATTATGACAAAATGGCCAAAGTTAATTAAAAATTTGAAAAATGTTGAAAAAGATGATTTTCCGGTTAAATGAAGGCATTTTCATGGAAAAGTCCACTTAAAACTTCGATAGAAGTCCCCCCTACACTTAAGATAAACATTCTCCTCAATGTTTAAGCATGTGGGAAAAGTCTCCCCTACACTTAGGACATTGTGCACGTTGGTTAACTCAAGTTAAGGAAGAGACAACTAACGTGATCAATTTCAAATGTGAGTATGAAGAAAATTGAATCACGATAGTTGAGAGATAGAACCGGATTTCGGATAACACGGGAGCACGGTTCTTCAAAGGTTCCAAAAGTGCATTCATCCCTGTAATCACATCACCACACAAATACAAACACCTATGTAGGTCCCCCTACACTTAGGAGGTTAAAACATAAAAGGATAGATACTCGGGCTGCCTCCCGAGGAGCGCTTGTTTTTGATAACCGAGTCACGAGCCTGACTCGACCCAAAATTAGTTCATGGGGAACGTGGTGAGGGATGGAATCATCTCATGAGAGATGTCCTCACCAAAGTACAGCTTCAGACGCTGGCCATTCACTTTGAAATTGGGCCCATTTGGCTGAGAAAGCTCAATGGTCCCATATGGAAAGATTTTGGCGACGGTGAATGGACCAGACCAGCGGCTCTTCAACTTGCCAGAGAAGATCTTCAACCGAGAGTTAAAAAGTAAGACTTGATCACCAACGTGGAACTCTCGGTTCTTGATTTTTGCGTCATGAAGGATCTTCGTCTTCTCCTTGTAGATCAGCGAGTTCTCATAAGCTTCATTCCTCAGTTCGTTGAGCTTGTTGAGTTGAATCTTGCGATGATCACCGGCTTTGTTGATGTCGACGTTCGCCCACTTCAAGGCCCAGTGCGCCTTATGTTCTAGCTCGATAGGAAGGTGGCATGCTTTCCCGTACACAAGACGATAAGGTGTACAACCGATCGGGGTCTTATAAGCAGTACGGAAAGCCCACAGAGCATCATCTAACTTAGCGGCCCACGCGGCACGATGCTCTCCCACAGTACGCTCCAAAATTCGCTTCAATCCACGGTTGGATATCTCGGCTTGCCCATTGGTTTGGGGATGATAGGCGGTGGAAAGACGGTGATTGACACCATACTTAGCCATGACTCTTACAAATTGATCGTTGCAAAAATGAATCCCGCGGTTACTGATAATAGCACGAGGAACGCCGAATCTAGCGAACAGCGATTTCAAAAAGTTACAAACCACCCTTGCGTCATTAGTAGGTAAAGCTTTGGCTTCAACCCACTTTGAAACGTAGTCAACGGCTACAAGGATGTATTTGTTTCCTTTAGATGAAGGGAATGGCCCCATAAAGTCGATACCTCAAACATCAAAGATTTCACATTCTTGTATGAAATTTTGAGGCATCTCATCTTTATGAGTGATCTTGCCTTGTTTTTGGCAGGCATCACAACGTTTAACCATCTCGTGAGCATCACGATAGATGGTGGGCCAATAAAATCCCGAGTCAAACACTTTTTTGGCGGTGTAGTTGGGACCAAAGTGACAACCGGTGGGTCCTTTGTGGCAAGCGTCAAGGATTTCTAAAGCTGCCGGTCCATCAACACATCGACGAATAATCAAGTCAGCACATTTTTTGAATAGATACGGGTCATCCCAAAAGTAAGTCTTAATGTCGTTAAAGAACTTCTTCTTTTTCTGGGATGTTAACCCGTCAACGAGAATTCCACCCGCCAAGTAGTTTGCAATGTCCGCAAACCACGGGGTTTCATCAGCAGTCGAGTTGATAGACATTAAGGTCTCCAGGGGAAAGAATCATTGATTTCTTTGTTCTGATGATCCCCTTGGTAAGGATCCTCAAGTCTGCTGAGATGATCCGCGGCTAGGTTTTCAGCTCCTTTTTTATCGCGAATTTCGATTTTAAATTCTTGGAGTAGCAAAACCCAGCGAAGAAATCTTGGTTTAGAATCTTGTTTAGTCAACAAGTACTTCAACGCGGAATGATCGGTGTAAACGATTGTAGTGGAAAGGACAAGATAGGGGCGGAACTTTTCAAAAGCATAGACAACAGCTAAAAGCTCTTTCCGGTTGTCGTATAATGCAATTGTGCCCCTGTCATTGTCTTGCTAGCGTATTGGATTGGTTGGAAGTGTTTGTTCACTCTTTGTCCCAGAACCGCACCAATAGCATAGTCACTAGCATCGCACATCAACTCAAAGGGAAGCTCCCAATTAGGGGTAACCAAGACGGGTGCCTTAGTAAGCTTATCCTTAAGCAAGTTGAAGGCTTCAAGACACTCTTTGGAAAAGATAAAAGGAGTATCTTTTTCCAAGAGGTGAGTCATCGGGCGAGCGATTTGATAAAAATCTTTGATGAATCGACGGTAGAAGCCCGCATGACCAAGGAAACTTCTCACACCCTTCACGGTTGAAGGTGGAGGTAACTTAGCGATAACATCGACTTTAGCACGGTCTACTTCAAGACCAGCTTTGGAGATCTTGTGTCCTAGCACGATGCCCTCTTTTATCATAAAATGGCATTTTTCCCAATTAAGAACAAGGCGAGTGTCTTCACACCGCTTAAGCATACGTTTTAAATTGGCAATGCAAGCAGAGAATGAATCGCCATAGACCGAGAAATCATCCATGAATACTTCCATAGTGTTTTCCACCATGTCATGGAATATAGCCATCATACACCTTTGGAACGTCCCATGAGCTTTACATAAACCAAAAGGCATGCGTTTGTAAGCAAATGTTCCGTAGGGAAAGTGAATGTGGTCTTTTCTTGGTCTTTGGGATCGATGGGAATTTTAAAATACCCGGAGAAACCGTCTAAGAAGCAGTAATAGTCATTACCAGCTAGACGCTCGAGCATTTTATCCATGAAGGGAAGAGGAAAGTGGTCTTTGCTCGTGGCATCATTGAGCTTGCGATAATCAATACAAACTTTCCACCCAGTAACGAGACGAGTGGGAATCAACTCGTTGTATTCATTGGAAACAAAGGTTATTCCGCCCTTCTTGGGCACACAATGGACGGGACTTACCCACGGCGAATCCGAAATAGGGTAGATCAAGCCGGCATCAAGAAGTTTGATAACCTCTTGTTTGATGACGTCATGAATTCGAGGATTAACCCTTCGTTGGCTCTGGATTGCGGGTTTAAAGTCATCTTCCATGAGAATCTTATGAGTGCAAAAGTTCGGATCAATTCCACGGATATCGGAAATTTTCCAAGCAATTGCCTTATTATGATCTTTTAGCACGGCGATGAGGCGAGATTTTTCTTCTTCTTTCAAGTCCTTGGCAATGATTACGGGCGACTTCTTCTCTTCTTCAAGGAACACCAACTGGAGATGGGGCGGCAACTCCTTAAGTTCTAAATCCGGAGGATTTTCGATGGGAGGCGTTTTCAAAGTCAGAGCATCGATAGCAATAACCGTAGGAGATGGTGGAGAAAGATTGTCTTGTTTAAGAAGGTTCTTAATGAGGCGGAGATCTTCATCCCAATTGGTGGTAGAATTGTCATTAGCTAAGTTCACATCTCCCATGGTGGCTTCAAAATCTTTCCAAAGGAAATCACTTTCTCCAAATAGAGATAGTGATGAATCGATAGAGGAAACGGTCTCAACATTAGGAAGAGAGGTAGGAATACTTTTACAAGCATCTTTGAAGTGTTCTTCACAAGCCTCATCAAGAACGTCAATACAATTAACACTCTCGTTAGAATAAGGCTGTTTAGACAACTTTCCCATGTTGAAGACGATTTTATCATCACCCACTCTCATGATAAGCTCACCGGCTTCAACATCGATGAGAGTGCGACTGGTCCTCAAGAATGGACGACCAACAATTAATGGCACACGAGGGTCCATATCGTAGTCAACGACAACGAAATCGGCAGGAAAAATGAATTTGTCGACTCCTACAAAGACGTCTTTGGCTATCCCCACTGGATAAGCAACCGTACGGTTAGCTAATTCCAAAGTCATTTTGATGGGGACTAGCTCAGGGAGAGATAATTGCTTCCAAACTCTTAAGGGCATTAAGTTAATATTGGCACCTAGATCGGCTAGGGCCATGCAATTCTCTACTCCCGGGAAGTTACAAGGGATTAAGAAACGACCGGATCACCAAGCTTGGTTGGCAATTTCCTTAAGAGCACTGCAGAGCAATTCTCATTAAGTTGGGTGTTAGCGATATCAAGAAGCTTCTCCTTGTCACTAAGAAGATCTTTGAACATTTTCGCATATTTAGGCATGTGAGCGAGAGCCTCAGCGAAGGAGATGTTGAAATTCAGTTTTTTAAACATTTTTAGAAAGTTCAAAACCTGAATATCGTCCTTGCTTTTGAGCTTCTCTTTCCTCAACCTTGATGGATAAGGTATATCGGAAGAAGAGGAAGGCTTTGGGATCGAAGGATCACTCACATCCTTGGGTGGAGGAGGGGTAGAAGTAAGAGGCGGAGAAATTGGGGAAGGAGAAGGATGAGGAATAGGAGCAGGTGACTCGTTCTCCTTAGTCACAATCACCGGTGGAGGTATAGGAAGCTCGGGTTCCTTGGTACCTTTGCCACTGCGAGTGGTGATTGCTTTCATCTCCCCTCTTGGATTCGCAACGGTGTTACTTGGAAGAGTACCTGAAGAAGAGGGTTGATTACCTTGGAAGAAACTAGCCATCATGTTCTTTAAGTCATTCGTTTGACTATCCAAGGTGTTTCTCATATCAGCTCTCAGATCGTTCCCTTGTTTTACCTGGTCTGCTTTCAAGTTGAGCACTTCCCGTTGAAGACTTCCCACGATCACATCATTAGTCCTCATGTAGGTTTCCACTTCTTGGTGTAAAGTGGTGGGTTGGTTGGGAGGAGCATTATATGCGGATGGTTGATAAGCAGGTTGCTGGTAAACTTGGTTGTTTCTTTGAGGTGGTTGTTGTTGTTTGTGAGGTGGTATGTATGGTCCACGAGATTGTTGTTGTTGTTGAGGAGGACGGTTGAGGTTTTGTTGTTGGTTTGGATTGCTAGGAGGAAAACCGAGTGGTGAGAGATAGTTGGTTGAGCGGTAGCTAAGCAGGTTGCGGTCACCTTGAGGACGAGCTTGATAAGCAGGTTGAGGATAGGTGCCATATGCTGCATTCACATTCTCAGAAGGGTAGTCTTGGGTGGCGGTACAAGTGGTGTAAGAGTGAGGACCCCTGCATATTTCACATGGTTGGCTGACAGCATTGACTTCAGCGTCTTTAGCGTTTCTAGCGTTGATGCTGTTGGTGTTGCTGGCGGTTTGGGTAGCAAGCGACTCAAGAAGTGCAGTGATTTTGTCAAATCGCTTATCGCTGTCACTAGTACTAGCACTAGCGACATTGGTCCGAACACTCTTGGTTTGCACCCGAGACTTATTCTCAATGATATCCCAAGCAGCATTGGAAGTCTTAGCCAAAAGATTACCCCCCGAGGCACTGTTTAGTGAATCTTGGTCATTCATGTTTAAACCATTATAAAACGTATTGATTTGGTGCACTTTGGTAAAACCATGTTGTGGGCATTTTCACAAAAGGTCTTTGAAACGGTCCCAAGATTCACTAAACGACTCATCGTACTTTTGTTCAAAATTGATAATTTCATTCCGCAAAGCGGTAGTACGAGAGGGTGGGAAAAAGTAGTTGATAAACTTGGTCTCCAAATGCGTCCACGTAAGAATACTCTGTGGAGGTTCCTTAGCAAGCCAATGCCGGGCTTGTCCCTCTAAAGAAAAGGGAAAAAGTTGTAAACGGATTACCTCTTGTGGAACACCATTGAAATTGACCGTATTGGTGAGTTACAAGAATCTCTTGATGTGGTCATGTGGATCATCAATGGTACGCCCCAAGAATGGTTGAGCAGAGACCATCTGGATAAAGCCGGATTTGAGCTCAAAGTTGTTGGCTGCAATCGCTGGTATGACAATTGGATCATTGTTACCATCTACATGTGCTTGCAGAAGTTCAATCATCGGGCGATTATCCGGTAGAGGCTCATTGTTGTTGTTATTATTGTTGTTGAAAGGTGGGTTGTTATTGTTATTATTATTGTTTTGAGGTGGGTTATTGTTGTTGTTTTGTACACCTGCCATGTCTAAGTCTTCGAGAGGCTCGGGCTCTTGATAAGACTTTGATCGTGTACGCATGCACCTGCAAAAGAACTAACAAGGCAAAAACAAAGCAAAAACAAAGCAAAAACATTTTTGGTTTTTATGTTTTTTAATTTTTAGGATTTTAAAAATTTTATATTTTTTTTTTGTGTTTTTGAAAATTTTTATGAAAAAGTAACGTTCAGGCGAACGGATCCCAAAATCCAAGTTCTCACAAAAAACTGTTGATCTTAACGAGAAGAGCCAGCAGCGGCGCCATTTGATACAAGAAATTTTCCTTGTTGAAAGTTCGATTCTCGGTATCTCCTCGAATTGATCACAGCTCTAAGTGGAATGATTTGTTCTTGGTGACAAAAAGTGGGGAATGTTTATCTATTCTACTTAAAAAGGTAAATGAGTAAAGTAAATTAATATTCAAACCAAAAACAGTGACTGAAATAAACCTTGAATTGAAATTTAACAGTCAAATGATTAAACAGTAAAAGACCCTTACTGACAAAATAGTGCTATCCGGAATGATGATGATGCGGAATATTGTCCTACTCGGAATATTTGGTTCAATCCGGAATAAGGATACTACGCAGAATAAGTGGCCATTCGGAATATTAAGACTATGCGGAAAAATAAAGACCATGCGGAATAAACAAAGGCTATTCGGAATATCTGATCTATGCGGAATAAATTGTTCTACCCGGAATGTTTACTCTACGCGGAATAAATATGACAATTCGGAAAGTTTGGTTACTCGGAATACTCTACTACTCGGAATAATAATGCTATGCGGAATATTCTAATATTCCGAGTAAGGTAAAAAGTTAAGAAGTCTACCCGGAATATATAAAATTCCGAATAATAGACAAAATCAACAGGCTATTCGGAATGTTAGAACATTCCGAATAAAGGACAAATCAGAATGACAATTTGGAATAATGCTGGGATGAAGAACAGAAACAGTAGAAAAACAGGGGAAACGAATTTTAACCCAATCGAACCAAATATACAAAAACGTTTTAACCAAATTAATCCATAATCATCTATTAACCATAAGTATCAAATCCCAATCATAAAAACACAAAATCAACAACTTTTGAAGATCAAACCAACTAAATAAGAACTTAAATAATTAGAATAAAAGATGATGATGAACAAGAGGAATAAAAAGATTAAATGAACTTGCATTGATGATTAAGATTCGATAAACAAGATGAAAGGATTGCACTTACAAGATTAAAGAACAAATCAAAGAAGATGAAAAACCACTCCTTAAGGGAGATGGTTTCCTACGAACTAGGAAGAGTGTAACTGAAAGAGAAAACTAGATGCCAAAAATTGTGAGGGTGATTCCCTTATATAGGCTAAGTGGTTGGTTGGTGAGTGGGCTTTCTCCCTTTCTTCTTGTCTTCTCGTCTTTTCAGAAAAGTTGACGTTTTCGATTCTGATTCAGGATTTGTCGACGATCAAATTCAACTCGTCTTTTAATTTCTTCGTTTAATAGACTTGGGTTTCTTCGACATATGTAAATCTTCCATCTTTGGTCCTTTTCTTCGATAAATCTTCAAATAGGCCCATTGACTTCAAATCTTTTGCATCTCTTGGACAATAGACTTCGTCTTTAGTCTCTTTCCTTGATAAAACCCATGCAATCCCATGTTTTCATCAATATTCATCCGGTTGACTCTGAAAACACATTAAACACAAAAACCACGCATAATTCCAAACAAATGATATTAAACACGCGTTTTGGTCTTGTTTTAGTAAGAAATAAGTGGTAAAAGGATGGGTGTTTTCACACCTATCATGTTTCTATATGGGACTATTGAGTTGTCCCAACCAAATGGCCCAAATTTTAAAGTGAATGGCCATCGTGTGAAGCATTATTTTGGGAAGGACATTTCCATTGAAATGGTCATTGTGGGAAGAGTCGAGCTAGAGACTCCTTAAATCAAGCTTGAATAACTAGGTTAGATCATCTAGAGTAGACTTTGGTAGGTTAGGAATAATAAGAGGGTGATATAGTCGAGATAAAGTGTAGCGGGTGCCTTTCTTTTGTCTTTTCGATGTTTGTAGGGTTGCTCTCTCTCATTTCATGCATGGAGCTTATGGAGGAGGCCCTCGTATCAGGTTCACTTTGATACTTTTGTGATTCAAACTTGACTATTAATAATGTCTTAAATGAATTCACTTTAGTAGACCTTTCCTTAGCTCAAGTTAAACAAAGTACGCAATGTCCTAAGTGTAGAAGAGTTTACTCTAATGCATCTTAAACATTAAGGACAATTTTTATCATAAGTGTAGGGGGTCTTATCTCGAAGTGACCTTTCCTAGACCATTGCCTTTGCATTCATGATAATTGGGAAAATTAATTTTTCAACAATTTTCAAAATTTTGATCTACTTTGGCCACAAAAATATTGCATTCATAATTTTTGCATAAATCATTTTTCATTTGCATAACACATTTGCATTGATTTTCGTTATTCTAAAAAAATATATGAAAAAGAAAAAATATAATAAAGGATATGGTTTAACAAAATTTGACTTCTTTGACATATTAGGACTGCCATGAATATTTTGACTCAACCCGAGTTTGCTTATCCAAACATACTCTAGCTAGTATCCTTAACCATGTAAACCTTCATTTGGTTTATTAGGCTAAGCATCCACAAGTCTCATTATTTGAGATTTTAAATTGTGGAGAACGAGAGATGATAGAGTTTGAAGTAAGTGTAAAGGGCTAGATAAACCTCATATTAATTACTTGCGGCTTTTTTATCACCTTTCGTAACCTTTAATTTCTTGTCAACGCATGTATATATTGTTAACAAATAATCAAGAACGGTTTTAATCGGTTTTTAGTCTCTTATGTATTTTTGACTAATCATTCGTGGTTGGTATAAGTACGTCTTAAGATTCTAAGTTAGAACGCTTGATGTGTACTAGACTTATGTCATGCTTAATATTTAGCGGGTGTTTTTCTTTTAATTTTTTTCTATTCTTTGTGAGGAATCAAGAAAAATAAGAGCGGCTTATCAAAAAAATGAGTGGCTAGAAAAAAAAAGAAAAAAAAGGAAAAAATAATTATACAAGACTCCCAAGAGGGGCAGTATGGTGTTAATTATAGTAGCTATTAAATTCCAATATTACTTTCACAAGGGTTGCGGAGATTTAATAGTTTCTCCAATCTAATATTACTCTCACAAGGGTTGCGGGATTGAAGATCCAAGGTCTCAAAAAGGCGGCGGATATGAATTATTGCGTGAGTTTTATTTTTCTTTTCTTAGCGAGTGAGTAGCTACTTATTAATGCATGACATAAGTTTCTTACACATAAGGCGAATGACTTATTATTTTAGGTTGGACTTATATAAATTGTGGGCGGTTTTTCGAGTAATGGATGAGATAGTTACTTAGGATTAAAATCGTGCTTCCTTATTTTCAGAGTTTACCTTTCTTATGTTTCACGCCAAATAAAGACAAATTTACTCAAAAGCAATTTGATCAATTAAAATTATATAGAGGCAAAGTAAGTGGGGGTATAATCGTAACATAATTAATTTGTATGAATAAGTCGATGCACTTTCACTTATGAATACCAATGATCTTGTTTTTAAGCTTGGTATGGGGAAAGTGAAACTTGAGGATGATAAGTATTCATTGTATAAAATCCCTAATCAAGTCATAGATTTCTTTATGAGTTATTTCCATCAAACTATTTTATGAAAATCCAAAAATATATAAAAAGAATTGTTTTCTTTGCATTGTACTGTAAAAATCAAATATCACACATCATATAGTTTAGCATAGTGTAGAAGCATTTCATCTTGGCCAAGGTGGATTAACTATGATAAAAATGTACCTTAGAGCTTTGAAATATTGCATTGCATGAGGCCATGGCAATGGTCAAGTGTAGGGGATTCGATATGAGTGAAATCTCATATCAATTATAAGATATAAAACCCTAAAACACAAGGAAAATACCAAGTTTTAATGTGATTAAACAGAATTATGTGGTGCTCTTTGTTGTTTGTGATTGTGTAGGTAAAATGATACGATTTGGTGCAAACACGAATTTCAAGGCATGATTATGAAGAAAAAGACAAAAGAAGGACCTATTTTGACAAGTCTCCAAAGTTCAAGGGCTTTACAAGAATATTCAAGAAGATAAAGAACTATATATGACAATTCAAGAAAGTCAAGGATTCAAAGATATTAAGTCAACAAAGTCAAGGGTTCATTTTGGCAAGACAACAAAGTCAGAGGGCTTAATTTGTTGATTCTACAAAGAAATAACATAAAATATTAAAGCTACCAAAGTTTGAGGGCTTAAACTGCTAATTTGGAAACTAAAATCAAGCATGATCCGTGTGAAGCCAGCTCAACCAATCAAATTACAATAAATAAGTCACTTGGATTGCCAACTATAGCTTCATAAATGAAGGGAGAGAAGAATCAACATAGTACTGCGCACTAACTCTTGATAGCCAATCATAGCCCTCCATCTCATAACTATCACTGTTACTTTGGATATAAATCCGTGTTACTATTATTGGACCATTCCCATCATGCCACGTGGATAGCTCAAGCCCAGATCGCAGAGAACGCTAGAGACAATATCACAAGAAGAGTTCTACATGAAAATTGATCGCAAGGAAGACGAACTCAACCCAGTCATCCAATTAGCATGAAATCAAGTGAATAAAATCCCCCAAATTTGGTCAAGGAAACTTGAAGAACAATTCACAGAATTGTGACACCTGGCAGCATATGAGTGGAGTAGACACGTCATAGACTTCAACTACATCTCATTCCTTGTCAATAAATACCCTGGATAGTTTTCATTTGTTGTATGTAGATAAAGTGTGTAATTTCACACACTTAGCTTAAATTCTCTCATTTCTTCCCTTTCATAGCTTAAAAGCTTTAGAGTGTTTGACATGCATTCTAAAGTTTGTTATTAGTCAGTTGTAACAGATCAACAACCTTTCTTCCATTAATAATACTTCAAGTTCACATTTACTCTATTTCTCATATTACTTCATTATCCTACTGTTCTTATCTAGCATCCATTGATTCTGTTATTCAAACTTGAATAACAGAATGTGTTAGTTGATTTAGAAGCTTTTGTGATCAGATTTTTTAGTTGATAGCTCAGACATTCAGTTCCATCCTTTATGATCAAGTTAGACAACAGATAGTTTGGTGATGGTGATTCATGGTGAACAATAGTGTCCTGGTGATTGTAGATTATGAAAAAGGTGGTTGATTAGTATAAAAAGCAAGTTCAGCACTTGTTTCTCCAACAAAGGAGACTTCAAGGCTAAAAAGTGCTCATTTCTGTTTTAAATTCCTCTAAATAAGTCTTGCATGCTCAATTCTAGTTCCATAGTGTAATATAGCTTGAATTTTCCTGCTACTTGATCTAATTGATCTTTATGTGTAGTTTAAATAGATTGTAGCTCTTATCTCCTAGCTTAATTCTGTTTAGTCTGCATAAATTTTGCTTCATAACTTAAGTGTTGTTTGGTATAGCTGTGATATTTTGATTCTATTAGTATATTGGTGAAATTATTGTTTACAGTTACTTAGTATTTGATAGAAAACACTTGTACCAAGTTTCATAGTCAATGCATAAGTCAAACAGGCAAATGACCTTTCAATTGTCTGGGTCAGTTTAGTATACTCAAAACAGCAAAAATCAATCCACTAGAACTTCTTTATTTCTATGAGTTTGACTGAGTATTCTAGTGTTTTGAGTAGCTGAATATATGAACTTTAAGAAACTGTAAAGCATTGAGCTTGTAGTTCACTGTAGAATAATCCCTTTAAGCACAAAATTCTCTGTGATAAAAATACTTTTTTGCCATATTAGATTTTCATTTCCCACTTATCCACTTCATAAAAATTGCTGTTTTCTTTTACAATTCAGTTAACAAAGTGTTAAAAATAAGTTCTAGCTTAAATCAACTTTTGGTCAACAAAAGTCTACGAAAGTCAACATAAGCCCAGTTTTGGCTTATTTCAATTTCTAGCTTATTCTGTTGATGAATTTTGAAATTTCTTGGACAAGTCTTAATATTTTGAGCTTTTAAATGTTTCCTATGAGTTTTAGACAAAGTGCTTATTCCAAAGTGCTTATCTCTTAAAAAGTGCTTATTTGAAAAAGCTAAAATATGTTTTAGACCATTACAACTTATTTCCTTTTACATGTCTAGCTTATTTTCAATTCTGAGTCTTTTGAAATTGGTTTCAGCTCATTTGGTCCAGTATATCAGCTTATCTAGCTTATTTTTGTTGTAACCTGTTTTTAGTTTAATATTTTTTAATAATTTCACTTTGGTCCCTGGAGTTATTAAACTCGTTTACTTTGTGTTAATTAGTTCAAGTTTGTTAGGGTTTGCTGTTTAGTCCTCATAGTTTGTTAGGGTTGTTATATTTTGTTACAAGTTTGGTTAGTTGGTTAATTTTGGCATTTAGTTTCATAATTTTACATTTTCAGTCCTTATAGTTTACTAGTTTACATAATTAGTACTTGTACTTTCTAGACTTTACATTTCTGCATTTAATGCTTGTTTGTGCTTAGCTTACTTGTAATTTGTGCTTATTTGGATTATGTGCAATGTATTTTTAGTGTAATACGTATACATAGGTGATAATATTTTTATCATTTGACTGCTTTATGACAATTAGACATAGATTACCAAAAGTCTATTATTTCAACCAAAAACAATTATGTGGCTTAATTGATATCGATTAATCAATTCGTAAAGACACCGGGAGAAAAACGAACTTAAAAAACGAAATATTAGATTCAAACACCATGTACGTAATCAATATTTATCGTGAAATAATAGATATACGTAGTTCACATGTTCGTGTTTTAATATCCGTAATCATAAGCTCGACAATATAATTATTATGATTAATAATTATCGTATATTGCCACGTACATAATAATCATCGTGCACTAATACATACGTAGTTTCTGAATTTAATATTCGTGACACGTGTTCATGACATAAAATGAAAGCTTATTTTGGTTAGTACGTTTACGTAGTGTACTGTTCATGGCATTTAGATGCGGGTTTTACAACTCTTCCTCCCTAAAAAGAACAATTTGTCCTCGAATTATAGATGAAGTAAACTGAAAGAGGAACATACCCGAATTCAAAACTTAAAATGAGGGTAAGAAGTCCGGATAGACTCCTCTGTCTCCCAAGTGGCTTCCCGTTCGGTGTGATCCCTCCAAAGGATTTTGACGAATGGAATCGTCTTCTTCCTCATGACTCGTTCCTATCTGTCAAGAACTCGTTCGGGTTCCTCGATGAAGGTAAGATCTTCACGAATCTGTTCAAGTGGATACTGAACCTTGTGAAGGGGATGATACTTGTATCGTCTGAGTAAGGACACATGAAAAACGTCGTGAACGTGAGAAAGCTGCAGAGGTAACGCTAAACGATACGATACTTCACCGACTCGCTCGATGATATCAAACGGTTCGATGAATCGAGGACTAAGTTTTCCTTTGATTCCAAAACGTCTAACATCACGTGCCGGTGACACCTTAAGAAAGACATGATCTCCCACATTGAAATGCATATCCCTACGATGCTTGTCGGCATAACTCTTTTGACGTGCACGAGCTTCTTGCAGTTTCGCCTTAGCTATAGTGACTCTCTCGTTGGTCAACTCTATCATCTCCGGACCTTCGAGTGTTCTCTCACCAACCTGATCCCATCAGACTGGGGTGCAACACTTCCTGCCATACAACAGCTCAAACGGTGCACACTTGATGCTAGCGTGCCAACTGTTGTTGTATGCAAACTCTACCAAGCAGATATAATCGTCCCAATATCATGTCCATTCTAAAGCACACTCTCAAAGCATATCTTCTAATGTCTGAATGGTTCGCTTCGACTACCCGTCTGTTTGAGTATGAAAAGGCCGTGCTAAGCTTAAGTTTGGTACCCCCAAACTT
Source organism: Glebionis coronaria (assembly GCA_025667525.1). Classification (NCBI taxonomy): domain Eukaryota; kingdom Viridiplantae; phylum Streptophyta; class Magnoliopsida; order Asterales; family Asteraceae; genus Glebionis; species Glebionis coronaria. The sequence goes on along the minus strand of CM046875.1, from coordinate 469,536,340 downwards.
TCGCAGACTCCTCCAAAATCGAGAAGTAAACCCAGGATCTTTGTCCGAGATGATACTGGAAGGAGTACCATGAAGTCTCATGATCTCCTTCTTATAAGTGTCAGACAATTTGCTAGCTGGATCATCCTTGCGGATCAGTAAGAAATTGGCTGACTTGGTAAGTCGATCAACGATAACCCAAATTGCATCATGCTTCCTCTTGGTCTGCGGAAGACCGGTAAAAAAATCCATGGTGATCTTGTCCCACTTCCACTCTAGAATGTCTAATGGTTGTAGTAGACCACTAGACCGCTCATGCTCGATCTTAACCTGCTGAAAGGTAAGACATTTGGAGACATAAGTAGCAACATCCTGTTTCATACCACTCCACCAAAAATACTGCTTGATGTCATGGTACTTCTTAGTTGAACCATGATGAATGGAGAATGCGGAGCTATGATCTTCAGCCAATAATGCTTCCCTGAGTGCAAGTTCTTCAGGAACACAAAGTCTAGTGCACTGCCATAAGATGTCGTCGTCATCTAACCGAAACTCTGTCTGCTGCTCTAAGTTTTGAATGATTTCCCAGATTTTACCATACTCCTTCTGAGCTTCCTTGATCCTAGAGAGTAAATCAGGTTCCACTCTAAGATTAGCCCAGTACCCATGTTGTCCACGTACCATGATCTCAATGTCTAGTCACTCTAAGTCTCGTATAATCTCTTCCTCTTTTTTAATGTCGTTGATCATACCCGACTTTCTACTAAGAGCATCTGCCACTACATTCGCCTTGCCAGGATGATACTGCGAATTAATGTCATAATCCTTCAACAGATCTAACCACCTTCTCTACCTCATGTTCAATTTACGCTGAGTGAAGATGTATTTCAGACTCTTGTGATCTGTGAAGATATCACATGATTCGCCATACAAGTAGTGCCTCCATATCTTCAGTGCAAACACGACTGCTGCAAGTTCCAAGTCATGCGTAGGGTAGTTCTCCTCATAAGGCTTAAGTTGTCGTGATGCGTAAGCAATCTCTTTCCCATGTTGCATGAGAACACAACCAAGTCCCTTCCCTGAAGCATCACTGTAGATTTGAATCCACCTGTACTAGATGGGAGAGTAAGAATCGGTGCAGATACCAGCCTCTGATTTAGGTCTTTAAAGCTCTTCTCTCTTTCTAAAGTCCAGACGAATTTCTCCCCTTTCAGCATCAGTTTGGTCAACAGCAGTGCTAATCGGGAAAAGTTCTCTACGAACCTACGGTAGTAACCAGCTAAGCCTAGGAAACTGCGAACTTGAGTCGCTGATGTCGGTCTTGGCCACTTGGTAATAGCCTCAACCTTTGTTGGATCCATGGTTATTCCTTCTACGGATACTATGTGGCCTAGGAACGCCACATTACTTAACCAGAATTCGCATTTAGAGAACTTGGCATACAGTTGCTTCTGGCGAAGTATCTATAATATTGTACGAAGATGGTCTTCGTGTTCCTCCTTTGACTTAGAGAAAATCAGAATACCGTCAATGAAGACAATGACGAAATTGTCCAGAAACTCATGGAAGATACGGTTCATTAAGCCCATGAAAATAGTTGGAGCATTGGTAAAGCCAAATGGCATGACTACAAATTCGTAGTTCCTATAACGTGTACGGAAAGCAGTCTTGGCGATGTCCTGCTCTTTCACCCGCAACTGATGATAGCCCGACCTCAGATCAATCTTGGAGAAATGTTTGGCCCCTTGGAGTTGGTCAAAAAGATCATCAATGTGTGTCAAAGGATATCTATTCTTGATGGTGAGCATATTAAGCTCACAATAATATATGCAAAGACGCATACTGTCATCCTTCTTCTTGACGAATAGAACTGGTGCGCCCAATGGGGATGCACTAGGTCGGATGAAACCTCGTTCCAAAAGTTCCTGTTGTAACACCCCATTTTGGAAATGGAAATATCACAATAATTATGGCGTGTCATCAAAGCATACAAGGTAAAATGTCTAAACATTACTTGACCATAAAAAGGAAAATACCGGAATCAAACATCGGTAGTCCAAAAGTAAAGCTCATCACACACAAACATAGTATAATAAAGGAAAGGACTAAACAATGTCCAAAGCATAAGTATCATAAGAAAGGAAATGCATAATGTAAAGAAGGCTAGACAGCTTCCAGTCCATATGCACGTACTCTTAGTGTCTACGAGCGTCCCTGAGTACCTGCCGTTTTGGGAACATAGAAAAGGAAAACGGCTGAGCAAATACGCTCAGTGCACGGATGTACAATAAAGCATGAATAGGATAAGCATATAACATAATAACAGCGGAAGAAAATTAAGTCCCGAGTAACCTGGTTAAGTCTTAATAAAACTGGTTTTATAGTTTGAAAGTCTTATGTTTATCTTATAAAAACTGTTTGTCATAATTTTACCAATTAGCCATTATAGGTCATGAAAATCCACCGTGCATGAATAATTGGAGGGGTGACCTCATCATGCAAATTAGAGGGGCTGCCTCTAATTTAATATACTGGTTTTTGGGTAGGAGGGATCAGCTCCTTGTGAAGGATGCAAGGCACACACCACATTCACCATGTAATCCTGAATAAAAACATGTAACTAGGATGCACCCATACGCCCCACATGATAAATATAAATAAATGGCCAAAAGCTGAAGGGACGCCACGAGCAATCACTCCGCCGTGGTGAAGTCATAACATCAGTGCCTCTAATGTTATGGTTATGGTACCTCCATAACTAGGTGAAACTGGTCATGCATGTATATGGCTATAGGTAATCTTATTTAAACGTAAGCAATCAAACTCATAACTTATACTACGGGAAAACAGTTGGCTGCATATGGGGAATCCTAATAAGGAAAGAATGTCCATACTGAAAGGACGGGAATCCGTACCTTATGTCCAGTGAACGAGAAAGACGAACTGCGAGAATCCTACTTCCGAATCACTAGTGCTACATAAATACGTACATGAATAAGTATCTGCTTACTAAATACATAGCTGGTTTTATGTCATGTCTTAGCTTATTTTATGTGTTCTTACCATGTTTTACTGTTTTAAAGCCTTAAACTGTGTTAAATCTTATACTCTGTTTAATCTGATTAAGTATTTCTGGTATTTCATGTGTTATTATACTTACTGTGTAATAATAAGTAACTTTCCAAAAATAGCAGGTTTCCCAAAATAGAAAGTTTCCAAAAATAGAAAGTTACCAAAAATAGAAAGTTTCCAAAAATAGAAAGTTTCCAAAAATAGAAAGTTACCAAAAATAGAAAGTTTCCAAAAATAGAAAGTTTCCAAAAATAGAAAGTTTCCAAAAATAGATTTACTGCTTAAAATAGATAAGTTTCTAAAAATAGAAAGTTTCCATAAATAGATTAGCTGCCTTAATTAAATAAGTTTCTATAAATAGATTAGCTGCCTGAAATAAATAAGTTTATAAAAATAGCTGGTTTCCATAAATAGATTAGCTGCCTTATTTAATTAAGTTTCTAAAAATAGAAAGTTTCCATAATTAGAAATAAGCTGGTTAAATAAGCTAAGTATATAAGCCTAAGTGTTTTCATGATTATTTTCTAAGTCATATAATATAATGTATAGTTTAATAATTATTTCATGTAATTTAATTAAACTATTAGTTATAATATTTAATTAAAGTATAACATGTTTTTAATTAAATAAGTTAAATACTTAGGTTAAAATATGTATTATTATATATAAATAATATAACCTAAGTCATGTTAATTAATTAATTATATCATTGGTTTTAAAATAATTAATTAATTATAAGTCTTAAATATATAAATACTTAGGTTAAAATAATTACATGCTCATTAATAAATAAATAACCTAAGTCATGTTATTAAATTAATAACATCATTTTATTAATTTAATTTTAACATAAGTTCATAAACATAAAAAAAAACTAACATACACCATGAACCGAATCTAGGCTAAAAACATGAACCGGACATGAAATCGACACCGTACCCCGAGCCAACTCGGGGTACCCCGTGTTTCCTTTACTGCCGTGGGACCCACACGCACCAACCAAGACCATATGGTCTTGGTGGTGGTCGGCTTGGCAAACCCAAACCCCTTCGGGTTCAGTTGCAGCCTGCGGCCAAAACAAACACCCCTTAAAAACAACCCTTTGATTTAATTTGACACCAAAACATGTTATATCTATGCTTAATTATTATGTTTTTATAAAAACATCACATGTTCATTATTTATAAAAAGATTAAATCAAAAGAAAAGGTTTAAAAAGGTTTTACCGAATTCGTGGATCAAGAGAACGAAGAACAAACACGATCAATCACCAAATCTTCAAGATCAAAGATCAAAAATCACCTTGTATGGTGGTTTTAGGGTGGCGGCACAATGAACAAGGAGGAAGGAGGAGGTTTTAGGTTTTCTTAAAATCTTCTGTAAAGTTAATTTGTGTAGTGTAAAAGTAATTAACCCCTTTAGTATATTTGACAAATGGGCTTGGCCCATTTGTCCTTGTTGGCCGCGGGTAGGGACCCCACTTGGGGTACCCGTACCTTTTTCCGTGTCTCGTTATTTAGTTACTCGTTTGTGATTATTTATGTTCGTGTTTTAAATGTTCTCGTTACGTAAATACCGTGATCTGATATATTTAATTACGCTCGTAATAAATATATATACATAATTAATAATAGCTCGTCTTTTAATTACGTTCATGATTTCATGATCGCATGTTCGTGATTAATTATTGTTAAATAATTATTACGTGATCGTGCATAGTAAATACTTATCGTGTTCTAACACGTACGTAATACGTAAACTCCTAACACGTAATCGTAATCATGCTATATTAGGAAAGTTTTAACTAGTACGTACGATCCTAAGGGTACTATGCACGGTAAAAGCATGCGGGTTTTACAACTCTTCCCCCCTAAAAAGAATAATTCGTCCCTGAATTATAGATAAAGTAAACTGGAAAAGAAGAACATACCCGAATTCAAAATATGAAATGAGGGTAAGAAGCCCGGATAGACTCCTCCGTTTGCTTCCCGCTCGGTATGATCCCTCCATAGAATTTTGACGAATGGAATCGTCTTCTTTCTCATGACTCGTTCTTGTCTGTCAAGAACTCGTTCGGGTTCTTTTATAAAAGTAAGATCTTCACGTTTCTGTTCCAGTGGATACTGAACCATGTGAAGGGGATGATACTGGTACCCTCTGAGTAAGGACACATGAAACACATTGTGCACATGCGAAAGCTGCGGAGGTAACGCCAATCGGTAAGATACTTCACTGACTCGTTCAATGATATCAAACGGCCCGATGAAATGAGGACTGAGCTTCCCTTTAATCCCGAAGCGTCTAACACCACGTGCCGTCGAAACCGTAAGGAAGACGTGATCTACTACGTTAAAGTGTATATCCCTACGATGATTATCGGTGTAACTCTTCTGACGTGACCGTGCCTCCTAAATTTTCTGCTTAGCTACTGCGATCTTCTCATTGGTCATCTCTATGATTTTCGGTCATTCGAGTGTTCGCTCGCCAACCTGATCCCAGCAGATTGGGGCGCGACACTTTCTGCCATACAACATCTCAAATGGAGCACATTTGATGCTTGCGTGCCAGCTGTTGTTGTATGCAAACTCCACCAAACAGATGTATTCGTCCCAATCACTTGTCCATTCCAACGCACATGACCTCAACATATCTTCCAATGTCTGAATGGTTCGCTCCGACTGTCCGTTCGTTTGAGGATGAAAAGCCGTGCTAAGCTTAAGTTGTGTACCCCAAGCTTTCTGCAGACTTTTCCAAAAGCACGAAGTGAATCGAGGATCTCTGTCTGAGACGATGCTGGATGGTGCACCGTTGAGTCTCATGATCTCTCGTCTATACGTATCTGCGAGTTTACTTACCCGATCTTCCTTGCGGATCGGTAAGAAATGAGATGATTTGGTAAGTCGATCAACGATAACCCAAATTGCATCGTGCTTCCTTTTGGTAGGCGGAAGACCGGTAACAAAATCCAAGGTGATTTTGTCCCACTTCCACTCTGGAATATCTAACGGTTGAAGGAGACCTCCAGATCGCTGATGCTCGATCTTAACCTGCTGGCACGTAAGACCTTTGGAGACGTAAGTGGCCACATCCTGTTTCATACCACTCCACCAAAAGTACTGCTTGATGTCATGGTACATCTTAGTCGAACAAGGATGTATCGAGAATGGGGAGCTATGAGCTTCAGCTAACAAAGCTTCTCGGAGTTCTTGGTCTTCAGGAACACAAAGTCTAGTGCTCTGCCATACGATACCATCTGCATCTACTCTGAATTCTGTCTGCTTCTCCAAATTCTGTACTATCGCCCAAATTTCTCCGTCATCCTTCTGAGCTTCCTTGATCTTAGATAGTAACTCAGGTTCTACTCTAAGATTAGCCCAGTAACCGTGCTGTCCACGTACCATGATCTCGATGTCTAGTCGCTCCAAGTCTCTGATGATTTCCTCTTCGATTTTAATGCCGTTGATCATTCCGGACTTCCTGCTAAGAGCATCTGCTACTACATTTGCCTATCCGGGATGATACTGTAGATTAATGTCATAGTCCTTCAACAGCTCTAACCATCTCCTCTGCCTCATGTTCAATTCACGCTGAGTGAAGATATACTTCAAGCTCTTGTGGTCCGTGAAAATGTCACATGATTCTCCATATAAGTAGTGCCTCCATATCTTCAATGCAAACACGACTGCAGCAAGTTCCAGGTCGTGCGTGGGGTAATTTTCTTCATAAGGCTTAAGCTACCGTGAAGCGTACGCGATCACTTTCCCATGTTGCATGAGAACACAGCCAAGTCCCTTCCCCGATGCATCGCTGTTGATTTGAAATCCACCCGTACCAGATGGTAGAGTAAGAATAGGTGCAGATACTAGCTTCTGCTTCAGGTCTTCAAAGCTCTTCTCTCGATCTTCAGTCCAGACGAATTTCTCCCCTTTCCGCATCAGTTTGGTCAATGGTAGTGCTAGGCGGGAAAAGTTCCCCACGAACCTACGATAATAGCCAGCTAAGCCTAAGAAACTGTGGACTTCCGTCGCTGATGTAGGCCTTGGCCACTTAGTAATGGCCTCAACCTTTGCTGGATCCATAGTGATTCCTTCTGCTGATACAATGTGACCTAAGAATGCCACCTTGTCTAACCAGAACTCACATTTGGAGAATTTAGCATACAGCTGCTTCTGGCGAAGAATCTGTAGTACTGTACGAAGATGGTCTTCGTGTTCCTCCTTGGACTTTGAGAAAATCAGGATGTCATCGATGAAAACAATGACGAATTTGTCCAGAAATTCATTGAAGATTCTGTTCATCAGATCCATGAATACTTCTGGAGCATTTGTCAGGCCAAATGGCATAACTACAAACTCGTAGTGGCCATAACGAGTACGAAAGGCAGTCTTAGCGATATCCTGCTCCTTGACGCATAGCTGATGATAGCCTGACCTAAGATCAATCTTGGAGAAGTGTTTGGCCCCTTGGAGTTGGTCAAACAAATCGTCAATGCGTGGTAGTGGATACCTATTCCGAATGGTAATCTTGTTGAGCTCGCGATAGTCTAAGCAAAGACGCATACTGTCGTCCTTCTTCTTAACAAACAAAACCGGTGCGCCCCATGGAGATGCGCTTAACCTAGTTCAAGAAGTTCTTGCAGCTGATCCTTCAGCTCCTTCAGCTCCATGGGAGCCATGCGATAAGGAGCCTTGGAGATTGGTTCAGCTCCTGGAATCAGCTCGATACTGAATTCCACTTCTCGTGCACGTGGTATGCCCGGAAGTTCTGCTGGAAACACGTCTTGGAATTCCGACACTATTGGTTGATCCTGAATCGATGGAGATTCAGCATCCATGTCGTGAACCGTAGCTAGATAACCCTCGCAGCCATGTGACAGTAGTGCACGCACTTGCAGGGTTGATATGACTTGTACAGACCGTCCGAGTATGAACCCATTATGAATGTACTCTGGTGCATTGACATCACCGAAGATAACTCGATATGAATGGCAGTCTATTGTAGCATGATACTTGGATAGCCAATCCATGCCAAAAATCATGTCGAAGTCATTCATGTCCAGCGGAAGTGCGTCGACAGGTCAACCTTATCATCAAATTCTAGGGGAAGACTCTTGTATACATGGGTGATTAATACAGAGTCCCTCAAAGGCGTGGAAATAGTAAGCCTATTTTCTAGTGGCAAGGGAGGCATCCTAACGTTCTTAGCATAAGCGGTAGAAATAACCGAGTGAGTAGCACCCGTATAAAAAAAACCACATGCAGCGCGACCATACATATACAAGATTCCAGTGATGGTACCTGTAGACTTGTTGGCCTGGTCTCGAGATGTCGTGTAGATACGCCCGACAGTAGGAGGCGGCTTGGTATCAGCATGTCCTGATGTACCCTCCATCTCGCCCTTACGGCAATCCTTCATAATATGGACAGGAAGACCACACTTGAAGCACGCATCAGTATTACGGCGACATGGTCCTGGATGCCTACGATGGCAAGTAGAGCAAAGAGGATGAGTGTATCCTCCAGCAGGTGCTCTGGCTGGCTGAGGACCTGATAAAAACATTTTACATAAGACATGATAGTTGGGTACAAAGGACGAAGCGGATAATCGTAAGATTGAATACCAGTGATAGCTGGACAGCTAGGCTGCGAACCTCTCTGGTTCTGGTCCCTACCGTTTCCATGGTTCCTGGTAGAAGTTTGATAAGGTGTCAGAATATGAGTTATAACATAAAACATAAGGAATTTCGTAAGTATCAAGACCTGTTGTTGTTGGAGTGCCCGGCGTTGTTACGGTAATTGTCATTACCGCCACGCCTATTCGTAGCAGAACGGTCGTTAGTCTGACCGTTTCCCTTGGGCTGATGAGGCTGCTGCTGAGTAGCCGGCTGAGACCGGTCCCCAGTTTTCTGCCTGAAAGACACAGTTAAAGAGATGAATAATTGACATATGGAAAGTATACGGATTGGTCACCGCTTGAATACAAATGTTTACCTCTTGTCGGGTCTTTCAGCTTCCCCGAACTCATCCCTCTCCTGCAGCATCTCCAGTTTTCGTGCTGCATCGGCCACTTGTGCTACAGTGTTGAACGTAGCACACACCAGATTGTTTAAGACCGATGTGCGAAGAGCCCATCTGAAGTGATGTGCCTGCTCTTCAGGAGTACCTGCTGTCGCACCAAGGAAACCAGCCAAGCGAAGAAAGCGCTGCATAAACTCGTTGCTATTCTCCCCAGCTCTCTGTCGGATCCCATGGTACTCTCTCTTGAGCTTGTCCTGCTCAGCCTTGGGAAAGAACTGCTCCATCACCCTGTCCTTGAACTGAGCCCAAGTCAAACCAGCAACCCACTCATCACCACATTCAGATTGCATCAATGCTAACCACCAGTTAAGTACATCGCCTTCGAACCGATAGCATGCCAACCTCGCCTTGTATGCGGGGTCACAGCCCATAGCGTTTAAAATCTTCTCGATGTGAGCCAACCATCTTTCAGCATCGCTGGGGCTATCTGTCTTCTCAAAATCTCGAGGGCGGAGCTTGTTGAATCTCTCCAGCCATACTGATAATGTCACTGGAGGAGGAGGAGGAGGTGGCTGATTGTGCTGCTGATTGTTGGTAGCTTGAACTTCAGCCCGGATGTCATTCCTCAGTTGAGGAAGCAAGGCTTGCATGGCAGCCTGAATTGAAGCATTGAGCTGCTACTGTTCGCGTGTGAGAACCATCTGACAGTATAACATAAAACATATGATTAAACAGATCAAAACATAAAATATAAATATATACATGAAAAAAATTTATACTAAAATTTCACGAGAAAAATTTTATGCAAGAAAATTTTGTGTATGAATGCATGATGCAGTTTTATGAAAACTTTTGTATGCTTGAGAGTGAACGCCTCTGGTCAGTTCACCCAAAACAAAAGACATAGCGAGGGAACGCCTATGGGTCGGTCCCAAATCTAAAAGTTTCGATAAAACACATGCGACTAAATAGGGTCAGTCCTGTACCAACCATTACTTAGTCAAAAACCCTGCAACAATAACATGTATATGTATGCTTAAAAATGATGAATGCATGAAAACAACTGTCAGTTGTAGGAAGACTGTAGTGACTACCCACTAATCACAGGTCATATTTGAGAGCCTACAGGTCGAAGCCTTGGCTCTGATACCATAATTGTAACACCCCATTTTGGAAATGGAAATATCACAGTAATTATGGCGTGTCATCAAAGCATACAAGGTAAAATGTCTAAACATTACTTGACCATAAAAAGGAAAATACCGGAATCAAACATCGGTAGTCCAAAAGTAAAGCTCATCACACACAAACATAGTATAATAAAGGAAAGGACTAAACAATGTACAAAGCATAAGTATCATAAGAAAGGAAATGCATAATGTAAAGAAGGCTAGACAGCTTCTAGTCCATATGCACGTACTCTTAGTGTCTACGAGCGTCCCTGAGTACCTGCCGTTTTGGGAACATAGAAAAGGAAAACGGCTGAGCAAATACGCTCAGTGCACGGATGTACAATAAAGCATGAATAGGATAAGCATATAACATAATAACAACAGAAGAAAACTAAGTCCCGAGTAACCTGGTTAAGTCTTAATAAAACTGGTTTTATAGTTTGAAAGTCTAATGTTTATCTTATAAAAACTGTTTGTCATAATTTTACCAATTACCCATTATATGTCATGAAAATCCACCGTGCATGAATAATTGGAGGGGTGACCTCATCATGCAAATTAGAGGGGCTGCCTCTAATTTAATATACTGGTTTTTGGGGTAGGAGGGATCAGCTCCTTGTGAAGGATGCAAGGCACACACCACATTCACCATGTAATCCTGAAATAAAAACATGTAACTAGGATGCACCCATACGACCCACATGATAAATATAAATAAATGGCCAAAAGCTGAAGGGACGCTACGAGCAATCACTCCGCCGTGGTGAAGTCATAACATCAGTGCCTCTAATGTTATGGTTATGGTACCTCCATAACTAGGTGAAACTGGTCATGCATGTATATGGCTATAGGTAATCTTATTTAAACATAAGCAATCAAACTCATAACTTATACTACGGGAAAACAGTTGGCTGCATACGGGAAATCCTAATAAGGAAAGAATGTCCATATTGAAAGGACGGGAATTCGTAGCTTATGTCCAGTGAACGAGAAAGACGAACTGCGAGAATCCTACTTCCGAATCACTAGTCCTACATAAATACGTACATGAATAAGTATCTGCTTACTAAATACATAGCTGGTTTTATGTCATGTCTTAGCTTATTTTTATGTTCTTACCATGTTTTACTGTTTTAAAGCCTTAAATTGTGTTAAATCTTATACTCTGTTTAATCTGATTAAGTATTTCTGGTATTTCATGTGTTATTATACTTACTGTGTAATAATAAGTAACTTTCCAAAAATAGCAGGTTTCCCAAAATAGAAAGTTTCCAAAAATAGAAAGTTACCAAAAATAGAAAGTTTCCAAAAGTAGAAAGTTTCCAAAAATAGAAAGTTACCAAAAATAGAAAGTTTCCAAAAATAGAAAGTTTCCAAAATAGAAAGTTTCCAAAAATAGATTTACTTCTTAAAATAGATAAGTTTCTAAAAATAGAAAGTTTCCATAAATAGATTAGCTGCCTTAATTAAATAAGTTTCTATAAATAGATTAGCTGCCTGAAATAAATAAGTTTCTAAAAATAGCTGGTTTCCATAAATAGATTAGCTGCCTTATTTAATTAAGTTTCTAAAACTAGAAAGCTTCCATAATTAGAAATAAGCTGGTTAAATAAGCTAAGTATATAAGCCTAAGTGTTTTCATGATTATTTTCTAAGTCATATAATATAATGTATAGTTTAATAATTATTTCATGTAATTTAATTAAACTATAGGTTATAATATTTAATTAAAGTATAACATGTTTTTAATTAAATAAGTTAAATACTTAGGTTAAAATATGTATTATTATATATAAATAATATAACCTAAGTCATGTTAATTAATTAATTATATCCATGGTTTTAAAATAATTAATTAATTATAAGTCTTAAATATATAAATACTTAGGTTAAAATAATTACATGCTCATTAATAAATAAATAACCTAAGTCATGTTATTAAATTAATCACATCAATTTATTAATTTAATTTTAACATAAATTCATAAACATAAAAAAAACTAACATACACCATGAACCGGATCTAGGCTAAAAAAATGAACCGGACATGAAATCAACACCGTACCCCGAGACAACTCGGGGTACCCTGTGTTTCCTTTGTTGCCGTGGGACCCACACGCACTAACCAAGACCATATGGTCTTGGTGGTGGTCGGCTTGGCAAACCGAAACCCCTTCGGGTTCGATTGCAGCCTGCGGCCAAAACAAACACCCCTTAAAAACAACCCTTTGAATTAATTTGACACCAAAACATGTTAGATCTATGCTTAATTATTATGTTTTTATAAAAACATCACATGTTCATAATTTATAAAAATATTAAATCAAAAGAAAAGGTTTAAAAAGGTTTTACCGAATTCGTGGATCAAGAGAACGAAGAACAAACACGATCAATCACCAAATCTTCAAGATCAAAGATCAAAGATCACATTGTATGGTGGTTTTAGGGTGGCGGCACAAAGAACAAGGAGGAAGGAGGAGGTTTTTGGTTTTCATAAAATCTTCTGTAAAGTTAATTTGTGTAGTGTAAAATTAATTAACCCCCTTTAGTAAATTTGACAAATGGGCTTGGCCCATTTGTCCTTGTTGGCCGCGGGTAGGGACCCCACTTGGGGTACCCGTACCTTTTTCCGTGTCTCGTTATTTAGTTACTCGTTTGTGATTATTTATGTTCGTGTTTTAAATGCTCTCGTTACGTAAATACCGTGATCTTATATATTTAATTACGCTCGTAATAAATATATATACGTAATTAATAATAGTTCGTGTTTTAATTACGTTCATGATTTCATGATCGCATGTTCGTGATTAATTATTGTTAAATAATTATTACGTGATCGTGCATAGTAAATACTTATCGTGTTCTAACACGTACGTAATACGTAAATTCCTAACACGTAATCGTAATCATGCTATATTAGGAAAGTTTTAACTAGTACGTACGATCCTAAGGGTACTATGCATGGTAAAAGCATGCGGGTTTTACACCTGTAGTTGTTCCTTTAACTCCTTCAGCTATGCGATAAGGAGCCTTGGAAATTGGCTCATCTCCTGGGATTAGCTCAAAATTAAACTCTACTTCCTGATGTAGAATCTTGATAACCTATGAATCTATGAAGGGGTTGATGATTTCTAGAGAGAGAAACTTAGAGAGAGAAAGTGAGAGAAAACTATGTGTAATTTATTAAGTGGAAATGAGAAAACATTCAACAACCAGCCCCTTTCCATGGTGGAAAGGGGTATTTATACTTCCAAGCTACATTGGGCTTGGGCCGGTCCATGACAAGCCCATGGACCGGTTCTTACTTAACTAAATAAGTAACTAATAACTATTTGTTAACTACGAGCTATTACAACATAAATAATATTGTGGAGTGACCGATACTTCTAATATACGTAAAACGTATTTCTAACAATCTCCCCCTAAGGGAGGTCACTCCACGTTACAAAGTTCTAAACCTAGCATACTATACTAAGTCTTCGTTCTTTAGCTCGTAGTCTTTTCTTCTTTTCTTTCTTTTATTGTGAATATGTTGGTTTGATCTTTTAGGCTTTGACTTGAGAGCATTGTTCTTTTGGCCTTTCACGTGCGATCTTTTGCCTTCTTGTGAATTTTGCCTCCTCGTGACTCCATGTTCCACACACTTATGTCTTTTTGTTGAATTCTCGAAAGTTTCAGAGTTTGGTACAGCGGAAGACTTTATCTTGTACTTTCTTGAATTTTTGCTAAACTTTGATGCAGAAAAAACATAAGCATGTGGGAACGACTTCTACAGGTACACCGCAACACCACCGTCTTCACTGGTACACAGCAACGCCACCGTCTTCAACAGGTACACAGCAACGCCACCGTCTTTAACAGGTACACAACAACGACACCTACCAAGTGCTGTTTGATGTTAACACCAGAAGGATTTCCACTCGTCACTGTGATCAATAAAGAGTCACTCTGAGTGTTCTGGCAAGATCATATGATAATGCGTAGAGGCCTGGAACGAGTTTAAGTTCAATTAAGAATTAAACCACTGTTTCTTTCCAGTTTTTCACAAGATTTGTTCTAAAAGAACCGCACGTGTAACCTACCATGAGCTTGTTTGATGTTGGCTCAAGCAGGATTTCCATCTTCATTGTAATACTTGCGTATCACTCAGATGTTCTGGCAATATTACAGGAATACTGCGTAGGACTCATGAAAATCTCTTACTTTTCACAGTGTGTGAGAAAGCAAGGAATAAATGGAAAGTGTCCTAATAAGACTTTTGATGATCTCTTGGCTCTAGACTCGATTGTGCGTTTTGATTTAGTGAACGATGGCTGGAGAGGAGTGCCACCTTTTCAATACCAGTCTATTCGGAGTGAATAAACCAATAGATAACGTGTTGATCTCCGTGTGATTAAAACAAATACCTTTTGAGAGATATTTGAGTTAGCTGGGAAGGGTTGTGCATTGCATCACTGGGTCCATGATGTCTTTCTTCAATACCGAGAGTCATTAGCAAAAATGACCTCAATAGCATATGTATTGACCCGGTTTCTGCCTAAAGTTGTAAGGAGGGCTTCTTTCTTTACACCCTTTATCTTTACAATTCTTTTTCATTCTTCAACCCCTTCAATGCTTACCAATACGTCATCACTAGCACCTTGTTGTGATTGTTCCAGTGCTAGCTTAAGTACTTGGTCGGCATTCAGCTACGTTCACATTCTTTCTCCATCTTTCCTAGGACTTCTAATTCTATCTAGGGAATTGTCCTTGGGAAGATTCCATCGGCTCTGATGAATCATTGGACTAAACCTATTCCTACCACCCTTTTGTCACCACATTCGTCGTGAATTAAGCGTGTTTTGGGAAGGAATTGCCACCATGAAAAATCATTGAAAATCACTTAAGGTACTTGTGATATTGAAATCAAAAGTTTTGTACCTTAGGTGTTTTGTTCATCAAAAACGCTCCCCCTTAACACGTGCTTTACACATATTAAGCTGGATAATCGTTAAGTCTTTTTCATCTTTTAGCCAAGTATCACTTAGGTCTCCTTAATCCCATTTTCTCCCCTTATCCAAAATGTTAACCATTAATATTTGGGATATTGAATGGATTAACCGGTCTTTGGGTAAAAAATGAAATCAATGTTTGGCCATAGAACATGTGAATGCTCCCCCTTAAGTTAATAAGGGATAGTTGTAGTGCTTTAGTATGATATATTTTGAAAGATTTAGAATCTCGTGAGAAATTCTTGAAAAATTATCATACCTTCACACTACATCAAGCCATTAAAGCACTATATTCACAAATATACATATTCACAATTGAAAAACCAATATAAAGTGGACCTGAGATGTACGACCCATTAGATGGATCGTTGCAGTAATTTGTGGTGCACTCCATACGGTCTACCACCAACGAATCTTTCCAAGCTCCTCATCAATCTACGTTCTCGGAGCTTTTGATCAATCTTCTTGATCACATACTTCGCCATCTGCCGGTAACCCGGATGCCAATCCTCCGTCATCTCTGGCAAAGTCCCACCCGAGTTAAGATGCTCCAACTTTCCTCTGACTTGTAGAAGAGTCCCATCACTGTACTTATATAGCTCACCCACCCTCATAAACTTCATTAAACCTCGACTGTTCAAGTAGAAAATGCCGCAGTTCGGGACAGAAATGCCGGTATAAGGACATCTATCTACATGTTGAGGTAGAACTTGATTCACAGGACGGGTTAAGTTGAGCTTCCTTTGGTAGCTTTCGACTCCCAACTGAAGATCTTCAACTCGTTTCTTGATAACAACGCTTCGTGTGAACATACGAAGTGTTGTATTCAAGGCAATGAGGTCTTCACGAGGAATATGTGTGAGTTGATCGCGGGTCATCAGGAGCAACATATCTTCGATATCCTCAAGGCGAATGATAGAAAAATCTCCCTGCTGGATTTTGTATTCTCTGTCATCCTCCCTTTTCAAGCGAATCTCCGTCACATGATAATAGCCATTCTTGGCTTCAGTTTTCAACCCTAAGATGCTGGAGATGCGGATATCGGATCTAACATTACTTCCAGAATTGACTAGGCAGCAACCCCTGTACGCCCTTCGGACTCGTTCATCCCAATGAGATGCACCTATAACAGCATACATATCATAATTACGAGTTACCCTTGGGACCCAGAGTCTGTTTACCTTTTCCTCGATCCAGGGTATTGTCCCCCAGTTGGCAGCTTTCAGCAAGGTCAAGGATGTTGCGTACTTTGATGAACCCTTCAGAAGATACTCAAGATCATAGGTGACGAAGAAGTCGAGAGCTATCTGATTATCTTGAGTAGGATCAAGTGGAGGAGGAGCTCTTTCTGATTCATGAAGACCTAGCCGTTGAACGGTATTCAGAGCCTTCAGGATCTCATCGGCATAATACTCGAACTCCATTCGGGTTAACCGGGTTTTGGTGCGAAGTCTCTTATCCTTCAGCGCTTTCTTCACCAAAGATGGAGTAACCGAAGTCTTATACTCATGAGCAAGAAATGCACATAAGTCAATCGGACTGCGGATACGGAGATACAAAACATCTTTATCAGCGTCTGTGATCGGATCATATTGCGCTGTTGCCGTGATCCAAGCCTGTGGCGGTGCAGTCTCGTCAATCTCCAACGTATCTACCCAGTCTCGTGTGCTTGGTTCAGGAACCGTAGATTGTTGTACTTGTTGTAGAGAAGTAGAAACGCGAACATCTGCTGGTTCTGATTCAGGCATTTCGGCAGTGTCGTGAACGGGTGAGTGTTGTGCAGCTTCAGGTTCAGTTACCGATTCTGTAATCACAGGAGCAACAATAACAGAACTAATGGGGTTAGTGGTAATAGGTAAAGATACAGCAATAGAAGTACCAGGAATCGATGACACTGTAGTAGCATTCACATCGTGGCGCCACTTAGATCGTCTTGATTCTGATGATCTTGATTTGTCCTTCTGTGCTGCATCTTTCTTGGACTTGGTTCCAGACTTAGCAGGTTTCTTGGAACTGGTAACCTTATCTCCTTCTTTAGGCTGTTCACCCCCATCGTCATCCTCATTGTTATCCCCGTTGCTCCCCCTAGCACTCTCCTCATTACCATCACCACCATCATCGCCATCATCATCATCATCATCATCATCATCCTCATCATCATCATCATCACCATTATCGTCGTCTTCATCATCCTTTTCTTATTCTTCTTCTTCTCCACCTTCATCTTCACCAGTACCCTCGTCTTCTTCACTTTCTTCCCTTTCTTCCTCAGGTAGAATGTGGTAGGGTACCACACTTCCAAACGTTTTGAATAACCTATCATCCTCTATGATAGCGTCATTCAGGGATTTGTAAAGAGCCCGTTGAATCCTAGACTTATCAAACGGTCCAAGTTCCACCATACGAGCTTTGAAGATCTTCTTTAATTCAAAATCCGTTAACTCATAAGCAATTTTGTAGGCAGATTCTGAAGGATTGGATGACTTGATCATCAAGTTATCAACTGCTAGTGTCTTCAACTCATCACGCAGTTTAGGCATAATGGATTCAACAGATTCCTTCACTCTTTCTTCAACAGAAGCTTCAAGTGCTTCTTTCTGCTCCTTGTATTTATCCCTCATCGCTTGAAGTCTGGTGATACGTGCAACATGCTTATCGGCCTCAGCCTGCTTAACCCGAGCTAGTTCTTCTGCATGAGCTTTTCGCGTCAATTCCATATCTGCAGCGAACTTAGCAAGCATCTCTTCTTGAGCTTTCCTAGATGCTTCTTCACTTTGAACTCGTCTACGTAGCTCTTGGCGAAGTTCATCCATTTCTCTCTTGTGATTATCCGTATGTTTATCCAACATTTCGGCCATCACCAATGCAGCCATTGTGGATGTTGCAGAGCTGCTATGGGTTGATGAAAGAGGCTCGGTTGTTACTACGGTACTAAGGATGGGAGTTATTGGTGGTGGAAGGAATGGTGTTGACGCTGGTCTGGTTGGTAAGGGTTGGATTGGTGGAGGTTGAGTTGCTAAAGGTTGAGTAGACACCATGATAGTAGGAGCACCGGACTCCTTTTCAACACTTGCTGAAATAGGGATTGATGGCTCCTTCGAAGTGGAATACCGTTCAGGTGACCCAAACTCATCAATATCATCTGGTTCCTCGTACTCTTCTTCAGCATTTATCCTTGCACCTGAACCACTACCGCCCGTATCTTTCCTACTCCTTTGAATTGCTATCTTCATCATTTGTCTCTCTGCTTTGTTAAGAGTAGGATCTACAACATCTTCTTCGTCACGTAGACGTAACTCATCAGCCTTACCCTTTCCCTTCTTAACCTCCGTCTTTTTCTTCTTGGTTTCGGGTTCAGGTAAAGCAGCTGGTTGCTTGCGTTTACCTTTACTCTTCACTGTAGTAGACGAATCTTCTCCAGTCTGAAGGTTTGCTTTCAGCTTCTTGATTTCTAGTAGCAGTAGTTTGTAATCAGCAGAACCTTTGATTTTATCCGTCGGAAGATAATCAGGAATAGGACCAGGAATCACACACACCACCAGATGGTCCTTCATGCCTTAGATCCACAGTATCATCAGCTTCTTCAGTGTGATAACGACTTGCTCCACGCCTATCAATAGTAGCATCATTCTTCATAAAATAATGAATGATAAGCTTGATAAACCGAGGATAAGGAAAGAAGTTAGTCTTCAGCTTCTTGTTATGGAAGAGTTGAAAGGTGAATTCTTCCCATATCAATAATGCATAATCTGCATTTGTAGCTTTGTACATGCCATAGAAGAGGTTCATAATAGGACTGCGCAAAGCATCATGCCCACTTGTTTTTGGTGTAAGACATCTACTGAGAATACCTAACAATGCTCTCCAAGGTTGTCCTACTTTAGTAGTGGTAAACTCAGACGCAACTCGTATTTCAGGACATCCAATAGCGTCAAATAACTCCATGAGTTCATCTTTAGTAGGATCCCTCGAAAATGACATGCCTTTGGGTGTATCCCGTATACCAAAAATCTTACGGAAGTCTGAAACTGTGAGCGTCTGCTGCTTGTTGTCGATGGTGAAGGTGATCTTGTTTGAAGTGATTTCCTTGGTAGCCCAGAACTCATACATATAATCATAAGGCACCGAGGCACTACTTCTTAAAGCATTCTTAAAATGGGATTGATCAAGGATTGCTATGGCGACTTTAAAACCATGGTGAGTGGATTTTGAGACTTGCTTCAGCCGGTAATTGTTTGGTATGAACTTGAGGGTTCGTGCTTTAGCAATAGCGGCTTCTCTAGAGTCTTGGATTGCTTGTACTGTTGGATTAGTCATTGTATCTGCTTAAGATAAGACATGAAAGGTTGATGCACAAAAACATATAGATATATATCATTCTTACTTCTAAGCATAACACATTTCATAATCATAATACAACAAGTACATATAACATGCAAACAAACTATCAATCAAACAACACTTCATCCGGAACTTTCCTTCATTTGGAACTTCTTCATCCGGAACATTCCTCATTCGGAACTTCTTCATTCGGAAGTTCATCATTCGGAACTTCTTCATTCGGAAGTCCTTCATTCGGAACTTCTTCATTCGGAAGTTCTTCATTCGGAACTTCTTCATTCGGAAGTCCTTCATTCGGAACTTCCTTCATTCGGAATTGCTTCATTCGGAACTTCTTCATTCGGAAGTTCTTCATTCGGAACTTCTTCATTCGGAAGTTCTTCATTCGGAACTTCTTCATTCGGAAGTTCTTCATTCGGAACTTCCTTCATTCGGAAGTTCTTCATTCGGAACTTCTTCATTCAGAAGTTCTTCATTCGGAACTTTCTTCATTCGAAAGTTCTTCATTCGGAAGTCCTTCATTCGGAAGTCCTTCATTCGAAAGTCCTTCATTCGGAACTTCCTTCATTCGGAACTTCCTTCATTCGGAACTTCCTTCATTCGGAACTTCCTTCATTCGGAACTTCCTTCATTCGGAACTTCCTTCATTCGGAACTTCCTTCATTCGGAAGTCCTTCATTCGGAAGTCCTTCGTTCGGAAGTTTTTCAGAAGAAAATCCTTCATTCGGAAGTTTTTCAGAAGAAAATCCTTCATTCGGAAGTTTTTATCCAAGTTCATCCGGAACATTACAAACACACTTATGAAAGATTTTTCTAATCGCGTTTGTGAGTTCTAAGGTAATCTAAAGGCAACCAATCATAATCTAATGCTATTCCGCATAAAACCCACCAAAAATCCCTAGTTAATTAACCCTAAATTAATCATACGACCCCTAATTTGATAGAGATGATTACCCGAATCAATTAACAGGATTTACATGATTTAAACGAGTTAGAAATTAAATGATTGATGTTTATTACCTTATTGAAGCGAATGAATGGAACGGATAGATTAAACCCGAATGTTGTGAGCTTGTTTGTGTGTATTTTAATGGCGGCAAGATAAGGGAATAGAGATAAAAAGTGAATGAAACGAAAAGGGGCGGGGGGTTTGCTTTGACCTAGGTCAAAAGTTGTTTAACTTTCTCACATTGTCATTTTTTAACCCTACATTTTTACTCCTTTTTCCTTTTTGATTTAAAACTTTTCATTTCTTTTCTTGACCATTGTTAAATTTATCCACTATTATCGTTCACACAACTTAGCAATCGCAACCTATTTGCAAATCTCCAAAATCTAACGCAATTCCTATCACATTGAACGAGCCCAAGTCGTTTTCTAAAGCAATACCACTCATTTACCATGTAGCCATTAATTTTTCACAATCACTTTTGAAAAGATCGATTTAATGACGAAGATGATTTAATATTTTCTCCCCCTTAAACGATGACCCGGTTTCTATTTAAAGAGCTGTAGTCATTGTTTAAAGAGTCAAATATTGATGAAAGCATTTCCAATTTGTATCTTGAAAAATTTGATTCGTGGTGTGAATAAGATTTCTCTTATTTTAACAAATTCATGCACTGAGACGTACACCAATTCGTGTTAGACCAAGTTATAAAGTAAACTTGATCCCTTTGCATGATTTGGCTTGTAAATCCCGTTCTTTAATAGGAAAACCGTGACTTTAATATGAAGTTCTGAGCCAACGTTTTCCAAGGAAATACGTGACTTTAATATGAAAACCGGGTTGCAGTCTGAAATAACTACAAGCCATAATGGGCATGTAATAAAAATGTACAACTATTATACGGACTCTATTTATGGCACTGTGTCAATATTGATCGACATTTCTAAGGCCGTAAATATTACCGTACTAAAAGACATGCCCGGTTTAAAAAACGAAAAATATTTTTGGTTTTTCTTGATTTTATAATTTTTATGGTTTTCTAGATTTTATATTTTTTATGATTTTTGTTGGTTTTATATTTTGTATTTTTCTTTTGTGGTTTATATATTTACGATAATATACATGATCACGAACAAAGGATACTCTGAATAGTTTACCACGACTATTCAGCTGATTCTTCTGCCAACTCTTTGAGAGTCGCTGGAGTGAATGATTTCATGCCAAGCTTGTCGATCAAAAACTCGATTCGTCCTCGATCTAAGGCTTTGGTGAACATATCCGCCAACTGGTACTCAGTAGTGACAAAATACAGCTCGATCACTCCGTTCTCCACCTGCTCCTTAATGAAATGGTAGCGAATGTCGATGTGCTTGGCCCGGGAGTGTTGAACATAGTTGCAGCAAAGGGCAATGGCGCTCTTGTTGTCACAATACATCGGGATTTTGTTGAATCCCAAACCGTAGTCAGTTAATTGTGATCTCATCCAAAGGACTTGAGCACAACAACCGGACATGGCGATGTATTCAGCCTCCGTGCTTGATATTGCAGCGCTTTTCTGCCTTTTTGAAGACCAACTGATCAATCTATCTCCAAGGAGTTGCACAGATCCAGAAGTGCTACGCCTCGTGTCTTGACATCCAGCATGATCGGCATCTGCGTATGATATTAAAGCAATAGAGGAATCTTTCGGATACCATAGACCATGATGGAGTGTTCCTTTTAGATACTGAAAGATCCTTTTCACAACATGTAGGTGCTTTTCGGTAGGCCGAGCCTGATACCGGGCACACATGCATACAGCAAATTGCAAATCAGGCCTGCTAGCAGTCGGATACAGAAGGGTGCCGATCATCCCACGGTAAAGTTTTGGATCGACAATAGTCCCATTCCTATCTTCATCTAACTTGGATTTCTCCACCATTGGAGTGTCCACGGGGTCACAATTTTCAAAGTTATATTTCTTAAGAGATTCTAGAGCATATTTGGATTGATTAATAAAGATGCCTCTGGGATTTTGAGAAATCTGTAATCCTAAGAAAAATGAGATTTTTCCCATCATTGACATCTGAAAGCGTGTGGACATTATCTTCTCAAATCGATTTGACAATTCTATGTTAGTGGCAGCAAATATTATATCATCAACATAAATTTGTACCAGAATCATGTCGTTGCCTTCCTTGAGAGTGAATAGAGTGGGGTCCACCTTGCCTTTGGAGAAGCCTTCCGAAATGAGATATGTGGACAGGAGATCATACCACGCGCGTGGAGCTTGTTTCAACCCATAGAGAGCCTTCTTAAGCTTGTACACATGATTAGGAAACTCCGTGCTAACGAACCCATCCGGCTGACTAACATAGACTTCTTCCCTTAGTTCACCGTTCAAAAATGCCGTCTTCACATCCATTTGATAGACGATCATGTTCATATGAGCAGCATACGCAAGGAATAGTCTAATCGCCTCCAATCTTGCCACAGGAGCAAAAGATTCTTCAAAGTCTATACCCAAGGCTTGTTTATATCCTCTAGCAACCAATCTAGCCTTATTCTTCAATACCGCACCCATCTCATCAAGTTTAACCTTATAAACCCATAACAAGGTAAGGATGTTAACCTTGTCAGGGAGAGGAACTAATTCCCATACTTCAAGTCGTTGGAATTCATTTAGTTCCTCCTGCATGGCTTCAATCCAAGATGATTGAATCATAGCCTGCTGCCAATTTTTAGGTTCAACTTCAGAGAGAAATGCATCAAAGTAGCAATAGAGTGCACTCTCTTGTAATTGATGGCGTGTAGAGACTGGTCGATCTAGATCTCCAATGACATTCCTGATTGGGTGATCTTTTGTCCATTTAGTGCTATGGTTTTCAATCCTAGGTGGTCTGGAGTGAACAATAGAAGGAGCTTCTTCTGAGGTAGACGCGGCTGAAGGGTTTTCAGGTATCACTACACCAAAGAAAGGAAGCTCTTGTAGGTGAGCATATTCCAAGTCGTGAACAATAGAATCCTCTTCCACATCATTAGGCACAAGTAGGGGTGACGATTCAGGTGTAGTTTGAGAATCACTTGGTGAAGGTGCATCCGGTTCAATGTGAATTGAAGATGCATGAGATAAAGCTTCATTGGCTGGAGCAACAACTTCAGGTATTGGAGCTATCACTACGAGTGCTGGAACTTCATCATTTGGGGGATCAAAGAATTCGTCAAACAACGGTTGAAACAGTTTATCCCACTCGGGCCTTGATGGTGGTAAAAATGATGTAGAAGTAGGATTATTGGGAACTAATCCAGAACTAATAGCACCGGTTCCCATCTCATGAAGCGCGGGTTCAGAGCTGTGTTGCTTAGAAGCCATCGCTGTCAGCTCATCGAAATCTGCGTCCATAGTTTCTACAATCTTGCCAAGACGACGGTTATAGATTCGGTATGCTTTCTTGGACGGTGAGTAACCAATGAAAATACCTATATCGGCTTTCGGTTGAAGCTTACCCAAGTTCTCACTATTAATGTTTGGATAACAAAGGGCACCAAACACGTGAAAAAATGAAACATCGGGTTTACGGTCATGTAGAAGCTCATAAGGTGTTTTTCCATGGCGTTTCCGAATGATAGAACGGTTTTGGGTGAAACATGCAGTAGATATAGCCTCTGCCCACAAGAACAATGGAGCGTTCGCGTAAATAAGCATAGTCCTAGCAGCTTCCATAAGTGTACGATTCCGTCTTTCAACGACACCGTTTTGTTGTGGAGTGCGTGTAGCGGATGTTTCATGTGAGATACCAACTCCTTCATAGTAATCACGAAGAGTCTGGTTGACGAACTCTGTACCATTGTCTGTACGAATACGGCGGACAGTAGTATTCAAACGTACCTGAATGAATTTCAGAAAAGTGATGATAGCCTTCGGTGCTTCATCCTTTGTACGTAGAAATCTAACCCATGTAAACCTGGAGAAATCATCCACAATCACCAGAATGAATTTCTTACCGCTCACACTTTCAGTTCTCATTGGCCCACAAAGATCCATATGCAAAAGATGAAGTTTTTCTTGATTGGTGTCTTCAGCTTTGCGCTTGTAAGATTTCTTGGTACTTTTCCCCCTTGAACACGCGGAACATAAATGGTCCTTGTGAAATTTAAGCTTTGGAAGACCACGAACTAATTCGTTTTTAGCCAGATGATTAATAGCATCAAAGTTAAGATGAGATAATCTGCGATGCCATAACCATGACTTGGTCTTAGATGCTTTAGAGAGAAGACATACTGGAGAGGCGGCCATCATATCTTGTAAGGACAAGGTATAAAGATTTGCACCACGAGATCCCTTCAACAAATCTTTTCCTTCCAAGTTGCGGATGAAACAAGTGTGTTGTCGAAAAGCAACCTCAAGGTTGGAATCACAAAACTGTCCTACTGAGAATAAATTATGACCAAGACCTTCTACATAGTATACCCTTGAAATCGTCACGTTTCCAATCTGATATTCACCATACCCCATTATCTTAGCTATATGATCATTCCCGAATTTAACCGTACCAAGAAACTTGCTGACGAAATTTCAGAGCATCGAGCGATCTCCGCTCATATGTTTTGAACAACCGGAGTCCAAATACCAGAGGATGATTTGGACCACCTGAAAATAACACCACACGAAGACAATGTAGAGGTATCGGAATCTGAGTGTTCCTTGTTATTAGCAGGTACAGATTTAATAATCTTAGATTTGCTAACTTTAGGTTTCCTAGATTTCCTAGCCTTCTTCTTCTTAGTTGGTGGTGTAGATTCTAGTTGGCTTAAATCCTGTGGTATTTCTTCACTGATAGGCACTATAGTGGGAGCTGACCTAGTTAGAGGGCGCTGTTTCCATACTTGAGTGCGAGTGTTCCTAACTAAAGGACGCTCAGACCTAACCTCAACGGATGCATTCCTAGTTAAAGGGCACATTTTTCCATCTAATGTAAAGGTCCTACCAGTGGGACGCCATTGCCAGCCAACTTGGGCACGAGTTCTACCCGTTGGCTTCCATTCAAGACCATTCCTAATGGCATTCATTTCATTCACATGATCAATAAGACACAAATCATGACGTTGAGAAAACATACATTCATTACAATTCCAACAATTCAAATTAGAATTCACGAATGGTTTTGGCTTCTACACAGGCGCAGAGCTTTTAGTCTTAACATGATTCTTTTTATTTAAAACTGAACTAACATTCCTATGGTGAGCTTCTTGAGTGCTTGATCTTATCTTTCTTGAGTGGCGATCCTTTAGCCTTAGTAGTCTCTTTTAATCCTGTAGAAGGCAAAGTGGGAACATTAGCAACAGATTTTAAAGGTGCCTTACTTGATAGTGCCAGTGACGGTTTTGCTCCTGGGGTCTTATTGAATGGAGTTACAGCAATGGGCCTATTAGTGAGTAGTGCAGAACCTGGTGTACCTATGTATTGCAAATATGCTAAGCAATATTGAACTCTCTTAATATATTCATGAGCCGAATAATAGTCGCTACTTGAGGGATCTAAGGCATAAAGATCGTCTAAAATATCCCTAACAAGATCTACATGCTTAATGGCATTCCTCATATAATCATCGTAGGTAACCGGGTTTCTCTTATGAAGCGGGTTCTTATAAAGCACTACTGACTTAGTTGTTGGAGCACTAGTGGACGGTGCAGAGTCGGTAGCTAAGTTATCAACAACTTCTTGTCGGGTGAGAAGAAGTGTCTCCTTTAATTCAGCCAAAACCATATTTTTGTCAATGAGCAGGATGTTCAAATCAGAGATTTCCTCGCACTTTTGGTTCAGTTGTTCAACATAAGATTGTTGATGTGCCGCATTAAAAGCGAAGCGTTCTTCTAGTGAACCATAAAGAGCGGATAGTCCCTGTCTTGTCCGATCCATCTCCCCTAGAACAGACGAAAGTCTAATTTCTAAGACCTGGTTTTTAGACTCTGCAGCCTCTAGTTCCAATTTTAATGTTTCATTTGATGACACATCTCTCTTCAATCTCATAATCTCTTCCTATAATGCCTTAACAATTGCAATCATCTTGTCACTCGTCTCAACACCGTTTTCACAACCATTTGATATCAAAAGATCCTCATTTTGAGTTTGTTGTTTTAATTCTAAAGATATACAATGTTGTTCTAGTTGATTAAAGCGTTTTGAAAGTAAATTGTAAGAATCTTGTAGCTTTAAAAACTCAGCGTTAGATTCGTGACAAGAATGATTATCTACCTCATTTACAGTATCAGCAACATTTACAGAGAGATCACAAACATCATCACATATATGCACAGCATCACAATTAATCATAGTGGATGTAAGCTCATTCGAATAATTAACATTTACAGTAGTAAGCACATCACACGAGATTACTGCAGACAAGAATCGGTCATATTCGGTTAAAATCTTTTCTTTTTCAATTAGTTGTAGTTCGTAATCGGTGTCCATTTCATAAAACACTTTTTGAACTTCACCAATTTCAAACACAAGATTTTCCTTAAGGGATGCAAAACTTCCTTTTAGACTTTCGACAAACGGATTGATCTCATTTTTAAACACCTCGTTCATATGTTCGAAAGCCCATTCTCCGGCATTTAAGCCATTTGAAGTCGTACATTCCAAAATGACCTTGTCAAAATTAGTAAAGTATTGATTAATCTCTTGCAAGTTTAACCATACAGTGCTAACAGGTGGAAGATCCTTTGGAATTTCCTTAGGACCTTCCATATTGACAAGTGTAGGAAATGTACTAGGGTTTTCTTCATCTAATATGTAGGTCGGTGCTGTTATGAGATCTTTGTCCATATGGAAGCGAATTCTAAAATCCGTTTTTGCAAGCTCCTTATTCAATTTAAAATAATCACACTCGGGATATTTTGCAGAATTGTATGACCGATCCTCATCAACTAAATCCTTACTTGTTCGATCATCAAGAATAACAATCGGGTCTAAGGCCAATCCTAATTGAGTTGCATTATAAAGTCTTGGATTATGTCTTAAAGCTTGTTTTGCATACCTTGGGTTAGGGGGAAGGCCTTTTTGACGTGATAAGTTAAATTCTCTAAACGAAGCATCAAATAAGTGCACTAGTTGAGAAGCAGCGTATTGTCTTAAAAGCAAGTAATCTAGACTTCTAATCTTATTAGTAGCATTAATCTCCATTTCATTCTTCTTAGACTCGAGTGATTCAAAATCCGTTTGAAGTTTTTGAAAATTAGTGACCACTAACTCCTTTTCTTTAAGTTCATTAGACAGATTTGCTCTTAAGTTTTCAATTTCTTGCAAGTGACCCATTTGTTTGTTTCGAAAGTGATCATATTCGGGATTTGTTAGAACACTAGACGAAGGCACTAATTCCAAAGTTTGAACTTTCTCGTTGCTTAAGGTAAGCTCATCAGACAAATTCTTATTCTTAGCTAGGGTTTCTAAGAGTGCAACATTCATTTGGCTAAGTAATGTAGTAGGAACCATGACCAAATCTTGTTGAGCAGGAGTAGGCGTATGCGAAATGGCTCCCGGTTGTGATTCACTCAAAGTCTGGGGACTCACATTGATATTGCTATCATTGATTGTCTCCTCATTTGAAAGACTCACCACCGAAGAATCATTCGAATCAGCACTCTCTTGCACAACTTGATGTGGTTGAATACTAGCATCAGTGGTATTATCGGTGGTATTAATAAGTACCTCAGATCTCTTTTCTGGCCCTAAGCTGGAGATAGTTGCCATGAGAGCAGCCTTTGCAGATTGAAAGTCATCACAGTCTGAGTCATACGCATCGAGATCATCTGCTTGGTATGCTGCGTTCTGTGTGGTGACAGTGTCTTGTTCAGCTATCCCTGGATCAGCAAGAAATGCAAGCTCCTCTTCATCAAGTTCCCTTCCTTATGCCTGAGCATTCACCAGATAGATCTTCTCTGCAAACCATTGTCCATCCCTTCTCCTCTTGGGTTTCTTACAATCCCTGGACATGTGACCCTCTTCCTTGCATTTGTAGCATGTAATCATTCTCAACTTGCCTGTGGAATTAGCCCGTGGAGCAGGATTGACCATTGGAGCCTGATTGACCGTGCGAGCATTGGTAGTGGATGTGGTAGGTCTCCCCTGATATGGTTGAATAGGCTGAACCATTACCCTGCCATTCTCGATAGTAGCTTGTTGGTGAGAATTGGATGAATTCCTCAACTGATTGTTGGTAGGAGTTGATCCCCTAAATCCTCGTTTGCTTAAAGTCCTTGTGAGATAAGCAGACATAGTGGTTAGCACTTCAACTGGGTCAGCACCTTGTTTGAATACAGGAACGGGGACTTCCTCATCATCACAGTACATTGCTTGGTCTTGATGAGCTGCATAATCACTAGAAGGAATACTCATTTGATCAGGGTAGCTTGTTGGATATGCTGCATTCTCTTGATAAGAAGAATATGAAGATTGAGCATAAGGTGCAATACTTGCTGGGTGAGGTTGTGTAGCATATTGTGATGAAGGTGCACTAAACCGATATTGTTGCTGATGTGAGGTGGGTGGTTGCGGTAGAATCGAGTATTGGGGAAAGGTTGGTGTCATGTAAGGTGATGGATGATAGGCTTGATGTCCCAAAATATAAGGAGTGTTGTTGTGAGACAAGCTTGGTTGATTCGCCATCAAAGCTAATGAATCAGGGTACATACCTCGAGGCGAACGGTGCATGATCACATGTTTCTCATGCTGCTGAAGGAAAGCATAGAGTTGATCCAAATTTCACTTATGCAAATCCCTGGTTAACTTAACATCGGTAATATACTCACCCCATTCAGCTTGAGGTAAAGTATTCAAGAATTTGGTGTTAACCTGGAATGGAGCAATCACGAGATTGTATACATTCAGATCATTCATGAGAGTGGTGAACCTGAAGTAATAATCGTGAAGCGTTTCCCCTGGGTTGTACGTGAATCTATCAAACAGATCATACAACTGACATTCCCTTTCCTGTTTGGTGAGAGACGTACCTTGTAGCAACACCTTTAGACGTTCCCATAAATCCTTTGCCACCGTATACTGACTTACCATCCTATAGATGTCATGGGGAAGAGCTTGGAGAATTGTTTGAAGAGCTTTTTCGTCTGCATCGGCAACAAGTTGTTGAGCTGGTGTAAGTTCTTCAAATTCTCTTGGTCGAGACACATTGTTAGCCACGATGGTACCATAGTCAAGTGGACCATTTAAAATTGACTTAACCATAAGCCTCCCATATACCGGTTTTCCCTTAAGGTAAGACATCATTCGGCCTTGCCATGCTTCAAAAACTTCTTTGATGAGCATTGGCGGGCGATTATCCATTCCCGTAATGACGGAAATATCCGTAAGTGATTTCATCTGAGGCATTACTGAATTCGGATTCATTTTTTGTTCACTTCAAAGAGACAAAGATTATCGGTTGATCGAGCAGTGAAGTAAAGCTTGTGAATTGTGTTGAGTTTTTGTTGTAAGAAACCAAGATTAAATCCTCTAAAAAATCGTCGAAAAAACAAGCAAAATAACCCTTGATTCGGAACTTTTTGTTGATTCGGAAGTTTGATTCGGAAGATTTGGCTTGGAATTACCTTGATTCGGAACTTTTGGCTTGATCCGGAACTTTCCCTTGATTCGGAACTTTCCTTGATCCGGAACTTTCTTGGTTCGGAACTTCTTGATCCGGAACTTTTGGTTCGGAACTTCCTTGATCCGGAACTTTTGGTTCGGAACTTCCTTGATCCGGAACTTTGGTTGATCCGGAACTTTTGGGTTGGTTCAGAACTTTTTGGTTGGTTCGGAACTTAGTCTGGGTAAACAGAAACTTTGTTCGGATGAACAGTCGACCACTAAAATAAAGATTAAACCCAGATTTTGACCAAATAACCCAAAAAGTTTTGTGATTTCTACAATAATAAGTAAAAACTAATACTTATCCACTAATCCCAATCACAAAAACACCAAAAACACCAAGAATCAAGATGGATTTTCTTAAAGAACACTAATACAATCAAAAACTAAAAAACCACACAAATCACTACCTTAAATCACCCCATAGCTCTTGATACCAAATGTAGAATCTTGATAACCTATGAATCTATGAAGGGGTTGATGATTTCTAGAGAGAGAAACTTAGAGAGAGAAAGTGAGAGAAAAATATGTGTAATTTATTAAGTGGAAATGAGAAAACATTCAACAACCAGCCCCTTTCCATGGTGGAAAGGGGTATTTATACTTCCAAGCTACATTGGGCTTGGGCCGGTCCATGACAAGCCCATGGACCGGTTCTTACTTAACTAAATAAGTAACTAATAACTATTTGTTAACTACGAGCTATTACAACATAAATAATATTGTGGAGTGACCGATACTTCTAATATACGTAAAACGTATTTCTAACACCTGAGCAGGTGGTTTGCCTGTAAGTTCTTCTGGAAACACGTCTGTGAATTCTGACACAATTGGCTGATTCTGGATAGATGGAGATTCCGCCTCCATATCATGAACAATATCTATGTATCCCTCGCAACCATGTGACAGTAATGCACGTGCTTGAAGGGTTGAATGATTTATACAGACCTTCCAGGTATAAAACCGTTGTGAATGTACTCTAGTCCATTTACATCACCGAAGATGCCCGAATGAATGGCATTCAATGGTGGCATGATGTTTGGATAGCCAGTCCATGCCTAATATCATGTCGAAATTGTACATATACAATGGAAATGCGTCAACTGTGCAAATTTTATCGTCAAACTCGAGGGGAAGACCCTTGTACCCATGTGTTATGCGTATAGAGTCTCTTAAGGGCGTGGAAATTTTTAAGACATTTTCTAATGGCATAGGGGATATCCTAACACTCTTGGCATAAACAGTAGAGATGACCGAATGAGTAGCACCCGTGTCAAATAATACGCACGCAGCTTGACCATACATATACAAGATTCCAGTGATGGTACCTGTTGACTTGTTGGCCTGATCACGCGAGGTCATGTACACCCGTCCAGTAGTAGGAGGTGGCTTGGAGTCGGCTTGTCTAGAAGTTCCCTCTATCTCACCCTTACGGCAATCCTTCATACGATGCCCTGGCTGGCCACACTTGAAGCAAGCATCACTGTCACGGTGACACGGCCCTGGGTGCCTGCGGTTGCACGTAGTGCAGAGAGGGTGAGTATACCCTCCAACATGTGCCCTTGCTGGCCGGGAGCCTATTCAGAAAAGTATACGTGAGACATGGTTAATGGGTACAAACAGGATAATGTAGGAAATCGTAAGACGTAATACAAGCTATAGTATGGTTGGGCTGTGAACCTCT
This sequence comes from Glebionis coronaria, assembly GCA_025667525.1. Lineage (NCBI taxonomy): Eukaryota > Viridiplantae > Streptophyta > Magnoliopsida > Asterales > Asteraceae > Glebionis > Glebionis coronaria. The sequence goes on along the minus strand of CM046875.1, from coordinate 469,504,510 downwards.
GCGGTCCTGCTCCCTTCCGTTTCCATGATTCCTGGTAGTAGATACTGAAGTGTCAGAATTATGAATCATAAAGCGTATAACATAAGAAATGAGTAAGTGAGGGACCTGCTGCTGTTGGAGTTGCTAGCGTTGTTACGGTAATTGTCATTACCGCCACGCCTATCCAAAGCAGAACGGTCTTGGGTCTGACTGTTACCCTTGTGCTGACTAGGTTGTTGCTGAGTGGCCGGTTGAGACCGGTCCCCAGTCTTCTGACTGAAAGATGCAATTTATAGAGAAAGATAAATATTTGGATATTACTATAGGAAATGAAATGATCACCACTGAATGACGAGATATACCACTTGTCAGGTCTCTCTGCCTCTCCATACTCATCCCTCTCTTGCAGCATCTCCAACTTACGGGCTGCATCAGCTACTTGTGCCACCGTGTTAAAGGTAACACACACCAAGTTATTGGCGACTGATGTACGAAGAGCCCAGCGAAAGTGGTACGCTTGCTCCTCTGCAGTCCCTGCTGCTGCTCCAAGGAATCCAACCAAAGAAAGAAACCTCTGCATGAACTGATTGCTATTTTCCCGAGCTCTCTGCCTAATCTCACGATACTCCTCTTAAGCTTATCCTACTCAGCCTTTGGGAAGAACTGTCCTATAATCAAGTCCCTGAATTGTGCCCTAGTCAAGCCAGCCACCCAATTGTCGCCTCCCTCCGATTGTTTCACTGAATTCCACCGTCTAAGCACGTCTCCTTCAAACTTGTAACATGCCAACCTTCCCTTAAAGACAGGGTCGCAACCTATCGCATCAAAGATCTTCTCAAAATGAGCAAGCCAGCTCTCAGCCTCATTGGGGCTGTCAGTCTTCTCGAAGGATCGCGGACGCTATTTGTTGAATCACTATAGACATGTGATCAGTGTAGCTGGAGGAGGATTCTGATGCTGGTGTTGGTGCTGATTGTTGGCAGCTTGCACCTTGGCCCTAATTTCATTCCTCAGTTGAGGAATCATGGCCCGCGTCGCAGCTTGAACTACTACATTGAGTTGCTCTTGTTCACGTGTGAGAACCATCTGACAGTATAAAACAAAATGCATGATTAAACTGATTAAAACATAATGTATATACATGAAGAAAAAAAATTATGCATATAAACATGAAAAAAAATTATGCATGAAAACAATGTATGAATGCATGATGATGAAATAACATGGGTTTGGGTGAACGCCTATGGGTCGGTTCACCTAAACAAAATGACATGAAGAGGATGAACGCCTATGGGTCGGTTCATCAAAACAAAATGATTTGATTAAAAGCACATGCGACTAAATATACCAACCATTACTTAGTCAAAATTCCTACAACAATGATACATGAATAAATGCATGAAAACAACTGTCAGTTCTAGAAAGACCATGGTGATTACCCACTAATCACAGGTCATGTTTTAAGAGCCTACATGTCGAAGCCTTGACTCTGATACCATAATTGTAACACCTCATTTTGGTAAATGGAATGTCACGCGTATTTATGGCGTGTCATCAAAGCATGCAAGGTAAATGTCTAAAAACATTAATTGATCATGAATGGAAATACCGGAAACAAACATCGGTAGTCCAAGTATAAGCTCATCACACATAAACATAAGTACTAAAATGAAAAAGGACTAAACAATGTCCAAAGAAATAATGTAGCAGAATGTATGGAAAATGCATAAAGTAAAGAAGGCTAGATAGCTTCCAATCCATATGCACCTACTCTTATAGTCTACGAGCGCCCTTGAGTACCTGTCGTTTGGGAAAATGAAAGGAAAACGGCTAAGCATAACGCCCAGTGAACAGATATACAAGTATGGCATGAAATGACATAAGAATAAAATACTAATAGCAGCGGAAATGTATAAGTCCTAGATAACCTGGAAACATATTAATAAAACTGGTTTTACAGTTTGAAAAGACTTATGTTTTAACATGAAAAACTGTATTAATTAGCCAATAGCCCATATAGGTCATGAGGTTCCACCGTGCATGAATACTTGGAGGGGAGACCTCGTCATGCAATTAGAGGGGTTGCCTCTAATAAAATAGTCTGGGTAGGAGGGATCAACGCCTTGTGAAGGATGCAAGGCACACATCGCATTCACCATGAAAATCCTGTAAAAACATGTAACTAGGATGCACCCATACGCCCCACATGATAATAAATATAGGCCAAAACTGATAAGGGATTCCACGAGCAATCACTCCGCCGCGGGGAAGTCATAACACTGGTGCCTCCAGTGTTATGGTTATGGTACCTCCATAACTAGGTGACACTGGTCATGCATGTATATGGATTAGGCATTTAAACTAACATAAGTAATCACACATACAAAACAATACTCGAAAAACAGGTGGCTACAAACGGGGAATCCTAATAAGGAAAGATTGTCCATACTGAAGGACGGGAAATCCGTACCTTATGTCCAGTGAACGAGGAAAGATGAAAGGATGAAAGTCCTACTCCGACCTCACTAATGCTACATAAATAGGGGACATGTATAAGTATTATGATTACTGAGTACTTAACTGATTATAACATGTCTTAGCTTGTTTTACATGTATTAAATGTCATATAACGTTAATCATGTATTTCATGTATTCTGATTAAGTATTATCTGGTATTCTTGTATTATTATACTTGTTGTGTAATAAAAAGTAACTTTCTAAAAATAACAGGTTCTCAAAAATAGAAAGTTTCCAAAAATATAAATTTTCCAAAAATAGATCAGTTTCTAAAAATAGAAAGTTTCCAAAAATAGCAAGTTTCCTGAAATAGAAAGTTTCCATATTTAGAAATAAGCTGGATTAATAAGCCAATTATATAATCTTAAATTTACTGGTTAAATATCATGAGTCATGTGATTATTAGTATAGATTATTAATTAAATTTCATGGTAATTTAATAAACTATAGGTTATACGATTTAATTAAATATAGACATGATTTAATTAAATTTAAGACATATAAAATACTTAGGTTAAACATGTATTAATAATTTATTAATTATAACCTAAGTCATGATTTATTAATTAATTATAGTCCATGTTTTTAATAATTAATTAATACTATAGTCTAAATTAAATGATAATAATACTTAGGTTAAAACATTTATTATTTATTAAATAATAATAACCTAAGTCCATGATTGAATTAAATTAATATAGTCATGTTTTAATTAATTTAGTTTTCTTGAAAAGAATAATATAACTTGTGAAAATGTAATACTTGTAAAAATTAATTCCATGACCGAATTCGTGTTTTAATTAAGACCGAACATGAACCGGACCAAACCGTGAACCGGACCGAACTGTTAACCGGACCGAACAGGCCCGACAGCGGCTAAACCGGACTAGCCGGCAGCCACTGTCGTGTCCTGGCTAGCCACTGCTTGACCATAAACACCACCGGCTGCTAGCTGGTGGTTCCCCCTGTTTTTCGTTGTGTTCTCACCGTTAGAACAAAGCAGCCACCGGTGGTGCTGCTCTGCTGCGCCGAGACCCAAACAACCCACAAGGCTATCCCGACGCGAGTTAGGGTCCTTGTTTCTTGTTGTCGACCGAACTCAACCACACCGAGACTTGATGTCTTAGTTGGTGGTGTGAACAAAAACAAGCGAGAGCCTGGGGCTCTCGGTTAAGTGTTGGTCAAACAAAAAACCAACCCAAAAACCCATTCTTTTTATGTTTTCTTGATTAACTAACATGTGTTCTTACTTGTTTTTAATGTTTATATAACATGTGTTCATGATTCCAATAAAAAGAATAAAAAGGAAAGAGTTATGAGGTTACCGAATGCATAGATTAATTTAGTTAACAAACACGAACACGATCTATCCGATATCGAAGATCAAAAACCACAAACACACCCTTGGTGGTGTCTTGAAGCCGGAGGAAAAAGAGAAGGAGGAAGAAGCTAGGGTTTTTATTTTTTTAAGAAAACTCTGTGAATGAAACTTGTGTTTTCCCTTTTGTTAATTTAGTTAAAATCAAGTTGGGATGGGCCATTTCTTCCTTTCTTGTCCGCGGCTATAAGGGGCTTACAAGGGTAAACCCGACTAATTTTCATGTTTAATAATTTATGTGTTCGTTTGTTAATATATTCGTGCTAGTTCGTGGTTAATTATTCGTGTTATAATTAATACTTGTACGTAATCAATATTTATCGTGAAATAATAAATATACGTAGTTCACATGTTCGTGTTTTAATATCCGTGATCATAAGCTCGAGATTATAATTATTATGATTAATAATTATCGTGTATTACCACGTACATAATAATCATCATGTACTAACATGTAAGTAGTTTCTGAATTTAATATTTGTGACACATGTTAATGAAATAAAATGAAAGTTTAATTTGGTTCGTACGTTTACGTGGTGTACTGTTCATGGCATTTAGATGCGGGTTTTACAAACATTCTTGAACAAAAGGAGTATCATCATTCTTGTATATATTAGCAATGAATTCACCTTGAGTCTTCTTACCTCCTCTTGTTTGAACAGGAGTATGAATATCACCAATTATTTGGGTGGGAGGATTAATTTTGGCCACCTTTGTAAGAATTCCTCCCCCAAACAATGTGTTGTCATGGACTGTGGACTCTAAATTACTAATATCCTCATCATTGCTACTTCCATGCCCACTTGAACTAGGAGACATATTGTCAGCGGTTGGAAAATGGCCACTGATACCTTCATTAGGTATGGGATCTTCAACAAGTTCAAGAATATTTGTGTTGGAGGATGAAAGCCAATTGTCAGCGGTTGAATCCAAAGTGTCAATGGCTTGTTTGGAGCTCTTAGCGGATGAAGATTCATTCACTGTTTCATCAACTGGTGGCTCCTCTTGTTGCTTTCTTTCCTCTTCTTTGGCAGCAGCAGATGCCTACATGAACTCTTTACTCCAAATAGGTATTGTGATATAATTAAATATAGGAGTGGGTTCATCTGCATGTGATCCTTTACCTTTATTTTCCTGTATACCTGCATCATCAAAAATAGGTGCTTCCAAGACATCTGTATTAGTCATAGGCATATAATTCAGGGACCTAGATAATGGCTCTAAATCAAATAGCCAATTTGGTCCAGACCCAAGATCATTTGTGTAGAAACTAGAGGGGGGGGTTGAATAGTTTCTTAAATTTACTTGGTAAAGATTGGTTTTTAAAAATCGTTTTCAAAAACTTAGGCTTGAGAATTTATGCTAAAACTTCTTATACACAATATGAACAAGGTATAGTGCAACTAAACTAATAATCACAAGTATAAAGAATAATGAATAGAAAGAGATAAGGGAAGGAAAGATCAAACCAAACACCAAGGATTTATAGTGGTACGGCAATGATGCTTACTCCTCGTTCCTACCCCACTCCTCGAGTACTCCTTACTCGAGAGTTCACTAATCGACAAGCTCCTTAAGGTGGAGAAACCGTACACAACGTCGTTTATCCAATTTCTGACTCTAAGATAAAAGTCAAGCCCTAATCTTAGCTAGGACCAATCTACACCAATATACTTTAAGGACCAAGTATTAACCTTAATACATACACAACTTCCAAATAGACACAACTACTTGGATCTTCACAACAATGACACAACAATGAATAAATAAGTTTGGATCTTCAATGGATCTTTGAGGTAGACACAACACTTCAAGGATGATAGTGTTCTTCTCTTTGTACTTTGAGAGGAAGAGATGAGAGGAGAAAGATTCACTTCTAAACAAGTAGTAATCAAACAAATGATCAAGGATTTGAGTGATTTAAGAAGTATTAAAGAATCTGGAAATGTATGTGCAAAAGAGGTGAGGTGAAAGTCTGAGAATGGTCCACTATTTATAAGACAAACATCCAACGTCTATATCTGCCCGCGGTTCCTTATTGGAGCCCCCGGTTCCTTATCGATAAGGAACCGCTATAGCCACTAAAGAACCGCCTGCGTAGACTCCGCTCCTTTTTGTCTTTTAGTGGATTGGTTAGAATCTGGGGATTAAAATATCCTGAAAGGATATTCTAAACCAAGATAGAATATGCCATTTTCAAATTTTAAATTTACAAATAATTAATTTAATAAAACATTTTCTTAAAAAGAAAGTTTAATAAAAACTTGTCACGCTTAATAAAAAGTGAATTTTAAGAAAGATTAAATCCTTGATCACTTAATTAGGATGAGTACTTGTTTGTACATACCTTAAGTGATAATGGTTGAAATAAAAAATACTTGAACTCAAGAATTCGTTTTTCGTTGTTTTCGTAAATGCTTGTTTTTACATATTGTCATAATCAAAACAAAGCGAGACCGAAAAATGAAAGTAACGTTTTTAGACATCATTGCATTAACAATCTCCCCCTTTTTTATTCCGACAATACATAAACTCAATCACCTAATATAACAATTTTTCGAAGACGATTTTATTTCATTTCTCCCCCTTTGTCGAAGCAAAAAAGTTGCAAAAGTCTTTGAAGAAAAAAAGAATCGGACTTTGCAAATGCTCCCCCTTGGTGCTTACTCCCCCTTGCTTGGGGCACCAAGAAATCGATATATGGTGACAAGCTACATAGAAGGGTTAGTCGTAGAGAAGAGACACCCAACAAAATATAGCAAAGGTCACAAAAAAAAGAATATAGACAAAGATCCAAGATAAGTCATGTTAAAAGGAAACATGATAAAAGATACAATGAAGAAAAATCATACAAAGATGTATGAGAAATAAAATAAGCCAAAAGAAAAGCATAAATCTAATCCTAGTTAAACTATAACTCTAAGATTTGCTTGAACTAGATATCTGGAAGATAAGCAACCAATGCTTAGATAAAAGACAAGGTAGTGGCGGAAGGAGGTGGTGGTGGCTTGGTAGAGATCTCATAGTCATAGTGAAGAGGAGGTTTGACTAAGAGACTCTTGATGTAATTCAACTCTTCATAGATATGAGCCATAGCAAGATGTTAATATTGAAAACAATGACAATACGTTCCATGATGCATGAAATTATCATGTGAAGGAGGAAGAACACTAAAGGCTAGTGGTGGAAGATAGGAAGTTCCACAATCAACATTCTTAGAAGAAGAAGAAATGTGATTTTGAGTGTTCTTGGGTGAATTGGGATTGAAAGAAATTGGAGAAAATGGAGGAGAATCAAGTCTTTCATTTGGGGAATAAGACATTTTGATTTGAGAAAGGATGAAAAATGCTTAAGGTTAAATAGAGAAGGACCAAGATGTTTTGGGGGTGGTCAAAGGGTTGAAACAAAGATTCCAAAAAGTGTTGGAACAAATTTGGAGTTTCAGGAATACCCGAGAATGAAGGTACTGTGCGCGGTTCCTTATCTCCTCAGGTGATTCCTTATCGATAAGGAGCCGCGGTCTCAAATAGATAACCGCCCACAGTGGGTTGAATTTGGTGATGAGTGAGGATTTTATAATTCAGCAAATCCTATTTTCTAGTCTAACTAATCATGGAGATATGCTAACAAGGAAAGATAGAAAAAGAAAACGTATAAGAACTCACCAAACAAGGTTTTGACAAAAATACATGGATTTTAAAGAAAATCGATGTAGGAGGTGTGTAGAACTAAACAAAAAGTCATGACACAATTATCCTCCAGTTCTCTTTTGTTCTTGCTATATTTGAGATACATACATATGAATTATGTAAGCTCATTATGAATAGCAAGAAGCTATGAAAAAACGTTTTTAGATTGAATTAACAATGTAAAAATATTTCTCTACCGTTTTCGAAAGAACTTTGAGAATTTTTTGAATAAGAGAAGAGAAGTTTTCCAAAAAGAGTTTGCGATACTCAAAAGCTTAAAGGAAGAAAAGACTCAAAAGAGAAAAAAAGACTCGATTAATTAAAATGAGCAATTAATGAATCTGTTCCATTAAACCTAGACCTAGACGCAAGTAATTAAAAGGTTCCCTCTTAAGTGGCTTAGTGAAGATGTCGGATAAGTTTTCTACCTAGGGCACCTTCTCAATCAAAATGTTCCCCTTTTGAACATTATCCCTAAGAAAATGCTGGTGAATCTCTATGTGCTTAGTTCACGAATGTTGCATGGGATTCTTTCTAAGGTCTATTGCACTCTTATTGTCGCACATGATGGGGAACAGCATCAAGAGAAATCCCGTAATCAACAAGTGCTTGCTTCATCCATAGAGCTTGTTGACAAGCTTTACCGGCACTGACATACTCGGCTTCTGTGGTGGATATAGCAAGAGCGGTTTGTTTCTTGGAGAACCAAGAAGTTAAACAACAACCCATGAAGGTACAAACTCCACTAGTGCTTTTCCGGTCCACATAGTCTCCCGCATGATTCGAGTCCGCGTAGATAATGGTTTCTACGTCGGTACCTTTATGATACCATAATCCTAAATGTTTAGTTCCCTTAATGTATCAGAAGATACGCTTAACCGCTTCAAGGTGAGAGGTTTTGGGAGCCTTTTGGAAGTGAGCACAAAGGCAAACACTAAACATGATATCCGGTCGACTTGCCGTTAGGTACAACAAACTACCAATCATACCTCTATATTTGGTGTTGTCTACCGACTCACAATCATCATCTACAGTGAGTTTAGTATCAGAGACTATAGGGGTCTTCATCGGTCTAGAGTCTTCTAATCAAAATTTCTTTAGCATTTCTTTAACATACTTAGATTGATTAAAGAAAATACCATCGTCCATTTGTTTAATTTGGAGTCCTAAAAAGAAGTTAAGTTCTCCAAGTCATACTTATTTCAAACTCGTCATGTAGATTATGGAAAAGTCATCACACAATGATTGACAAGTTGAACCAAATATAATGTCATCAACATATATTTGTACGATAATGAGGTGAGAACCTTTCTTATTTGTAAAGAGCGTATTGTCTACGATCCCCATGGTATACTCATGTTTTACAAGAAACGCTTTAAGTGTATCATACCAAGCTTTGGGTGCTTGTTTAAGACCATAAAGAGCTTTCTTAAGCTTGTAAACATGATCCGGTTTCTCAAAATCAATGAAGCCGGGAGGTTGAGCCACATATACCTCCTCATTCATCAAACCGTTAAGAAATGCACTCTTTACATCCATTTGTTGAAGCTTAAAGTATAAGGCAGAAGCGTAAGCTAAAAGGATTCTAATGGATTCTAATCTTTCTATGGGTGCGTATGTCTCGTCATAATCAATTCCTTCTTGTTGATTAGCTACAAGTCTAGCCTTGTTACGAGACACAACACCATTCTCGTCTAACTTATTCCTATATACCCATTTGGTTCCTATGATGGTCGAACTTCTAGGTGGAGGAACAAGCTCCCGAACGTCATTAGAAATGAATTGATTCAATTCTTCTTGCATAGCGATGACCCAACTCTCATCCATCAAATCTTCTTTAACATTCTTTGGTTCAATCAAGGAGACGAAACAAAGAAAGTTATTTTGATTTTGGACTTAAGATCTTAGGGTCATTTGATTTAATTCGCATATGGCGTTACCGAGAGCATGATCCTTTGACTCCTTAATGTTTACTACCTTTTCAACACTAAGGTCTTCAACTCCTATATTTCTAACATCTTTGGCATTAAATATGTCTATTTCATCCAAGTCATCATCTACCAAAGGTGGTGTCTTATATGAAGGAGGGGTTTCATCAAATGTCATGTTAAGTGATTCTTCAATTACACCCGAGTTTATATTGAGGACTATGTAGGCTTTGCTAGTTTAAGAATAACCTAAAAAGATACCTTCGTAAGACTTTTGGTCAAACTTAGTAAGGTAATCTTTGATGTTAAGAATGAAGCACTTGCTTCCAAACACCCTAAAGTATTCCAATGATGGCTTCTTACCTTAAGAATCTCATAGGGGGTCATTCCTAGAAAAGGTCGAATAAGAATTTGGTTGAGAATGTAGGTCGTTGTGTCCACGACATTGCACCAAAATTTTTGAGGCAAAGATTGTTCATTTAACATCGTCCTACTCATCTCTTGGATGGTCCTATTCTTCCTTTCAACTACCTCATTTGATTGTGGAGTGCGAGGTGCCGAGAAAATATGGGTAATACCATGAGCTTCACAAAAGGCACCGAATTTCACTTCATTATCAAATTCCCTACCATGATCTGTCCTAATAGAGACAATTGAACATCCTAGTCGATTTTGAATTCTTCGACTAAAGCTTTCGAAGTGATCTAAATCTTCATTCTTAGACGCCAAAAATCAATTGAATCAAATGCAAGCGGAAATAATATTTGGGTGTCATGTAGGTGGATCAACAGCAGATAGCGTATAGAGCAGCAGATAAAAGATTATCATTACATTTATTACATGGATAAAAGTGCAAATATTATTAAAATTGTCTTAAACATTGTTCAACAGTTTGAATTATTCCCCAGTTTATAAAACCCCAGATGAGATCTATAAATGCAGCCTATCATGATGGTTGACTCCATGCACACCAATACCTGCTTCAGTTTCCTGAGAAAACATGCTTAGAGAGTCAACATAAAGTTGGTGAATTCACAGGTTTAGGAAAATAAGTTTGGACAATAAATATTCACTGAAGTAGTAATGCACAAAGCATCAACACTAAAAGTAATTACATTCCCATATTGCCTGAAACTGAGACTTGAGAGTTAAGCCCTTAACAAATAAGGACCTTTCGCCTAATAAAAAGGCACCCAAAAATAATATATGGTGACATGTGAAACATCTGTTGTCATGGCCTAGGCACAGTGAGCATGACTCACCTAGATGGGGATGATCAATCCCAAATAGATCTATTTATAACATTCAGGTAATTCAATAATTCTAACAGTTTTAGATGTACGGGTCATGCGGGTTCATCTACAATAGGCAAATGTAATCAAGGTTTCACAGTTCAATTTACGTCTATTAAATAATATATGTTGCTTGTTTGCTTCCCCATAAAAAGGTTTAAAATTTTATCAATATATAAAGTGGGGCCATGAACTCACCTCAATAGTACAGCAAATAGTCACAAGTAAATCTGATATGATGCTCACGATACAGTCAACGACCTAAATAATTATAAGGTCATAGTAAATGCATAACATAATGCATAAAAATTTCAGAACAAGTCTGTGCATGCTTATACTGGTTTTAAGCATTTTATTACGATATCTCTATTTTAGTTCATTGTTGTACAAGTTATAGTAGTATTTATTTTAAGTATAAAATAAATAATATTATTGAATCAATTAATTTGTTTAATTAATATTCTTGTACTTGTATTGTTTATAAAATAATTTAAATATTTATAAAAGGAAGTTTTATATATATTTAAAGTGAAAGGAAATAAATATAATTAATATATTTATTCTTATAAGTTAATCATTTTTAATAATCTATTTAAATAACGTTCGTAAAAATGTATAATATTTTAATTAAATTCCACGTCCTCGTAGTGTGTATAATTATTAAATTATAAGTTTGGAAAAATGACGAATGTTATGTTTATTTAAGTTTTACGTTTTAAATATCGGGTATAAATATATAGTAAATTTAGGGTTTGTTATACTTTGTATAAATTACATTTTAGTCCCTCAATTTATATAATTACCCGCGATTATTTACCTTTATACCCCTAGGGTTTCTAAATGTTTCTAGTAATTACAACATTGGTCCCTCCCTAGTTACACGCGTAACTAGGGTTTGTAAAAGTTTCATAAAATGTCAATTTTGGTTCTCCTAATGTTCGGCTTATTTTAGATTTAAAAACAAGTTTCATAAAAGCCCCTAGGGCTCCATTTAACTTTCAGCTTATGCCAAAACAGCCCCTAGGGTTGTCTAGGGTTTATTTAAGTTTACAAGGTTGGCAAAATAGGTCCTTAGGGTTACTATTTAGTTTTGGCAAAAGGCAAAAAGGGTCCCTAGGTTCTTACTAAGTTACATAAATCACCCTAACATTGTAATAATCTCATTTAAGTCATAGTGTTAAGTTTGGAGTTTTGGATAGTGTTAAAACACTACCCTCAACTCTCGGCTATATACAAAATCAACCCTTAAGTTTATCTTTTTGGAAAGTGAGTTTCTATACATGTTCATTTAGATCCCTAAACTTAATAAAATTACAAATTTAACCCGAAAGTATTATTTTCACTATTTTTAATCCGAAACATTATGGATTTACCATTTTAACCCAAAACTTCATAGATCTATCATTTTAGTCCAAAATATTTATAGATCTATATTTTGAACCCGAAACTTTATAAAATCATAGTTTTGATACCAAAAGTTTTATGAAAACATTATTTAGTAAGAATGAAGTTTATTTAGGCAAGCTTATTATAGTGGGCTTAAAAGCTAAATCCTATAAGGCAAAACTAGTGAGCTTATAATTCTAAGGCAACTAGTAATATAGATCTAATATTTCTAGGCTTGTTTAAACATTACAAGATTTACCAATATTGAACCATAGGGTTAAAACCCCACGTCCAATATATGCATGGTTAGGTTTTTCATAGTTTTTCTAGTTTAACAAGTTCATAGGGTTATGTTCATCATGGTTATCAAGATTTTATATCATATTAACGCATAACCCATTTTTAGCCGTGACCCATTTAGGTCTAGGGTTTGATAGTTTTGTTTCAACATCAAGTTTTTACTAGTGAATGCATATTTAAGTTTATGTGAATGAAAATAAATATATTGAAAGATAGGTTTTAGGTTACTTACGTGTTTAGATAGATCTAGGAATGAATAGGAGAATGAGTAGGGATGAGAGCTTGGTTTCAACAATGCTGATCCTTGTAACCAAAAATCAAGCTGTGGGCTTCACTAGGGTAGCTAGGGCTCCTTTTCTTGTTTTGAAGATCAAGATATTTGTAGAGGTGACAATGATTAGCATTCAAGATAAGACATAGTTTATGGTTAATAAATGAGGAGGCAAGTGAACTTGGAAGGATTTTGGTGAGGGAAATAATATAAGCCGTGAGGTTGGGAGAGTGAGGTGATGAGTATCAAGTGTTTTATGTTTGTGTGATTTGAAAACGGAAGTGATGTTCGTATATACTAAGGATTTTGCAAGATTTGGAGTATCCAACAAGTGTACTTAGGGATCTTAGGAAGTATCCATTTTGGATATTGTAAGATATGCATGTTATGTATCCACAAATAGCAAAACACATGCCCTTTCTTTCTTCCCCTTTGTTTCCGTGTGTAAGTAAGGCAAGGGGGACAATTTATGACCCTAATAGTGATTGGTGTATGGGATGCATGGAGGGTTTGACTTAGAGTCCTCATGATTAGTTTCCTAATTACAAGTAAAGTAAGTATTTATTTTTGGTGTATGCATTCCTATACACGGCACCAACATGCATGGTGGGATAGTTTTGATAGTTTTTATCAAGTGTTGAATGAAAATAATGGTCCTTGTATGATATTGTATGCATTTGTTAAGTTTATAGGTATTTTAGTTAACCTTTAGGTAATTTAGTGAAAGTATATAATGAATACATCATTATAAATATTTTACTTGAATAAAGTAAATAAATGACAATGTAAAATAATGTACATTGATTGCAGTAAATTACCACTCTTGTTTAGGAAAACAAAGAGCGTAAAATAGGGAAAAGTATTAAATGATGATTTAGGACAATCAAACACTAATGACCCTAATGAAGTTCCAAGTTTGTTTCCCAAGGTGGTATATGTGTGTGAATAATTCGTAAATGGTTTGAGATTAATATTTGAAAGAAGGGGATGAGAAAAGAGGATGACGAAGACGTGAAATTAATTACTACTACGACTACACGTAAAACCGTAAAATTGGCTAAAAATAAAAATTACCAAAAATTCACTAAAAACCAAAATAAATAAACTAAGAGTTTACCAATGATCAAAACTTTTTCAAACCTTTTAATTACTTAAATATTAATTTTTAAATGCTAATTAAAGCCCTAAAAATCAAATTAATTATCAAAAAGCCCAAATAAAGATTTTTCAATTGGTAAACCTCTAAAATGACCTAAAAAGTTTAAAAACTATTTTTATAAATTTTTAAACTAATAAAAACTATTTAAAATGATTTAAAAACAATTAAAACTTAAAATAATTATAAAAATTAATCTAAAGATGATAAAATTAATCTAAGAGTTGCAAAAATCCTATTTTAATGTATTTAAGCTAAGAAAAATATAAAAAATGCAAAAATGTGAAATTTGAAAATAATAATAAAATAATATTAAAATACTATTAAAAATCCAAAAATTATAAAAAATTCTAAAAACTTGCAAACTAGTTTATTTTAACCTAAATAATCAGAAAATGAAAGTGAAATTACTAAATTACCCCTAATGGGCCCCCAAATGGGCTAAAAGCAAAATCAGTCAAACTTAATGGGCTTTTTAGCCCAAAAAGTCAAAATAAGCCCAAATGACTTGGAAAAGCCCTATCTGACTCAAAATCCAATTCTAAACACAAAACTCTGAAGGCCCAAAAGCTGAAAATGAGCTTATCACAACTTAATGAACACACAACTTATTCTTATTGGGCCAATAAGCCCATTAAGCAATAAGCCAATGCCATAAGCTCTAATTTGACACACAACCTTATTTTGGGATACTAAAGAGATCTGTAAAAAGAAATTTTGAAAAAGCACACTCAATAAGCCAGAAATAAGCCAAGAATAATTCCACAAAACGACAAAATAGTCGGGATAGAGTTCTAGGCTGTTTCAGAAGCTCTAGTTTGTTGCAAAAGCTCACAAATAGCTTAACTAAGAATAATCAATCAAGAAAATCACAAAAAGCCAAGTAGAATAAGCTGTAAGAACCAATAAGCTGGCTGAAAAAGCCAAATAAGCTAGTTTTCTAGCAAAAGCTTAACCAAAAGACTTGTAACCTTCCAGAATTGTTATTAAGCTGAGAAAAATGAGTTCTATTACAAAAACCAAGTTGTTGCATGTACCAATAAGCAAAACAGATTCAATAAGCTATATGACCAAGTTTGACCAAAAGTCAAACGCTGACAAGAGTAAATCAAACGCTGACAAGCACAATTTTGGACGTTGACAGACTTAATGAAGTGTTAGAACTTTTTTTCACCATGCTGGTCAAGGCTTGAGTACAAACCTTGTGAATCAAGGTCTACCAGTTGGGTATACTTGATGAGCTTTCGCACAAATAAGCCAATAAGCCAGTAAGCTTATAAGCTATCAACAATGTAATCCAATAGCCAAAATCCTCACAAGCAGCACAAAAACAGGATCCAAGCAACAAAACAACAAGCCTAACACTAGAAATACAAATTCAAGCACCAAATGAGGTGGTTACTTTGCTGATGCAAATGACCACTTCAGCCAACTTTGATAAGCTATAGCACACTCAATAAGCCACCAAATTCAACAACCAGATAACCAATAGATAGCTTATCACCCAAACTATTCCCAAACCTGATTTTAGACCTTAGATCCAAATAACAAAGAAGTTATTGGATCTGATGTGTTTGACCAATTTCAAAAACACTTTTATCAGATTTTTGCAAAACTTGAAATCCTTTTTCCAAACTTTCAGAAACTTAACCAATGACTAAAACTTGTATATTATGACTTGTTTAGACTTCCCAAAGCCAAAGAACCAAGGGCACAAGGCCACAAGGCCTTATGAACCATTAAACCCAAACAATCCTTTAATAAGCACTTTTCAAACAAAATTCTTAATCCTTCAAACAACCTACTGATTTTATAGATCAAAAAGTTACACTAGGTGACAACTAACAGATTGCAACCATAAAACACAAAGCACAAACACAAAATCACCAAATCACATACCAAATCATAAAACAGACAATATCATGTGATTTTTAGGGGAAACTTAAACAAGAGCTTATACCTGTCCTCCACAACATCCTAGGAGGACCAGAAATGATCCTTGGACCTTGTTCAACAACTAGAACAAGACCAAGGTACTTCAACAAGAAAGATGGATGACTGCCTTGGTTGATGTTTCAAAGCAGAAACTCAAGGGCTTGATTTCTTCAACACAATGAACAAACAACTCACACAATAGCTTAAATCTCTCCTCAGGCTTGGTGTCAACAAGCTTGAAGGAGCTTTAGGCTCTTGGATAAGGATTAGTACAAGATAATATGCAAAATAGAAACAAGGATTTGAAGGTTTTTGAACCTTTGAAAACCTAACAAACATAGACGTGCCTTAACCACAAGATTAAGGAAGGTCTATAACATCAAATGGAACTCAGATTTCAGCTATTCTAACACCAACTTTTATAAAACACAAAAGAGTTTTCACAATTTTTAAGAAATTCAAATTTTATTTAAATAAAAAGGAATTACAAAGATAATAGCCAAAATCTGGAACAAGGAACTCTCACAAGTTGAGGTCTACTTATATAGGCCTAACAGATGGTTCTAGAATGCTAAAAACCCTAGCTATGAATTTCCAGGAATGCCCTTGAGTGCTTGATGCCGTTTGATGTTGGTGAGCTGTCCAAAATGATCAAAACCGTTCATTTTAGCTTGCTAGTTAAGCAGTGAGTCTAAGCTGTTGATCTTGACGCGTCAGATTCTTTGGAGGGAAAGTTGTCATGTGATTGGGTAACGGGGTAGATGGTAGGGTCCATTGGTGAGTGGAGAAGAGGGATTTAATGTTGGGATGGGTTTTAGGTGAGGTGAATCACACATGTGCCAAGGTAATTTCTTTTTCCCCTTTGTTTTGTAAAAAGTAAAACTGGGTTCATCACGTGCTACAGTGCCACGTTTGATCCGATTTTAGTGGAGGGTAATTGTGTTTGGCGCAAATTATGTTTGAATGTTTCAGTTGTACACTGGCCCTTAGTCTTTGGAAAACAATGAATAACAAGTTTCTTTTTCAAGCAAACCCGTTTTCCTTTGTAAACTAAGTTTGTGAATTCCCACATTGGCCACAAAAAGTTTTGGAAAAGGGAATTAGGGCTTTTTAAACTTTAGGCTAATTACAATTTCAGTCCTTATGATGTTTTATCCATTTTTAAAGGACTAGAAATGCAATATTCTTGATCTTCAAGGACTTCTTTGTATCTTGGACTTTATGAAGGACCATTATTGACAATTTAGTATTGCCGAGGGACTAAATTGCCAATTCTTCAAACTTGGAGGACCTTTTTGTAATTTTGACAAACTTAAGGGACCAAACTTGTATTTATGAATTCACAAGGGTTTTAAGTGTCATTTCATCATTCATTGAGGATCTTTCTTGTATTTCTTCAAGTCTTCAAGGGTAAATCTTGGATAAATCATGAACTAGGGCCCGGTTCTTTGTACGGCTTCGTTTCTCGTGTCCGTTTTTCCTTGTTTCTTGTGATCTTTTGTCTTTTTCACGATATCCATACCTAAAATACACAAGTAAACAAACACAAGCATATATATGGTATTTTATGACATTTTAATGCATTTAAAGCCCGAAAAGAACGATGAGATTATGTATAAATGCCATCTAAGCACTCCCCCATAATAAGCCATTGTCGTGCCCTCACGCAATGCTAGAATAAAGTATCTAAGCATCACCAAAATTCAAATTTATTAACCTTTATTGAAAAGTAAAAGACTTGCAACAATACTACGAAAATGTGTAAAGACATAATGTATGATTTTTTCATCACGAATGTGACTTTTAGGGTTAATGAATAGAAACAAGTAAATTTCCCATAGAGTAAATTTTGTCATCCTTGATTGTCATACATTCCATGCTAAGTGAAAAAACGATATCATTGTTGCTACAAGTCACAATGCTAACACTACTCATACGTCCAAATTGTGTAATACTTTTTCTCCCCGCAATCCTAGTTATTATAAAAGGAAATGGGTTACTAGCATTTTTTAACTATTTGCCATGGATCACAAGTGATTCATATTGACTTATTTGAGTATTTATTAGTCCAAAAGCAAAGTAGCACGATTTAATCGATAGTTAGCCGAAGGATAAAATCTTTTAAAACGGCTTCTCGTGTATCTCCTTAAGTTCATATCTTGGCATAACTCGTTTCACGATTTGAGACCTTTCTCGGACCGATATTTGGCATGTAATTCATACTTCAAATCTTGGGAAGACGTTCTTGAAATTATGGTCTTCTCTTCATGTATTTGGAATTTCTTCACTTGACGTTTTTGAGATATTCTTCATATTTGGACCACGAGTTTATCATTTTTCTTCAATCCTTATTTTGGACTTTGATATACAACGATCCGCCTCCTTTTTGGACTTGGATATATTTATCCTCATACCTTGTAGGGGTCTTTTGGATAGACTTTCTCCATGATCTTTCGGGGAGTAATTGCTTTTCGTCGTGTGTCTCGATCCTTCATATTTATTTAGGAATAATGATACTTCACATCATCTTGGATCTTTAGCAAAAATAGAGCTCCTCATGCCTTGTTAGGGCCTTTTTGGATCTTCACCAATCTTCGCGTCCCGTTTCAATAAGTTATGCCTTGGTTATGAACTCTATTCAACCCCGAGCAACTTTTAAACGATCTTGCGCTAGAAGCTAAGTAACCTTTCAAATCGTACGACCTTACTTATTGCAATTATTTTTATTCCTAATGCATTGATCTTATGGGAAGAAAAAGCCACAATTAAAAACATATGAGTTTTTGAAAGAACATTTTCATGTTCTACGTTTAGCATGATCACTTGTCTAACTCTATCACTTCTCGTTCTTCACTATATAAAGACCTCTAATTAAAGAGACTCGTGAATACTTAGCCATGCATGTCAAAATTAAGCCAAACTTGGATTAGCTTTCATTAAGACTATATCAAATCAAAGTTTTGGGTTTTCAAGCCACCTATAGGATCTTGCACTTTCTTGGACTTTTTCAAGTTTAGAGAATGCATTTTATAGTTCCCTTGATAAGTGACTTTCTAGGATCAATTATAGGAACTTACGAAATTTTTTTGTTCTTAACACGAATGAGCTAAGACTTTCGCGTTTTAAAGTTCCCTGTATAAAAGTCTAAAACTTGAATTGAGCGGATTAAGGAATGTACATGGCTCCAAATGCCCATCAAGTCAAAAATTAGCTCTTATTCTACCCATCAGAAAATATACATTCATGTCTTAAAAACACTTATGAAAACTAAGAAAATTTTTAAAATTTGGCCATTTTTAGCCTTATTAGCAACAAAACAAAACATTGAAAGTTGGAAAGCGTGAGGGTGTAGCAAATCAAGTATCTATTCACCCCCATACTAAAAGTAAACATTGTCCTCAATGTTTCGAGTCTAAAGGTGGAGCACCCCCATACTAGAGACGAAGAATCGAATGCTTAGGATCTAGCTTGGAAATGGTGATCAACAATATATCTAAAGCCGTTTATGAATCATGCTAAGATATAACTGTTAGAACAATAAAGGATATGTCATGGATTCGTGAAAAACTTCTTCAAACAAACGATGGAGGCTCACGTAAACGAACACGAGAGTCTTCAATCGTAAATGATTATTATCTAGATAACACAATCACAAACAACCACGAGACAACGAGTTGGAAGGGCACAAATCCCCTCACATTATTTATTAGAAAACATAAAAGGATAACATGAGATCTCCTCCACGAGGCACCTAGTTTTTGATTACCGAGTCATGAGCTCGACTCGATCCCCTCAATGCTAATTATCATTGGGGAAGGTGACTTGGTCGAGGTCAACCATTGAAGGAATTTCCCCACCAAAGTAGTGCTTAAGCCTATGTCCATTCATCTTGAAGTTAGGACCATCATCTTGAGCTAGCTCGATGGTACCATAAGGAAACACTTGTGTAACGGTGAAAGGGCCCGACCAACGAGATTTGAATTTCCCGGAAACTATCTTAAGTCTAGAGTTAAAAAGTAACACTTGATCACCAACGTTAAAAACCCGGTTTTTAATCTTTGCATCATGAAACTTTTTAGTCTTTTCTTTGAAATCAATGAATTTTCATAAGCATTGTCTCTTAGTTCATCCAATTCATTCAATTGTATTTTCCGGTGATCTCCCGCGGTCTTTAAGTCAAAGTTTGAATGCTTAAGGGCCCAACATGCCTTGTGCTCCAATTCAATGGGCAAATGGCAATTCTTTCCATAGACTAAATTATAAGGAGTACAACCGATTGGTGTATTATAAGCGGTCCTAAAGGCCCATAAAGCGTCATCGAGTTTGTTGGACCATGAAGCACGGTTTTCTCCAATCGACCTCTCTAAAATCCTCTTCAAAGCTCGGTTCGAAACCTCGACTTGCCCACTAGTTTGCGGCTGATAAGCCGTAGAAAGACGATGAGTAACTCCATATTTCTTTAAGACCTTTTCGAATTGGTCATTACAAAAATGGGTTCCACGATCGCTTATAATAGCACGAGGGGTTCCGAACCGAGAGAATAGTTGTTTCAAAAACATCACTACCACACGAGCATCATTAGTAGGTAAAGCCTTAGCTTCCACCCACTTAGAAAGGTAGTCAACCGTGACGAGGATATACTTGTTACCATGAGACGATGGGAACGGCCCCATAAAGTCTATGCCCCAAATGTCGAAAATCTCACACACTTGAATTATGTTTTGAGGCATTTCATCACGTTGAGATGATTTTCCTTGACGTTGGCACGAATGACACGACTTCACAAGTGTGTGTGCATCACGATAGATAGAAGGCCAAAAGAAGCCGACATCGAACACTTTCTTAGCCGTGAGATTAGCACCATGGTGACCACCCGTGGGTCCCTCGTGACAAGTTCTAAGGATATTAGAAGCTTCGTCACCAAAAACACAACGTCGAACGAGTTGATCCGCACAAACCAGAAAGAGATAAGGGTCGTCCCAAAAATAGAACTTGACGTCACGAAAGAATTTTCGCTTTTGTTGTGTCGTCATACCCTTGATTATGAAATTGCCCGCATGGTAATTTGCAATGTCGGCAAACCATGGGGTGGTGTCTAATTCACTACACCGGGAGTCTCGAGAGGAAATGTTTCGGTGATTTCCTTCTTCTCGAAAATATCTTTGTGAGGATCTTCTAGATGAGAGAGATGATCGGCCGCTAGATTCTCGGCTCCTTTTTTGTCAAGCACGGTGACATCAAATTCTTGGAGGAGGAGCATCCAACGAAGCAATCTCGGCTTAACATCTTGCTTAGCTAAGAGATACTTGATAGCCGAATGGTCGGTATAGACGATGCTTTTAGTTAAGACGAGATAAGGTCGGAATTTCTCAAAAGCATAGACCACGGCAAGGAATTCATTTTCCGTTGTGGTGTACTTTAATTGAGCCTCGGTCATCGTTTTACTAGCATAATGGATAGGACGGAAATGATTTTCATAACGTTGCCCTAAGACGGTCCCTATAGCATAATCACTTGCATCGCACATGATTTCGAAGGGTAATTACCAATTAGGAGCAACAAGAATGGGAGCTTCGGTAAGTTTCCTTTTAAGAGTTTCGAAAGCTCTAACACAATCCTCATTGAAATTAAAAGGAGCATCCTTCTCGAGAAGGTGTGTCATAGGTCGAGAGATTTTCGAAAAGTCTTTGATGAAACGACGATAAAAGCCCACGTGGCCTAGGAAACTCCTAACTCCCTTAACGGTTTTGGGATGAGGTAACTTTTTGATGACGTCTACCTTAGCTTTATCGACCTCAATCCCCGCTTTCGAGACCTTATGTCCTAAGACGATTCCTTGTTTACACATAAAATGACATTTTTCCCAATTAAGCACAATATTGGTTTCTTCACAACGTTTTAACATTTGCTCGAGATTAGATAAACACGATGTGAACGAATTGCCAAACACCCAAAATTCATCCATAAACACTTCCATCGACTTTTCGATCATATCGTGAAAAATGGCCACCATACACCGTTAAAACGTACTCGATGCATTACAAAGTCCGAAAGGCATCCTATGATAAGCAAACGTTCCATAAGGACACGTAAACATAGTCTTCTCTTCATCACGAGGGTCGATAGGGATTTGAAAGTATCCGGAAAAACCATCTAAAACGCAATAGAATTCATTTCCCGCGAGTCGCTCCAACATTTGATCCATGAAGGGCAAAGGAAAGTGGTCTCTACGAGTGGCGTCATTTAACTTTCGGTAGTCAATACACACCCTCTAACCAGTCACAACACGAGTGGGAATTAACTCGTTGTTTTTATTAGGCACAACGGTCATTCCTCCCTTTTTAGGGACAAAATGGATTAGGCTCACCCATGGGCTATCGGAGATAGGATAAATCATTCCCGCGTCAAGGAGTTTCAAAACTTCCTTTTTTATGACATCGTGAATTTTGGGGTTTACCCTTCTTTGACTTTGAATTGCGGGTTTGTAGTCCTCCTCCATTAAAATCTTGTGAGTACAAAATTTTCGGTCAATACCCTTAATGTCGGAAATTTTCCACGCAATTGCCCCTTTATGAGCTTTAAGAACTTTCAAGAGCTCGGTTTTTTCTTAGCAAGACGTTTTGCAATAATAACCGGCAACTTGTCATCACCTTCCAAGAATGCGTATTCAAGGTGAGATGGAAGATCTTTCAATTCAAGGATTGGTGGTTCCTCGATTGAAGATTTTTGCTCAACACTCATAACTTCCATCAGCGGAAGAAATGGTGGAATAGAAGTATCATCACTAACAAACACCTCATCTTCATTGTCGATTTCATTTGAAGTAAAATCACCTCCTTGGAATGGAGTGAGATTTGGTGTAGAATTAGCAAGAATCGGATCCAAAATAGTGGAATTGCCACTTGACGAGCTATCGGAAAAACCTAACACTTCTTGTGAAAACTCATCGCAAACCACATCAACTAAGTCAATGTGATTGATGGTTGCGATTGCATAAACATGAGAACGTTTTGAGTTTTGAGTAGAGTTTATAACAAGTTCCTCTTCGTTGAATCTCAAAGTGATAGTTCTTGCATGAACGTCGATAAGCGATCTCGAGGTGTCTAAAAATGGACGACCTAAAATTAGAGGAACTTGAGGATCCGCGGGGATGTCAACTACTATAAAATCAACGGGATAGTAGAACTTCCCCACTTTCACGAAAACATCTTCGGCTACTCCACATGCTAAAATCGTAGAATGATCGGCCATCTCGATAGACATGTTCGAAGTAAGAGCCGGAAGCGAAAGCGATTTCCAAATGGAAAATGGCATCAAATTAATGCTCGCACCAAGATCGGCCAAGGTGAGGCATTCATTCATATCTTGTATGTCACAAGGAATGAGAAACTTTCCGGGGTCACCAACTTTTTCCGATATGCGGTTAAGATAAAGCAAAGAACAATTAGCAAGCTTTGAAAGCTTTTCCTTATCGCTCATCATACTATTAAAAGTGGAAGCGAAACGAGGCATATATAACAACGCGTCAGCTAAAATCACATCAAAATGTAATTGTTGAAACATTTTTATAAAAAGCTCGATTTGTTGTTTGTTACGTTCTTGCAATTTCTCTTTGTTTCGTCTCGAAGGGTAAGGTAAGGGTGGTGTGGGTTGGAGATTAGGTAACGGCCTTGGAATCTCGGGTTCCATAATTGGTATTGGTTCAACCGTAGGTGTGGTATGAGCGGTACTTCGTGGGCTTGTAATATGCTCCTTTTCGACCATCACCTCGGGCTCTTTCTCGATTTCCTTCTTCGTAGAAGTACTTGGACGAGAGAATGGTTCCTTGAAAGTTTTACCACTTCGTGTAGTAATAACCTTCATTTCTCCCTTCGGGTTTGCAATGGTATCACTAGGAAGACCACCCGAGGAAGAGGGTTTACACATGATTTCTTCAAACATTTTTGCCATTAGGTCTTCAAATTTTGATTGCCTTAAATCCGCTTTTAACAATTCTTGCTTAATCTCATGTTGTCCTTGTTCCATCTTTTGTTGATTTTGTTGAAGACGTTGGACATTTCCTTCCATTTTATTAGCATGAGTCTTAAGGTCATTAGCAAGTTCATTTTTAAGCTCGTTTTTCAACTCGGATCTTAAGCTAATCATCTCACGTTGCATGTTATCAAATTTAGCATCATTTGCTTTAGCATAATCCAAAAATTCTCTTTGAAGATTTTTAGTGTGAGCATTTTGAAAACCTTGTGTAGTGTTTTGAAAATCACGGTTTTGGTTTTGATTGGTAACTTGTCCATTCCCACTTTGATAATTCCCTTTGTTGTAGTTACGTGAATTGCCTTGATAATTACCACCTTGGTTGTTGTTTCGATAGTTATTAGCATTTTGATTTGGTGGAGCTTGATTTGGGCGGGAACCTTGGCCGTTTTGGTTATAAGTTCCCGTTGCTACGTAAGCACTCGAAGTGTTACCACCGGCGGTAATGCACTCGGAAAGATCATGAGCTCCACCACAAGACAAACAACTCTTTTCAACCGCTTTAACCGAAGCGGAATTTAAAGCCTCTTGTGCTTTCCAATGATTCATAAGATTAGAAAACCTATCGAAAAACCGATTTTCCTCATTAGCTTCATCATGTAAGGCATTAATGCTACGAGACGATGACGATGATGACGAACCCAAATTGGCAACACTCGGTGTGTTACGAGGGCTATAAACCTTATATCTATTCTCGATAATCTTTAAAGCTTCATCGGTCGTTTTGCACAAAAAATTACCACCCGCGGCGGCATTCAAGTAATATCGTTCATGATCATTAAGCCCATTATAAAAAGTATCAACTTGATGTAATTCCGAAAAATCATGGTGTGGACATTCATGTAACATTTCTTTAAAGCGTTCCCATGCCATTGAAAAACTTTCATTATTTCGTTGTACAAATCTTGAAATCTCATTTTCAAATGTGTTGTTTTAGATGGTGGGAAAAATTTGTTCACAAACTTAGAAACGAGATCACCCCATGTCAAAATTGAATTTAGCGGTTCTTTCTCAAGCCAAATTTTAGCGGGCCCATCTAACGAGTATGGAAACAACATCATTTTATTGGCGTCATGTGGAACATCCTTAAACTTGCTAGTAGCGGTGAGACGATTAAAATTACTTATGTGGTAATGCGGGTTGTCTTTCTCATGACCTCTAAACTTATTAGCTTGCAACATCGACATTAAACCCGTCTTAATCTCGAAATTCTCCGCAAGGATAGCGGGAATCACAATGGCCTCTCCAAAACCCTCGGTGGGTGCTTGAAGCAACTCCATCATAGTACGATTAGCCATGACGACTTCTTGTTCTACAATAGGTTCAACAATTAGAGTTTGTTCTTCAATCAATGTCTCTTGATTTGCTTGCTTTTGAAGACGTTTACGAGCTCGTTTTGCTTGATTACGAGTGATCATAAACTTCACGAAGAACGGGAGGTGAGCAAAGAAGATTCTTTTTGGGTGTTTGTGAATTTTCATTTTTTTTGTTTATGATTGTTTTAAAAAAAATTTGGATTTTGGTGTATCTTCGTAGACAACAATCTACCAAATCTCTCCTCGAATCAAACTCTTGATTAAAGAAGCCTCAAAAGAATGAAAACGATCACGTGGAGTGAACGCCTTCGAATGACTTTAGAACTTTGGTGAAAACCAAATTGTTCAAGAGGGTTTAATTACAAAGAAAACCAAGCAAATATATTATACGTAATAATACTTTGGGCGGCAAAACCCTCGATTAGCCTTCAATCTCAACATACTCACAAGCAAGCGGGGAAACGAGGCGGCGCGAAGCACTTAAGAGCCTTTTTCCTTAGGGTATATTTTATAATACCCGCCTTATACCCACCTTATAGTTCGTATTTTTCAAAATCGAGCTTCACGAAAGTATTTATCTATTTTTGCCTTTTTCTTTTTGTTTGAGATTCGAATACAATAATTAGGAGATCAAATCCCAATTGAGGTTGTGTTTTCACACTTTTGGAGATATTTTGTATTGATTGTGATACTTAATACAATATAGTAATAATAATTTCACAAGAAAAACCAAAAAACCGATAATACGTGTTAGTAGATTTCTACTAATACAAATACTATTTATGATTAATATTAAAAACAACAAGATAAATTAATCATGACACACCTCCCCGACAGCGACGTCAAAATGATTGCAGTAAATTACCACTCTTGTTTAGGATAAGAAAGAGCGTAAAATAGGGAAAAGTATTAAATGATGATTTAGGAAAATCAAACACTAATGACCCAAATGAAGTTCCAAGTTCGTTTCCCAAGGAGGTATATGTGTGAATAATTCGTAATTGGTTTGAGATTAATATTTCAAAGAAGGGGATGAGAAAAGAGGATGACGAAGACATGAAATTAATTACTACTACGACTACACGTAAAACTGTAAAATTGGCTAAAAATAAAAATTAAATCTAAAAATTACCAAAAATTCACCAAAAACCAAAATAAATAAACTAAGAGTTTACCAATGATCAAAACTTTTTCAAACCTTTTAATTAATTAAATATTAATTTTTAAATGCTAATTAAAGCCCTAAAAATCAAATTAATTATCAAGAAGCCCAAATAAAGATTTTTCAATTGGTAAACCTCTAAAATGACCTAAAAAGATTAAAAAATATTTTTATAAATTTTTAAACTAATAAAAACTATTTAAAATGATTTAAAAACTATTAAAATTTAAAATAATTATAAAAATTAATCTAAAGATGATAAAATTAATCTAAGAGTTGTAAAAATCCTATTTTAATGTATTTAAGCTAAAAAAATATAAAAAGTGCAAAAATGTGAAATTTGAAAAATAATAATAAAATAATATTAAAATACTATTAAAAATCCAAAGATTATAAAAAATTCTAAAAACATGCAAACTAGTTTATTTTAACCTAAATAATTAAAAAATGAAAGTGAAATTACCAAATTACCCCTAATGGGCCCCCAAATGGGCTAAAAGCAAAATCAGTCAAGCTTAATGGGCTTTTTAGCCCAAAAAGTCAAAATAAGCCCAAATGACTTGGAAAAGCCCTATCTGACTCAAAATCCAATTCTAAACACAAAACTCCGAAGGCCTAAAAGTTGAAAATGAGCTTATCACAGCTTAATGAACACACAGCTTATTCTTATTGGGCCAATAAGCCCATTAAGCAATAAGCAAATGCCATAAGCTCTAATTTGACACACAACCTTATTTTGAGATACTAAAGAGATCTGTAAAAAGAAATTTTGAAAAAGCACACTCAATAAACCAGAAATAAGCCAAGAACAATTCCACAAAACGACAAAATAGTCAGGATAAAGTTCCAGGCTGTTTCAGAAGCTCTAGTTTGTTGCAAAAGCTCACAAATAGCATAACTAAGAATAATTAATCAAGAAAATCACAAAAAACCAAGTAGAATAAGCTGTAAGAACCAATAAGCTGGCTGAAAAAGCCAAATAAGCTAGTTTTCTAGCAAAAGCTTAACCAAAAGACTTGTAACCTTCCAGACTTGTTATTAAGCTAAGAAAAATGAGTTCTATTACAAAAACCAAGTTGTTGCATGTACCAATAAGCAAAACAGATTCAATAAGCTATATGACCAAGTTTGACCAAAAGTCAAACGCTGACAAGAGTAAATCAAGCGCTGACAAGCATAATTTTGGACGTTGACAGACTTAATGAAGTGTTAGAACTTTGTTTTCACCCTGCTGGTCAAGGCTTGAGTACAAACCTTGTGAATCAAGGTCTACCAGTTGGGTAGACTTGATGAGCTTTGGCACAAATAAGCCAATAAGCCAGTAAGCTTATAAGCTATCAACAAAGTAATCCAAATAGCCAAAAATCCTCACAAGCAGCACAAAAACAAGATCCAAGCAACAAAACAACAAGCCTAACACTAGAAATACAAATGCAAGCACCAAATGAGGTGGTCACTTTGCTGATGCAAATGACCACTTCAGCCAACTTTGATAAGCTATAGCACACTCAATAAGCCACCAAATTCAACAACCAGATAACCAATAGATAGCTTATCACCCAAACTATTCCCAAACCTGATTTCAGACCTTAGATCTAACTAACAAAGAAGTTATTGGATCTAATGTGTTTGACCAATTTCAAAAACACTTTTATCAGATTTTTTGCAAAACTTGAAATCCTTTTTCCAAACTTTCAGAAACTTAACCAATGACTAAAACTTGTATATTATGACTTGTTTAGACTTCCCAAACCCTAAGAACCAAGGGCACAAGGCCACAAGGCCTTATGAACAAGTAAACCCAAACAATCCTTTAATAAGCACTTTTCAAACAAAATTCTTAATCCTTCAAACAACCTACTGATTTTATAGATCAAAAAGCTACACTAGGTGACAACTAACAGACTGCAACCATAAAACACAAAGCACAAACACAAAATCACCAAATCACATACCAAATCATAAAACAGACAATATCAGGTGATTTTTAGGGGAAACTTAAACAAGAGCTTATACATGTCCTCCACAACATCCTAGGAGGACCAGTAATGCTCCTTGGACCTTGTTCAACAACTAGAACAAGACCAAGGTACTTCAAAAAGAATGATGGATGACTGCCTTGGTTTATGTTTCAAAGTAAAAACTCAAGGGCTTGATTTCTTCAACACAATGAACAAACAACTCACCCAATAGCTTAAATCTCTTCAACACAATGAACAAACAACCTACTGATTTTATAGATCAAAAAGCTACACTAGGTGACAACTAACAGACTGCAACCATAAAACACAAAGCACAAACACAAAATCACCAAATCATATACCAAATCATAAAACAGACAATATCATGTGATTTTTAGGGGAAACTTAAACAAGAGCTTATACCTGTCCTCCACAACATCCTAGGAGGACCAGTAATGCTCCTTGGACCTTGTTCAACAACTAGAACAAGACCAAGGTACTTCAAAAAGAATGATGGATGACTGCCTTGGTTTATGTTTCAAAGTAAAAACTCAAGGGCTTGATTTCTTCAACACAATGAACAAACAACTCACCCAATACCTAACAAACATAGACGTGCCTTAACCACAAGATTAAGGAAGGTCTATAACATCAAATGGAACTCAAATTTCAGCTATTCTAACACCAACTTTTATAAAACACAAAAGAGATTTCACAATTTTTAAGAAATTCAAATTTTATTTAAATAAAAAGGAATTACAAAGATAATAGCCAAAATCTGGAACAATGGACTCTCACAAGTTGAGGTCTCCTTATATAGGCCTAACAGATGGTTCTAGAATGCTAAAAACCCTAGCTATGAATTTCCAGGAATGCCTTTGAGTGCTTGATGCCGTTTGATGTTGGTGAGCTGTCCAATATGATCAAAACCGTTCATTTTAGCTTGCTAGTTAAACAGTGAGTCTAAGCTGTTGATCTTGACACGTCAGATTCCTTGGAGGGAAAGTTGTGATGTGATTGGGTAACAGGGTAGATGGTAGGGTCCATTGGTGAGTGGAGAAGAGGGATTTAATGTTGGGATGAGTTTCAGGTGAGGTGAATCACACATGTGCCAAGGTAATTTCTTTTTCCCCTTTGTTTTGTAAAAAGTAAAACTGGGTTCATCACGTGCTACAGTGCCACGTTTGATCCGATTTTAGTGGAGGATAATTGTGTTTGGCGCAAATTATGTTTGAATGTTTCAGTTGTACACAATTGGCCCTTAGTCTTTGGAAAACAATGAATAACAAGTTTCTTTTTCAAGCAAACCTGTTTTCCTTTGTAAACTAAGTTTCTGAATTCCCACATTGGCCACAAAAAGTTTTGGAAAAGGGAATTAGGGCTTTTTAAACTTTAGGCTAATTATAATTTCAATCCTTATGATGTTTTATCCATTTTTAAAGGACTAGAAATGCAATATTCTTTATCTTCAAGAACTTCTTTGGATCTTGGACTTTATGAAGGACCATTATTGACAAATTAGTATTGTTGAGGGACTAAATTTGCCAATTCTTCAAACTTGGAGGACCTTTTTGTAATTTTGACAAACTTAAGGGACCAAACTTGTATTTATGAATTCACAAGGGTTTTATGTGTCATTTCTTCATTCATTGAGGATCTTTATTGTATTTCTTCAAGTCTTCAAGTCTTCAAGGGTAAATCTTGGATAAATCATGAACTAGGGCCCGGTTCTTTGTACGGCTTCGTTTCTCGTGTCCGTTTTTCCTTGTTTCTTGTGATCTTTTGTCTTTTTCAAGATATCCATACCTAAAATACACAAGTAAACAAACACAAGCATATATATATGGTATTTTATGATATTTTAATGCATTTAAAGCCCGAAAAGAACGATGAGATTATGTATAAATGCCATCTCATCATACATTGTTTTAAAGTGTTAGGTGTTTATTCCTATTATGAAATATATTTAAATATATACATATAAAAATAAGTCCAAGTACTTAATAAATTAATTAAGTAAGGTTACAGTTTATCTCAAAACGTGTACTGAGGTGATGAGTCCTTGTTCATTCAGGTGGCCAGTCAATTGCCAGAGTAGTCAATAATGATTAAGGGTTCATATAAATGTAAAAAAATAAATATGAAGATAGTATGAGAAAAGGTATGTGATTAATAATAAGTCATATAAAAGTAGAATGATATAGATTCCAAAAATAAAGAGTACAACAGTTGACCAAGTCAATAAGATAAAATCAGAGGTTTTACAACACCATCCCGTTATTTTAGCTTTGTCCTCAAAGCTTAAGATGAAGTCACCGGTCAGGTGAACAAGTGTGGGTACTTGGTTTTGAACGAGTCTTCTCGTTCCCAAGTGAACTCAGGGCCTCTCCTCGAGTTCCAACGTACTTTGACCAACGGGATGCGATTGCGTTTCAATTTCTTAACTGTCCTCTCCATGATTTCTACGGGTTCTTCTATGAACTGGAGTTTGTCGTCAAACTGAACTCCCTCCAATGGCATAGCCAATGGTTCTTCAGCATAGCACTTCTTCAGGTTAGACACATGAAAGGTAGAGTGTACCCGACTCAGTTGTTGGGGCAACTCTAAACGGTAAGCTACCTCCCCTATCCTGGCTATTACTTTGAAAGGGCCAACATAACGTGGATTCAATTTCCCACGTTTGCCAAAGCGTACAACACCCTTCCAAGGTGATACCTTGAGCATAACACGGTCACCTAATTCAAATTGCATAGGTTTGCGTTTTAGGTCCGCGTAGCTCTTTTGTCGGTCGCGAGCAGCTTGAATTCTTTGCTTAATGAGGACGATCTTGTCTGTAGTCTCTTGGATTAGTTCTAGTCCAGTGAGCTGAAATTCACCTACTTCCGCCCAGCACACAGGTGAACGGCATTTCCGACCGTATAGTGCTTCAAAAGGGGCAGCCTTAATACCGGCATGATAACTGTTGTTGTAGGAGAATTCCACTAAAGGGATGTGGTCAACCCATTCATTTCCAAAATCAATCACACATGTCCGTTGCATGTATTCTAGAGTCTGGATGGTTCGTTCACTTTGATCGTCAGTCTATGGATGGTAAGCAGTGCTCATGTCCAAATTGGTACCTAAGGCTCGTTGGAAAGCCTTCCAGAAGTTTGATGTGAACTTACCGTCTCGATCACAAATTATCGAAACTGGTATTCCATGTTTGGTCACAATCTCCTTCAGGTACGTTTTTGCTAGTCTTGCAAGGGAATCGTTCTCCCTAATTGGCAGGAAATGAGCGGACTTGGTAAGTCGGTCAACGATTACCCAGATAGTATCGTAACCGTGAGATGACTTTGGAAGTTTGGTGACAAAGTCCATGGTGATGTTTTCCCACTTCCATTTCGGTATCTCAGGTTGTACGAGTAAACTCGATGGTCTCTGGTGTTCAGTTTTGACCCGTGAACATGTCAAACACTTTTGTACGTAGTGGCGATGTCAGCTTTCATATTCGGCCACCAGTATAATTTCTTCATATCCTGATAAATCTTTTCAGATCCGGGGTGTATAGAATATTTATACTTATGAGATTCGTGCATGATCACGTTCCTCAAATCTCCATAGCAAGGTAACCAACTTTGTCCGTGAAGGCATAGGGTTACATCTGCTCTTGGTTCTAGCTTCTCCTTAGTAAGGTCGGTTCTGGGCATTCCCCTGACGTCTTCCTTCACGAGGTTTTCATGTAATTGGGCTTGAGTCTGAGCTTCCAAAATCTGTTTGGGTAGATCCAAACTGATTGTCATAACTAATGCCCGAACTCTCATAGGAGGGTCCATTTCCTTACGACTTGAAACATCAGCAACCACATTTGATTTTATCGGGGTGGTATTTGATCTCGCATTCGTAGTCACTTAAGAGCTCAATCCAACGGCGTTGTCTCATGTTCAGCTCCTTCTGGTCCAATATGTGTTGCAAACTTTTGTGGTCCGTATGCATTGTGCACTTCGTTCCGTATAGATAATGTCTCCAGATTTTGAGAGCAAAAACTACGGATCCAAGTTCTAGATCGTGAGTTGTGTAGTTCTTCTCATGCTTCTTCAGCTGTCTTGAAGCTTAGGCAATCACTTTCATCCTCTGCATCAATACTGCACCTAGACCTTTATGTGAAGCATCACAGTATACAACGAAATCATTGTTGCCTTCAGGCAAGGATAATATAGGTGCACTACACAGCTTCTGCTTGATCAGCTGAAAAGCTGATTCTTCTTTCTCTCCCCAATCGAACTTTATTCCTTTCTGTGTGAGTTTTGTCCTTGGCTATTTTGTAAAAATCTTCAATAAATATGCGGTAGTACCCGGCAAGGCCTAGAAATTGGCGGATCTCTGTCGGTGATTTAGGAGATACCCAATCCTTGACAGATTCGACCTTTGTTGGGTCTACGTGAATACTGTCACAATCGATGACATGACCGAGGAATTACACTCTGGGAATCCAGAATTCACATTTGGAGAATTTAGCATAGAGTTGTTCCTCCTTGAGTACCTTTAGTACTTGTGCAAGGTGTTCCCCGTGTTCTTGTTCATTCTTGGAATAAATGAGTATATCGTCAATGAAGACTATCACGAATTTATCCAGGTAGGGTCTACACACACGGTTCATAAGGTCCATGAAAGTATATGGTGCATTGGTCAACCCAAATAGCATAACCTGGAATTCGTAATGACTGTAACGGATTCTAAAAGCTGTTTTTGTAATATCTTCCTCCCTGGCCCTTAGTTGATGGTATCCATCTCAAGTCAATCTTGGAATACACACTTGACCCTTGCAGTTGGTCAAATAGGTCGT
The DNA here is from genome assembly GCA_025667525.1 of Glebionis coronaria. Lineage (NCBI taxonomy): Eukaryota > Viridiplantae > Streptophyta > Magnoliopsida > Asterales > Asteraceae > Glebionis > Glebionis coronaria. The sequence continues at coordinate 469,471,384 of CM046875.1, read as the reverse complement.
CAATGCGAGGAAGCGGATAACGATTCTTCACCGTTTGCTTATTCAGTTCTTTGTAATCGATGCACATTCAAAAAGAACCGTCTTTCTTTTTTACAAATAACACAGGAGCTCCCCATGGTGAGGAACTGGGTCGAATGAATCCTTTGTCATATAGTTCCTGGATATGTTCAGCTGGTTCTTTCATTTCTGATGGTGCCAACCGGTATGGAGCTTTAGCTACAGGTGCAACTCCGGGAACCAAATCGATTTGAAATTCCACTTGTCGGGTCGGTGGTAAGCATGGAAACTCATCAGGAAAGACTTCTGTAAAATCTCGGACGATGGGTACGTCCTTGATTTGTTTCTTCTCGGGCTTGTCCTCTTCATCTGTTTGAAAAATATAGGCCAAGAAGATAGGACATCCTCTCAACAAATATTTTTGAGCTTTAGTACAAGAGATAACACTAAGTCTAGTGTCAGTGAGGTCGGTGTTACCGTCTCCTCGAATGATTAGAGTTTCGTTTTCCCATAGAATACGGACTAGTTTTTCATCACAAACAATGACTGCGCGGTATCTCGCTAACCAGTCCATACCAATAATAACATCAAAACTACCAAGGTTTACGAGAATAAGGTCAATGTTGAACGGATGTTTGGAAAGATTTAAAGTACAACCTCTAATGATAGTGTCAGCATCTACAGTCTTACCGTCAGCTACTTCTACAGAGTAATGGTGATCTAAAGTTGTAGGAACAACTTCTAGTACTTGGCTACATTCAGTAGATATAAAACTTCGGTCTGCTCCAGTATCAAAAAAAACTGATGCATAACGATTCTTTAGTAGGAACGTACCAGTAACGACATTTGAATCAGGGTTGGCTTTTGCATTGCCGACCACGTACACTCTTGACGAAGCTCCTCCACTGTTCTTGTTCTGTTTGGCCCGCTTAGGACAACCTGGTCTCACATTTCCTGGTGTTCCACACTCATAGCACACAACTCCCTTCTTGGGTCCATTGTTATTTCCTCCAACAGCATTGTGGTTTCCCTGCTGTTCGTTCCCGTTCCCACGGGCATTGTATCCGCCCCTGTTGTTGTAGTTCCCAGTATTTTGATTGGGTCGGGCCTGAGTGACAGCATTAACTCGACAGGTTTTAGCAAAATGACCCACTTGTCCACATCTGTAGCAGGTTTGGCATGGGCTATCAACAGTATGATGATAGTTGCACTTGGGGCACAAAGGTTATGCGCCCACGTACGACTTAGTCCCTATAGTGGTAGCACTGTAAACTTGCCCATCATTTTTCTTTTTAGGATGCTGCTGGTGCTGACTATGGAAATATTCATCTGCCTTTCGGTTGTTGTCAGTTTGCCTCTCGAATATGGTACGGACTCTTTTGTTGATCAATTCAGTAGCGAACTCGATGGCATTCTCGACAGTAGTAGGTCGAGATGCGAGTACACTGTCATGAATGGCGTCTGTGAGTCCACCAACATACTTTTCAATCTTATCTTCCTCCTCCACAAACATTCTGGTACACATTAGAGTCAACTCTTGGAACCTTTGGTTGTATGCAGTGATGTCATTGTTCCTGCATTTGAGATCCCACAATTCGATTTCAAGTTTCTTCATCTCTCCCCTTGGACAGTATTTCTCTGTCATTCTCTCCTTCAGTTCAGTCCAGTTGAGAGCATAGGCAGCGTCGTGTCCAAGAGTAGCAACTACAGAGTTCCACCAAGTAAGAGCACTCTCAAGTAATGTGCAGGTGGAAAACTTTACTTTGTTCTTTTCTGCACAGTCGCTGATGCGGAACACAGTCTCCAACCTTTCAAGCCACTGCATCAGTTCCACCACTCCTTCCTTTCCCTTGTAGTAGGAAGGCTTACATTTCAAGAAGTCGGGGTAAGAGCAACCCCTGGTGGTATGATTATTCTGGCGGTTGTTGGAGTTTTGACTACCGTCTACGTTTCTGTTGGCAGCCATCGCAGTTGCGATGCCTTGATCAATCATTTCCCTAGGTTGGGCAGCAGTGACGTTTTGGGTAGTGTCGGCATTGTTGTGGTTCGTTCTAGTGATTACCATTTTTCTATAATTATACACAAAAATGAAATCATTAGTTTAAGGTGTTATCACAGTTTTATATAAATACACGAAAAGAAATTCATGCATAGACTTCACAACAAATTGGATAACCTGTTTAAAAGTTCATAATATAATACAGTACATGATATAACAAAAGCTAATGAGTACATGTCATATGTATATAATAGGAATATAGTACAAATTGCACAACCTATCCAAGACAGAGCATAAACCGCCTGTCTGGGGTGGTGGTACACATAATATAAAGTACATCGTCTACGAATCTCTAATCTAAATAGTACAGTACAATGATACAACTGATAAAAAGAAAGTACAAATACATGAGGTCCTATATCATGATAGCCGGGATGCAAACCTAATAGCTTATCATGATGTACAAAAGATCTAGTACACCTAGTCTACTCATGCCTAACAGACTCCTCAGAAACGGCTGGTGCGACTAGTGGTGATGAGACGGCTGGTGCCTGCTTGGCATCCTGCATCGAAGTCATGGCCTCTCGATTCTCCTTATGGAGTCGGAGTGCCTCCAAGAACTGGTCTCTGAAGGTCTGTTGAACTCCCCGAAGATGAGTGGTCTCTGATGTTAGTCCCTGATGACGGACGTCCTGGATATCGAAGAAGATGGCAAGCGTCTACTCCATGGACATGAGACCAGTATGAGTCTCAGTCTGCTGACTCTGCAGTAGGTAGATCTGCTTACGGAGGAACTCATTCTCCTCCAGCAACCACTAGAGAGAATGGTAAGTCGTGGACCATGCTCCACGGGCAGCGTGTGCCTCAGCACTAACAGTCCAACATAGAAGGTCCTGACGCGACTGTAGAGCAGTGCGTCCAAGCTGTCCATCGGCCAGCAGAGCATGAATCTCTGCAATATCCTGTGCCTGGCGTGCGGCCAGGGTAGTGATCTGGGCATGGACAGGATCCACGCGCCTCGTACACGAACCCTCGCCAACCTCAAAAGTAGAGTCGACAGGTGCCTCATACCTTTTCTTACGAGGCGGCAGAGACTCAGGTGCGTAGTCCCGTAGTGAGGAAACTGGTAGTAATGGTGGTATGGCAGCAGTCGGCTGAACCTCTTCCCCAGCGGGGGAAATAGGTGAAACAGGTGGAGTAGCGATGAGGGTAGGAACGAGAGCGGTGTCACGAGAGGCGTGACTGTCGTCTGTGTCGCTGGCGGATATCCATCCATGCAAGACGGATGTCGGCGATACGACAGCAGGAGTATCAGTGGGTGATGCCATAGTAATCTGAAAATAATATCGCTTTAATTGACATAAGTATAAACATAGTCAAGTTAAAAGTTTTTGGGAATAATGATTAAATTATATAATAGTGCCATTCAACATGACGATGTTAACGGTTACGTTAATACTTATGAGATTAATTAACCGGATGTTAATAATCAATGCACAGATAGCCACGTAAGCATGTACGCTTTACACTCTATATGCTTAACTATTCTAGTCCCGAAAATCCCAAAAGATTTTTAAAGCAGTTATAGTCCAGTTTATATAAAAATTTTATTTTTATATTTATTTAAATTTTGTTCTGGTTCTCTATAACTATTGCTCTGATACCATTCTGTGACACCCCCAAATTAAGTCAAATGCAGCGGAAATACATTTGATATTTAGATTTTTCTAGTTGAAAAAGTTCGTTATTCTCGGTGTCTAATCGAATTGATTTCCGGTTCAAAGTGCGACTCAGTTGTTTTTGGTTAAGAAAAAGGGAAGTTGATTATCTAAAACTAATTTAAAAGTAAATGAGAAAAATATTTAAAAACAAATTAAAGACAAGTTCAAATAATAAAAGTAAAACAAGGTGAATATTAAAAACTAAAAGTTAAAACGATATTAAAACGAATATTAAAACAAATAATAAAACGTAATTTAAGGCGAAACAATTAATAAAAATAAATATAAAAGACGAAATTAACTATCGACTCGAAAATAAAGTTTACTAAATGAAAAAGGAGAGAATAAAACTAAAATGGTACTTTAAAGATAAATGAGGCAAAACCTAAAGCGGGTACTAAATAAAAGATAAAACTTAAACTTTACGAAAAAATATTAATACTAAAAATCGATCGACGAAAAATTCAACTAAAAATATGTAACTTTCAAAAATAAAATCGGAACAACTTTCAGATAAAACTAGACAATTACGGAACAATACTATTAAACAAACAAGCAGGCAGGCTAGCTGCTGGAAGCAGCCAGCCTAGCTGCTTGTTTTTTGCGCCAAAATGGCTAAGCAGCCAAGCTAGTAGGAGAATCTTATATAATAGTTCATTCGGAACTTTTCTGTTTATACAGGTGTTCATTCGGAACTTAACAAAGTTCCGATTCGGAACTTTTCTTGCCATTGGTTCGGAAGTTTTTCTGACCTTTCATTCGGAAGTTTTTCTTACCTTTTATTCGGAAGTTTTTGTTTAAACTGATTCGGAACTTTTTAGAAGGCTTTCATTCGGAACTTTTTTTAAAAAACCATTCATTCGGAACTTTTTAAAAATTATTCATTCGGAACTTTTAAATTCATTCATTCGGAACTTTTTTAAAAACTATTCATTCGGAACTTTTAAAAATCATTCATTCGGAACTTTTTAAAAAAACATTCATTCGGAACTTTTTAGAATAAATTGATTCGGAACTTTTTAATACAAATTGATTCAGAACTATTCAATACAAATTGATTCGGAACTTTAAAATGGACTCATTCGGAACCTGGAAAAATAAGAACAGTACGTGATGGAAGAAACAGGGGAACACGAATTTTAGCCAAAATTCATCAAGTTCAACCAAAAGATTAACCCAAATAAACCACTAAATATCAACTAACAATAATCAATCAAAACAAATCAACAAAACTAACAAATAAAGCCAAATCAATCAAAACCCACTTGATCAAAATCATAAAAATTCAAGAACATGAACAATCAAGATAAAGAACAAATCAAAAAAGAAAGGTAGAAGGAGATTAGCAATAAGATAAAGATTAACAACAATTAAAGGTAAACTTACTTGGAATTAAAAGAGAATCAAGGGTGCGTTACATGAAAATTAAAGTGTATAAAATTAAGGAACAAGAAAAAATGAAAATGGGGGAAGAGAGGCTTGTCAAGCCTCCAACAACTTAAACAAATGGCTAATAATGTGTATTTATAGGGGAGGAAGGGATTAATGGAAGGAAGCTTCCTCCCCTCTTTCCTCTTTTCCTTAATTGCGTCATTAGGTCCCTCCTTTCTTTAATCTTCTTAAATCTTGGACTATAATGACTTTGGCTCGGGATTTCTTTGAACTCGTCTTGTAATTCTTCAATAAATTAGACTTGAGTTCTTCGGCTTTTGGTAAACTTCCATCTTTTGACTTTTTCTTTGATAAATCTTCAGAATTGGTCTTGGACTTCCGTTCTTTTTCCACTCTTGATCTTCCGACTTCATCTTTTGTCTTTTTCTTCAATAAACGCCCGTGAAAGACCGTGTTTTCTTTCCTTTTCACATTTTGACCCTGAAACACAATAAAAACACAAACCACGCATAATTCCGCCATTTACGACATAAAATATACGTTTAGGTCCAGTTTTAACGTAATTAAGTGGTAGAAAAGATGGGTGTTTTCACACCCATCAAATCCCCTACACTTAACCATTGCAATGCCCTCATGCAATGCTTAGCAATAAAGCAAGGTTTACACTTTCCATCATAATCAACCTACCTTGGCCTTTATTAACAACTAAGGAAAATCAAAAAGATAGAAAATAACAAGATGCAACAAGGAAGAAACTTGTAAAGAAATCTAAGACTTACATTAGGGCTTGTATGTCATGAATGTTTATCACCCTCAAGTTTCACGTTTCCCATGCCAAGCTTAAAAAAAAGATCATTGTTAGTACAAGTTAGCATAACAAACATTTACTCATGCGGTTCAATTAATCACTTAAACTCCCTTATTCCTATGGGTATCTCTTATATTTTATTGATGTCTTGAATGATCACGAGGATGCATTGTTGACTTATTTCGATAATTTATTTAGGCTGAAAGCAAAGTAGGACGATTTGATCAATAGTTAGCTAAAGGACAAAATCTCTTAAAACTGCTTCTCGGGATATCAAAAAGTTCATATCTTGGCATAACTCGGTTCACGATTTAAGACCTTTCTCGGGCCGATATTTGGCATGTACTTCATACTTCATATCTTCGAGAGACGTTTTTGAGATAATGGTCTTCTCTTTGTTATAGAGTTTCTTCACTTGGAGACTTTTGAGGGGTACTCCAGCTTTGTTGACCACGACTTCATGATTATTTCTTCAATCTCTAATTGGGATTTTGAGATACAACGATCCGCCTCCTTTTCGGACTTGGATCTATTTATCCTCATACCTTGTTAGGGTCTTTTCGGATAGACTTCTCCATGATCTTTATGGGAGTTGATTGCTTTTCGTCGTGAGTCTTGATCCTTCATATTGATTTTGGGAATAATGCTCTTCACATCACTTTTGGATCTTCAGCAATAAAATGGAATCCTCATGCCTTGTTAGGGCCTTTTCGGACTCGCCAATCTTCGCGCCCCGCTTCATAAGTTATGCCTTGGCTATGAACTCTTATCATTACCGAGCAACTTTTAAACGATCTTGGGCTAGAAGCTAAGTAACTTTTCAAATCGTACGACCTTACTTATTGCAGATAATTTATTAGCAAGTGATGGGAGAAAAAGATCATAATTAACTCACATAAGTTAATGAGAGAATACCAAACTTGTAACCAACTCTATCATTTCTCGTTCTCCATAATTTAAAATCTCAAGGAATGAGACTCGTGGATGCTTAGCCTAATAAACCAATTAAGGTCTACATGGTTAAGGATACTAGCTAGAGTGAACTTGGATAAGTAAACTCGGGTTGAGTCAAAAAATTCACAACGGGCCTAATATATCTAAGATAACTAAACTTATTAAAACCATTTTATTAAAATAAGAGAAAAATAGCAAAAATAAAGGAACTACAACTAGGCCAAAATAGATTAAAAATTTTGAAAAATGTCGAAAAATTGATTGTCCGGTTAAAATGAGGACAAATACAAGGAAAAGGCCACTTAACTTCGATAGAAGTCCCCCCTACACTTAATATAAACATTGTCCTCAATGTTTAAGCATGTGGGAGTAAACTCCCCTACACTTAGGACATTGTGCACTTTGTTTAAATCTCGTTAAGGAAAAGACAACTAAAGAGATTCCTATTTTAATATTGAGAAATATAAAATAGTGAATCGAAAAGAGTTTAGGATAGAACCGGGAAGAAGGGAACACGGAATCACGGTTCATCAAAAGTCATCAAGAGTGTGTCTTTGAAGCTCTAATCCCTGCATATGATAAGAAAGAGAACAAGAAACACCAACGGGGCTCCCCCTACACTTATGGTGAAATAAGATAGATAATTGGGTTGCCTCCCAAAAAGCGCTTGTTTTTGTTGACCGAGTCACGAGCCTGACTCGTCCCCGAATTAAATGGTCCATGGGGAAACCTCGAATGTGATACCGGGATCAAAGACCTTGTCCTCGTTCCCGGTTGACATCAACAAAGGAGAGGCGGGGGGATAAGTCTTGAAAGGGAGAAAGGTCCTTTCAACATACGTATTGTATGTGAATTCAAGATCCACGGGAGGTGGGTTGGGTATGGTAAGCACATTGTCATCCCCCAAAGACAATGGATGTTGAGCAAACGGCAAAGCCGTATTGCTATGAATCATAGCATAATCAATGTCACCTCCCGGTTCAAAGTACTCATCCTCCGTGATAGTGGCTAAAAGGGAGGATAGAAGGTGTTCGGGAGGGGGACTTGGGTCAATACTTTCCTGCAGCAAATTGTCAAAAATAATGTCCCCCTCCGTGTCAGAGTCATCAATACCTGGAGGGATAGAGTGGATATCGATTTCTTCCAGCAATGGGTCATTATCTTCAACGGGAGGAATAGATGGAGATAAAGACTTGGAAAGAGAAGGAGAAGTCAACGCTTCGATTTGAGCAATAAGAAGGTGCACTTTCCGTAATCCATCGCGAAGAAGCACGTCTTCCACCTCATCCACAAGATCATGTTCATCGGTGAACTGCTCGTAAACCGGAGAAAATAAATCGTCATCGTCTGCATCTCCCGGTGGAGATTGAGAAATTTCAAAAGTGAAATTCTCATAGCAGAGAGAAGAATCGACATCACTAGGATCGACCTCGTCCGTAAGAACAACGTCGTCCTCAGGCTCCATAGCAGGTAAGTCAAAAACCTCATCATCCAATACTTTGTCGAGACCAACATCATTAAGCTCATTCAAAGAATCAAGAGTATTAGACGCAGTAGGAACATCGAGAGTAGGAGCAGCAGCTTCAGAAGATGAGTTGAAAGTGCATACAGCATCATCATCATCATCATAATAGTATTGACGCACAAGCGAAGGGGTATAATCACTAAGATTAGATACTTGCTCTTGTTGCAGTCGCGTTTCCTCGTCCCTAAGTTCTTTAAGCAAAACAACGGCTTCTTGAAGTTGCAAAACAATGGAGTGTGTTTCTTCATTCAAGGTAGTGAGTTGTGGGTCAAGATTAATTTGCTGAGAGGATTGATGATTGAGGGTGTGATGTGGGGGCTCAAAATGTTGAAAACCTGAATTATAGCAAGGTTGTGGCTCATAGTTGTTCATCGGTTGAGAATAATTAGAAACCGGGTTTGGTTCATAATAATCCATAGGTGAAGAAAACTGAGGACACGGATTTGGCTCATAACAATTCAGTGGTTGACAATAATAGGTATCGTGAGGACCCCCACAGTTGTTGCAAACCGGGTGTGGAGAAAAACTGGGTGCGTCTTGTGGATAGCTATTGTCATTGTCATAATTGTACCCTGGTTCTTGCCCGTGACCATACGGGTATCGAACCGGGCACGAAACATGCCAATGAGAATCGCTTCCACAATAGATGCACGGGGGAACAGGAGGTGGGTTCAAAAAGAATGAATTAGTCGAGTTGCACAAGGGACAAAATCCGAATTGTGTGTAGTCGATATCGTTTCCGCACCGCTCACATGTACACCATTGACAAGAGTTGTTCCCAGATAATTGTTTCCCACACCGGACGCAATGGACATAAAAATCCATAAAGAAAGATAGATAAGCAAGAAGAATATTTTTGGTGCAAAACTTTGAAAAAGAAATGCTGTTTATGATTTTTCAAATGTTTTTGGATTTTTGAAAATTTTTGACAAGAAAAATAACGTTCACAAGTGAACGGATCCCAAAATCCAACGCGTCACTCACAAAAAACCTTCGATCTTCACGAAAAGAGCCGGCAGCGGCGCCATTTGATATTTAGATTTTTCTAGTTGAAAAAGTTCGTTATTCTCGGTGTCTAATCGAATTGATTTCCGGTTCAAAGTGCGATTCAGTTGTTTTTGGTTAAGAAAAAGGGAAGTTGATTATCTAAAACTACTTTAAAAGTAAATGAGAAAAATATTTAAAAACAAATTAAAGACAAGTTCAAATAATAAAAGTAAAACAAGGTGAATATTAAAAACTAAAAGTTAAAACGATATTAAAACGAATATTAAAACAAATAATAAAACGTAATTTAAGGCGAAACAATTAATAAAAATAAATATAAAAGACGAAATTAACTATCGACTCGAAAATAAAGTTTACTAAATGGAAAAGGAGAGAATAAAACTAAAATGGTACTTTAAAGCTAAATGAGGCAAAACCTAAAGCGGGTACTAAATAAAAGATAAAACTTAAACTTTACGAAAAAATATTAATACTAAAAATCGACGAAAAATTCAACTAAAAATATGTAACTTTCAAAAATAAAATCGGAACAACTTTCAGATAAAACTAGACAATTACGGAACAATACTATTAAACAAGCAAGCAGGCAGGCTAGCTGCTGGAAGCAGCCAGCCTAGCTGCTTGTTTTTTCGCCAAAATGGCTAAGCAGCCAAGCTAGTAGGAGAATCTTATATAATAGTTCATTTGGAACTTTTCTGTTTATACAGGTGTTCATTCGGAACTTAACAAAGCTCCGATTCGGAACTTTTCTTGCCATTGGTTCGGAAGTTTTTCCGACCTTTCATTCGGAAGTTTTTCTTACCTTTTATTCGGAAGTTTTTGTTTAAACTGATTCGGAACTTTTTAGAAGGCTTTCATTCGGAACTTTTTAAAAAAAATCATTCCTTCGGAACTTTTTAAAATAAATTGATTCGGAACTTTTTAATACAAATTGATTCGGAACTATTCAATACAAATTGATTCGGAACTTTAAAATGAACTCATTCGGAACCTGGAAAAATAAGAACAGTACGTGATGGAAGAAACAGGGGAACACGAATTTTAGCCAAAATTCATCAAGTTCAACCAAAAGATTAACCCAAAATAACCATTAAATATCAACTAACAATAATCAATCAAAACAAATCAACAAAACTAACAAATAAAGCCAAATCAATCAAAACCCACTTGATCAAAATCATAAAAAAATTCAAGAACATGAACAATCAAGATAAAGAACAAATCAAACAAGAAAGGTAGAAGGAGATTAGCAATAAGATAAAGATTAACAACAATTAAAGGTAAACTTACTTGGAATTAAAAGAGAATCAAGGGTGCGTTACATGAAAATTAAAGTGTATAAAATTAAGGAACAAGAAAAAATGAAAATGGGGAAGAGAGGCTTGTCAAGCCTCCAACAACTTAAACAAATGGCTAATAATGTGTATTTATAGGGGAGGAAGGGATTAGTGGAAGGAAGCTTCCTCCCCTCTTTCCTCTTTTCCTTAATTGCGTCATTAGGTCCCTCCTTTCTTTAATCTTCTTAAATCTTGGACTATAATGACTTTGGCTCGGGATTTCTTTGAACTCGTCTTGTAATTCTTCAATAAATTAGACTTGAGTTCTTCGGCTTTTGGTAAACTTCCGTCTTTTGACTTTTTCTTTGATAAATCTTCAGAATTGGTCTTGGACTTCCGTTCTTTTTCCACTCTTGATATTTCGACTTCATCTTTTGTCTTTTTCTTCAATAAACGCCCGTGAAAGACCGTGTTTTCTTTCCTTTTCATATTTTGACCCTGAAACACAATAAAAACACAAACCACGCATAATTCCGCCATTTACGACATAAAATATACGTTTAGGTCCAGTTTTAATGTAATTAAGTGGTAGAAAAGATGGGTGTTTTCACACCCATCAGGGTGTCACGTAGGTGGATCAACAGCAGAAAGCGTATAGAGCAGCAGATAAAAGATTATCATTACATTTATTACATGGATAAAAGTGCAAATATTATTAAAACTGTCTTAAACATTGTTCAACAGTTCGAATTATTCCCCAGTTTATAAAACCCCAGATGAGCTCTATAACTGCAGCCTATCATGATGCGTGACTCCATGCACACCAATACCTGCTTCAGTTTCCTGAGAAAACATGCTTAGAGAGTCAACATAATGTTGGTGAATTCACAGGTTTAGTAAAATAAGTTTGAACAATAAACATTTACTAAAGTAGTAATGCACAAAGCATCAACACTAAAAGTAATTACATTCCCATATTGCCTGAAACTGAGACTTGATAGTTAAGCCCTTAACAAATAAGAACCTTCACCTTATAAAAAGGCACCCAAAAATAATAAGTGTTGACATGTGAAACATCTGTTGTCCTGGCGTAGGCATAGTGAGCATGACTCACCCAGATGGGGATGGTTAATCCCAAATAGATCTATTTATAACATTCAGGTAATTCAATAATTGTTGGAAATACATTTTTACGTATAAAGAAAGTCTCGGTCACTCCAACAATATAGTTATAGGCTCGTAGTAGTTTTTAAGTTACATTTATGTTAAGCCCGACCCATGAGCATGTTCATGGGCCGGAGGCCCAAGTCCATTAAGGACTTGGGTATATAAACCTCTTTCCACCATGGAAAGAGGTGTTGGTTGTTTCATTTCTCTAGTTAATACACATACTTTTCTCTCACTTCTCTCTCTTGTTTCTCTCTCTAGAAATACATCAACCCTCTTGAAATACAATTGTTATTGTTTTACAATTGGTATCAAGAGCATGGGATAAAATATAGGTTGGTCTTTGTGTTGTTAATGCTTATTTAAGTATTTCGTATGTTTTTGATTGTTTTTTACCAAAGTTTCAAAATTTTTTCGTGTTTGTTAGTGTTCTTAAGCCGCATACCTTCTTTATTCGTGTATTAGTGATTTGGGTATCTTGGTTTCGGTTAAAACACAAATCTTTTGGATCAAAAGTTAAGAACTTTCTTGTTTCATCTTTCCGAAATTCTAGCAACTGATTCCATCGGAAAGTACAAGTGAGTGAGGCTCGATCACAATAACCCAAGGGTTTTACTTTGTGATCACAAGGATTCAGACACCTTATTCCGACGGTTATTCCGATCACTCATTGCGATCGAGGATTCCGATGGTTTTTAAGGGATATTGAGACGTTACTCTGTCCAAATAGTTTTAGCCATATTGCGATCAGGATTCCTACAGATCAACATTTCGACAGATCAACATTCCGACAGATCAAACATTCAGATAGAAGGACATTTCGACAGATCAACACTCCGATAGAACCAACATTCAGATAGAACCAACATTCCGATACTTGCAATCATTCTGATAGAAACGGTATTCCGACAGAATCAACATTCCGACACTTGACACATTCCGATAGAATTTGTTTTTTGGATAAAAGTTTCATAACTTAGAGGATTTTTCTATCTTGCATTAATTTGGTAATTTGGTAAATTTCAAAAATACACAAAAAGAAGATAACAATATCTTTCATTCAACAATACAAAAACACATAACCTTATTTCATTGATCGATCATTTTTGATAATCTTTATTCAAGGGATCATAAAATGAATTCAAATTCATATATGCCAACAATGACTTCGCTTGCCGATATCTCAATCATCTCGGGTACCGACACTCGCCCACCTTTGCTCATCAAAGATTTATTTGAAGCATGGCAAGGTCACATGAAAACTTACATCATGTGCAAACCCAATGGTAGACTTATGCTTCAATCAATTGAAAAAGGTCCATTAGATTGGGGAGAAGTTACCGTCAACAATGTGACGCGGGAAAGATTGTATCAGGAGTTAACTGATGCTAACAAAATCATTGCCGATGCAGATGAAAGGGCCGTTCAGACAATACTTCAAGCCCTTCCACCCGATATCTATAGAATGGTAAGTGAACACACAGTGGCAAATGATCTTTGGGATCGATTAGATGTTTTGTTACAAGGGACCTCTCTAACTAAGCAAGAACGAGAGTGTCAATTGTATGACTTGTTTGATAGTTTTACACATTCCAGGGGAGACTCTTCACGATTACTACGGGCGTTTCACTACTTTGATGAATGACATGAACGTGTATATACTAAGGATTGCTCAGTTTCAACTAAACACAAAGTTCTTGAACACGTTACCCCAAGAATGGAGTCAGTATGTCACCGATGTTAAGATGATTCGAGATTGCACAATTCAAATTTAGATCAACTCTATGCCTTCTTGCAACAACACGAGAAGCACGTGATCCAAAAACGCATCTCTCAGGGATCTTATCAAGAACCATTGGCATTAATGGCAAACCATCCTACAATGTCATATCACAACTCTCCGTTTGCTTTGGGACACCAATCTTCCTATCAACCATTGTATCAAACACCAAGCTTCCCACAGTACTCGATCTTGCCACAACCACCTACATCTTATCACCAACAATACAAGCAACCAGCAACATCATCACAAGGAGATTCACATTAGTTACCTTATGCTTCACAACAGTATTCACCTTATCAACCTCCCACAAACCCTACTATTACCTATCAACAACTTCAGGCTCCTCAACCCCATTACTCACAGACTGTTAGTGCACCATCAAATCAGCTTGTAGCTCAATCTGTGTAACACCTGGTAATTTTCCCTACTTTTTAAAATGACTAATTTACCCTTTGAATTTTTATTTAGTCAATTAGGTGATTTAACAGTGTTGGAACCGGGAGGTTATCCCGCGTTTTCCGAAAAACTGTTTGCTGACAAGTAATGACTTGACACTGTGTCCAGTCATTATTCTGAACATTTTCTGTGAACCTGACCAAAGTGCTGAGACGGTCAATTAATTGACGATAATCCATGAGATTATTCGTTATCTGTGAATTATGTGCTTAACTGTTTAGTTTTTAACAGTGTGATCGTATTTTCATGAACAGTGTATTTAAATATTTCTGTATATGTTTATATATGCCTGTATTTTAATATTTTTACTATTTATAGTAATAAATCGTATTTACTGTGAATATTTAATTAACGTATCGTGTTTTCGTATTTTACGTCGTTTTTACGTTTAACCATCGTTAACATGCATAAAATACTTTACCAATTATAAAATATCAGTTTTCGTCAAAAAATCGTAAATTTAATATATTTCGTCAGATTTTTAAGTTTTACGTAATTTTAAACTTAACTATATACTTTTCGATATTTACCTAAAACTAACTAACCTTCTTACCTTAAACCTTCTAACTAGTTACCATAGTAAAAAATTTGAATTATTTACCCTAAGTGGGACCCCCTATAACCGGCCAAAAACTCACACATGCTAGCTAAACCAAAATTTCTTCCAATTTCCATTTTAAGCTTAACTTACATAACCTTACATATTTTAACCCATTACCCCTTTAACCTTAACATCACCTCACAATTATTTACTCATACACTTCACAAAAAAAACACACATACTCTCTATCTCTCTCTAAAACACACGGCACACACACAACTCCATTTTCCACCATTGTTGATTTTCTTGAAGCTCCATTTTAAGAAGATTTGACACAAAATAAAAACATCCTAGGGTTTATACAAGTATAAAGAAGAATGGGTTTTCTTGGTTTGTAGATTTGAGAAGTTTTGGTGTTAGTTTATAGAAGTTGAGTTTTTGTTGATTATTAGTGGGTTGGAGCGTAGATCGGGTTGTTGTGGTTACGTAGAGTCGTTGCTCAAGGTTACTTCTTAAACCTTTTTCATCTTTTTCATTTTTCATGCATAATCTATGAAGATCTATGCATTCATGTTACTCATCAACTATTTTTTTGAAATAACATGATAAAAACTATTTTTGGTCATGAAATATTTTAGATCTATGAAAATTATGTGTGGATCTATTAGATCCATGCATAAAAATGGTTTAATTGAAAGACTTGTAAAAATATAAAAATGTATATTTATAGATTTGTGGACTTGAAGTTGAATCTTTGATTTTTAGTGTGTTTATGAATAATTGGAGGGAACTAGTAGCGCTACTACTAGTGGTTACGCTTGAAAATGGTCGAAAACGAGTTTTTACGAAAAGTATACAATCTGTCCGATTTTTATTAGAGGCATAGAGGGTCGTAAAAATTGTTTTGACACTAGTTTACTTCGATATTATGAAAATATAAGTTAATACCTTCGTTTCGATATATTATGGGCTAAAAACGGAGCTAAAATGAGTAAGATATGGTCGTTTAAATTTCGTTGTCGGAAAACTTAATTTTTGTGAAAAACACTATAATGTGTTTGCTGTCTAGATTTTTAAAGTGGTCGAAACGACGTTTTCGAGTTAAACGGAGTTGTTTTAAGTGTCTAAATGGTTACTAAAAGTTGTGTATAAATGTTGGACTCGTTTTGTAAAAGGGTATTAGCGTGAAATGTGAATACTTGGTGTATCGTTAAAAGTTTGAGCGTTGAAAGTGGAAATTGATACTATTGCGGGAAAATTACTTGTTGAAACATTGGCGATTGAGAAAGTGTTGAAATTAGGGGTTTTAGGACGACATTTGAGTACTTACTGAAAATGGCAAATTTTTATGTGACGCCGAAAGGCTGCCGAATTTTCGTTAGAAATCGTGTTGGAAAATTTATTAAGATAAATTTGGGTAAATTAAAATTTACGCCGAAAGGCTGTCGAAATTTCGTCGAGTCAAAAATAAATATTTTTGCCTAAGTATATATACACTAATGTTTATAACGATATAACATTTACAAGTCACGATTTTAACAACAAAATACTATACATGATTGATGAGTAACGTACGTGACGTACTATTGTGACTTATTTTCTAGCGTCTAAACTATAGTATTATATTTAGGTTGTTGCTAGAGTTGCTCGCTACTATTTGATCATACTTGTGTGGTTTGAATTGTTGCTTGAGGTGAGTTTATAAATCCCTATTAAACTGCTTTCTATGTTTAATGTTTTGGGATGTGATAAATGCTTTGATGCTTGCTTCTGGACGCAAGTAAAACTTGATTTCTGTGAACGCTTTGTGAACACTGTTTATGAGATAGCTTAAGTTGCTTTAGCCATAGTCCCCACTATCGTGAATCGTTAGTTACTCTGCTGGAGTAAGCTCTTATGTTACGGATAGATCTATTGAGGGTTGACAACCTCCACTCGGGCATTCTGACGCCGGACGAGTGTGTACCATTCGTATGAACGGAGTTATCTTGGCTAGGTACTCCATTGGGGCAAAATTTATGTATGCAATCTATTGTATGCAATGGATCACTAGTTTCTATGTCACGAGCTTAGCTATCATAAATATTGTGAACACCCAATTTATCCTACACTTGGCACTATACCTCCTATAGTTGCATGTGTACATGAAATGAAATCTGAAATTGAATTACTATGAATTTTTACTTGAAACCTATATTCGCACCAACTTTATGTTGACCCAATTTAGCATTTATCTCAGGTAATTGATGATGATTTGTATCTGCTGTGTGAAGTACTTGGAGACCGCATGAATTTCTTAGCTATCTTCGGACATTTATCTACATATGCTTTTGAACTATTATCTCGTTGATGTTTAAAACTTTTATATTCCGCTACACTATCTTTTGAAATTGAGACCTTTTGTACTTTGATGCTTTTATTTAAATTCAACGAGGTATTTTTATAAAACGTCTTATTTAGAGTAGTTCTCTTGTACCTTGAACTATGATACAATGACGTAACAGCCCCCGAGCTTCACCGCTTCCGCATACTACATTTTGGGGTGTTACAGATTTGGTATCAGAGCCTTGGTTATACAGAACTAGGTTTGCATCTTAGGCCTAGACTATAACCGATGTGGCTACTTGTTACTCTGTATACATATGTGTACTACGTAATGTATTACGTAGGATAACACTATAAGTAATATGTAATATATATTATGTAATACGTAATATGTATTATATACATATGCATCTCGCTGATTTGCATACTTTAATTTCTATACATGATTATTTCATGCATACCCCACAACTGCTTTAATACGCATTTTGGTTGTTGTAGGATATGTCATCGCATACTATCACGTATCTTTTCGATTACATCTATAGTCTGATTCTAATCCAATCACCCTTTTCGGTGTTATTTTTGGTTTTGTTTTGATCTTTGGTATTTAATCGAAACTCTTATTTTATGACTATGTACTCGATATTTTGATTATGAATGGGAATTTAACTTTATGACTTTCACCAGTGACTATCCTTTCTATGTTTGTTGTACTATTAAATTCTGCATTCTATTTTAGCATAAGAAATATATAACGTGTATATTCGTGCTTGAACCTTATTTGCATTGTTGTCTTAACGCAGAGAAACAATGGTGAACACACGTAACGGAATGACTGACGCACAATTGGAAGCACTGATTACGCAACGAGTGACTGCTGCACTGGCAAACATTCAAGCTAACAACAACGTAAACGAAGCACCACCGAACAATGTTGACAATCGACCGCCTAAGCCGTGTACTTACAAGGACTTTAGGAGTTGTGACCCTTTGAATTTTAATGGTACTAAAGGAGCTGTCGGATTAGCTCGCTGCGTTGAAAAGATGGAATATGTGTTCCGTGTCAGTGGATGTACTGTTGAAAAACCAAGTGACTTACTCTACTTGTACTTTAGCTGCTGGAGCGTTGCATGGTGGAACACCCATGTGCAGACGGTTGGAGCCGAGGAGGCGTATGGAATGAGTTGGGAGTAACTTAAGAAGTTGTTGACTAAGGAGTACTGTCCTCGTAATGAGATTCAGAAAATGGAAATTGAACTGTGGAACCTGACTGTGAAGAACAATGACATTGGTACGTACACAAGGAGGTTCCAAGAGTTGTGTTTGCTATGTCCTGGAATGGGTTCCAGATGAAGAAAAGAAGGTTGAGCGCTATATTTGGGGTTTACCTGGTAGAGTTCAAGGGAATGTGACATCGTCTGGACCGACAAAAGTTAGTGATGCTATAAGGATGGCTCACAGTCTGATGGACCAAGTTGTTCGAGCAAATGCTGGAAATGCCGCGGACAACAAGAGAAAATGGAGGAATAACCAAAGGAACAACCATGGGAACTATCCGAATAAGAGGCAAGACACCGTGAAAGCATACACTGCTGGTACTGGGGAAAAGGGAGTATACAATGGGACGTTACCTTTGTGCAATCGATGCAAGCGTCACCATAATGGACAATTCAATGTACAATGTCACAACTGCAAGAAAACTGGACACATTGCTAGAGATTGTAAGTCACCACCCAACACGAAAGCCAACATCACTTGCTTTGAATGTCAGCAAAAGGGACACTACAGCAATGAGTGCCCAAAGAAAAAGAACAAGGACCAAGGAAAGATTGCTAAAGTTGGGGAAGCTCGTGGAAGGGTCTATGTGATAGGAGGAGGAGAAGCGTAACAAAACCCCGACGTCGTGACAGGTACGTTTCTTCTCAATGGTCGTTATGCTTCTATTTTATTTGATACTGGAGCCGATAGGAGTTTTCTATCGACTGTTTTTAGTGTTTTACTTGATGTGACCCCTTCGCCCTTAGACACTAAGTACACTATTGAGTTAGCTAATGGGAAATTGAAAGAAGCCGACACTATACTTCGTGGATGCACTTTAAATCTTCTAGGTCATCCTTTCATAATAGACCTTATGCCTGTTGAGTTAGGGAGTTTTGACGTGACTGTCGAAATGGATTGGTTGTCGAGATATCATGCTACGATTGTATGCGACGAGAAGATCGTTCGCTTACTATTTGGTGATGAAGTTTTGGAGGTACAAGGGGATACAAGTAACAGAAAAGGGAAGTCACGACTGAACATTATCTCGCGTGTCAAGGCTCAGAAGTTGTTGTCGGAAGGTTGCCACGTATTTTTAGCCTGTGTTACTGAAAAGCAGACGGAAGAAAAACGGTTGGAAGATGTACCTATTGTACGGGATTTTCCGGAAGTCTTTCCTGAAGATTTGCCTGGATTACCGCCGGCTAGAGAAGTTGAATTCCAGATCGATTTAATACCGGGAGCTGCACCTGTTGCTCGAGCGCCATACCGTTTAGCACCGTCGGAAATGCAAGAACTAGCGACGCAACTACAAGAGTTGACTGATAAAGGATTCATAAGACCGAGTTCTTCACCTTGGGGAGCTCCAGTCTTATTTGTAAAGAAGAAGGATGGAAGTTTTCAGATGTTTGTCGACTATCGTGAGTTGAACAAACTTACCATTAAGAACCGTTACCTGTTACCTAGGATCGATGACCTGTTTGATCAGTTGCAAGGATCGAGCGTTTACTCGAAGATTGACCTTAGGTCTGGTTATCACCAATTGAGAGTCCGTGAGGAAGATGTTGCAAAGACTGCTTTTAAGACTAGGTATGGACACTATGAGTTCCAAGTGATGCCATTCGGTTTGACAAACGCACCTGCTGTGTTTATGGACCTCATGAACCGGGTGTATAAACCGTATTTGGACAAGTTTGTCATTGTATTCATCGATGACATACTGATTTACTCAAGGAATGAGAAGGAACATGAGGAACATCTTAAGATAATACTGGAACTTCTTAAGAAGGAGGAATTGTACGCTAAGTTCTCGAAGTGTGATTTTTGGTTGCCAAGAGTACAATTTCTAGGTCACGTTATTGATAGCCAGGGGATTCATGTTGATCCTGCCAAGATTGAATCAATTAGGGAGTGGACTGCTCCTACGACACCGACAGAAATTCGCCAATTCTTAGGACTCGCCGGATATTACCGAAGGTTCAACGAGGGATTCTCGAAGATCGCGAAACCATTGACGAAGTTGACTCAAAAGAAGGTGAAATACGAATGGGGAGATAAAGAGGAATTAGCATTCCAGAAGTTGAAACAAATGTTGTGTAGTGCGCCTATTCTATCGTTACCAGAAGGATCGGAAGACTTTGTGGTCTACTGTGATGCATCAGCAAAAGGATTGGGAGCTGTGTTGATGCAAAGGAAGAAAGTTATCGCCTACGCGTCATGACAATTGAAAACGCATGAGAAAAACTACACCACGCACGACTTGGAGCTAGGAGCGGTGGTATTTGCCTTGAAGTTGTGGAGACACTACTTGTATGGAACCAAGTGTGTCGTCTATACCGATCACAAGAGTTTACAACATATTCTTGACCAGAAGGAACTGAACATGAGACAACGTCGATGGATCGAGTTGCTCAGCGATTATGACTGTGAAATCCGCTACCACCCTGGGAAGGCCAACGTAGTGGCGGATGCGCTAAGTAGAAAGGAACAATTCATGACACGTAGAGTTAGATCGTTAGCTATGGTTATCAATCTGAACTTACCTGTGCAATTTCGTCAAGCACAAACCGAAGCCCTTAAGCCTGAACATGTTGAAGCCGAGAAACTAGGGGGAATGGTTACTAAGAAATTAGAGACTAGCACTAATGGAACGCTATGTCTGAATGGTAGAAGTTGGTTACCACGGTTTGGAGGACTAAGGGACGTGATTATGCACGAGTCGCATAAATCTAAGTATTCGATTCACCCAGGATCTGACAAAATGTATCAGGATATGAAGAAACTATATTGGTGGCCATATATGAAAGCTGAAATCGCTACTTATGTAGGGAAGTGTCTAACTTGTGCTAAAGTGAAAACAGAACACCAAAAACCATCTGGATTGTTGGTTCAACCTATAATTCCTATGTGGAAGTGGGAAAACATAACCATGGATTTCATAACTAAGCTACCTAAAACGACCAACGGATACGACACAATTTGGGTAATTGTGGATCGACTTACGAAATCTGCACACTTTTTGGCTATGAAGGAAGATGATTCGATGGATAAGCTTACGAGACTTTATCTGAAGGAAGTAGTCGCAAAACATGGAATACCGATCTCGATAATTTCTGATAGAGACGGTAGATTTACTTCGGAATTCTGGAAATCACTTCAGAAAGCGTTGGGTACGCAATTGGACATGACTACTGCTTATCACCCGCAAACTGACAGACAGAGTGAGAGAACTATTCAAACGCTGGAGGACATGTTGCGTGCTTGTGTGCTTGACTTTGGGAAGCAATGGGACAGACATTTGCCTCTAGTGGAATTCTCTTACAACAATAGTTATCATACCAGTATTAAGGCTGCACCGTTTGAAGCGTTGTATGGTCGTAAATGTCGCTCGCCTGTGTGTTGGAGTGAGGTTGGGGATAGTCAACTCACTGACCCTGAACTCATTCGTGAAAAAACTGAGAAGATTGTTCAAATCAAGAGACGAATTCAAGCAGCCCGTGATCGTCAAAAGAGTTACGCCGACGTTCGCCGTAAGCCTCTCGAATTTCAAGTGGGAGACAAAGTGATGCTAAAAGTATCGCCTTGGAAAGGTGTGGTACGTTTTGGCAAGCGAGGAAAGCTGAACCCCCGTTATATTAGACCTTTCAAAATTCTGGCAAAGGTTGGAACCATAGCCTATCGTCTCGAATTACCACAAGCGTTGAGCCGCGTGCACAACACTTTTCATGTGTCGAACTTGAAGAAGTGCCTTTCTGATGAGACACTCGTTATACCATTGGAGGAACTCCGAATCGACGACAAGATGCAATTTGTCGAAGAACCTGTTGAAATCATGGACCGTGAGGTCAAACGATTGAAGCAGAGTCGTATTCCGATCATCAAGGTGAGGTGGAATTCTAAACGTGGACTTGAATTCACTTGGGAGCGTGAGGATCAATTTCACAAGAAATATCCGCAACTCTTTGACAACTCTAGAAACCGTGACACTCCTAAGCTTTGAGGACAAAGCTTCTCTATCAAGGGGATGATGTAACACCTGGTAATTTTCCCTACTTTGTAAAATGACTATTTTACCCTTTGACTTTTTATTTAGTCAACTAGGTGATTTAACAGTGTTGGAACCAAGAGGTTATCCCGCGTTTTCTAAAAAACTGTTTGCTGACAAGTAATGACTTGACACTGTGCTCAGTCATTATTCTGAACATTTTCTGTAAACCTGACCAAAGTGCTGAGACGGTCAATGAATTGACGATAATCCATGAGATTATTCGTTATCTATGAATTATGTGCTTAACTGTCTAGTTTTTAACAGTGTGATCGTATTTTCATGAACATCGTATTTAAATATTTATGTATATGTTTATATATGCCTGTATTTTAGTATTTTTGCTATTTATAGTAATAAATCGTATTTACTGTGAATATTTAATTAACGTATCGCGTTTTCGTATTTTACGTCGTTTTTACGTTTAACCATCGTTAACATGCATAAAATACTTTACCAATTATAAAATATCAGTTTTCGTCGAAAAATCGTAAATTTAATATATTTCGTCAAATTTTTAAGATTTACGTAATTTTAAACTTAACTATATACTTTTCGATATTTACCTAAAACTAACTAACCTTTTTACCTTAAACCTTCTAACTAGTTACTATAGTAAAATTTTTGAATTATTTACCCTAAGTGGGACCCCCCATAACCGGCCAAAAACTCACACATGCTAGCTAAACCAAAATTTCTTCCAATTTCCATTTTAAGCTTAACTTACATAACCTTACATATTTTAACCCATTACCCCTTTAACCTTAACATCACCTCACAATTATTTACT
Source organism: Glebionis coronaria (assembly GCA_025667525.1). Lineage (NCBI taxonomy): Eukaryota > Viridiplantae > Streptophyta > Magnoliopsida > Asterales > Asteraceae > Glebionis > Glebionis coronaria. The sequence goes on along the minus strand of CM046875.1, from coordinate 469,448,339 downwards.
CATACACTTCACAAAAAAAAACACACACACTCTCCATCTCTCTCTAAAACACACGGCACACACACAACTCCATTTTCCACCATTGTTGATTTTCTTGAAGCTCCATTTTAAGAAGATTTGACACAAAATAAAAACATCCTAGGGTTTATACAAGTATAAAGAAGAATGGGTTTTCTTGGTTTGTAGATTTGAGAAGTTTTGGTGGTAGTTTATAGAAGTTGAGTTTTTGTTGATTATTAGTGGGTTAGAGAGTAGATCGGGTTGTTGTGGTTACGTAGAGTCGTTACTCAAGGTTACTTCTTAAACCTTTTTCATCTTTTTCATTTTTCATGCATAATCTATGAAGATCTATGCATGCATGTTACTCATCAACTATTTTCTTGAAATAAAATGATAAAAACTATTTTTGGTCATGAAATATTTTAGATCTATGAAAATTATGTGTGGATCTATTAGATCCATGCATAAAAATGGTTTAATTGAAAGACTTGTAAAACTATAAAAATGTATATTTTTAGATTTGTGGACTTGAAGTTAAATCTTTGATTTTGAGTGTGTTTATGAATAATAAGAGGGAACTAGTAGTGTTACTACTAGTGGTTACGCTTAAAAATGGTCGAAAACGAGTTTTTACGAAAAGTATACAATCTGTCCGATTTTTATAAGAGGCATAGGGGGTCGTAAAAATTGTTTTGACACTAGTTTACTACGATATTATGAAAATATAAGTTAATACCTTCGTTTCGATATATTATGGGCTAAAAACGGAGCTAAAATGAGTAAGATATGGTCGTTTAAATTTCGTTGTCGGAAAACTTAATTTTTGTGAAAAACACTATAATGTGTTTGCTGTCTAGATTTTTAAAGTGGTCGAAACGACGTTTTCGAGTTAAACGGAGTTGTTTTAAGTGTCGAAATGGTTACTAAAAGTTGTGTATAAATGTTGGACTCGTTTTGTAAAAGGGTATTAGCGTAAAATGTGAATGCTTGGTGTATCGTTAAAAGTTTGAGCGTTGAAAGTGGAAATTGATACTATTGCGGGAAAATGACTTGTTGAAACATTGGCGATTGAGAAAGTGTTGAAATTAGGGGTTTTAGGACGAGATTTGAGTACTTACTGAAAATGGCATGTGACGCCGAAAGGCTGCCGAATTTTCGTTAGAAATCGTGTTGGAAAATTTATTAAGATAAGTTTGGGTAAATTAAAATTTACGCCGAAAGGCTGTCGAAATTTCGTCGAGTCAAAAATAAATATTTTTGCCTAAGTATATATACACTATAATGTTTATAACGATATAAAATTTACAAGTCACGATTTTAACAACAAAATACTATACATGATTGATGAGTAACGTACGTGACGAACTATTGTGACTTATTTGCTAGCGCCTAAACTATAGTATTATATTTAGGTTGTTGCTAGAGTTTCTCGCTACTATTTGATCATACTTGTGCGGTTTGAATCGTTGCTTGAGGTGAGTTTATACATCCCTATTAAACTGCTTTCTATGTTTAATGTTTTGGGATGTGATAAATGCTTTGATGCTTGCTTATGGACGCAAGTAAAACTTGATTTCTGTGAACGTTGTGTGAACACTGTTTATGAGATAGCTTAAGTTGCTTTAGCCATAGTCCCCACTATCGTGAATCGTTAGTTACTCTGCTGGAGTAAGCTCTTATGTTACGGATAGATCTATTGAGGGTTGACAACCTCCACTCGGGCATTCTGACGCCGGACGAGTGTGTACCATTTGTATGAACGGAGTTATCTTGGCTAGGTACTCCATTGGGGCAAAATTTATGTATGCAATCTATTGTATGCACTGGATCACTAGTTTCGATGACACGAGCTTAGATATCATAAATATTGTGAACACCCAATTTATCCTACACTTGGCACTATACCTCCTATAGTTGCATGTGTACATGAAATGAAATCTGAAATTGAATTACTCTGAATTTCTACTTGAAACCTATATTCTCACCAACTTTATGTTGACCCAATTTAGCATTTATCTCAAGTAATTGATGATGATTTGTATCTGCTGTGTGAAGTACTTGGAGTCCGCATGCATTTCTTGGCTATCTTCGGACATTTATCTACTTATGCTTTTGAACTATTATCTCGTTGATGTTTAAAACTTTTATATTCCGCTACGCTATCTTTTGAAACTGAGACCTTTTGTACTTTGATGCTTTTATTTAAATTCAACGAGGTATTTTTATAAAACGTCTCATTTAGAGTCATTCTCTTGTACCTTGAACTATGATACAATGACGTAACAGCCCCCGAGCTTCACCGCTTCCGCATACTACATTTTGGGGTGTTACACTCTGCACCAGCATTCTATTGTGATAATGAGATCCCTGTCCCTAAGTTCAGACAAGGGGATAGTCCTACTGATATACTTGCTCAAATGTCTGCTTATCTCACTCAAACATTGAACAAACGAGGTTACAGAGGACCAGCAACAACTAACAATCAGTTAAGGAACTCTTCTAACTCTCGACAACAGGCTACAATTCAAGATGGCAGAGTCATGGTGCAACCACTTCAGGGGAGACCCAATTCATCTACTGCTGGTGCACGTTCATCTAACACTGCTGCTACAAGAGGTAATAGCACTGGCAAAATGAAGATGATTATATGCTACAACTGCAAAGGGGAAGGGCACATGGCCCGAGAGTGTAAGCAGCCTAAGAGGAAAAGGGATATCACATGGTTTCAGGAGAAGATCTACTTAGTGAATGCTCAAGCCTAAGGACGTGAGCTCGATGAAGAAGAGTTGGCATTTCTCGCAGATCCGGGAGTCGCGGACACTGACGGTCTCACAGCAGCCATCACAAATAATGCCGCATATCAATGTGATGATTTGGATGCATACGACTCTGACGGCAAATCTTTCACTTCATGGAGCTGACATAATTTTAGAGGTACCAAATACTGCTACGGATACTAGTATTGTACCTTATCAAGTTGAGCAAGTGTCTGAGTATCCGGAACAGCCTCCGGTAGTTAGTACCTCAATCGAGGAGACAAACAATGATAGCAATATCAATGCAAGTCCCCGGACTTTGAGTGAACCACAACCGGGAGCTATTACGACTATAAATTCGTTTGCTCAACCTGATTTGGTTATGGTCTCGGCATCTATGCTTAGCCAAATGGATAATGCGGTCCTTGAAACCCTCAGTGTTAACCATACTTTATCTGCCGGGCTTGCTTTGCATAAGGAAAAGGTTAAAACCTTAGAATTAACTCCAGTGTCCACTACCTTAACCAATCCCGAATTTGATAGGTTTAGGCAAGTCCAAATGGATAATCTGCTAGAAATTGAGAGTTTAAGAGCAAATCTTTCGAAAGAACTTAAAGAAAAAGAGTCAGTCGTTAATAATTTTCAAAAACTACAAACGGATTTCGAAATTCTCGAGTCTAAAAGGGTTGAAACGGAAATTAAGGCGTCTGAGAAAGTTAAAAAGACTGAAATTTTTCTTTTAAAACAATACTCTGCTTCACATTTAGTACACTTGTTTCATTCTTCTTTTCAAGAGTTCAATCTATCGCGTCTAATAGACCTACCACCTCACCCGGGGTATGCAAAGCAAGCATTTCACCACAACCCACGACTTTATGATGCAACCAAGTTAGGATTGGTCTTAGATCCGATTGAGTTTTTAAATGAATCAGAGAGCATGTCACTACATGAAGAGAATCAGTTAAAATTACTTCCTACATATCCTCACTATGATTATGAACAAATGAATGCATCATATGCAAAAATAGATTTTAGAATTCGCTTTAATATGCAAAAGGAATTTATCCATACACCAGCTTACATGCCTACTAGAGAAACCCTTAGTATACTTCCTACACTTGTTAATTCAGCCGAACCTAAGTAAATTCCTAAGAATCTTCCACCGGTAAGTACGGTAAAGCTCAGCTTGGAAGAGCTTGAGCGATACCTAACCGAGTTTGACAAAGTCATCCTGGAATGTACGACTTCAACGGCTCAAACCGCTGGAGAATGGGCTTTCGAACACATGAAAACGGTGTTTGAGAAAGAGATCATTCCATTTGTAAACAATATTAAAAATGGAGTTTATTATCTCGCGGGAAATCTAAGTTTCGAAATGGGTGAAGTTCAAAAAGTTTTCTATGAAATAGATGATGCTTATGAACAACATTTAATTGAGAAAGAAAAGATTTTATTTGAATATGACCGATTCTTAGAACATATAGTGTCTCTCGAAGTGACGCAAGTTGTTACTATTGAATATGCTCATGAGCTTTCATCTACTGTGAATAAATGTGATGATGTGCATGATAAATCTGTGAATATTGTTGAGCCTGTGATTAATGTAGATAATCCTTCTTGTCATGAATCTAACGCTGAATTTTTAAAGCTTCAAGATTCTTATAACACACTTTCAAAACGTTTTAATGAGCTTCAACAACATTGTATATCTCTTGAATTTGAAAATCAATCTAAAAATAAAACTCTTTCAAAAACAAATGATTGTGAAAACTCCGTTGAGATAAGTGACAAGATGATTCAGGTGGTTCAGGCATTAGAGGAAGAAATTATGAGACTTAAGAGAGAATCTGTAGCAGAGAAATTGGAACTAGAGGCTGCAGAGATTAAAAATCATGCCCTAGAAGATAGAATTACTTCTATGCTAGGGGAGTTTGATAAAGTAAAGCAGGGTTTCTCAGATATTTATGGTTCGTTAGAAGAACGCTTCGCTTTTAATGCGGCAGAGCAAAAGTCACTCGTTGACCAACTGAACCATAATTGTGCGGAAATCTCTGACTTAAATATTTAACTCATAGACAAAAACATGGTTTTGGCTAAATTAAAGGAGACACTTCAAATCAAAGGACAAGAAGTTGTTGATAATCTAGCTCCAATCTCTGCCCCGACCTCTAGTGCTCCAAAAACCAACAAGGTGGTGATCATTAAGAACTCGTACAATAAGAACAACTCACTATCATATAAGTGGTATATGGAAGATGTAGTTAAGCACGCGGAGCTTGCTAGGGATGTGGTAGATGATTACTATGAAATTGATCCTATGAATAGTCACTATTACTCTGCTCATTCTTACATTGAGAGGGTACAACAATGCTTAAAGCACTTGAAGTACATATGACAACCGGGTTCTACACCACCTAAACAACAAACCCCCACCATTGCTTCCATTTAAAAAGAATCAATGATCTAAGCCTATTTTAAACACACCCATCAAGGCTAAATCAAAATCTGTCACTAATGATCCCATGGATTCTACAGGAGTAATTATGTCTACTAAGGCTAAAGGATCTCAAGACAAGAAAGATAGGATCAAGCCTTCCACTAGTAGGACTGCCAAGAAGAAAGTAGAAGTTCACCCTAGGAATGTTATTTCAGTTTCAAATAAAAAGAATCATGTATCTAAGACAAAAGGATCTACCTCTATGCAGAAGCCTAAGTAAAATGTGAATTCGAATTTGCGATGTTGGAATTGTAATGAATGCATGTTTTCTCAGCTTCATGATTTATGTCTTGTTGATCACGTGAATGAAATGTATGCTATTAGGAACAATCTTGAATGGATTCCAACGGGGAAGATATTCACCCAAGTTGGTTGGCAATGGAAACCCACTGGTAGGACCTTCACTGCTAATGGAACTAAGTGCCCTTTAACTAGGATCACATCCACGGAATTTAGGTCTCAGCGTCCTTTAACTGGGAACACTAGCACTAAGAAATGGAAAAAGCGCCCTTTAACTAGGTCTGCCCCCACTATTGTGCCTACCAGTGAAGAAGTACCTCAGGATCTTAGACAATTAGAATCTAAGCCGTCATTTAGGAAGCAATTTTGGAAGCCCAAGAATTATTCGGTTAGCAAATCTAAGATAAATATATTTGTACCTGCTAACATAGAGGAACTACTAGATTCCGATACATCGTCTTTGTCTGGTGATATTTTCAGGTGGTCCAAATCATCCTCTGGTACTTGGACTCTGGATGCTCAAAGCATATGACCGGAGATCGCTCGATGCTCTGAAATTTTGTCAGCAAGTTTCTAGGAACGGTTAAATTTGGCAACGACCATATTGCGAAGATCATGGGTTATGGTGAATACCAAATTGGGAATGTTACGATTTCAAGGGTTTATTATGTGGAGGGACTTGGTCACTATCTATTTTCAGTGGGACAATTTGGCGATTCAAACCTTGAGGTGGCTTTTCGACAACATACTTGCTTTATTCGCGATCTTGCAGGAAATGATTTGTTAAAGGGTTCTCGAGGGGATAATCTCTACACACTGTCCATTCAAAACATGATGGTCGCCTCTCCTGTATGCCTTCTCCCAAAAGCATCCAAGACCAAGTCATGGTTGTGGCATCGCCGGTTATCTCATCGTAACTTTGATGCTATAAACCATTTGGCTAAAAACGAACTTGTTCGTGGTCTTCCAAAACTTAAGTTCGAAAAGGATCATTTATGTTCCGCGTGTTCTTTGGGGAAAAGCACCAAGAAATCATACAAACCTAAAGTTGAAGACACCAACCAAGAACCACTGTATCTTTTGAACATGGATCTTTGCGGGCCAATGCGTACGGCTAGTGTGAGTGGTAGAAACTACATCCTCGTCATGGTGGATGATTTCTCAAGGTTTACATGGGTAAAATTTTTAGCATCTAAGGATCAAGCACCAAAGTATATTATTACTTTCATAAAGATGATCCAAGTACGTCTTCATGCTACTGTTCGCCGCATTCGCACTGATAATGGAACTGAGTTCGTTAATCAAACTCTACGAGACTATTATGAAAAGGTAGGTATTTCACATGAAACTTCTGTTGCCCGCACTCCACAACAAAACGGTGTCGTGGAAAGAAGTAACCGTACACTTATGGAAGCTGCTAGAACTATGTTGATTTATGCGAATGCTTTTTTATTCTTATGGGCTGAAGCAGTGGCAACCGCATGTTATACCCAAAACCGCTCCATCATTCGTAAACGCCATGGTAAAACTCCGTATGAGCTACTTCATGGACACAAACCTGATATTTCATTTTTTCATGTGTTTGATGCACTGTGTTATCCAAATACAAATAGTGAGAATTTGGGCAAACTTCAACCGAAGGCTGATATTGGAATTTTCATTGGTTACTCGCCTACAAAGAAAGCTTACCGAATTTATAACCGTCGTCTTGGCAAGATAGTAGAAACTTTTGATGCCGATTTTGATGAGCTGACATCGATGGATTCTGAGCAACACAGCTCTGAATCCGCATTACATGAGATGGGAACCGGTACGATTAGTTCCGGATTAACTCCCAACAATCCTACTTCTCCATCATTTATACCACCTACAAGGCCCAAGTGGGATGAGTTATTTCAACCTATGTTTGATGAATTCTTTGATCCACCTAGTAAGGATTCTCCAGCACCTACAGCAGTAGCTCCATTTCCCGAAGTTGTTGCTCAAGATAATGGAAATCAGTCCGAGACATCTACTGTTACTCTTGAACCTGATGTCCCATCCCCCACAAATTCACAAACTACACTTGAATCATCACCCCACTCGTTCCTAATGATGTTGAAGAGGATCACTATGATCACGATTTAGAAATTGCTCATTTACAAGAGCTTCCTTTCTTTGGTTCAAAACTACCAGAAAACCCTAACGGTGCGTCTACCTCAGAGGAAGCTCCTGCAATCGTTCACTCCCAACCACCACGGATTGAAACTCACAACACCAAATGGACAAAGGATCACCCAATCCGAAATACTATTGGTGACATTGATCGACCAATCTTAACACGCCACCAACTCCAAGAACATACATTATATTGCTACTTTGATGCATTTCTTTCTGATACTCAACCTAAAAACTGGCAACAAGCCATGACTAAATCATCTTGGATTGAATCCATGCAAGAGGAACTTAATGAATTTCAACATCTTGAAATGTGGGAATTAGTTCCTTTATCCAGCAACGTCGAAATCCTTACATTGTTGTGGGTTTATAAGGTTAAACTCGACGAGTTAGGTGGAGTGCTGAAGAACAAAGCTAGATTGGTTGCTAGAGGTTACAAACAAGCTTTGGGTATTGATTTGGAAGAATCCTTTGATCCTGTTGCATGATTGGAGGCAATTAGACTATTCCTTGCTTATGCTGCTCACATGAACATGATCGTCTACCAAATGGATGTTAAGACGGCACTTCTTAATGGTGAACTAAGGGAAGATGTCTACGTAAGCCAGCCGAATGGATTCGTCAACTCGGAGTATCCTAATCACGTGTACAAGCTCAAGAAGGCTCTTTATGGGTTGAAACAAGCTCCACGCGCGTGGTACGATCTCCTATCGTCGTATCTCATCTCAAAAGGCTTCTCCAAAGGCAAAGTGGACCCAACATTATTTATTCTCAAGGAGGACAACGACATGATACTGGTACAAATTGATGTTGATGATATAATTTTTGCTGCCACTACTCAAAGACTGTCTGACCATTTTGAGAAAATTATGTCCACACGCTTTAAGATGTTAATAATGGGAAATTTTTCATTTTTCTTAGGGTTGTAAATTTCTCATAATCACAGAGGCATCTTTATTAATCAATTAAAATTTACTCTTGAATCATTAAAGAAGTATCATTTTGAAAACTGTGACCCCGTGGATACTCCAATGGTGGAGAGATCCAAGTTAGATGAAGATAAGGAAGGGATAGCTGTCGATCCTAAACTTTACCGTGGAATGATCGGCACCCTTCTCTATCTGACTGCTAGCGGTCCTGAGTTGTAATTTGCTATATGCATGTGTGCCCGGTATCAGGCTCGGCCTACCGAAAAGCACTTACATGTTGTGAAAAGGATCTTTCGGTATCTTAAAGGAACACTTAATCGTGGTCTGTGGTATCCGAAGGATTCCTCTATTGCACTAATCTCATATGCAGATGCAGATTATGCTAGGTGTCAAGATACTAGACGTAGCACTTCTGGCAGTGTGCAACTTCTTGGAGATAGACTTGTTAGTTGGGCATCTAAAAGGCAGAAAAGCGCTGCGATATCAAGTACAGAGGCTGAATACATTGCTATATCCGGTTGTTGTGCTCAAGTTCTTTGGATGAGATCACAATTAACTGACTACGGTCTTGGATTCAACAAAATCTCGATGTACTGTGATAATAAAAGTGCAATTGCTCTGTGCTGCAACTATGTTCAACATTCTCGGGAGAAGCACATTGACATACGCTACCACTTCATCAAAGAGCAAGTGGTAAATGGAGTGATCGAACTGTACTTCGTCAACACTGAGTATCAGCTGGCAGATATATTCACAAAGGCCTTAGATCGAGGACGTATCGAGTTTTTGATCGAAAAGCTAGGCATGAAATCATTCTCACCAGCGACACTTAAGGAGTTGGCAGAAGAAACTGAAGAATAGTGGTGGTAAACTATTCTAGAGTATCCTTTGATCGTGATCTTGTATATTATCGTATATATTTAAACCACCAAAAGAAAAATACAAAAATATAAAACATATAAAAACCATAAAAAAGTATAAAATCAAGAAAATCCAAAAACATTTTTCATTTTAAAACGGGCATGTCTTTTAGTACGATAATATTTATGGCCTTAGAAATGTCGATTAAAATTGACACGACGCCATAAATAGAGTTCGTATAAAAGTTGTACATGTTTTAAAACATGCCCATTATGGCTTGTAGTTATTTCAGACTGCAACCCGCTTTTCGCATTAAAGTCACGTATTTCTTATGAAAATGTTGGCTCACAACGGGAATTAATGTTCTCGGGCAAGGTTTACTTTAAAACCTTGTAAGGGACTAAGTTTACATTATAAGTTGGTCTAACACAAATTAGTGTACGTATCAGTGCACTTATTTTGTCAAAATAAGAGAAATCTTATTGCCACCAGAATCGTTCCAAACAATCACTAAACCGGAAAATGTCTTCATGAATATTTGCTTCTTTAAAATCATTGACTACAGCTCTATAAATAGAACACGGGTCCGTGTTTAAGGGGGAGCAAATATTAAATGCTTTGGTGTTAAAATTGATCTTAAAAAAGGTTTTTCAAAAAATATAATCTAATCATCATCATCATTATATGCTTTGTGTGCTTTATGTGGCATATCATTTTAGGATTAGGTGTTGTTTGCACTTAAGCGTATGAGGATTAGGTGTTGGAATGCAAAGAAAAGGTTAGCTTACAATCACTTCCATCTTCCAAAGAGAGGTTCTTCTATTGTCTCAGCTCACAGAATCAAAAGCATCCAAGGAGCAACCACTCAGACGGTATTCGGTTATGATTAATTAAATGTAATCGTTTTCAAACGTACTGATGAGAAAGAATACCGAATTGGCGAAAGTGATCTCTAGTACCTTCAACTTGAAGACATCGAAGATCTTATATTGTTATTGGCTCAGGAAAAAGTCGACCATTTGATTCCTGAGATAGTCATTGTTTTGAGCTCCAATCTTCGTCAATATGCAAGAAAAATCGTCATTCTAAACCAGGTGGAAGATTTTCAACTTGGAGTAGAGAGCTATCAGAAACAACTAAACTTGCAACGTCCCCATACAACTCCGCTCAGTAATTTTCACAAGAACAAGAAGCCGTACATGGGGACCACGACACCGGAAGCAGGGATATTTTATCCAAATGAGACTGGAGTCATGCAGTTTATGCGATTCTCCGAACTGCACAAATTCAGCGATGGTACGCTCAAGCATGTTCGAGATGATCTGATGGTTCTCAATGCCGACCTACCGCTTCCAGCATTTAAGTACACCTGGACAAGCCAGTGCAAAAAGGGAGCAAAGTACGCGATCAAGAAGATCGAGGAACTTTTAAGGAAGCGCCGGTTGCTATGAAGCGTGGAACGATTCGTAGGTGGAAGGCCATATGGAGCTCACCATAGGTTCACGGAACGATCCATTTAATTATGGATCGTCTTATAACAGGTCAACTCCATATGTCTATTATTGTGAATATGTTAATTTTTTGTATAATCAGCTTTTGTGGCATGTTGTAGTGTAAAAGTATGATTTTTTTCAAGAATTTCTCTCGAGATTCTAAATCTTTCAAACATATCGTACTCGAACACTACAACTAACCCTCATTAATTTAAGGGGGAGCATTAATATGTTCTTTGGCTAACATCTAATTTCATTTTATTACCCAAAGACCGGTTAATCCATTAATATCCAAAATATTGATGGTTAACATTTTGGAAAAGGGAGAAAATGGGATTAAGGAGACTTAATGATACTTGGCTAAACAATGAAAAAGCCTTAAAAGATAAACCAACTTAATATGTGTAATGCATATGTTAAGGGAGAGCGTTTTGATGAACAAAACACTTAAGGCACAAAAACTTTGATTATAATATCACAAGTGCTTTAAGTGATTTTCAAGGATTCTTCATGGTGACAATACTTACCCAAAACACACTTAATTCACGACGAACGTTGTGACAAAAGGGTGGTAGGATTAGGTACTAGTCCAATGATTCATCAGAACCGATGGAATCTTCCTAAGGACAATTCCCTAGATAGAATTAGAAGTCCTAGGAAAGATGGAGAAAGATTGTGAACGTAGCTGAATGCCGACCAAGTACTTAAGCTAGCACTGGAACAATCACAACAAGGTGCTAGTGATGACGTATTGGTAAGCATTGAAGGGGTTGAAGAATGAAAAAGAATTGTAAAGATAAAGGGTGTAAAGAAAGAAGTCCTCCTTACAACTTTAGGTAGAAACGGGGTCAATACATATGCTATTGAGATCATTTTTTTAATGATTCTCGATATTGAAGATAGACATCATGGACCCAGTGATGCAATGCACAACCCATCCCAGCTAACTCAAATATCTCTCAAAAGGTATTTGTTTTAATCACACGGAGTTCAACATGTTATCTATTGGTTTATTCACTCCGAATAGACTGATATTGAAAAGGTGGCAATCCTCTCCAGCCATCGCTCATTAAATCAAAACGCACTATCGAGTCTAGAGCCACGAGATCATCAAAAGTCTCATTAGGACACTTTCCATTTATTCCATACTTCTTCACACACTATGAAAAGTAAGAGATTTTTATGAGTCCTACGCAGTATTCCTGTAATATTGCCAGAACATCCGAGTGATACGTAAGTATCACAATGAAGATGGAAATCCTGCTTGAGCCAACATCAAACAAGCTCATGGTAGGTGACATGTGCGGTTCTTTAAGAACCAATCTTGTGAAAACTGGAAAGAAACAGTAGTTTAATTCTTAATTGAACTTAAACTCGTTCCAGGCCTCTACGCATTATCGTATGATCTTGCTAGACCACTCAGAGTGACACTCTTTAGTGTTCACAGTGACGAGTGGAAATCCTTATAGTGTTAACATCAAACAACACTTGGTAGCTGACAAGCAAGATTCTATTTGAATCAAGCTCGTGACAACTGGAAAGCAACGATGGTGAAAATCTTAATTCAAATTCACTTGTTCCAGGTTTCATGAATTGACGGCTTCAATCATAAGGATTTTTAATCCAAATGATTCACTCTTTATGTTCGCAGTCAGCTTTGGACGGCCGAATAAAGAGAACAGGTTTACCCGCGAAATCCTGTCAGGAAGTTACTTAATTGAAACTATCCGACACGGGTACGATATCTAATATCGTCCTACGGTCTTCACTGACCGGAGGTAAAATGCTATCGAATTAGAATAAAATGCCAAAGCCATTTTATTCGTGTCTTATTATGTTGCTGCATTCGAAGACGGTGGCGTTGCGGTGTACCTGTTGAAGTCGTCCTCACATACTTATTCCTTCTGCATCAAACATTTCTGCAAATTCAAGAAAGTATGACCTAAAAGTGTTCCGCTGTATCGACTCTGAAACTTTTAAGAATTCAACAAAGGATAAGTGTGTGGGACATAAAGACTGCACGTGAAAGGCCAAAAGAACGTGTCCCAAGCAAAAGGCTTATATTATTCAACACATATTCACAAAAAGAAGAAAAGTTAAAGAAAGAAAGAGAAAGTGTACTACGAGCTCAAGAACAAGATCTAACATGCTAGATTAGGACTTTGTAAATTTGGAGTGACCTCCCTTTGGGGGAGATTGTTGGAAATACGTTTTTACGTATAAAGAAAGTCTCGGTCACTCCAACAATATAGTTCTAGGCTCGTAGTAGTGTTTAAGTTACATTTATGTTAAGCCCGACCCATGAGCATGTTCATGGGCCGGAGGCCTAAGTCCATTAAGGACTTGGGTATATAAACCTCTTTACACCATGGAAAGAGGTGTTGGTTGTTTCATTTCTCTAGTTAATACACATACTTTTCTCTCACTTCTCTCTCTTGTTTCTCTCTCTAGAAATACATCAACCCTCTTGAAATATAAAGATTATCATTATAGATATTGTTGGAAATACGTTTTTACGTATAAAGAAAGTCTCGGTCACTCCAACAATATAGTTATAGGATCGTAGTAGTGTTTAAGTTACATTTATGTTAAGCCCGACCCATGAGCATGTTCATGTGCCGGAGGTCCAAGTCCATTAAGGACTTGGGTATATAAACCTCTTTCCACCATGGAAAGAGGTGTTGGTTGTTTCATTTCTCTAGTTAATACACATAGTTTCTTTCACTTCTCTCTCTAAGTTTCTCTCTCTAGAAATACATCAACCCTCTTGAAATACAAAGATTATCATTGTTCTACAATTATTCTAACAGTTTCAGATGCACGGGTCATGCGGGTTCATCTACAATAGGCAAATGTAATCAAGGTTTCACAGTTCAATTTATGTCCATTAAATAAAATATGTTGCATGTTTTCTTCCCCATAAAAAGGTTTAAAAGTTTGTCAATATATAAAGTGGGGCCATGAACTCACCTTAATAGTACAACAAATTGTCACAAGTAAATATGATATGATGCTCACGATACAGTCAACGACCTAAATAATTATAAGGTCTCAGTAATTGCATAACATAATGCATAAAAATTTCAGAACAAGTCTGTGCATGCTTATATGGTTTTAAGCATTTATTACGATATCTCTATTTTAGTTCATCGGTGTACAAGTTATAATAGTATTTATTTTATGTATAAAATAAATAATATTATTGAATCAATTAATTTGTTTAATTAATATTCTTGTACTTGTATTGTTTATAAAATAATTTAAATATTTATAAAAGGAAGTTTTATATATATTTAAAGTGAAAGGAAATAAATATTATTAATATATTTATTCTTATAAGTTAATCATTTTTAATAATGTATATAAATAACGTTCGTAAAAATATATAATATTTTAATTAAATTCCACGTCCTCGTAGTGTGTATAATTATTAAATTATAAGTTTGGAAAACTAACGAATGTTATGTTTATTTAAGTTTTACGTTTTAAATATCAGGTATAAATATATAGTAAATTTAGGGTTTGTTATACTTTGTATAAATTACATTTTAGTCCCTCTATTTATATAATTACCTGCGGTTATTTACCTTTATACCCCTAGGGTTTCTAAATGTTTCTAGTAATTACAACATTGGTCCCTCCCTAGTTACACGTGTAACTAGGGTTTGTAAGAGTTTCATAAAATGTCAATTTTGGTCCTTCTAATGTTCGGCTTATTTTAGGTTTAAAAACAAGTTTCATAAAATCCCCTAGGGCTCCACTTAACTTTCGCCTTATGCCAAAACAGCCCCTAGTGTTGTCTAGGGTTTATTTAAGTTTACAAGGTTGGCAAAATAGGTTCCTAGGGTTACTATTTAGTTTCGGCAAAAGGCAAAAAGGGTCCCTAGGTTCTTACTAAGTTACACAAATCACCCTAACATTGTAATAATCTCATTTAAGTCCTAGTGTTAAGTTTGGAGTTTTGGATAGTGTTAAAACACTACCCTCAACTCTCGGCTATATACAAAACCAACCCTTAAGTTTATCTTTTTGGAAAGTGAGTTTCTATACATGTTCATTTAGATCCCTAAACTTAATAAAATTACAAATTTAACCCGAAAGTATTATTTTCACTATTTTTAATCTGAAACATTATGGATTTACCATTTTAACCCAAAACTTCATAGATCGGTCATTTTAGTCCAAAATATTTATAGATCTATATTTTGAACCCGAAACCTTATAAAATTATAGTTTTGACACCAAAAGTTTTATGAAAACATTATTTAGTAAGAATAAAGTTTATTTAGGCAAGCTTATTATAGTGGGCTTAAAAGCTAAATCCTATAAGGCAAAAATAGTGAGCTTATAATTCAAAGGAAACTAGTAATATAGATCTAGTGTTTCGAGGCTTGTTTAAACATTACAAGATTAACGAATATTGAACCATAGGGTTAAAACCCCACGTCCAATATATGCATGGTTAGGTTTTTTATAGTTTTTCTAGTTTAACAAGTTCATAGGGTTATGTTCATCATGGTTATCAAGATTTTATATCATCTTAACACATAACCCATTTTTAGCCGTGGCCTATTTAGGTATAGGGTTTCATAGTTTTGTTTCAACATCAAGTTTTTACTAGTGAATGCATATTTAAGTTTATGTGAATGAAAATAAATATATTGAAAGATAGGTTTTAGGTTACTTACTTGTTTAGATAGATCTAGGAATGAATAGGAGAATGAGTAGGGATGAGAGCTTGGTTTCAACAATGGTGATCCTTGTAACCAAAAATCAAGCCGTGGGCTTCACTAGGGTAACTAGGGCTCCTTTTCTTGTTTTGAAGATCAAGATATTTGTAGAGGTGACAATGATTAGCATTCAAGATGGAAGAGACATAGTTTATGGTTAATAAATGAGGAAGTAAGTGAACTTGGAAGGATTTTGGTGAGGGAAATAATATAAGCCGTGAGGTTGGGAGAGTGAGGTGATGAGTATCAAGTGTTTTATGTTTGTGTGATTTGAAAAGGGAAGTGATGTTCGGATATACTAAGGATTTTGCAAGATTTGGAGTATCCAACAAGTGTACTTAGGGGTCTTAGGAAGTATCCATTTTGGATATTGTAAGATATGCATGTTATGTATCCACAAATAGCAAAACACATGCCTTTTCTTTCTTCCCCTTTGTTGCCGTGTGTAAGTAAGGAAAGGGGGACAAGTTATGACCCTAATAGTGATTGGTGTATGGGATGCATGGAGGGTTTGACTTAGAGTCCTCATGATTAGTTTCCTAGTTACGAGTAAAGTAAGTATTTATTTTTGGTGTATGCATGCCTATACACGGCACCAACATACATGGTGAGAGAGTTTTGATAATTTTTATGAAGTGTTGAATGAAAATAATGGTCCTTGTATGATATTGTATGCATTTGTTAAGTTTATAGGTATTTTAGTTAACCTTTAGGTAATTTAGTGAAAGTATATAGTGAATACATCATTATAAATATTTTACTTGAATAATGTAAATAAATGACAATGTAAAATAATGTACATTGTTTTAAAGTGTTAGGTGTTTATTCCTATTATGAAATATATGTAAATATATACATATAAAAATAAGTCCAAGTACTTAATAAATTAATTAAGTAAGATTACAGTTTATCTCAAAACGTGTACTGAGGTGATGAGTCCTTGTTCATTCAGGTGGCCAGTCAATTGCCAAAGTAGTCAATAATGAGTAACGGTTCATATAAATGTAAAAAAATAAATATAAAGATAGTATGACAAAAGGTATGTGATTAATAATAATTCATATAAAAGTGGAATTATATAGATTCCAAAAATAAAGAGTACAACAGTTGACCAAGTCAATAAGGTAAAATCAGAGGTTTTACAAAATAGTCATCAACTATAACTATGGTATAAAGGTTACCTCCATAACTCTGTATGGCGGAAGGTCCAAAGGGATCCATATGTAGGAGCTCTAAGCACGGAGAGGTCGAAACCAAATTCTTGGCTTTGTGACTTGAGTGAACTTGCTTCCCAATTTTGCAAGCATCACAAAAGTGACTATCAAACTTCATCTTGGGGAGATGTCATACCAACTCCTTAGAGACTAAAGATTGAATTAAACGCATATTAGCGTGACCTAATCTCCTATGCCAAAGAGTAGAACTATCATCTAAAGTCGCTAGACATAAGTTGTCCTTTGACTTCCTATTGACCTTCATGACATAAAGCTCATGCTTTCTAACACCTTTTCGAATGACCTTTCCATCTTTTACGATCTCACTATCATATTCCGAAAAGATGACCTTACACTTATTGTCACAAATTTGACCTATACTTAGAAGGTTAAAACCTAAGTTATCTACGTGCTCTACGTTTTCTATGGTCATAGAGTCAAGAGAGACCGTACCTTTGCCAATGATATTACCACGTCGATTACTTGCGAATGTAACGTTACCTCCATCATATGCTTTGTAGTTCGAGAACAAACTTCGATTACTCGTCATGTGTTTAGAACAACCACTATCCTTAATCCACTCGTCGAGCTCTAAATCGATTCCCAAGCATATCTAGGTAACAACACACAAGATCAAACATGTGGTCCCCAATATCTCATGGGTCCAAAGTTGTTACTTTCAAACATCCCTTGCATTTGGTTGGGATGCATGAATGGAAGAGACAATCCCCATGGGGAAAAGTATTGTTGTTGAAAATTATTCCAATTCATATGGCCATTTTGTTGTCCATAGTTTCTCCTAGGTATCTTTGATCTTTATCTAGAATTATTGTTATTCCTCCTAGGTGTTGGAGTTTTAATTCTAGGTCGTGATTTAGCTTGACCATCTCTTTTTGGTGTTGGTGTTCTACATCTAGGTTTAGACTCATTTCGTACTTTTGGAGGAGTAGATGTTTGTCTAGATAAGTTTCTAGTTCCCATTAGAGTTTTACTCAAGGGCTTGTAGAATTTAATAGAGTAGGCTTTTCAAGAATAGGTACTTTGACCTTGTTAATAAGAATATGTTTTGGTCCTTCACCTAAAATAGTCTTTTCAGAAAGTTTAGGATTTTCACAAAAACTTTCTTTTGTCCGCGGTTCTTTAGCTCCACCCGCAGTTCCATAGCAATAAGGAACCGCACCATATACTGGAGAACCGCGTACATGGGTGCGTTTTTCTGAAAACCTAACTTGTTTTGGTTCACTTGTTGATGCTTCATTAGTGTTATATCCTAACCCAAGTATTTCCTTAGAATGAATTTGTTTGTTCAGCATATCATCAAGAGCATTAGTACCTCTCATGAACTTTTCCAGTATAATGGAGGTACTCTTGAGATCTTCATTCTCTTGTCTAAGGTTTTCACATTTTAAACAACCTAAATCAACTTCTTTGTTTTTGTCAAGCTTAGCTAATTTCTCTCTTAGCTCACTAATCTCATTCTCAAGCTTAGTTTTAGTTGATTTTAGTACTTTGTTCTTTTTAATGAATTTAAGGCTAAGCTTATGTAAGTTATTGTATTGGCCTTCTAATTCACTATCATCTTGAGAAGAACTATTATTGCTATAATAATCAGTTTCGAAATGTACCTCTTTAGAAGTGTGAGCCATAAGACATTTCTCATCTTTGGGGTTGTCATCAACATCTTCACCGCAATCGCTCCATGAACCTCCAATGAATGTTGTGTGGTTATTGTCGTGTGAAGGCTTAGGACAATCACCGATGAAATGATTCGAATCCCCACATCTAAATCATTTCCTATCACCTTTATCATCTTTGGCAAATCGGTTTTTGGAGAAGGGTTTCTTGTCGTTGTTTGGTTGCCTCACATATTGACCTCATCTTTTGAAGAACTTCTTAAAGTCTCTAACCGCCATGGCATATTCCTCATCATCACTATCCAAGGAGCTTTCATGGTAACTTTGTGCCTTCTTGGCCTTGAGTGCACGACACTTTCTTTCACTCTTGGTTTTCACCATTTCTGAGTCCTTCAAAATTATCATCTCATGAACTTTCAAGCTACCAATGAGTTCATCGAGTGATAATTTGGCGAGATCCTTTGATTCTTCAATCGCCGTGACTTTAGCTCTCCATTTTGGATGCAACGCCCTAAGAAACTTCCTAACATTGTTCTTGCTAAAAAACCTTCATCAAGTGCTTTTAGACTAGTAATAATAGTGTTAAAACTAGAAAATGCACTATCAATAGTTTCATCTTCTAAGATGACAAATTGTTCATATTGTTAAACAAGAAGATCGATTTTACTTTGTTTAACTTGGCTATTACCTTGCTGGGATACTAAAAGAGTGTTCCAAATATCTTTAGCGGTTTTTCACATAAAATCCTTTCGTACTCTTTCTTTGGTAAAGCATTATAAATCACCATTTTAGCCTCATTATTTTTAGCAAGTTTCCTTTTAGTATCATTATTAGCTTTGTCAAAAGTGACTATCTCTTTGCTTTTAGAAACTTCATTATATTGATAAGGCAAAAAATCACCATTGGTAATAACATGCCAAAGATCTAAATCTTTTGATTTCACATAAGTCTCAAATCTATTTTTCCAATAAATAAAACTATTAGTTTCAAAAAGAGGTGGTCTTTGCATGGATTGCCCTTCTAGATACTTGTTGGAATCCATATATCGATTCAAGTTTTAAAATACAATATATTTTAAAAAGGCTTGAGCAACCACTCTCTGATACCAATTGTAGAAACTAGAAGGTGGGGTTGAATAGTTTCTTAAATTTACTTGTTAAAGATTGGTTTTTAAAAATCCTTTTCAAAAACTTAGGCTTGAGTATTTATGTGAAACCTTCTTATACATAATATGAACAAGGTATAGTGTAACTAAACTAATAATCACAAGTATAAAGAATAATGAATGTAAAGAGATAAGAGAAGGAAAGATCAAACCAAACACCAAGGATTTATAGTGGTTCGGCAATGAAGCTCACTCCTCGTTCCTACTCCACTCCTCGATTACTCCTTACTCGAGAGTTCACTAATCAACTAGCTCCTTAAGGTGGAGAAACCGTACACAACGTCGCTAATCCAATTTCTGACTCTAAGCTAAAAGTCAAGCCCTAATCTTAGCTAGGACCAATCTACACCAATATACTTTAAGTACCAAGTATTAACCTATTGGAAACTCACTTTATGTGACGACATTTAAGAATTCCCATTAGTTATCATAGTCACACACATTTTTACTAGACTAGGTTCGTTGTAAAAGTTTAGGTTGTGTGTGTGACTATATATACCCCTCCTTAGCTTCCAAGGAGGGGTGTTGATTGTCATTTGTTTATTTTCTTAATACATTTTCTCTTTACTTTCAACCTCTCTTCTCTCTCTCTAAGTCATCAATGGCTTCCACCACCACATTAGACCACCGGATCCGATTTAGCATTTCTACATTTGGCATCAGAGCCACGGTTCCATCCTTGGATCATGTTTATATTTTCGATTTAGGTGGTCTATAAATTTTTTATGGTCCGTAGGTTCCATTTTCTTGTCACGGTTTGTGTTTTCTTTCAACATTCACAAGTCTCTGTCACGTTATGTTATTTTTTGTCCACAGTCTCATTGTATTGGTTTCATAAAAAAGTTGTCATCATATCTATGGTCATTTGTATGTCATCAGTCAAAAGAAAGATTCATCCATGGTCAATTTGAGTTTTCTCATAGTCAAAAGTTATCATTTTTTCGTATCTGGTCTAACTTTTTCTGGTATCATTTTTTCTGGGCTTATCTTTGTTGTTTAGGATGATGAGTTACCCAGAAAAATAGTCAGACTCACTTTCCCGGATTTTCAGGAACAAGGACAGCTTCAGATAAGATTCTGTTTCCTAGTACATCGCATTGAGTGCGATGGGTTGAATACGATGGTACCATTACGATGGCTCCATTGCGATGGGTACCATTGCGATGGGTACCATCGCGGTGGGTCAAAGCTTAGACTATGATGGACAACATCATTTTGATTGCGATGAGGTTTATAAGTTTTGACTGCGATGGACTCACTTGTTTTGACTGCGATGGGTCACGGTTTTGACTGCGATGGACTCACTTGTTTTGACTGCGATGGGTCACGGTTTTGACTGCGATGGACTCACTTGTTTTGACTGCGATGGGTCTAGTCTTTGACTGCGTTGGACTCACTTAGTTTTTGTTGCGATGGGTGTAAACTAGACTGCGATGGCTTTATTTCTTTAAATATTGTGATGCAGTATTCTGAAAAAATTCGAGACATGTTGTATCTACACTGACCAAGACACCCCTTATTTAAATTGACATAAACAGAAACCAACATCTATCTCACTTAACAACAACCCGACTCGATCTATTTTCCCATCAGCTTTTATTCATCACCTCAACCTTAACTTAACAACATCTCATTTTTCTAGATCTCAGATTAATTTCGTGGGTTATAATTTATTATGACCTAGAAAGATCATTACCACCCAAAATCATATCATCATCGACCATATGTGTAGAATTTAATCCTTTAATTTTCGAAAACAAATTCATATTAATAACATGTATGTTATAAACCTACTCTTTGTTTCGATTAAAGGTCACTTAAAACGAAAAACTACATATATACCTACCCGAGATCGTTTTTAGATCTTACAACCACATGCATCTCGAATCGGACCTACAATCATCTCACGTTCATCATGTTTGTGTGGTGATAACAGTTCCAAATGAACCCATTTGATTCATATGAAATCGATTAGAATCGATGTATGGGATTTGTTTTGGAATTCATATGGTGGGTTTTAGATTGAGATTGGTTTTGCGATGAATAGTTGTTGACGGAGGTAACAAGTTTGGTTGGGATGGAGGTTACGATGGAAGTGATTAGATGAGATTTGGGAGAGAGTGTTTTAGATGGGGATGATAGATGGAGTCGGTGGGGGGAGAAAGTATTGTTGGTTGACTGAGATGTAGGTGAGGCGGAAGTTTCTATGTGTGTGTTTAGGTTAAGCTATGAGAAATATTAGGGTTATGTGTCCTGTTATATACCCTAAACATTCTTAGTTGTTGGACCGGTTACAAATACGGGCTGTACCATTAGGTTGGTAAAGTGATACGACTACAATTCATGCCAACAATGACCACCCACGTTTTTTTATTTGTGATATTAAAAATGTGTGGGTCGGGTCTTATTTCAACAATTGGGCCTCATTATGTTTTGTTATTATCTCATATTGGGCCAGACGTGTGAAAATTGGAATGTTGGGCCGCATGTTTTTAAACACACAATATAAACGAATTTTTATTTCAAAATTAATTATTTTGAATAAAAATTTTGTGAATATTGTCGGGATTTAACTGTGACATCGTGACGTGACAAAGTGACGTGACAAATGTGACGAGAATTTATTTGAGAAGAGACCAAAGAAAAATTGGGCGATTTTTTAGTGGCTACAGATTTTGTTTGATCGGGTATTAATTACGTGACGTTGAAGACGGATTTTTCGAAGGCGTGTGTTTATTTTATCTTTTAATAGATAACTTGCTCGTGCTTAATCCTAGAATAAAGACTTGGTTATCTGGTTTCCGGGTTCGGGGTGGATGGTTGATGACTCGGATAACTATCACTTAAAGGGGTTACATTGTTGTACTCAGTGTCACGCGCTTAGTCGACGTGGATAATTTCAAGAGGTGTTGTGCTTATAGACTTCTTCAGTGATGCATTGAGTACTTAGAGATTTCTCCACCGTTCTTCATTCAACAATAGTGCAAGCTTAAGTCACAAGTTCGAAGGATTCTTATTTAGTTTCACGTTTGATGTATCCGGTTCATTCTTTCAGTGGTCACTTCAAATTGCTTTCACATGGGATGGTAAAGGTGGTCATGGAGAGTTTATGAGAAGAGATTTTCGATCAACAGCTGATTCTCACAAAATATATAATTCAACTTATTTATTATTCACACGAGATTTCAGGTTCATGTGCGTATAATTTATTGATGGTTCCGAGTTTCGAAACCATCAAGGGGGAAGAAGAAGACACATTGAACGCACAACGAGTACACGTGATGAACTTCATACCTTCTTTTGATTTGAAGATATTCCGGGATGCTATTTGTCATAGCCGTAGAGAAAATCAGTGTTTTAACTCGTGTCGTTATCAATCTCCAAACGGTACACTACTGATTCGAGGTTTAATTGTTTGATTGTTGCAATTAAACATCATCATTATCCTATATGCATTCTAGGGACTTAATTGACTCTGGTGCATCTCCGGAAGAAGACGTGTGCATTTTCGGGACTTAATTGACTCTTGTGTTACGATGTCAACTTCATGAATGGGATAAAGTGTCCACTTCAGTAATTGAGCTTCATAATTGGGATTGATTTACTTTCTTCAACTATGTGGGGGAAGAAATGTCTTGATTCTTTCTAGTATGCATAACTTGAACTCTCAGGGGGAAGAAAAATTCAGAAGAATTATTCAAGCGTGAGAAGAGAAGTTGTTGATCTACTTGGTGTACCCCTTACCTTCAATCCCTCTTAGCAACGTTATCATGTTATATGATGGGATTTGCTTGTTAGATTCCACTGTGCGCTTAATTATTCTAAGCTTTATTGAAAGCTTTGAAGTTGCTTACGAGGATTGTCGATTTAGGGGAAGCTATTTAAAAGGCTTCTACATCAAGTTTTTGTGGCATGAATTAGGGGGAAGCTAATTCAGAAGCTTCTCCTTAACCAGAAGTGTATGGGTTACTTAGCTCGTGCTGTTACAGTATTTCTACTACAAGTTAAAGATGAGTCGTTTTGAAGTCAAAGGCCTCAGAAGACATCAGCAGCATTGGACGCTTCATGAAAGCTCTTGTTCTTAATTATTTTGTACTTGTTAGGAAGAATATTGTAAGGAATTCTACACGTCGTCCCATGGGGGAAGTTTGTTGGAAACTCACTTTATGTGACGACATTTAAGAATTCCCATTAGTTATCATAGTCACACACATTTTGACTAGACTAGGTTCGTTGTAAAAGTTTAGGTTGTGTGTGTGACTATATATACCCCTCATTAGCTTCCAAGGAGGGGTGTTGATTGTCATTTGTTTATTTTCTAAATACATTTCTCTTTACTTTCAACCTCTCTTCTCTCTCTCTAAGTCATCAATGGCTTCCACCACCATCTACCACCATATTAGACCACCGGATCCGATTTAGCATTTATACATAACCTTAATACATATACAACTTCCAAATAGACACAACTACTTGGATCTTCACAACAGTGACACAACAATGAATAAATAAGTTTGGATCTTCAATGTATCTTTGAGGTAGACACAAGACTTCAAGGATGATAGTATTCTTCTCTTTGCACTTTGAGAGGAAGAGATGAGAGGAGAAAGATTCACTTCTAAACAAGTAGTAATCAAACAAATGATCAAGGATCTGAGTGATTTAATAAGTATGAAAGAATCTAGAAATGTATGTGCAAAAGAGGCGAGGTGAAAGTCTGAGAATGGTCCACTATTTATAAGACAAACATCCAACGGCTATATCTGCCCGCGATTCCTTATTAGAGCCCGCGGTTCCTTATCGATAAGGAACTGCTATAGCCACTAAAGAACCGCCTGTGTAGACTCCGCTCCCTTTTGTCTTTTAGTGGATTGGTTCAAATCTGGGGATTAAAATATCCTGAATGGATAATTCAAACCAAGATAGAATATGCCATTTTCAAATTTCAAATTTTCAAATAATTAATTTAATAAAACATTTTCTTAAAAATAAAGTTTAATAAAAACTTATCACACTTAATAAAAATTGAGTTTTAAGAAAAGATTAAATCCTTGATCACTTAATTAGCATGAGTACTTGTTTGTACATACCTTAAGTGATAATGGTTGAAATGAAAAATACTTGAACTCAAGAATTCGTTTTTCGTTATTTTCGTAAATGCTTGTTTTTACATATTGTCGTAATCAAAACAAAGCGAGACCGAAAAATGCAAGTAACATTTTTAGGCATCATTGCATTAACAACTTGGTTTACCTTCCAAGAAGTCAACATGTATATTTTATGTGCGATTTTTAGACTTCGTGTTATAAACCCTATACCCCTTGCTATTTGTGGAATATTGATATGAGCAAAATCTCATATCAAGAATATCACAAATCACCCTAAAACACATAGAAAATACCTAACTTTTATACATAAAAGCAGTATTATGTGGTATGTTTTGTGTTTGTGTTTGTGCTTGTTTAGGTAACAAGGATACAAATTTGGAGCAAACAAGTGAAATCAAGCCTAAAAGATGAAGAAAAGACAAGAGAAGGATCAAAAGTGACAAGCCTTGCAAAGAAAAGGACCTATCTTGACAACATTCAAAAGATGAAGGACTAAAGTGCAAATTTGGAAAAGTCAAGATCATAGTCAAATCTGGTCAACATTCAAGTCAAACAAGTCAAAGGATGCTTTATGAACAAGTTTTAAGTTTAAAGGATCAAAAATGCCAAAGGAATAAAGATTGGAGCTCAAATGAAGATTTTGCCAAAGTCAAGGGACTGAAATTGTCATTTCTCATACTACTTTGGGACTTAATCCGAGTTTACTAGTTTCAGCCAATGAGAACGAAGGAAAAATGGCACACGGATTGCCAAATACCCCCATGATAGGTGTGAAAACACCCATCCTTTTACCAGTTATTTCTTGCTAAAACAAGACCAAAACGCGTATTTAATGTCATTTGTTTGGAATTATGCGTGGTTTGTGTGTTTGTTGTGTTTTCAGAGCCAACCGGATAAATATTGAAGAAAACATGGGATTGCACGGGTTTTATCGAAGAAAAAGACTCAAGACGAAGTCTATAGTCCAAGAGATGCAAAAGATTTGAAGTCAACGGGCCTATTTGAAGATTTATCGAAGGAAAGGACCAAAGATGGAAGATTTACACATGTCGAAAGAACTCAAGTCTATTAAACGAAGAAATTAAGAGACGAGTTGAAATTATTCGTCGACAAATCCCGAATTAGAATCGAAAACGTCGACTTTACTGAAAAGACGAGAAGACGAAAAGAAAGAAGAAAGCCCACTTACCAACCAACCACTTGGCCTATATAAAGGGATCCTTCACACATTTTGAGCCAGTTTTTATTTTTTTCCTTTCTTCCTTCTTGTTCGTAGGAAACACCAGCACCATTAGGGTGTTTGGTGATTTTATTTTTCTTGAATTCAATCCATAGATTTGTAAGTTTTAATCTTTCCCTTTGTTTGTTTAACATTAATCTTTCAATACAATCTTCCATTTTATCTTGTTCATCTTCTCTTTTTGATTAAAGTTTTAAAGTTCTTATTTGGTTGATTTTAATCCATAAAAGTAAGTGGGTTTTGTGTTTTTAGTGTTTTGGTTTGATGATTATGGTTAGTAAATGATTAGTGTTTAGTTTGGTTTAAATCTGGTTAAATTTGGTTTGTTTTGATTTAAATCGTATTCCCCTGTTCTTCGCTTTTCTTCATGAACCCAGATTCCGGATCAACCGAATTTCTCATTTATTCCGGATCAACATAGATATTCCGGATCAGTCATTTTTCATTATTTATTCCGGATCGACTGGATATTTCGGATCAACCGGATATTCCGGATCAGTCATTTTTCATTATTTATTCCGGATCGACTGGATATTCCGGATCAACCGGATATTCCGGATTAGTCATTTTGTGTCAAAATTTCCGAATCAACCTTTTCCATCCGGAATATCTAATATTCCGGATCAATTGATTTATTCCGAATCAAACTCTTTTCAATTTAATTCCGGATAGCACTTTTATTCCGGATCACTTGTATTATTCCAGATCAACTTTATTTATTCTAAATCAAGTTTATTTTCCTATTTATTCCGAATGAGCATTTCTTCCAGCTTTTCTCGTTTTAGTTTTCTAAGTTTTTGAGTTACGTTTTTAATCACTTTTCGTTTGTTGTTTAATTTTGAACTGATCTTTATTTCTTTTAACTTGATTTTCATTTGTCAATTGTCTTAGCTTATTTTCACGACTTTGCTCTTTTATTCCTTTTCCGTAGAATAGAAAACCAATCCCTTTTTAGTAACCAAGAACAACTATTCCACTTTGAACCGTGATCGATTCGAGAAGATACCGAGAAATTAATCTGAACCCCATGCAAAAAGCAAGTATCAAATGGCGCCGCTGCCGGCTCTTCTCGTAAAGATTAACAGTTTTTTGTGAGAAACTGGATTTTGGGATCCGTTCACCGTGAACGTTACTTTTTCATAAAAAATTTCAAAAACCATAAAAAAAAATATAAAATTTTCAAAAATACAAAAAAAAAATCAAAAAACCATAAAAACCAAAAATATTTCTTGTTTGCTTTGTTAGTTGTTTTGCAGGTGTATGCGTACACGATCAACGTTTTATCCCGAGCCCGAGACTCTCGATAACTTAAACATGGCCGGTGTACACAACAACAATAATAATCCACCTCAAAACAACATGAATAACAACAACAATGAACCTCTACCGGACAATCGCCCTATGATTGAACTTTTGCAAGCACATGTAGAGGGCAACAATGATCCAATTGTCATACCCGCGATTGCAGCCAACAACTTTGATCTCAAATCCGGCTTTATTCAGATGGTCTCTGCTCAACCATTCTTGGGGCGCACCATTGATGATCCTCATGACCACATCAAAAGGTTCCTGCAACTCACAAATACGGTCAAATTCAATGGTGTTCCACAAGAGGTAATCCGTTTACAACTTTTTCCTTTATCCTTAGAGGGACAAGCCCGGCATTGGCTTGCAAAGGAACCGCCACAAAGTATTCTGACGTGGACGGACTTAGAGACCAAATTTATAAACTACTTTTTCCCACCCTCTCGTACTACCGCTTTGCGGAATGAAATTATTAATTTTGAACCAAAGTACGATGAGTCTTTTAGTGAATCTTGGGACCGTTTTAAAGACCTTTTAAGAAAGTGCCCACAACATGGTTTTACCAAAGTGCACCAAATTAATACTTTTTACAATGGTTTAAGCATGAATGACCAAGATTCACTAAACAGTGCCTCGGGGGGTAATATTTTGGTTAAGAGTTCTAATGCCGCTTGGGATATTATTGAAAATAAGTCTCGTGTGCAAACCAAGAGTGTTCGGACCAATGTCGCTAGTGCTAGTGCTAGTGCTAGTGACAACGACAAGAGACTTGACAAAATTACGTCGCTTCTTGAATCGCTTGCTACCCAAACCGCTAGCAACACCAACAGCATCAACGCTAAAAACGCTCAAGACAATGCTGTAAGCCAACCATGTGAAATATGCGGGGGTCGTCACTCTTACACCACTTGTACCACCACCCAAGACTATCCTTCTGAGAATGTTAACGCAGCATACAATACCTATCCTCAGGCCGCTTATCAAGCTCGTCCTCAAGGAGACCGCAACTTGCTTAGCTACCGCTCAAACAACTTTCTTTCCCCGCCCGGTTTTCCCCCACCCAATCAAAACCAACAACAAAACCTTAACCGACCCAACCAAAACCAACCTCGAGCACCATACCAACCACCTCAAAGACAACCATATTCACCTCAAAGAAACAACCAAATTTACCAACAACCTGCTTATCAACCACCCGCCTACCATGCTCCTCCTCCCAACCAACCCACCGCATTACACCAAGATGTTTAAACCTACATGAGGACTAATGATGTGATCGTGGAAAATCTCCAACGCGAAGTGCTCAACTTGAAAGCAGATATGGTGAAACAAGGAAACGATCTTCGAGCTGATATGCGAAACACTTTGGCAAGTCAAACGAATGACTTAAGGAACATGATGGCTGGTTTCTTCCAAGGTAATCAATCCTCTTCTTCGGGTACTCTTCCGAGTAACACCGTGGCTAATCCAAGAGGGGAGATGAAAGCAATCACCACTCGCAGTGGCAAAGGTACCAAGGAACCCGAGCTTCCTATACCTCCACCGGTGATTGTGACTAAGGAAAACGAGTCACCTACTCATATTCCTCAACCTTCTATTTCCCCAATTCCTCCACCTCTTACTTCTACCCCTCCACCACCCAAGGATGTGAGTGATCCTACTATTCCAAAGCCTTCCTCTTCTTCCGATATACCTTATCCCTCAAGGTTGAGGAAAGAGAAGCTCAAAAGAAAGGACGATATTCAAGTTTTGAACTTTCTCAAAATGTTTAAACAATTGAATTTTAACATCTCCTTCGCTGAGGCTCTCGCTCACATGCCTAAATACGCGAAGATGTTTAAAGATCTTCTTAGTGACAAGGAGAAGCTTCTTGATATTGCTAATACCCAACTTAACGAGAATTGCTCCGCGGTTCTCTTAAGGAAATTTCCAACCAAACTTGGTGATCCGGGTCGCTTCTTAATCCCTTGCAACTTCCCAGGAGTAGAGAATTGCATGGCCCTAGCCGATCTAGGTGCCAGTATTAATTTAATGCCTCTAAGCGTTTGGAAGCAATTATCTCTCCCTGAGCTAGTCCCCACCAAAATGACTTTGGAATTAGCTAACCGTACGGTTGCTTATCCAGTGGGGATAGCCGAAGACGTTTTTGTAGGAGTCGACAAATTCACTTTTCCTGCCGATTTCGTCGTCGTTGACTACGATATGGACCCTCGTGTGCCATTAATCGTTGGTCGTCCATTCTTGAGGACCGGTCGCACTCTCATCGATGTAGAAGCGGGTGAGCTTATCATGAGAGTTGGTGACGATCAAATTGTCATCAACATGGGTAAGATTTCTAAACAGCCTTATTCATACGTAAGTGTTAATTGTATCGACGTTCTTGATGAGACTTGTGAAGAACACTTCAAAGATGCTTGCAAAAGTATTCCTACCTCTCCTCCCAATGTTGAGACCGTTTCCTCTATTGATTCATCACTAACTCTATTTGGAGAAAGTGATTTCCTTTGGAAAGATCTTGAAGCCACCATAGGAGATGTGAACTTAGAGTATGACGATTCTCCCACCGATTGGGATGAAGACATTCGTCTCATTGAGAAACTTCTCAAAGAGGACCATATTTCTCCACCATCTCCCAAGGCTATTGCTATCGATGAACCGAATTTGACTACGCCCACCATCAAAAATCCTCTGGATTTAGAGCTTAAGGAGTTACCATCTCACCTCGAGTACGTGTTCCTTGAAGACAAGAAGAAGTCGCCCGTCATTATCGTGAAGGACTTGAACGAAGAAGAAAAATCCCGCCTTATCGCCGTGCTTAAAGATCATAAGAAGGCAATTGCTTGGAAAATTTCTGATATCCGCGGAATTGATCCAAACTTTTGTACTCACAAAATTCTCATGGAAGATGACTTTAAACCCGCATTCCAAAGCCAAAGAAGGGTTAATCCTCGAATTCATGACGTCATCAAACAAGAGGTTTTCAAACTTCTGGATGCCGGCTTGATTTACCCTATTTCGGATTCGCCATGGGTAAGTCCCGTCCATTGTGTGCCCAAGAAGGGCGGAATAACCGTTGTTCCCAATGAACACAACGAGTTGATTCCTACTCGTCTCGTTACTGGGTGGAGAGTTTGTATAGACTATCGCAAACTCAATGATGCCACGAGAAGAGATCATTTTCCTCATCCTTTCATGGATCAAATGCTCGAGCGTCTAGCGGGTAATGACTACTACTGCTTCTTAGACGGTTTCTCCGGGTATTTTCAAATTCCCATCGATCCCAAAGACCAAGAGAAAACCACATTCACTTGTCCCTACGGAACATTTGCTTACAAACGCATGCCTTTCGGTTTATGCAATGCTCCTGGGACGTTCCAAAGGTGTATGATGGCTATCTTCCATGACATGGTTGAAGAAACTATGGAAGTCTTCATGGATGATTTCTCGGTTTATGGCGATTCTTTCTCTGCTTGCCTTGCCAATTTAGAACGTATGCTTAAGCGGTGTGAAGACACTCGCGTTGTTCTTAATTGAAAAAATGCCATTTCATGGTAAAAGAGGGCATCGTGCTAGGACACAAAATCTCCAAAGCCGGTCTTGAAGTCGACCGTGCTAAAGTCGATGTTATTGCTAAATTGCCTCCATCTTCAACTGTGAAGGGTGTGAGAAGTTTCCTCGGTCATGCGGGCTTCTACCGTCGATTCATCAAAGATTTTTCTAAAATCGCTCGCCAGATGACCCACCTCTTGGAAAAAGATACTCCTTTTATCTTTTCCAAAGAGTTTATTGAAGCCTTCAACCTTCTTAAGGATAAGCTAACTAAGGCACCGGTCTTGGTTACCCCTAATTGGGAGCTTCCCTTTGAGTTGATGTGCGATGCTAGCGACTATGCTATTGGAGCGGTTTTAGGCCAAAGAGTGAACAAACACTTCCAACCAATCCACTATGCTAGCAAGACAATGACGGGGGCTCAATTGCATTATACCACTACCGAAAAAGAGCTTTTAGCTGTAGTGTATGCTTTTGAAAGGTTCCGCCCCTATCTTGTCCTTTCTACCACAATCGTTTATACCGATCATTCCGCGTTGAAGTACTTGTTAACTAAACAAGATTCCAAACCAAGACTTCTTCGCTGGGTTTTGCTACTTCAAGAATTTAAAATCGAAATTCGTGATAAGAAGGGAGCTGAAAACCTAGCCGCGGATCATCTCAGTAGACTTGAGGATCCTTATCAAGGGGATCATCTAAACAAAGAGATCAACGACTCTTTTCCCCTTGAGACCTTAATGTCTATCAATTCGAATCAAGATGAGACCCCGTGGTTTGCGGACATTGCAAACTACTTGGCGGGTGGAATTCTCATTGACGGGTTAACATCCCAGCAAAAGAAAAAGTTCTTCAAAGACATTAAGACTTACTTTTGGGATGACCCGTATATGTTCAAACAATGTGCTGATTTGATTATTCGCCGATGTGTTGATGGACCGGCAGCTTTCGACATTCTCGAAGCTTGCCACAAGGGACCCACCGGTGGTCACTTTGGTCCCACCTACACCGCCAAAAAAGTGTTTGACTCGGGATTTTATTGGCCCACCATTTACCGTGATGCTCACAAGATGGTTAAACATTGTGATGCTTGCCAAAAACAAGGCAAGATCACACATAAAGATGATATGCCTCAAAATTTCATACAAGAATGTGAAATCTTTGATGTTTGGGGTATCGACTTTATGGGGCCATTCCCTTCATCTAAAGGAAACAAATACATCCTTGTAGCCGTTGACTACGTTTCTAAATGGGTTGAAGCCATAGCTTTACCCACTAATGACGCAAGGGTGGTTTGTAACTTTTTGAAATCGATGTTCGCTAGATTCGGTGTGCCTCGTGCCATTATTAGTGATCGCGGGACTCATTTTTTGCAATGATCAATTCGCAAGAGTCATGGCTAAGTATGGTGTTAATCATCGTCTTTCCACCGCATACCACCCACAAACTAATGGCCAGGCTGAAATATCTAACCGAGGGTTAAAGCGAATTCTTGAACGAACCGTGGGAGAGCATCGTGCCTCATGGGCCGATAAACTTGATGATGCTCTGTGGGCTTTTAGTACCGCATACAAGACTCCGATTGGTTGTACACCATATCGTCTCGTGTACGGAAAGGCATGCCACCTCCTCATTGAGTTGGAGCACAAGGCTTACTGGGCCTTGAAGTGGGCTAATTTTGATATCAACAAAGCCAGTGACCTACGCAAGATCCAACTCAATGAGCTGAATGAACTCCGGAATGAGGCTTATGAAAATTCTTTGATCTATAAGGAAAAGACTAAGCTCATTCATGATTCTAAGATTAAAAACCAAGAGTTCCAAGTTGGAGACAAAGTTTTACTCTTTAACTCTCGGTTGAAAATCTTTTCAGGCAAGCTGAAATCTCGTTGGTCCGGCCCATTCACCATTGCCCAAATTTTTCCATATGGTACTCTCGAGCTCGCTCAACCTAATGGACCTAATTTTAAGGTTAATGGCCAACGAGTGAAGTTGTACTTTGGTGAGGACATCTCTCCTGAGATGATTCCATCCCTCACCACGTTTCCCATGAACTAGTTTTGGGTCGAGTCAGGCTCGTGACTCAGTTATAAAAAACAAGCGCTCCTCGGGAGGCAACCCGAGTATCTATCCTTTTCCGTTTAACCTCCTAAGTGTAGGGGGACCTATATAGGTTGTTTGTGTTTGTATGGTGATGTGATTACAGGGATGAATGCACCTTCGGAACCTTTGAAGAACCGTGCTCCCATGTTATCCGAAATCCGGTTCTATCTCTCAACTATCGTGATTCAATTTTCTTCATACTCACATTTGAAATTGATCACGTTAGTCGTCTCTTCCTTAGCTTGATTTAACCAACGTGCACAATGTCATAAGTGTACGGGAGACTTTTCCCACATGCTTAAACATTGAGGACAATGTTTATATTAAGTGTAGGGGAGACTTCTATCGAAGTTTTAAGTGGACTTTTCCATTATAATGCCTTCATTTAACCGGGAAATCATCTTTTACAGCATTTTTCAAATTTTTAATTAACTTTGGCCATTTAGTCGTAATTTTTTAATTTTTATCGTTGCTTTCATATGTATATATCCCACAATAAAGTCAAAAATATTTATAAAGTGGTGTAGCTAGGTTTGAAGTCTTTGGCATACTAGGCTCGTTGCGATTATTTTGACTCAACCTGAATAGACTTATCCAAGTTTATTCTAGCTAGTATCCTTAACCATGTAGACCTTAATTGGTTTATTAGGCTAAGCATCCACGAGTCTCATTACTTGAGATTTTAAATTGTGGAGAACGAGAAATGATATAGTCAATATAAGTCGGTATTCTTGCACAAGCTCACTTGGTGTGATTATTTGCCTATTCTCCCATCACTTGCTAATAATTTATCTGCAATAAGTAAGGTCGTACGATTTGAAAAGTTACTTAGCTTCTAGCCCAAGATCGTTTAAAAGTTTCTCGGTAATGATAAGAGTTCATAGACAAGGCATAACTTATGAAGCGGGGCGCGAAGATTGGCGAGTCCGAAAAGGCCCTAACAAGGCATGAGGATTCAATCTTATTGTTAAAGATCCAAGGTGATGTGAAAAGCATTATTCCGAAAATCAATATGAAGGATCAAGACTCACGACGAAAAGCAATCAACTCCCATAAAGATCATGGAGAAGTCTATCCGAAAAGACCCTAACAAGGTATGAGGATAAATAGATCCAAGTCCGAAAAGGAGGCGGATCGTTGTATCTCAAAATCCCAATTAGCGATTGAAGAAATAATGATGAAGTCGTGGTCAACAAAGTTAGAGTACCCCTCAAAAGTCTCCAAGTGAAGAAACTCTATTAACGAAGAGAAGACCATTATCTCATGAACGTCTCTCAAAGATATGAAGTATGAAGTACATGCCAAATATCGGCCAGAGAAAGGTCTCAAATCGTGAAGCGAGTTATGCCAAGATATGAACTTTTTGATATCCCGAGAAGAAGTTTTAAGAGATTTTGTCCTTTAGCTAACTATTAATCAAATCGTCCTACTTTGCTTTCAGCCTAAATAAACTATCGCAATAAGTCCAAAAATGCATCTTCATGATCATTCTAAGACAAAAATAAAATATAAGAGATACACCTAGGAATAAGGAAGTTTAAGCATATAATTAAGCCATGTGTGTAAGTGTTTGATTTGCTAACTTATAATAACAATGATCTCGTTTTTAAGCTTAGTTTGGGGAACGTGAAACTTGAGGGTGATAAATCTTCGCAACACCAAAGCCCTAATGTAAGTCCTTGATCTCTTTGCAAGTTATTTCCATATAGCTATTTTCAAGTGAAAATGGTTTTCTATCCTTTTGTTTCCTATAAAGTTTTAGTTTCTCTTAGTACTCTAAGTTTTGTCTTAGTAGTATGTTAATAAGGCCAAGGTTGAGAAAAGTGTAAATTTGCTTTATCACTAAGCATTGCATGAGGGCATGGCAATGGTTAAGTGTAGGGGATTTGATAGGTGTGAAAACACCCATCCTTTTACCACTTATTTCTTGCTAAAACAAGACCAAAACGCGTATTTAATGTCATTTGTTTGGAATTATGCGTGGTTTATGTGTTTGTTTTGTTTTCAGAGCCAACCGGATAAATATTGAAGAAAACATGGGATTGCACGGGTTTTATCTAAGAAAAAGACTCAAGACGAAGTCTATAGTCCAAGAGATGTAAAAGATTTGAAGTCAATGGGCCTATTTGAAGATTTATCGAAGGAAAGGACCAAGGATGGAAGACTTACACATGTCGAAAGAACTCAAGTCTATTAAACGAAGAAATTAAGAGACGAGTTGAAATTATTCGTCGAAAAATCCCGAATCAGAATCGAAAACGTCGACTTTACTGAAAAGACGAGAAGACGAAAAGAAAGAAGAAAGCCCACTCACCAACCAACCACTTGGCCTATATAAAGGGATCCTTCACATATTTTGAGCCAGTTTTTATTTTTTTCCTTTCTTCCTTCTTGTTCGTAGGTAACACCAACACCATTAGGGTGTTTGGTGATTTTATTTTTCTTGAATTCAATCCATAGATTTGTAAGTTTTAATCTTTCCCTTTGTTTGTTTAACATTAATCTTTCAATAAAATCTTCCATTTAATCTTGTTCATCTTCTCTTTTTTATTCAAAGTTTTAAAGTTCTTATTTGGTTGATTTTAATCCATAAAAGTAAGTGGGTTTTGTGTTTTTAGTGTTTTGGTTTGATGATTATGGTTAGTAAACGATTAGTGTTTAGTTTTGTTTAAATCTTTTGGTTAAATTTAGCTTGTTTCGATTAAAATCGTATTCCCCTGTTCTTCACTATTCTTCATGAACCCAGATTCCAGATCAACCGAATTTCTCATTTATTCCGGATCAACATAGTTATTCCGGATCAGTCATTTTTCATTATTTATTCCGGATCGACTGGATATTCCGAATCAACCGGATATTCCGGATCAGTCATTTTTCATTATTTATTCCGGATCGACTGGATATTCTGGATCAACCGGATATTCCGGATCAATCATTTTGTGTCAAACATTCCGAATGAACCTTTTCCATCCGGAATATCTAATATTCCAGATCAATTGATTTATTCCGAATCAAACTCTTTTCAATTTTATTCCAGATAGCACTTTTATTCCGGATCACTTGTATTATTCCGGATCAACTTTATTTATTCTGAATCAAGTTTATTTTCCTATTTATTCCGAATGAGCATTTCTTCCAGCTTTTCTCGTTTTAATTTTCTAAGTTTTTGAGTTACGTTTTTAATCACTTTTCGTTTGTTGTTTAATTTTGAACTGATCTTTATTTCTTTTAACTTGATTTTCATTTGTCAATTGTCTTAGCTTATTTTCACGACTTTGCTCTTTTATTCCTTTTCCGTAGAATAGAAAACCAATCCCTTTTTAGTAACCAAGAACAACTATTCCACTTTGAACCGTGATCGATTCGAGAAGATACCGAGAAATTAATCTGAACCCCATGCAAAAACCAAGTATCACCCCACTAACATCCAAAAAGTAATAAATGAGAGATCTCAACAGTGAATTCCCACTCAGCCAAATTCAGCCAATGATAGCTTGCCATGTAATAATATAAATATCCAAAAGTGGATAATGATCTGCCACTAACACCTTCATCCAATCATACATTGCCACGTTGCATCTTCAAACAAACACAAACCTAGGAACAGGATTTTGCTACACTGAATATCAAGTGATGATATAAACATGAAAAGTGCTTGGAATCAAGAAAGGAACTCAACCCAACAACTTAATTGGATTGGAAGTGATTCAATCAAAAATCCCAAAATGTGTTCTTA
This sequence comes from Glebionis coronaria, assembly GCA_025667525.1. Lineage (NCBI taxonomy): Eukaryota > Viridiplantae > Streptophyta > Magnoliopsida > Asterales > Asteraceae > Glebionis > Glebionis coronaria. The sequence goes on along the minus strand of CM046875.1, from coordinate 469,411,625 downwards.
AGTTGGAATTTTCAATTGAGAGATTGAAGACACGTGGAGCTCAGTGATTGGCTACAACACGTCATCATCCCCAACAGAATCTCATTCTCACTCTATAAATAGGACTTAGCTAGCTCATTTGTAACATGTAGCTTGTAGGTGTGAGAACACACACTTCATACTTTTCTCTCATTTCCAGTTCTTCAATTTAGTTAGCAACTACTCTTAGGTGTTTGACAACCACCTAAGAGTCAGTTAGTTAGTTAGTAACAGAATTGTAACCAATTTTCATTTCATTAATGAAATCAGAACCTTTAATTTTACTCATTCTCCTTCTTATACCTACATTACTCTAATCCTATTGATATTGAGTGTTTCTGTTGATCATCCATGATCAATGGAAGTTGTTTGATACTTTGAAGACTTGTAGCCGTTTCAGAATCCATTTGCACTCCATTTTTAGTACATTTATGTCGTTTGTAGTAGGGGAGTTTACTGTAGAAGATCATGATGATGATGACGGTTATTGGTGGTTGATACTTGGTGGTTTAGTTGTACTTGGAAGGCTCAGCGCCTATCTACTCCATCAACGGAGGCTTCAAAGCTAAAAGTACTTAGTTCCTTGTTTAAATTCCCTTAAACAGTCAATGCATGCTCAATACCTAAAATAATCCTTATTTGTTGAATTGATTGTGTGATTAGCTTAATTGTGGCTTGATTGTGTTAGTTTGATAGTGTAATTGAAGATTTACAGCTTTTCATTCATTTTACTTGGTTAAATTTAGTGTTTCATCTGTCTTTGTTCATTAATAATTCACTTTGAATTTTTAACCAGTTAACCAGCTTGTTTTTGGCTCAAAACCATTCCATTTCTTCATTTGAGCAAGTTTGAATAGTTGTCTTAATCTGTCTTAGCCTTGTACTCAAAAAGCTTTTGAAAAAGTTCTTGATTAGCTTTTGAAAATGGTGTTTGGATCAAGACATATTTGTTGAATCAGTTGATAAAACTTGTTGTTTAGTGTTCATTCACACATAGTCAGTTAGTGTGAACAATTTGGTTCAGTTTTGCAGTCAAAAGAAAAGTCAAAAAGGAAATTGGCCTTGAAAAACTTTGGGTCAAGCCTTTTGAAAAGTTCATCAGTAAAACTAGTCATCTTTAATCCAATGGCAATTCTTTGTTACTTGATGATATTAGCTGAAATTTGCTTCCAATTGTAGCTTAACATACATATTTCACTACTTACTAGGAAATTTACAGTATCAAGATTTGAGTGAGCTCTTGGCTTATTAATAAGCACTAGACCAAACTTCAGTTTCTGTGATAATTTGCATACTGTTTTCATAGATCTCTCAATCTACTTCATCAATCAGTCTATTTTCTTTCATAGAATCATTTGCTAAGATGTCATCAGTAATTCCTAAAATTTTGAGCTTTTTGAGATTTTGGTCAAACCTTGGTCAAATAAGTTGTTTTTGGCTTATTAAAGATTCTAGCTTATTATGTTGCTCATTTTCAAAGCCAAAAGACATTCCAAGCTTCTTAAAGATTGATTAATCATTTTTAGAAATAAAATCATTTTGTGGATGACTAGATTTCAAATGGGCTTATTGTTGGCTTATTGAGATAAGCTAAGTCGAGATTTAACAGCTTTTAGATAAATTCCTTTTACCAGCCTAGCTTATTTTCAATTTTAAGCAGTTTGCAAAAGATTAGAGTCATTTTAGTTCAGTAATAAGCTCAATCTAGCTTATTCAAGTTCCTAGCCCGTTTTTGGAATATTTTTCATTTTAATTGCACTTTGGTCCTTCATTCTTAAACACTTGTTAATCTGTTGCTAAACTTCCAGCTTTTTAGGTTTTGCAAAAGTTAGTCCCTGAAATTCAGTTTGTTACAATTTTGGTTAGTAGTTTTGGAATTTGTTAAGTTTGTTGACTAGTTTGTTATATTTTACATACTTGGTCCCTATAGTTTCTGATTTTGCACATTTAGTCCCTATACTTTCATTTTGTTTACATTTCAAGCATTTTACTTTTTATGCAGTATAAACTTGTACTTTGTGAATATTAATTGGTAATTGCACTTTGTTTTATGGATAAATAGCTAAATAATATTTTCTCTTTTTACGTGCTTGTTTGAATTAGACCTAAAATCCAAATAACCCTTAACAACCAAAAACAATTTAAAGCTTGATATTTGTAGGCCTTTCAATTTGTCTTGAGTCAAGAAAAAAACGAACTTGCAAATACTAAATATCAAATGGCGTCGTTACCGGTTCAAGACATTACGAAAGACTATTCGATTGGATTTTGGGATCCGTTCCCCGAGTGGACGTTATTTTTACGTATCATAAATCCAAAACATAAAAAATCAAAAATATAAAATATAAAAACTAAAAAATAACAAAATCAATTCTTTTCCTAAATAATTGAACCAAAAAAATAAAAAATCCAAAAAGTAATTTTTTTCCTAAAAGATTACACCCAAAAGTATATATTATTGGTTTTCATCGGTTTTTACGTACATATAGTATTTTCTTTAAAAACCCAATAAATACAAAATTTTTTTTTGATATTTTATTATATGTAGATACGTATACGTATACGAACACTCAATACACATACTTCCATAAGTATTGCTTTTGCAATACACCGTGTTCGGGAGCGTTCTGGTCCTTGACACGTGTATCGATCAAATTTAATTAAAGCAAGAATATATAAATACTTCCAATAGGCAAGAGTTGGAAGATTACAAACTACAAAGTGAATAGAAAAGCGGCGTGCTATAAAATGCCATCTAAGGGTTAATAGGTATTTAAGTGCTTCGCGCCACCTAACCCCCCGTTCACTAGTGAGTATTCTTAGAAGGAAAGCTTGATTGGGGGTCTTTCACCCAAGTATAACTTACATATACTATACTTTCTTGTGGATATTACTTATTGAACCTCGGAAAGGATAATCCCTTCTTTTCCAGAGTCGAACAAGAGCTTCTCTCTCACTCCTTGATTTGAGTTGCATGCTCACCCGCGGGCGTGCACAAATACCTTTTGGTGTACAATCCCTTCCTCCCAAAAGGAAGAAAAAGAGAAAGAGTAAGAACAACACCGTCCATCAAGCCGATCCCGAGAATCGTCCTTTGATCAACACACAAGAAGCCATGGCCGCCGTTGACAATCGACCTTTGATGGAACACCTCCAATCCAATTTTAAAGGATATGCCGATGCTATTGTTATACCCGAGATACCCGCAAACACCTTTGAGCTTAAGACATCCATAATTACATTGGTTTCAAACACATCATTTTTTGGGAGACCTAGTGATGATCCACATGATCATATCAAGAATTTTCTATCGCTTTGAAATACCCTTAAGTACAATGGAGTTCCCTATGATGCCATTAAGTTGATCCTAGTTCCATTCTCCTTAGAGGGCAATGCTAAGTATTGGCTATATAAACAACCACCTAAGAGCATTCTCACTTGGGATGACTTTACTAAGAAGTTTTTGAACAAGTTCTTTCCTCCATCTAAGACCACAAATTTGAGAAACCTAATTATTGGATTTCAACAAAAACCTATCCAAACCTTTAGTGATGCTTGGGAAGAGTACAAAGAGTTATTGAGAAAATGCCCCAATCATGGATTCGGTGAAGTTCACCAAATCAATACTTCTACAATGGATTAAGACCACATCATCAAGATTCCCTCAACTCTTCCGTGGGTGGGAATATTCTTTCCAAATCCATTCAAGAGGCATAGGACATTATTGAGACTAAATCCATGGTGCAAACAAATAACCAATTTGATGAAAGGGTTCATGTTGTGCAAGATAGTTCTCAAACATCCTTTGATAACCAAATCCTCAAGAGTCACCAAGAGATACTTAAAATAATGGAAAGAAATCAAGAGATGAATCTTAAGACAAATCAAGACATAGCCCAAACCATTAAATTTTCCAATGATGTGAATGCCATTGCTATTTCATGTGAGACTTGTGGAGGTCTTCATTCTTACCTACAATGTGACAAGGTTCAAAATTACCAAGTTGAATGTTATGCTTATCAAGATGAACATAAAGAGCACTTCAAACCTAACATCAAACAACACAATCTCTCTTACAAGTCAAATAACTACCTTGCTCCACCCGGCTTTCCACCTCATCCACCCACCCAAAATCAACCCTGTCCTCCTCAATTGCTTCAAAGAAATCAAGGTCTTTGTCCAAACTACCAAGGAAACAACTATAAAGCACCTAATAACTTTCAACATCAAGGGAATAACTTTCATACAAACAATCAAGGATTTAACCAACCACCTCCAACTCAATATCCAAACCAAGGTTTTTATCAATGAAATGTGCAACCTAATCCCATGGATTTGATTCTTCAAAAGCTTACTTCTTATGAAAGACAACTGAAAGAGGCTTAAGAGGAAAACAAAAAGAAATTTTCTTTTCTACACAACCAAATTATGCACACTCAAAGGCCACAAGGGGCTCTACCTTCAAACACACAAACAAATCTAAGGGCTAATGTCAATACTATCACAACAAGAAGTGGAAAGACAACTAATGATCCTTCACCTCCTACACCTACTATGGTTAAGCCTACTATGGTTCCACATTTTAATAAGCCTTCAACATCAAACTCACCACCTTCAAGCTTTACCATTTCAACACCTACACCTTCTCCTCCTACACCTACTACTCCTTTACCTTCTACACCTACCAATAAAGAAACCAACAAAGAGAAACCTTCCACAACAACAACTACTCAACCTACACCAAAACCAAGCCTTCCATATCCATCAAGATTGAGAAAATAGAAACTTAAAAACAAGGATGATATTCAAGTATCAAACGTTTTGAGGATGTTCAAGAAACTTAACATAAACATCTCCTTTGCGGAAGCTCTTGCATATATACCAAAGTTTGCTAAAATGTTCAAAGATCTCCTCTCCAACAAGGAAAAAATGGTGGATTTTCCTAATACATCATTTAATGAAAATTGCTTCGCCGTGTTGCTCAAAACCTTACCTACAAAACTTAGAGATCTGGAGCGATTTTTGATCCCTTGTAATTTTCCGGGGTGGAAAATTGCATGGCACTAGCGGATCTTGGGGCACACATTAATCTCATGCCTTTATCGGTTTGGCAAAAACTCTCTCTTCCCGAGCTCACTTCTACTAGGATGACACTTAAGTTAGCTAACCGTACCATAGCTTATCCGGTAGGCATTGCGGAGGATATGTTTGTAGGGGTTGATAAGTTTACCTTTCCTGTGGATTTTGTAGTGGTTGATTATGATATGGACCCGAGAGTTCCGCTTATTGTTGGTAGACCATTTTTGAGAACGGGTCGTACTCTTATAGATGTGGCTGAGGGAGAACTAATTATGAGAGTTGAGGATGAGAAAGTGGTGTTTAAGCTAGGAAAAGTAACTAAGAAGACTCAAGGATGTGAAGCAATTAACATAGTTGATGTTATTGATGAGGTGTGTGATGAACATTTTTATGAAGCTTGTAAGAATGATAGTTAAAACATGCCTCATGTAGAGACCGTTGCCTCAATTGCTCCTTCCTTAATACCTTTTGGAGAGAGTGATTTCTTCTTGGAGGAATTTGATTCCAACTTCCTTGGTAATGATGATTCTCCCATCAATTGGGAAGAAGACATTCTCACTATCCAAAAGTTGCTCAATGAGGATCCCATTCATTCACCTACTCCACAAGAAGTTACCATAGATGATTCATCCATAGTGAAACCTTCCATTGAGAGTCCACCTCCCCTTGAACTTAAGGATCTTCCATCACACCTTGAATATGCTTTCTTAGAGGGCAAAGACCAATTACACGTGATCATAGCAAAAGACATGAAAGATGATGAGAAGGAAAACTCATAGAGGTGCTTAAGAAACATAAGAAAGCCATAACATGGAAAATATCCGACATAAGGGGAATTGATCCAAATTTTTGTACACACAAAATCCTTATGGAGGATGATTACAAACCCGCCATTCAAAGCCAAAGATGGGTTAACCTTAAAATCTATGAGGTTATTAAAATCTATGAGGTTATTAAAGAGTAAGTTATCAAACTCCTTGATGTAGGAATGATTTACCCCATTTCCGACTCTCCATAGGTTAGCCCGATACATTGTGTTCCTAAGAAGGGTGGAATCACCGTTGTGCCTAATGAGAACAATGAGCTTATTTCTACTATACTTGTCACGGGTTGGAGAGTTTGTATTGATTATAGAAAGCTCAATGATGCTACTAGGAAAGATCATTTCACATTGCCTTTTATGGACCAAATGCTTGAACGCTTAGCGGGAAATGAGTACTATTGCTTTCTAGATGGATTCTCGGGTTATTTCCAAATACCCATAGACCTAAAGGATCAAGAAAATACCACATTCACTTGTCCCTATGGTACATTTGCTTATAAGAGAATGCCTTGTGGCTTATGCAATGCACCGGGGACATTTCAAAGGTGTATGATGGCAATCTTTCATGAAATGATTGAGCACATTATGGATGTTTTCATAGATGATTTCTCAGTCTTTGGAGATTCATTCACTTCTTGTATCTCCCATTTGGAACGAATGGTTAAGAGGTGTGAAGAAACACGTCTTGTTCTTAACTGGGAGAAGTGCCATTTTATTGTCAAAGAGGGGATAGTTTTGTTCTTAAAAATGAATTCACTATAGTTGAACTTTCCTTAACTTGGGTTAAGAAAATTTATCAATGTCATAATATTAGGGGAGTTCACTCCAATACTCTTAAACATTGAGGACAATGTGTATCTTAAGTGTAGGGGGCTCTCCTATCGAAGTGACCTTACCTAGAACTTTGTCATTGACCTTCATGATAACTTGGAAATTAATTTTTCAAACATTTTTCAAATTTTTGATCTACTTTGGCCACCAAAAATATGCATTCATAATTTTTGCATTAATCATTTTTCATTTTGCATAATACATTTGTATTGTATATATTCTTCTTTTATTTTTCATCAAAAATATATTAAAAGGAAAAAATAATAAAGGACATGGTTTAACAAGTTTAGACTTCTTTGACATATTAGGACCGCCATGGATACGTTGACTCAACCCGAGTTTTCTTATCCACGCAGTCTCTAGCTAGTATCCTTAACCATGTAGACCTTTATTGGTTTATTAGGCTAAGCATCCACTAGTCTCATTATTTGAGATTTTAAACTGTGGAGAACAAGAGATGATAGAGTTTGAAATAAGTCTAAAGGGCTAGATAAACCTCATATTAATTAATTATGGCTTTTATATCCCCTTTCGTAACCATTACTTTCTTGTCAACGCATGTATATATGTTAATAAATAATCAAGAACGGTTTTAATCAGTTTGTAGTCTCTTATGCATTTTTGACTAATCATTCATGGTTGATATAAGTACGTCTTCAGATTCTAAGTTAGAACGTTTTATATGTAATGGACTTATGTCATGCTTAATACTTAGCGGGTGTTTTTCCTTTATTCTTTTCAACTTTCTTTGTGAAGAATAAAGAAAAATAAGAGCGGCTTAAAACAATGAGTGGCTAGAAAAAATAGAGAGAAAAAAAATAATAATTATACACGACTCCCAAGAGGGGCATTGAAGTGTTAATTATAGTAACTATTGAATTCCAAATTACCTTGACGGGTTTGCGGGGATTTGATAGTTGCTCCAATCCAATATTACCTTGAAAGGTTGCGGGATTGAAGATCCAAAGTCCTAATAAGGCGACGGATATAAATTATTGCGTGAGTTTTATTTTTCTTTCCTTAGCGAGTGTGTAGCTACTTATTAATGCATGACATAAGGATCTTACACATTAGGCGAATGAATTATTACTCTTGAGTCGGACTTATATAAATTGTGGGCGGTTTTTTGAGTAATGGATGAGAGGATTACTTAGGATTAAAACCGTGCTTCTTTATTTTGAGATTTTACATTTCTTATATTTCACGCTTTAAATAATGACAAATTTGCTCTCAAGCAATTTGCTCAAATAATAACCAGTCTTAGAGTCATAATAAGTGGGGGTATGAGAGTAACACAATTAATCTATATGAATAAGTTGATGCACTTTCACTTGTGGATAACAATGATCTTGTTTTTAAGCATGGTATGGGGAAAGTGAAACTTGAGGGTGATAAGTGTTCATGGTACCAAAGCCCTAATCTAAGTCATTGATTTCTTTATGAGTTATTTCCATCAAAATCATTTCAATAAAATCCAAAAATATATAAAAAGAATTTTTTTTCTTTGCATTGTATTGTATAAAATCAAAATCATGCATCATATAGTGTAGAGTAGTGTAAAGAATTTCATATTGGCCAAGGTAGATTAATTATGAGAAAAGTGTAAATTGGTGCTTTAAAATATGGCATTGCATGAGGTCATGGCAATGATCAAGTGTAGGGGATTTGATATGAGAAAAATCTCATATCAAGAATATCACAAATCACCCTAAAACACATAGCAAATACCTAACTTTTATACATAAAGGCAGTATTATGTGGTATGTTTTGTGTTTGTGCTTGTTTAGGTAACAAGGATACAAATTTAGAGCAAACAAGTGAAATCAAGCCTAAAAGATGAAGAAAATAAAAGAGAAGGATCAAAAGTGACAAGCCTTGCAAAGAAAAGGACCTATCTTGACAACATTTAAAAGCTGAAGGACTAAAGTGCAATTCTGGAAAAGTTAAGATCATAGTTAAATCTGGTCAACATTCAAGTCAAACAAGTCAAAGGATGCTTTATGAACAAGTTTGAAGTTTAAAGGATCAAAAATGCCAAAGAATAAAGATTGGAGCTAAAATGAAGATTCTGTCAAAGTCAAGGGACTGAAATTGTCATTTCTCATACTACTTTGGGACTTAATCCGAGTTTACTAGTTTGAGCCAATAAGAACAAAGGAAAAATGGCACACGGATTGCCAAATACCCCCACTAACAGCCGACAAGTAATAAATGAGAGATCTCAACAGTGAATTCCCACTCAGCCAAATTCAGCCAATGATAGCTTGCCATGTAATAATATAAATATCCAGAAGTGGATAATGATCCATGACTAACACCTTCATCCAATCATACATTGCCAGGTTGCATCTTTAAACAAACTCAAACCCAGGAACGGGATTTTGCTACACTAAATATCAAGTGATGATATAAACATGAAAAGTGCTCGGAATCAAGCAAGGAACTCAACCCAACAACTTAATTGGATTAAAAGTGCTTTAATCAAAAATCCCCAAATATGTTCTTAAGCTGGAATTTGCAATTGAGAGATTGAAGACACGTGGAGCTTAGTGATTGGCGACAACACGTCATCATCCCCAAAAGAATCTCATTCTCACTCTATAAATAGGACTTAGCTAGCTCATTTGTAACGTGTAGCTTGTAGGTGTGAAAACATACACTCCATACTTTTCTCTCATTTCCAGTTCTTTAATTTAGTTAGCAACTACTCTTAGGTGTTTGACAACCACCTAAGAGTCAGTTAGTTAGTTAGTAATAGAATTGTAACCAATTTTCCCTTCATTAATGAAATCAAAACCTTCATTTTCACTCATTCTCATTCTTATACCTACATTACTCTAATCCTGTTGATACTGAGTGTTTCTGTTGATCATCTATGATCAATGGAAGTTGTTTGATACTTTAAAGACTTGTAGCCATTTCAGAATCCATTTGTACTCCATTTTCAGTCCATTTCAGTCATTTGTAGCAGGGGAGTTTACTGTAGAAGATCATGATGATGATGATGGTTATTGGTGGTTGATACTTGGTGGTTTAGTTGTACTTAAAAGGCTTAGCGCCTATCTACTCCATAAACGGAGGCTTCAAAGCTAAAAAGTACTTAGTTCCTTGTTTAAATTCCCCTAAACAGTCAATGCATGCTCAATACCTAGAATAATCCTTATCTTCTGAACTGATTGTGTGATTAGCTTACTTGTGGCTTGATTGTGTTAGTCTGATAGTGTAATTGTAGATTTATAGCTTTTCATTCATTTTACTTGGTTAAATTTAGTGTCTCATGAGTATTTGTTCATTAATAATTCTCTTTGAATTTTTAACCAGTTAACCAGCTTGTTTTTTGCTCAAAACCATTCCATTTCTTCATTTGAGCAAGTTTGAATAGTTGTCTTAATCTGTCTTAGCCTTGTACTCAAAAGCTTTTGAAAAATTTCTTGATTAGCTTTTGAAAGTGGTGTTTGGATTAAGACATTTTTGTTGAATCAGTTGGTAAAACTTGTTGTTTAGTGTTCATTCACACTTAGTCAGTTAGTGTGAACAATTTGGTTCAGTTTTGCAGTCAAAAGAAAAGTCAAAAAGGCAATTGGCCTTGAAAAACTTTGGGTCAAGCCTTTTAAAAAGTTCATCAGTAAAACTAGTCATCTTTAATCCAATGGCATTTCTCTGTTACTTGATGATATTAGCTGAAATTTGCTTCCATTTGTAGCTTAACATACATATTTTCACTACTTACTAGGAAATTCTACAGTATCAAGATTTGAGTAAGTTCTTGGCTTATTAATAAGCAATAGACCAAACTTTATTTTTTTTGATAAGTTGCATACTGTTTTCATAGATCTTTCAATCTACTTCATCAATCAGTCTATTTTCTTTCATAGAATCATTTGCTAACATGTCATGAGTAATTCCTGAAATTTTGAGCTTTTTGAGATTTTGGTCAAACCTTGGTCAAATAAGTTGTTTTGGCTTATTCAAGATTCTAGCTTATTCTGTTGCTCATTTTCAAAACCAAAAGACATTCCAAGCTTCTTGGAGATTGATTAATCAGTTTTAGCAATAAAATCGTTTTGTGGATGACTAGATTTCAAATGGGCTTATTGTTGTCTTATTAAGATAAGCTAAGTCGAGATTTAACAGCTTTTAGATACATTCCTTTTACCAGCCTTGCTTATTTTCAATTTTAAGTAGTTTGCAAAAGATTAGAGTCAGTTTGGTTCATTAATAAGCTCAATCTAGCTTATTCGAGTTCCTAGCCCGTTTTTGGAAAAGTTTTCATTTTAATTGCACTTTGGTCCTTCATTGTTAAACACTTATTAATTTGTTGCTAAACTTCCATCTTTTTAGGTTTTGCAAAAGTTAGTCCATGTAATTTAGTTTGTTACAATTTTGGTTAGTAGTTTTGGAATATGTTAAGTTTGTTGACTAGTTTGTTATATTTTACATACTTGGTCCCTATAGTTTCTGATTTTTCACATTTAGTCCCTATACTTTCCTTTTGTTTACATTTCAAGCATTTTACATTTTATGCATTATAAACTTGTACTTTGTGAATATTAATTGGTAATAGCACTTTGTTTTACGGATAAATAGCTTAATAATATTTTCTCTTTTTACGTGCTTGTTTGAATTAGACCTAGAATCCAAATAACCCTTAACAACTAAAAACAATTTAAAGCTTGATATTAGTATGCCTTTCAATTTGTTTTGAGTCAAGAAAAAAACGAACTTGGAAATACTAAATATCAAATGGCGTCGTTGCCGGTTCATGACATTACGAGAGACTATTGATTGACGGTTTCGATCGGATTTTGGGATCCGTTCCCCGAGTGGACGTTATTTTTATGTATCATAAATCCAAAACATAAAAAAATCAAAAATATAAAACTATGAAAAACTAAAAAATAACAAAATCAATTCTTTTCCTAAAGAATTGAACAAAAAAAATATAAAAAAAATATAAAAAAAATCCAAAAAGTAATCTTTTTCGTAAAAGATTACACCCAAAAGTAAATATTACTGGTTTTCATCGGTATTTACGTACATATAGTATTTTCTTTAAAAACATAATAAATACAAAAATATTTTTGATATACTATTATATGCAGATACGTATACGTATACGAACACTCAATACACATACTTCCATAAGTATTGCTTTTGCAATACACCGTGTTCAGGAGCGTTCTGGTCCTTGACACGTGTATCGATCAAATTTAATTAAAGCAATAATAGATACATACTTCCAATAGGCAAGAATTCGAAGATTACAAACTACAAAGTGAATAGAAAGGCGACGTGCTATAAAATGTCGTCTAAGGGTTAATAGGTACTTAAGTGTTTCGCGCCACCTAACCCCTCGTTCACTAGTGAATATTCTAAGAAGGAAAGATTAAGTGGGGGTCTTTCACCCAAGTATTACTTACATATAATATACTTTCTTGTGGATATTACTTACTGAACCTCGGAAAGGATAATCCCTTCTTTTCCAAAGTCGAACGAGAGCTTCTCTCTCACTCCTTGATTTGAGTTGCATGCTCACCCGCGGGTGTGCACAAATACCTTTTGGTGTACAACCCCTTCCTCCCAAAAGGAAGAAAAAGAGAAAGAGTAAGAACAACACCGTCCATCACGCTGATCCCGAGCATCGTTCTTTGATCAACACACAAGAAACCATGGCCGCCGTTGACAGTCGACCTTTGATGGAACACCTCCAATCCAATGTGCAAGGATATGCTGATGCTATTGTTATACCCGAGATACCCGCAAACACCTTTGAGCTTAAGACATCCATGATTACATTGGTTTCAAACACACCATTTTTTGGGAGACCTAGTGATGATCCACATGATCATATCAAGAAGTTTCTATAGCTTTGCAATACCCTTAAGTACAATGAAGTTCCCCATGATGCCATTAAGTTGATCCTAGTTCCATTCTCCTTAGAGGGAAATGTTAAGTATTGGCTAGATAAACAACCACCTAAGAGCAATCTCACTTGGGATGATTTTACTAAGAAGTTTTTGAACAAGTTCTTTCCTCCATCTAAGACCATGACTTTGAGAAACCTAATTATTGGATTTTAAAAAAACCTAGCCAAACCTTTAGTGATGCTTGGGAAGAGTACAAGGAATTATTGAGAAAATTCCCCAATCATGGATTCAATGAAGTTCACCAAATCAATACTTTCTACAATGAATTAAGACCACATCATCAAGATTCCCTCAACTCTTCCGCGGGTGGGAATATACTTTCCGAATATACTCAAGAGGCATAGGACATTATTGAGACTAAATCCATGGTGCAAACAAATAACCAATTTGATGAAAGGGTTCATGTTGTGCAAGATAGTTCTCAAACATCCTTTGATAACCAAATCCTCAAGAGTCACCAAGAGATACTTAAAATAATGGAAAGAAATCAAGAGATGAATCTTAAGACAAATCAAGACATACCCCAAAACCCTTAAGAGCCTTTCCTTGGAAAACTTTTCCAATGATGTGAATGCCATTGCTATTTCATGTGATACTTGTGGAGGTCCTCATTCTTACCTGCAATGTGACAAGGTTCAAAATTACCAAGTTGAATGTTATGCTTATCAAGATGAACATAGAGAGCACTTCAAACCTAACATCAACCAAAACAATCTCTCTTACAAGTCAAATAACTACATTGCTCCACCCGGCTTTCCACCCCATCCACCCACCCAAAATCAACCCAATCCTCCTCAATTGCTTAAAAAAAATCAAGGGCCTAGGCCAAACTACCAAGGAAACAACTATAGAGAATCCAATAACTTTCAACATCAAGAGAATAACTTTCATACAAACAACCAAGGATTTAACCAACCACCTCCACCTCAATATCCAAACCAAGGTTTTTATCAAGGAAATGTGCAACCTAATCCCTTGGATTTGATTCTTCAAAAGCTTACTTCGTATAAAAGACAAATGAAAGAGGCTCAAGAGGAAAACAACAAGAAATTTGCTCTTCTACACAACCAAATTATGCACAGTCAAAGGCCACAAGGGGCTCTACCTTCAAACACACAAAAAATCCAAGGGCTAATGTCAATGCTATCACAACAAGAAGTGGAAAGACAACTAATGATCCTTTACCTCCTACACCTCCCATGGTTAAGCCTACTATGGTTCCACCTTGTGATAAGCCTTCAACATCAAACTCACCACCTTCAAGCTCTACCATTTCAACACCTACACCTTCTCCTCCTACACCTACTACTCTTTTACCTTCCATACCTACCAATGAAGAAACCAACAAAGAGAAACCTTCCACAACAACAACTACTCAACCTACACCAAAACCAAGCCTTCTATATCCATCGAGATTGAGATAAGAGAAACTTAAAAACAAGGATGATATTCAAGTCTCAAACTTTTTGAGGATGTTCAAGCAACTTAACATAAACATCTCCTTTGCGGAAGCTCTTGCATATATGCCAAAGTTTGCTAAAATGTTCAAAGATCTCCTCTCAAACAAGGAAAAGTTGGTGGATTTGCCTAATACATCACTTAATGAGAATTGCTCCACCGTGTTGCTCAAAACCTTACATACAAAACTTGGAGATCCGGGGAGATTTTTGATCACTTGTAATTTTCCCGGGGTAGAAAATTGCATGGCACTAGCGGATCTTGGGGCAAGCATTAATCTCATGCCTTTATCGGTTTGGCAAAAACTCTCCCTTCCCGAGCTCACTTCTACTAGGATGACCATTGAGTTAGCTAACCGTACCATAGCTTATCCGGTAGGCATTGCGGAGGATGTGTTTGTAGGGGTTGATAAGTTTACCTTTCCCGCGGATTTTGTAGTGGTTGATTATGATATGGACCCGAGAGTTCCTCTTATTGTTGGCAGACCATTTTTTAGGACGGGTCGTACTCTTATAGATGTGGCGGAGGGAGAATTAATTATGAGAGTTGAGGATGAGAAAGTGGTGTTTAAGCTAGGAAAAGTAACTAAGAAGACTCAAGTATATGAAGCAATTAACATAGTAGATGTTCTTGATGAGGTGTGTGATGAGCATTTTCATGAAGCTTGTAAAAATGATAGTGAAAACATGCCTCATGTAGAGACCGTTGCCTCAATTGCTCCCTCCTGAACACCTTTTGGAGAGAGTGATTTCCTCTTGGAGGAATTTGAGTCCAACTTCCTTGGTAATGATGATTCTCCCATCAATTTGGAAGAATACATTCTCACTATCAAAAAGTTGCTCAATGGGGATCCCATTCCGTGACCTACTCCACAAGAAGTTACCATAGATGATCCATCCATAGTGAAACCTTCCATTGAGAGTCCACCTCCCCTTGAACTTAAGGATCTTCCATCACACCTTGAATATGCTTTCTTAGAGGGAAAAGATCAATTACACGTGATCATAGCAAAAGACATGAAAGATGATGAGAAGCAAAAACTCATAGAGGTGTGTAAGAAACATAAGAAAGCCATAGCATTGAAAATATCCGACATATGGGGAATTGATCCAAATTTTTGTACACACAAAATCCTTATGGAGGATGATTACAAACCCGCCTTTCAAAGCCAAAGAAGGGTTAACCCTAAAATCCATGAGGTTATTAAAAAGGAAGTTATCAAACTCCTTGATGCAAGAATGATTTACCCCACTTCCGACTCTCCATGAGAACAATGAGTTCCTAAGAAGGGTGGAATCACCGTTGTGCCTAATGAGAACAATGAGCTTATTCCTACTAGACTTGTCACGGGTTGGAGAGTTTGTATTGATTATAGGAAGGTCAATGATGCTACTAGGAAAGATCATTTCCCATTGCCTTTTATATGCTTGAACGCTTAGCGGGAAATGAGTTCTATTGCTTTCTAGATGGATTCTCGGGTTATTTCTAAATACCCATAGACCCAAAGGATCAAGAAAAGACCACATTCACTTGTCCTTATGGTACATTTGCTTACAAGAGAATTCCTTTTGGATTATGCAATGCACCGGGGACATTTCAAAGGTGTATGATGGCAATCTTTCATGACATGATTGAGCACATTATGGAAGTTTTCATGGATGATTTCTCGGTCTTTGGAGATTCATTCACTTCTTGACTCTCCCATTTGGAACGAATGCTTAAGAGGTGTGAAGAAACACATCTTGTTCTTAATTGGGAGAAGTACCATTTCATGGTCAAAGAGGGGATAGTATTGGGACATAAGTTATCTAATAAAGGTTTAGACGTGGATCGTGCTAAAATTGATGTTATTTCTAAGCTTCCCCCACCTACCACGGTGAAAGGAGTTAGAAGTTTTTTGGGTCATGCGGGATTCTATAGACTTTTTATACAAGATTTTTCTAAGATTGCAAGACCCATGACCCCCTCTTAGAAAAAGAGGCTCCTTTCTATTTCACCCAAGAGTGTTTAGACTCTTTTGAGATACTTAAGGAAAAGTTGACTAAGGCTCCCGTTTTGGTTTCTCCAAATTGGGATTTGCCTTTTGAACTCATGTGTGACGCTAGTGATTATGCCGTGGGGGCCGTGTTAGGACAAAGAGTGAATAAGCATTTTCAACCTGTACACTATGCTAGTAAAACCATGACGGGTGCTCAACTTGACTATCCCACCATGGAAAAAGAGTTGCTTTCTATAGTCTATGCCTTTGAGAAATTTAGACCCTATCTTGTGCTCTCCAAGAC
Source organism: Glebionis coronaria (assembly GCA_025667525.1). NCBI lineage: Eukaryota > Viridiplantae > Streptophyta > Magnoliopsida > Asterales > Asteraceae > Glebionis > Glebionis coronaria. The sequence continues at coordinate 469,395,207 of CM046875.1, read as the reverse complement.
CATAGTGTATACGGATCATTCCGCTCTCAATTACCTCATGACAAAGCAAGATGCTAAGCCTAGACTTTTGAGATGGGTTTTGTTGCTACAAGAGTTTTCCATTGAGATTCGTGATAAGAAAGGAGCCGAGAATTTAGCGGCGGATCACTTGAGTAGACTTGAGCATCCTTTTCAAGGTGAATTGCCTCATAAGGAAATTAATGAATCCTTTCCATTAGGGGAGCTCATGTTTATCTCTTCACAAGAGGATGCCACCCTTTGGTTTGTGGATATTGCAAACTATCTTGTGGGGGATGTGCTAATAGAGGGTCTCACTTTACAACAAAAGAAGAAATTTCTTAAGGAAGTCAAATACTACTTTTGGGATGACCCTTACCTCTTTAGGAAATGTGCAGACCAAATCATTAGATGGTGTGTAGATGGGCCCTAAGCCTTTAAAAATCCTATAAGCTTGTCATAAGGGACCTACGGGTGGCCATTTTGGGCCCAACTACACCGCCAAGAAAGTATTTGATTCGGGTTTCTATTGGCCTTCAATTTACAAAGATGCCCAAGAGATGGTGAAATTTTGTGATGTGTGTCAAAGACAAGGAAAAATTAATCAACGAGATGAGATGCCACAAAACTTCATACAAGAGTGTGAGATTTTTGATGTATGGGTAATAGATTTCATGGGACCTTTTCCATCATCTAAGGGAAATAAGTACATACTCGTATCTGTGGACTATGTTTCAAAGTGGGTTGAGGCCAAAGCCTTGCCTACTAATTATGCTCGAGTTGTAGTGAAATTTTTGAAGCAATTATTTGCTAGATTTGGTGTACCTTGGGCTATCATAAGTGATCGTCGGAATCATTTTTGTAATGATCAATTTACAAGAGTCGTGAAGAAGTATGGTGTTAACCATAGACTTTCTACCGCGTATCACCCTCAAACCAATGGGCAAACCTATGTCACAAATTGTGGTTTAAAGAGAATTTTGGAGAGAACGGTGGGAGAGCATCGAGCTTCTTGGTCGGATAAGCTTGATGATGCTTTGTGGGCTATTAGGACGGCTTTTAAGATACCAATTGGTTGTACTCCATATAGGCTTGTCTATGGAAAAGCATGCCACCTCCCATTCGAGTTAGAGCATAAGGCTTCATGGGATCTCAAGTGGGAAAATTTTTATTTAAACCAAGCCGGTTCACATAGAAAGGACCAAATCAATGAGATGGATAAATTGAGACCCAATGCTTATGAGAACTCATTGCTTTACAAGGAAAAGACTAAGCAATTGCATGATGCTAAGATCAATAACCGTGAGTTCAAAGTTGGAGAGCCGGTTCTCCTCTTTAACTCAAGGTTGAAACTCTTTGCGGGCAAGCTTAAGTTAAGATGGTCCGGTCCATTCACTATATCTCAAGTGTTTCCATATGGAACTTTTGAGTTGTCACAACCCAATGGCCCAAATTTCAAAGTGAATGGTCACCGTGTTAAGCACTATTTTAGGGACGACATTTCCGTGGAAATGGTCCAAGAGATCCCCATTTTCCCCATGAATTAATTCATTGTGGGATGAGTCAAGCTAGAGACTCCATAAATCAAGCTTAAATAACTAGGCTTAGAGTTTTTAGACTTAGAGTGTGGTAGGATAGCAATAAGGTATAGAGTTGAGGATAAGTGTAGGGGGAGACCTTCCTTTTGTCTTCATGTTGTTTGTAGGGTTGCTCTCTCTCATCACGTGCATTGGAGCTTATGGAGGAGGCCCTTGTATCCGGTTCACTTTGTTACTATTGTGATTTTTCATAACCACATTGTGCTTAAAAATAAATTCACTATAGTTTATCTTTCCTTAACTTGGGTTAAGCAAAGTTATCAATGTCATAAGTGTAGGGGAGTTCACTCTAATACTCTTAAACATTGAGGACAATGTTTATCTTAAGTGTTGGGGGGTCTTCTATCGAAGTGATCTTACCTAGAACTTTGTCATTGACCTTCATGATAACTTGGAAATTAATTTTTCAAACATTTTTCAAATTTTTGATCTACTTTGGCCACCAAAAATATGCATTCATAATTTTTGCATTAATCATTTTTCATTTTGCATAATACATTTGTATTGTATATATTCTTCTTTTATTTTTCATCAAAAATATATAAAAAGGAAAAAATAATAAAGGACATGGTTTAACAAGTTCGGACTTCTTTGACATATTAGGCCCGCTATGGATACTTTGACTCAACCCGAGTTTGCTTATCCAAGCACTCTCTAGCTAGTAGCCTTAACCATGTAGACCTTTATTGGTTTATTAGGCTAAGCATCCACTAGTCTCATTATTTGAGATTTTAAACTGTGGAGAACAAGAGATGATAGAGTTTGAAATAAGTGTAAAGGGCTAGATAAGCCTCATATTAATTATTTGTGGATTTTATATCCCCTTTCGTAACCTTTACTTTCTTGTCAACGCATGTATATATGTTAATAAATAATCAAGAACGGTTTTAATCGGTTTGTAGTCTCTTATGCATTTTTTACTAATCATTCATGGTCGATATAAGTACGTCTTAAGATTCTAAGTTAGAACGTTTTATGTTTATTGGACTTATGTCATGCTTAATACTTAGCGGGTGTTTTCCTTTTATTCTTTTCAACTTTCTTTGTGAGGAATAAAAAAAATAAGAGCGACTTAAAAAATGAGTGGCTAGAAAAAAAGAGAAAAAGAAAAAAAAAAGAAAAAAAAATAATTATACAAGACTCGCAATAGGGGCAGTGAAGTGTTAATTATAGTAACTATTGAATTCCAATATTACCTTGACGGTTGTGGGGATTTGATAGTTGCTCCAATCCAATATTAACTTGACGGGTTGCGGAATTGAAGATCCAAAGTCCCAAAAAGGCGGCGGATATAAATTATTTCTTGAATTCTATTTTTCTTTCCTTAGCATGACATAAGGATCTTACACATAAGGCGAATGACTTATTACTCTTGAGTCGGACTTATATTAATTGTGGGCGGTTTTTCGAGTAATGGATGAGAAGATTACTTAGGATTAAAACCGTGCTTCCTTATTTTGAGATTTTACATTTCTTATATTTCACGCTTTAAATAATGACAAATTTGGTCTCAAGCAATTTGCTCAAATAATAACCGGTCTTAGAGGCATAATAAGTGGGAGTATTAGAGTAACACAATTAATCTATATGAATAAGTTGATGCACTTTCACTTGTGGATAACAATGATCTTGTTTTTAAGCTTGGTATGGGGAAAGTGAAACTTGAGGGTGATAAGTGTTCATGGTACCAAAGCCCTAATCTAAGTCATTGATTTCTTTATGAGTTATTTCCATCAAAACCATTTCAATAAAATCCAAAAATATATAAATAGAATTGTTTTTCTTTGCATTGCATTGCATAAAATCAAAATTGATGACGTATAGTCCCCAGCCGGGTCATAAACCCGGCCCACGGGTACTACCCGCATCCTGCCTGTTACTAATGGGTTGGATTAATGTCATTTAAAGCTTATGGGCTTTGAATGAACAGTAGCCGCATACATGTGTGCGGCCCACGACCCGTCACGGTCGGTACAGTGTTAGAAAGAATCATAATCTTATTATGATTAGGATTTACCCCAAAGTAGAGGATATACACTCACCATAATTAGAAGATAACAATCAAACTAATTATGGTACTTATCCTTTGCTTGGGGCCGAAGCATCGGTGACAACCCATTAGGGTTTCACCGCCTATATAAGGAACCCCCAAGGATTCCACAAAGGTATTACATTCTACATACTCTCAACTCATCCGATTCCATAACCCTAACCGATTACTTACTCTCACGCCGGAGTCTAATCGTAGGATACATTCCCACGGTAAGCCTAACGCGTGTTGTTTTAGTGTGTAGGATCCCAACCAGATATTTCACTTGGTGCAGGAGCCGGAGTCCAGCCAACCCGAATTAAGCCTAATTCGGGTCTAGCAAGGATCACCCAACTTTTGTATCAATAAGTTGGCGCCATCCGTGGGACCAATACACTAAGCTAGAGAAAATCTCATCTCGATCTCTCTCAATGACGAAAGGACATCCGCAAGGAAACCCTAGGAACACAAATCCTGCGAATCGGAAGTCCACAGGGGACGGGATACTCATTCCCACTCAGTCCCCCGGCAACCAAACAGGTGGACCGAATAACCGGAGCGTTTTTCAGTCCATGGGTGGAGCAGGCACGTCCGCTATCACCCCACCACCAACCTCGACCTTGGACAACCCTGATCCAGGGAGCGCGCCTAAGCCCCCTAACAAGGAGCCGCGCAGGCCATCAACCGAGGAAGAAGTGGAGGTTGAACCACTTAGTGAGGAAGATCTCACTCGAGTTCTCACGCAGAACTTTGAGAGGATCGTCCCAAGAATTGCATCCAGGTTGAACCTAGGGAGGAACCTTCTATCTAGGCTCAACTTTGTCAGTGTCGGACCCGGCACCTCTCCTCAGACTCAAAGGAAGCGAAGGGCACGACCCCAAGAACGAAACCTCTTTGAGGAAACCCCCCAAAATAGGAATGTGTTCGAACGTTTAGGGGATCGTATTATGCAGAAGCTACTACAATCCCGTGAGGAGGGAGAGAGGTCCGACGATTCAGCCGAACGACCAGATCTGGAGCTAACCAGAACTAATCGCCGCACAAGCGTGTGGGTCAGGATGAATACCGGGAAGAAGGCTCCTAGCTCTTCTCACAAGAGCGATCCTCAGCCAAAGAATAGGGCACCGCCCCCTTCTCCTGGTCCATCAGGAGAGGAATCGGATGACCATCCACCTAAGCGTCGCCGACCTAGGCGTACTCCTCCACCGCCGCCGGACGATGATGAGTATTACGGTGGCCCCTATTATCGTGAGGCGGAAGCGGAAGATCTCTCCCGCCCATGGTGTGAACCTAATCTCACCCGTCCATGGTGCGATCCAAGGGAGGATCCTTTTACTCTCCGCATACGGAATTACTCCGATAACAAAAAGCGTCGCATGCCGGCGTGCGTCAAGATTTATGATGGGTCTGGTGATCCGGATGATCACCTAAAGATATTTGACACGCAGGCGAAAATTGAACGATGGCCCATGCCTATATGGTGCCAAATGTTCAATTCACCCTTGATCGGCAATGCTCGTGATTGGTTTGAGGGACTTCCTCCCCGAAGCATTTACAGCTTCACTAAACTACGTACTGCGTTCAAAAACACTTATACTCAGCGAAAGAAGTATAATAGGGACCTGGTCTCATTGGCAACCGTCAAGCAACGGCCTGGGGAATCTACGGAGGCCTTCACCGAACGCTTCAATGACGAGTGCACGCGCACAAAGACAATGCCGGAACTTTTAAAAAATTTCCGATTATATGCATGCCATAACAGACAGGGAAATAATTAGACTTCTCAATGACAAGCGACCGGAGAAGTATGACGACCTTATGGAAAGGGCCAGGAACTTCATAGAAGGAGAAACCGCGGTAGCCGCGGCCTATCCTTCAAAAGGAAACAACTATCGATCGAACGACCAATCCAGGAGACAGTTGGGTGGTCAAAGCAACCAGGGCAGCGGAAGGAGCTCGGACTACAAGAGCCAAAACAAAGGAGGGCGGTCGGAGAAAAAATTTAACCCTGTAAAGATGTCCTACCGGGAGATCTTGCTGACAGAAGGGGCCAACTTCCCGAGACCTCCCCCAATGACGACTCCGGTGGACCGTCTTCAAGGAAATCGCTTTTGCGAATTCCACAACAACAAGGGCTACGGCACGGAGGTATGTATCCAGCTCAAGAAGCACATTGAGTCACTGATCAAGTCAGGCAAACTCAAACATTTGGTTAAGGATTGGAAGGACGGAAAGGACAACAAGAAGCATGACAAGAAGGATCCCCAAAAGGACAAACCTTCGACCATATACATGATCCAATCTAGGCAGCGCCGCACAAGGCAGAAAATTAGTAAAAAAATTTCACGCGGCAGAGAAATCTCATTCCCTTCCATCACGGCAAGTGACGTAGCCGATGCACCTCTCACGATTGAGATAAGCATTGGAACACACAATGTCCGCAGTATGTATGTGGATGGAGGATCATCGACAGAAGTACTATACGAACACTGTTTCGTACAGTTACGACCAAAAATAAGAAGCCAATTAGTACCGGCCATGTCGCCGCTCATCGGCTTTAGTGGAGACACCATCTGGCCAATAGGACAACTGCGTCTGCTCATAACCATTGGGTATGAAGAGCGTTCCACCATGGCGTAGATGAACTTTATGGTGATACTCTCACACTCTCCATACAATGGGATCATAGGCAGACCTGGTATCCTGGCCATACGGGCAGTATCCTCCACAGCTCACAGAATGATTAAATTCCTTCTGGAAGGAGGAATTGTCACCATCTATAACACAATCATACCAGAATCCGAATGTCATGCCGTGACAACACCAGTTCCACCTGTTCCCGTCGATGGATCACCACCTCCCAACTAAAAGGTGGCAATCCATCCTGCTTATCTGGAACAAGAGGTATCCATAGGAGGAACACTCTTGGATAGCGGCAAGAGGGCCATGTGCTCTCTCCTAAAAGCAAACTTAGATGTATTCGCATGGGGGCCCAAGCATATGACGGGCGTACCGCGTGCGATAGCAGAACATAAACTCCAAATCCGCCAGGGATATCCTCCCGTTAAGCAAAAGAAGCGAGGTCAGGCACCAGAACGCAACCAAGTAATATTGGATGAAGTACGGAAATTGGTGGATGCAGGTATTATGCGCGAGGTATACTATCACGAGTGGTTATCCAACCCGGTCATGGTCAAGAAGCATGACGTGAGCTGGCGCATGTGCGTGGACTTCACAGATCTGAACAAAGCCTGTCCGCAGGACTGCTATCCGTTACCAGAGATTGATTGGAAGGTGGAATCCCTATGCGGATATCCCTTTAAGTGCTTCTTAGACACATACAAAGGATACCACCAGATCCAGATGGCGAAAGAAGACGCAGAGAAGACGGCGTTCCATACTAGTCAAGGCGTATACTGTTATACAAAAATGCCATTCGGACTAAAGAACACCGGGGCAACATATCAGCGGCTTGTTGACAAAGCCTTCGACTCACAGATAGGCCGCAACCTTGAGGTCTATGTTGATGATTTAGTCATCAAAAGTCATACGGAGGATGCACTTCTCCGTGACGTCCAAGAGACGTTTGACACATTGAGGAGGATTAATATGAAACTGAATCCAAAGAAATGCACGTTTGGGGCAACGGAAGGGATGTTCTTGGGATATATGATTGATCCATACGACATCAAGCCTTGCCCGGAAAACACGGACGCGGTAATACAGTTACCATCTCCCTAGACGCGAAAAGAAGTGCAATCATTAAATGGGAAGCTGGTCGGGCTTAACAGGTTCTTGTCGAAATTCGCGGAGAAGTCACTCCCCCTATTCAAAACACTCAAGAAGTGTATCAAGAAGGGAGATTTCCAGTGGACAAAGGAAGCGGAGGAAGCTTTTGGTCAACTTAAGCAACACCTCGCAGCTCTTCCCATGCTAGTGGCACCCCAACCTAAGGAGGAGCTCATCATGTATCTGTCGGTCACATATGGAGCAATAAGTGCGGTACTCGTGACGGATAGGGACGCAGTCCAAACTCCGGTCTACTTCATAAGTAGAACACTGAAAGGGCCGGATTGAATTATTCTTCTATGGAGAAATTGGTTTTGGCATTAGTGTTTGCCACAAAATGGTTTACGTCGGTAGTTTCAGGCGCACCCAATTGTGGTTATTATTGATCAACCAATAAAACAAGTCATCTCCAGACCAGACGTGGCTGGTAGGCTACAAAAGTGGAGCATTCTGTTAAGAGAGCATAACATCTCTTATAGACCAAGGACAGCGGTTAAAGGCCAAATCTTGGCAGATTTCTTAATAGAGAAGCCAGATGAGGATGGACCGGTCGTACAACGAGAGGAAACTCCTGTAGAAACATGGGTACTATTCACTGACGGATCCTCATGCACGGACGGATCAGGAGCTGGTCTCATCCTTACGAATCCGGAAGGAATGGAGTTTACATACGCCCTGCGCTTTGAGTTCACAACCACCAATAATGAGGCAGAATATGAAGCGTTGATTTCGGGTTTAAAAATCGCAGCTAGAATGGGGGTTCGCAACCTTGAGGCCTACGTGGACTCACGGCTTGTCGCGAACCACGTTCTAGGGGGTTACGTAGCCAAGGAGGACAACATGGTTCGATACTTGGAGAAAGTCAAGTCGCTCATCGCTACTTTCAGCAAGTTTTCTATCAAACATGTACCAAGAGGTGAAAATAAGAAGGCGGACGCTCTTAGCAAGATCGCGTCTACAAGTTTCACCCACTTTCCAAGCAAGTCCTGGTAGAAATACTAAAGGAAAAGTCAATAACAGAAGGGGAAGTCGCAGCTATAGTTGAGGAAGATGGACCTACATGGATGACCCCGATCATCAGCTATTTAACTGACGAAACCCTTCCGGATGATGAAAAGGCGGCACGGCGCATCAGAAGGAAGTCGCAGCACTTTGAGTTTCGAGAAGGTATTCTTTACAAGCGCTCTTTCTTACAGCCGTGGTTGCGGTGTGTTGGGCCACGCCAGGCTACTTATGTGATCAGTGAAATACATGAGGGGCTATGCGGTATGCATGCAGGTCCTCGGTCTCTAGTGGCACGAGCTCTACGCACAGGATATTATTGGCCTACTATGCATAGGGATGCACACGACATGATTCGTAAATGCAGTGATTGCCAAGTGCACAGACCAGTACCGCGACATCCGCAGCAGGAACTGACACCCATCACCTCCCCATGGCCATTCTATAAGTGGGGGATAGACATTGCAGGACCTTTTCCAGTGGCTGTAGGGGGGGTTAAGTTCTTGATTGTCGCAATAGACTACTTCACAAGATGGATAGAAGCTAAAGCGGTCAAATCCATTACGGGCAAGCAAGTTAAAAATTTTGTATAGGAAAACATCATATGCCGTTTTGGCTTGCCAGGAGAAATCATCTCGGACAACGGGAAGCAGTTTGCGGATAACCCATTCAAAGACTGGTGCGAAGCATTGAATATCATGCGACGCTTCGCATCTGTTAAGCACCCGCAGACAAATGGTCTTGTGGAACGGGCAAATAGAAACTTAGGTGAAGGCATCAAGGCACGCCTGGATGAACGAAGTGCCAAATGGGTAGATGAGCTGCCACATGTTCTATGAGCACATAGGAATATGATTAAAACAGCCAATGGGGACACTCCATTTGCGCTGGCCTACGACACTGAAGCTGTTATACCAGCTGAAATTGGAATACCGACCATCCGCACAGTGGAGGTTAATGTTGTCACGAACGACGAGCAACTCTGGATTAATCTGGACTTGTTGGAGGAAAAAAGAGAAATAGCAGCTATCAATTAGGCCAAGTCCAAGGCACGGATGAAGGCTTATTATGACGCCAAGGTTAAAGGTGTTTCCTTTCGACCGGGAGATGTTGTTTATCGTGCCAACGAGGCAAGTCGAGCGGAGAATACAGGAAAGTTGGGCCCCAAGTGGGAAGGACCGTATGACGTTACGGAAGCCTTAGGACGAGGCGCATACAAGTTGCGTGACATGGATGGCCGCGACCTGGAACATCTGCAACCTTAAAAGATGCTATCTTTGAAAGGCTACGGCTTCCGCATGGACACTTCGCTGTAGTTGGTTTCAATGAAGATCCATGTATTATTTTTTGTTTTGTTTTTCATGCTTTCTAGGTTCCCTTTGTTTTTAGGATTTCCCATTCTTGTCAAAACAAAAATCGTAAACTTTCTAATAAAATGTCGTGGTGCCTAGCTAGCTCCACAGCCTGTTCTTGTGCAAATTATTGTCGTGTCGTTTTAGATTCTATGTATAAATTATTGTCGTATAGATTTAATTATTATTGCTATAATGTGGCATCTCTTATTCATATGCATTCATTCAAAACCGTACATGTACTATGCGCCTCCAGGCGGGGTAAGAGGATTAAGTGAACCTAATAATTCAACTTGTCACGTAAGAGGGATGCAACCCCAGTGACGTGGATCATGTATCCTTACTAGACACCTTATTCACAAGACGTTGTGATAAGTTTCCATATGCCGCACTTACATAGTGCTTCGCATGGTAAAGACGCACGCCACACGTCGAGTAAAATATAGACTTGGTTTTATTCTAGGTAAGACGTGCACGTCATGCGACACAGGTATATGATATCTAAAAGAATATAAGCAAGTTTCCAACTATCAAAATTGCCGTGACTACCACGGACTTATAAATATTATTCTAAATGTTCACAATAAAGTTATAAAAGGATAAAGGCCGTGGACATCCACGGACGAATATTTAGGTTACAGACCAGATTATTCATGAGTTATAACAAGTTTGGGAGCACCTTACATGGGGGGATAAACCTACCTATCTCCCATTTCTCTTCAGTTAGGCGGGGCAATACCTCACCACGTTCCTTCCGTTCCAGAGGTTGAGCCGCATTCACCACCATAACCTCACTTAATAGTTGTTCACCAACTACGATCCTGGTGACGTCTTCATAAATAGGAAGACTGAGTTGGCTGGGGGAGGGAGTGAAGGGAGTCCGGGAGTGTCCCCCGTCCTGAGAAAAGGCACCAAGACTTAGCTTTTCCATAATCTCCTCATTGGATGCATCTTTTATGGCCTCCAGCTCAGCCAAGAAAGGGTAGTTGAGATCTTGCATAGCGGCCATAGACGCAGTCATCTTCTCAGCAGCTCCAGTGTTGAAGAAGGCATGCTTTGTGAAGTTTTGTTTCTTTCTTATTAGCTCTGCGGCCATGACCATCCCCTCATGATGGCCGTGGTCGATGCCATCCGACACGAGATCTGTAAAATGTTGAACGAATTGTGGGGCCTCCAACACCTTCGTGACGGCCAGGCGCGTCCCATGACCTACCATCCACCTACGGCCGGCAATGGCTGCTAGTAGTTGGGGATGTAAAACATCATCACGCTCGGAGGTAAGGGCATTCACCAGTATGTCTTTTTGTGTGGAAGCCTCCTTCAATTGTTCTGCCACGACCCTCTCATGGGCAAGCTCCTCTTTCAGTCTCTCCTCACCCTGGATCAATGCATGTGCGTCTTCAAGCTTTTTGTAAGGATGGACACTTGGTCAGAGGAGGACTTGGCCAAGGCTTCTACCGCGGTCACCTGTATGTGATACATCAAGTATTAGAATGCAGGATAGTGTGACGTGGGCATGATGCGGTACAGATACATACCTTAGTTGGTGTAGTCTCAAGTTCAGTCTCAAGCTCAGCTACACGTTGATCATGAGCATTGGCGTGCGCTGCTTGTTCTTTAATAGTAGCCTCGGCAGTAGCGAGCTGGGACTGGAGAGCGACAATCTGGGCCTCATTGTCTTCAATCATCTTCTCTCTTCGGCCAACTTTTCTCTTCAAGGAATCAACATGCTCTAAGGCGGCCTCAAATTTTACCCGCATGGAAGTACCCATGGCCATCTGATGAACCAAGGCACCATTGTACTCATCCACTAGGTCCACATGGTTTAGTGCATTTACATCCTTTACCAGACCGGGAGGGATGCAGTTATTCAGATAGTCACGGCATTCTTCAGCCTGTCTCATCCGTGAAGCGGTGGTGATCTTCCAGTCAGGGTTGAACTGTGTATGAGGGCCGGACGCCGGTGTCTCTTGTGAAGCTGTGGGTTCCTCAAAGGTGGGGCCAGATCTTGTCGGAGCCGTGTGCGGGGAAGTTTCCTTATCCTTCTCCTTCTCTTTCTCCTTCTCCTTCTGTGCCTCTTGGGTAGGTGCGGCACCAGCTTGTTCATCCCTGCAATGAAAATTGGATTAGATATTAAATATTGTCTATGGAAGTCTGTACCTTTTACTTGGATAATGAATATTTTGACAAAACGAATGCGGTAGACTTACATGCTGGTTCTTCCTAGTTCTGATGCAGTGGGGGGAACTTGAGTGACTGGCTCGGCATTTGTTAACGGCACGTCTGGATCCATGGGTGCAGCCCGCGCCGTCTCGGAGGCTTGGGTGGTGCTCTCAACAGATTGATAGCGGGGGTGATCCTCGCGCAGTCTCTTCACGGGGGCATTGTGTTCACCAACCTCAGCCTGAGCAACTCTTCTTACCCTCTTGTTCTTCCTGTGGGTACGCTTGGGGGTGGGCTAGGCTTCTTCTTCTTCCTCCTCCTCTACTTGTTGCACTTCCTCCTCGTCATCGCCCACCATTTGACGAAGGCTGGAGGTAGTCCTCTCAATGTTATCACCCTGCTCTTCCCCGTGTGTGGGGGTAGCAGTCTTAGGCGGAGAGGAGGGCCCGGCTTCATCCTCCAGCATTAGGTTGTCCCCATCTTCATTGTCAAAATCCATGGGGGTCATCATGAGTGTTGTATTTTCGTCGTCAGATTGGGGGTCTGGTACGGCTGCTAAGGCGATTGTCACGTTTCATGTATGCTCGAGGAGGGGTAGCTCATTCTCACGTCTAGGACGGGCTCCCTCTGGTATAAGTTTTGGATCACCCTGACGAAGGATCCCAAAGAAGTTCATTTCTGTCAAACAAACAAAGTATGTTAGTTATAGCCAATAGGTGTATGTATGTCTTTGATGTGCGGATGTTATACCTACCTTTACCACGCCTCCTCCAAACACACAGGATATCTGTTGGACGGGCCGAAGTAGTTGCGGCTAATCCCTAGCAAACAAAGGAATGATTCGGGTAGATTCCTATGGAACCCTGTCCAATTCCTATATATTTCTTGGGAATTTTGGGGATTATATGTACCAGCACGCAGAGGAGGGTCAGGAGATAATCTATGTTTAAAAACAAAATCGGTCGGCCACACTATTGATTCGATGAAAAAGTAATGGTCGTACCAATTTTTCAGCGAGTTCATGGCCTTATTGTGGGCTGTGGGGCTGTTTGGGGATCGTTTTTTAAAGGAAAGCCATCCATTTACTAAATTGGGGGTATAAAATAGCCTAAATAACTCTACGGTAGGAGGGATACTTCTTACGCGACAAAGGATTTCAAACTGACTAATCTTACATGCGCCTATACAGTGTAGTTGGGTGATATGTACGTCATAATAACCTAAGAGATCTACGAGGAAACGAGTGAAAGGAATGCGGTAGTTGGCCGCATCGAATATACGGGTGTATAGACCAATCTTTCCCTGGGGTGCCTCAGTTATGAGGTCCCATGCACCAGGGAGAGAAGGGTGTAGGTTGCTAGGAATGAAGAAATCAGAGTAGAAGTGCCCCAATTTCTCCTCAGTCATTACGTTGAGCACGGATCCAATAGAAGGGTTGTTTCTTTGAGGCATTACTAAATAAAAAAGATAAGGGCGTGGTATTCTAACCTGCATAGAAGGGATACATGCGTAAGAAGGTGGTGATAAGAAGGAAAGCATTAATGGCAGAAATGAAGGAAAAGACTGTGTGTCACACACAGCCGTATGGGCGACTTATTTATAGGGTTGCCTTGGAAGTCATGGTTCATTGGATTCATGACACGTGTTTGCCACTATCCTAAATCGTATGGTTGGGAAGCAAGTGGCAAGTGAAAAGTCAGGTGGGACCCACGGGTCACTTCTGACTCAGAAGTTTACGCCGCTCGAGGTTCTGACTGTTTGCACTTTGTTAGTCAAGTGGCATGTGAACAGTCAATTGTGTCGGGATATGTGGTCATACGTAAGACCATATTCAATGTTACATTTAATTTGTCTCGGTCGTCACGTGCGGCTGAGGTATCATTGGAATAAAATCCTAATAAGGTTGCTACGTGCGGCCGAAACAAAATTTTGAAGATTCATCATTCCCTAAAGATCTTTCTTGGTACGTCGGGGAGCATCTTGTTAGTCTAGATATTCCACCTACGGCTGTAACAACTAGACTGGGGGGACATGATGACGTATAGTCCCCAGCCGGGTCATAAACCCGGCCCACGGGTACTACCTGCATCCAGCCTGTTACTAATGGGTTGGATTAATGTCATTTAAAGCTTATGGGCTTCGAATGAACAGTAGCTGCATACATGTGTGCGGCCCACGGCCCGTCACGGCCGGTACAGGGTTAGACAGAATCATAATCTTATTATGATTAGGATTTACCCCAAAGTAGAGGATATACACTCACCATAATTAGAAGATAACAATCAAACTAATTATGGTACTTATCCTTTGCTTGGGGCCGAAGCATCGGTGACAGCCCATTAGGGTTTCACTGCCTATATAAGGAACCCCCAAGGGTTCCACAAAGGTATTACATTCTACATACTCTCAACTCATCCGATTCCATAACCCTAACCAATTACTTACTCTCACGCTGGAGTCTAATCATGGGATACATTCCCACGGTAAGCCTAACGCGTGCTGCTTTAGTGTGCAGGATCCCAACCAGATATTTCACTTGGTGTAGGAGCCAGAGTCCAGCCAACCCGAATTAAGCCTAATTCGGGTCTAGCAAGGATCACCCAACTTTTGTATCAACAAAAATCATGCATCATATAGTGTAGAGTAGTGTAAAAGCATTTCATATTGGCCAAGGTGGATTAATTATGAGAAAAGTATAAATTGGTGCTTTAAAATATGGCATTGTATGAGGTCATGGCAATGATCAAGTGTAGAGGATTTGATATGAGCAAAATCTCATATCAAGAATATCATAAATCACCCTAAAACACATAGCAAATACCTAACTTTTATACATAAAAGCAGTATTATGTGGTATGTTTTGTGTTTGTGCTTGTTTAGGTAACAAGGATACAAATTTGGAGCAAACAAGTGAAATCAAGCCTAAACGATGAAGAAAAGACAAGAGAAGGATTAAAAGTGGCAAGCCTTGCAAAGAAAAGGTGTTGGGAATCTAAATTGTTAGATTCCCTGATCATAGATTTAAACATAATTAGGTTGTTAGATAGTCCCTTGCCTGTGCCTAGGAGGCAGGCAAGTTTCGCAAGACTCATAGAGATCCAAGTCTCTGTGAGCAACCTCAGAGGAGTCCATGTCAGAGACATTGTCAAGGAAGTCAAAGATTACTTGAAGACATACTCATTGGCTGTGATGGATAACAGCCAAGATGTATCAGGGACTCTGAGGGGTTGAGGGTTAACAGGGGTGGCAATACCCTGTTAACACTCAGCACACTTTGGACATGCCATTTGTGTGTTCGAGACTATGAAGAAAAAGGAAACTGTTTTGACAACTGTTTCCTTAAAGCATAATGGAAGACTACCAAGAATAGAAGAACATCATGTGACTGATGTGGGAACTTGTAAAAGCTTGTGTAGTCACCATCAAGTACTATTTAGGTCAATCTCGTAACACTATAAATAGGATGTGTATCCATGCATTAATGTTTAACACTTTGAGATATTCATAACATTATTGCATAGAACTTAGTGAATCAAATAGCTACGACTGTATTCATAAGTTAGGGTTTATAGTTGTTCAAAGTGTGCACAACACATTGTCATCAAACGGTGTTATCCATAACACTTGTAATTCTTTATTATACAATAATAAGATTACGTTTGAAAAGTAATACCTTGTGTTGATTAAGTTAAGATTAGGGTTTCTTGCATTGATTAAGGACTTTCAATTGGTATCAGAGCGGTGTTTGATATTAAAACCTTCAAGAAACATCGTTCTCAGTTTTATAATCAATATCCACCATGCCAGAAACTTCTAACCCACCACAATCACCTTCCACAACACCATCTTCACCAAGACTCAACCCTCCTGCCAATGACGATGATCTACCCCAACTTCTTAACTCAAGAGGTGGATCACACGTCACTAGTGTACCAGTCTTTGATGAAGAAGATTTTGCCAGTTGGAAGAGTCAATTTCTTGTGTATCTCGATAGACTTGAACCTTTTCTTCTAGAAATTTTAGAAAATGGTCCTTATATTCCCATGGCGCTTACATCCACTGAAGAAAACCCTCTTCCTAAACCTCTCAAACAATGGACTCCAGCTGATAGAAAATTAGCAAACCAAGATAAACATCTCAAAAGCATCATAATAACCTGTCTTACCAAACATATCATGAAGTCTGTCATTCAGTGTCCCACAGCCAAACAAATGTGGACAGACCTCATCCTTGGCCATGAAGGACCCTCTGAAACAAGAGAGACAAAGATCCAGGCACTCAGACTTCAGTTCAATGCCTTCAAGTCACTTGAAGGTGAAAAGGTTCAGCAAACCTATACAAGGCTGAAGATTCTTCTCAATGACCTAGCAATGAATGATGTCACTATTGGTCAAGCTGAGATCAATGCCACATTTGTCAATAGCCTTTCAAGAAAGTGGCTGAGTATGAATCAGACTCAGAGAGCTAACAACTCAATAAAGAATGACACTCTTGCTTAGCTTTATGGAAAGTATAATTATGAAGAAGGGCTGATTGATATTATTTACAAGTCAGAGACTGAAAGATTTGTAGTCCAAGGAGCATCTTTTAAAGCCTTGATCTCTGCAACACATCCTCATGACAATGATTTTGATGTTGAAGAAGACACCCGCAGCAGCCAAGAGTTCTTGACAGACCTTAATGCAGAGTTTCATGAAAGAGCCTTACTAGCCAACCAAAGAAGATTCTTCAAAAGATCAGGAAGAATAGGATCAGCTAGTAAACCAACTGACAGGTCAAAAGAAACTTGCTTTGCCTGTGGAAAGCTTGGACATTTCAAAAAAGACTGTCCTTCCACCAAGACATCCTCACCCTCTTATCCATCATCTTCATACAAACCTTACAAGTTCAAACAACATAACAACTCATCTCACCAATCCGATTCATCAGACACTGAAAAGAAGGATTACAAAAACAAGTACAAGGCACTTAAAGCTGAGTTAGAACAAATGAACCTGAAGATTGAAGCTCTGTCCAAGAAGAAGGGTGGTGATAAAAAGACAGAGAAAGGGTTGGTTGCTGAAGCTTATGATTGGAATGATGAGCCACTGACTTCAGATGAAGAAGATACCACCAGAGTCAGGGCTTTCATGGCGATAACTGAGTATGAACCAGCTGTTGGAAAAGGTGATGCAAGATCAGGACAATGGGTTGACATCACAATGAAAAATGTACACAGGATTTTATCTATGTCTGATAGTGATGAACGTAAGCATGTCCTTGATTACACCATTGTTGATTTACACTTTGTTGAGGAACAAAGAAAGAACCTACTTGATAAGTTTCACTCTGTTAAATCTGAATTGCTAAATGCTAAATCTGAATGTGAAACTCTCAGGCGAGTTAATTTAGAGAAAATATCCCTGCAAAATGAAGTAGCTAGATTAACCTTGAAAAACATTGCTTTTAATGATCAAGTCTCTGAATTAAACAAGGTTATTGAAAAATGGTTGTGTGCTAGGTTCACTATAGATCAATTTCTTAATGATGAAGTGCCTACTGACATTAAAAGGGATATATCTGCTAAGAAAAATAAGCTGAGAATTCTCACCAAACCCAAGGACATTGTCTTTAAATCTACAAAGACAATTCATATGTCAGATACCACTTTGACTAATGACCATGTCTCTGAAGATGTGGCTGAGTTACCACCATTGACCAAACTCTCTGGAGTTGAACCTAGCAGTTCCTCTCGAGATGCTAAGGGTGAACTTAGAACAGATATTGAGAAACCTCCAGTTAAAGTTTTTCATGTGCCTGCTAAAATAACTGGTAAACAAGTAGCTTTTAAGCTTGTTGCTACTAAAGTTGTGAATAAGGTTGACCCTACCGCTGAAGATCGCCTGTTGTCTCTAATGAAAGAAGTAGAACTCTTGAAACAACACATTAAGCCTTCCGCTGAATGCTCTACTTCACATGAATCTAAGTCAATCCTAGGTGAACCCAAAGGGGAAAGGTTAATCAAACCTTATTGCAATGTATGTAAAAACTCTCACCACATGACTTTAGATCATGAAAGACACATGGTAGCTAAAAGAGCTCAGACACCCTCTAGGGATAGACCACAGAGTTCTAAAGGACAACAGGGAAATTACAAACCTTATCCTCCCTGTAAATTCTATGGGTTCACAGACCATCACTCAGACGAGTGTGGTGACTTCCCTGGGTGTGATATCTGTGGAAGTTATAACCATGAAACAGTGAATTGTCCCTCCCAACGCCAGAAGTTCTACAGGAACACAAGAGTTGCTAATCAGCAATTCAGGGAACCCACTGGAAATTGGGTCACCATAGGAACTAACCTGTTTCTGTGTATCTGTGCATAAATATCTCAAGGAATCGGTATGGTATCTAGACAGTGGCTGTTCTAGACACATGACAGGGATTCAACAATACCTGCACAGATACTTAAAGGAGCCAGGTCCTAAAGTGGTGTTTGGAGATAACTCTTCAGGTGACACAGAAGGATATGGCTCAGTGAACTGCAATGGGATTACATTTACCAGGGTTGCATATGTGAATGGTCTTAAACACAATCTTATTAGCATCAGCCAATTGTGTGATGCTGACTATAAGGTTTTGTTTACTAAGACTCAGGGAACCATATTCAACAA
Organism: Glebionis coronaria; assembly: GCA_025667525.1. Taxonomy (NCBI): domain Eukaryota; kingdom Viridiplantae; phylum Streptophyta; class Magnoliopsida; order Asterales; family Asteraceae; genus Glebionis; species Glebionis coronaria. The sequence goes on along the minus strand of CM046875.1, from coordinate 469,376,624 downwards.
AAACAATGATGTTGTGCTTATTGCACCTAGAAGAAGAGATGTTTATGTCATCAACATGGCTGTTTGCTCTTAAGACAGCTCAAATTGTTTTCTTGCTAAAGCATCTGAAAGTGTCAATTGGCTGTGGCACAAAAGACTGTCTCATCTAAACTTCAAGAACATCAACAAGATAGCCACTCAAAACCTGGTTGCTGGTCTACCTTCAATAATGTTTTCTAAAGACAAGACTTGTTCTGTCTGTGTCAAAGGAAAGCATCACACGTCTTCATTCAAGACTAGGCAATCATTCACTATTGACAAGTGTTTACATCTCCTTCACATGGATTTGTTTGGGCCTGTCAAACCTCAGACCATTAATCACAACAAATACACCTTGGTCATAGTTGATGAATTTTCAAGATACACATGGGTGTTCTTCCTTAGAAGGAAAAGTGATGCAGCTGAAACCATCATGTCCTTCATCAGACAGGTTGAAAATATGAATGATGTTAGAGTCAAAGCTCTAAGAAGTGATAATGGTACTGAATTCAAGAATCATCAACTTAAATCTTTTTGTGATGAAAAATGGATTTCATAGAACTTCTCTTCAGCTGGCACCCCTGAACAAAACGGTGTGGCTGAAAGAAGAAACAGGACTTTGATTGAAGCAGCCAGAACTATGTTGAATGGTGCATCCTTACCAAAGCAATTTTGGGGAGAAGCTATTCACACTGCTTGCTACACACAAAACAGATCAATCATTGTCAAAAGACATGGTAAAACTTCCTATGAAGTTTTCAGAAAAAGATCTCCAGATGTCAGCTATTTTCATGTGTTTGGATGCCCTGCGTTCATTTATAACTACAGGGATAAACTTGGAAAGTTTGATGAAAAAGCTGATGATGGTTTCTTCCTGGGATACTCTCCAACAGCCAAAGCCTTCAGAGTATTCAACATCAGAAGACAAGAAGTAGAAGAAACCTTCCATGTTAGATTCAATGAAGATGATGAAGTCATACAGAGAACAGGAACAGAGGGTGATGAAATTGATTTTAATGAAAATGTATCTTTTCCAAGTGATGAGTTCACAGAACCAAGACCTACCAGTCATCATCACTCCAACACTCTCACTCCTTATGTCCCTGCCTTTGACCCTCTGTCTACTCACAACATAGAAGTTCCTACCTCTCAGGAACTTGATGAAGAAGAACCACAAACCTCTGGTAGTCCTTCTCTCTCTAATGCTATTGATGACTCACCAATTCTTCAAATCCCTGAAGACTCTCCTGCTGATAATGAAGTTGTACCTCTTGATATGGCTGAAGAAGACTCTGACACTGAAGTAGTCTTTGAAGAAAGCCCTCCTAGTCAGCAGGATGAAACTCAAATTGTACCAGCTGTGCCCACAAGTGTTCCTGTCCTTGAGTCCCTAGCTCCTCAAAATAAGTGGTCAAGAGATCAACACATTCTTCTTGTCAACCTTATTGGGGAACCTAATGCAGGGGTCACTACTAGACAACGAATCCAAGACTCAGAGTCAACCTCAGCCAATGAATGTCTCTTTGCTGAATTTCTCTCACAAATTGAACCTAAAAGAGTAGTTGAGGCTCTGGTAGAAGAAGGATGGGTAGCTGCTATGCAAGAAGAAATCAATCAGTTCAAAAGGAACAAAGTATGGACACTAGTGCCAGCTCCACCTAGAAAGAATATCACAGGCACTAGATGGATCTATAGAAATAAGATGGATGAAATTAGGAACATCATCAGAAACAAGGCCAGACTGGTGGCACAGGGGTTTTCTCAGACTGAAGGAATTAATTATGATGAAACATTTGCTCCAGTTGCAAGACTTGAAGCCATCAGAATCTTCCTTGCTTATGCTGCCTATATGAACATCACTGTGTATCAGATGGATGTAAAGAGTGCATTCCTCAATGGTGATTTGGCTGAGGAAGTGTATGTTGCACAACTTGAAGGATTTGAGAACAGCGAGTTTCCCAACCATGTGTACAGACTTCACAAGGCCATGTATGGGCTGAAACAAGCTCCAAGAGCATGGTATGAAACTCTTTCTAATTTCTTAACTGAAAATAAATTTGTCAGGGGTTCTATTGATAAAACACTCTTTACCTTCAAGGATAAGAGTGATTTCATCATTGTGCATATTTATGTGGATGATATCATCTTTGGGTCAACGAATGTCAATCTTAGTAAATGTTTTGCTAAATTAATGACCAAGAAATATGAGATGAGTATGATGGGTGAATTAATTTACTTTTTGGGCTTTCAAATAAAACAATGTCCTAAGGGAATTTCAATTTGTCAAGAAAAGTATGTTAAGGATTTACTTAAAAAATATGACTTAGCTGATTGTGCATCAGTGAAATGCCCTATGCTTCCACCCAACAACTTGGGCCCTGATGAGTCAGGGTCTCTGTTAATGAGACTTTATATAGAGTCATGATTGGGTCACTCATGTATCTAACAACTAGTCGTCCTGATATCCAATTCTCCACATGTCTCTGTGCAAGGTATCAAGCTAACCCAAAAGAATCCCATCTAGTGGCTGTTAAGAAAATTTTCAAGTATCTCAAAGGAACACCATCCCTAGGCCTATGGTATCCAAAGGAATCAGGCTTTGATCTCAAGGCCTATTCAGATTCAAATTATGCTGGATGCTATATTGACAGGAAAAGCACTTCAGGCAGCTGTCAAATCCTAGGAGGAAAATTGGTTGGATGGAGTGCTAAGAAGCAAAACTCTGTGGCTATGTCTTCAGCTGAAGCAGAATATGTCGTTGCTGCCAGCTTTTGTGCTCAGGTGCTCTGGATGAAAAGTCAATTGGCTGACTATGAAATTTTATATGACAAAGTGCCAATCTTTTGTGACAACACCAGCGCCATTGCCATATCCAACAACCCTGTTCTTCACTCTCGTACCAAACACATTGATATCAGGTATCATTTTATCAGGGATCATATAATGAAGGGAGATATTGAGCTGCATTTTGTTCCCACAGAGCTGCAACTAGCTGATATCTTTACAAAGCCTTTGGCTGAACCTTCGTTCAACAGGCTAGTTGCTGAGCTAGGGATGCTCAATATCTCAAAGCCTGTGGCTTGATATTAAATGTGTTCATTAAATGATTGATTCTATATTAAATGTTTTTTCACATGAAACTAGGTAGTTACTTTCCAAGTAAATGCAAAAAACATTCTCAAATATTTAATCATTTATTTTTTGATTAACGAGGAGACAAATAAGTTTTGAAAGGTCAAGGGACCCACATGAGCAGTCATTTTCTCACTTTGTATTTAATGCGGTTGAATAACTGTTTACGTAGTTTGAATATATATATTGTCTCTCTTCTCTTCTTAACCACCAGCATTCTCATTTCTCAAATCTATTTCTCTCTCTAAGTACTTCTCTCTCTTAACCCATCCTCCATTTTATTTCACCTTCGACCTTAAATCCATGGCGTTTTCAGTCCCCAAAGCAGCAAATGTTAACTTCGAGATCAACGAAAGCATCCTCGCCTCCAACAACGCCATTGGATGGATAAAGGCTCCTAATAGCACCTACTCAGATCTAGTTAGCTTCATGCAAAATTGTGACCTAAGTGAAGACTTCATCAAATCCCCATCCACCTTTTACCAAGAATACCTTAGGGAATTCTGGTACTCTGCTGAAGTGGTAGATGACACAATAACTTTTAGCCTTTCATGCAATGAACACCCATTCGCTTTCTCCCTTAAAGATTTCTCGAGTGTGGCTGGATTGAAACATGGAGATGAATGCCTTAAGGTTGTTGATAAAAAGGCTGTCAAAGAAGCCCTGGCCACACTCAAACCCTGCCATGATGTAAACCCTGCCCTTACACCAGCTGAGGTCCTCTCAAAATCTCCTTTGAAGATTAAGTACTTCACTGCCATGTGGCGTGTCCTCTTCACCCATATTGTTAAATCCCTGGGAGGAATGCAGGGATCCCAAGATCAGATGTCCTTCAACCATCTAGTTATTGCATATGGGCTGATCTGGGGAGCTGATGTTGATGTTGGAAGCATTCTCTTCTCCAACCTTGTAGAACAGCTGAAGGGAAGAAATCAAGTCAGAGAAAAGAATATCTGCAATGTGCGCTTCCTGTCTCTGATCTTTGAAAGTCTGTTGGGCGACAACTACCACAACTCTACATTGACTGCTCTGAAGCCCTACCGCATCACAGGTGCCATCTACAAAGAAATAGGAGCTGAAGATATCCCTGTTACCTCTCATATGATGAACATGGCCAACAAACTACCAACAGCTGAGAAGTCCTTGCTCCCTTCTTCTGAGAAAGTGAATACTTCTAGTGTGTCTGGCAAGTCTAAGTCTTTGACCTCTCGGCAGCACACTACCAAGTCCAAGGCTTCTTCTGGCCAACAGCCTAAGAAGAAGAAAATCCCCTCTTCTTCCCACACCAAAGCTGTTACTAAGGCCAAGGGAAAGAAGACTGACACCTCATCTGTTCCAGATACTCTTGTAGAATCAGACACTTCTGCTGACCAACAACAGGGGTCTAGTGTCTCAAAGTCAGCTGAGACGACAGGAAACCAGCCTAATCCAGCTGATATCTCACAGGTAATCAGTGTACATTTTTAATGGTTCACAAGCAGCCACTCTCAATTGTCTGTAGGAGAGAGTGGTGAAGTTAGGGTAATCCTCGACCCATAGAAGTCTGTCCATGCACTTAGAACTCTTTAAGACTTCCGTACACCCTGTCTTTGCACCAGGGAATGATTCATTTGTGTTTATAAAGCACCCCGATGACGCTGCACCCTCTAGACAGTATTCAAGCTAACAACAACCTAAATACACTTATGTCTCAACCTTGATCAGTTGTACTTCACACAGCCTCTTGGTTCCCTCCTTAAAAGAATCCCAAAGGATTTATCCTTTTCAGGGGGAGCTGAATCATCACCCTCAACTTTCCTAGGGGCAGCGTAACAGGCGACATTTAACCACATATGTTTCACTCTTAAAAGAGTCCCAAAGGTTTCTTAACATTTTGGGGGGGGGGGGGGCTGAATGATCACCCTCAGCTTTCCTAGGGGCAGCGAATGACAATCCATAAACAACATGTGTTTCACAATCCAAAGAGTCCCAAAGGTTTTAACCTTTTGGGGGGGCTGAATAATCACACTCAGCTTTCCTAGGGGCAGCGAATGGCGATCATTAACCATATTTTTTCACACTTAAAAGAATCCCAAGGATTTATCCTTTGGAGTGGCTGAGTAATCACCCTCAGCCTCTCTGGGACAGCGAAATGGCGACCATTCCCCTTATCTTTTTCCCTGTTACTAATTATAACAATTTGCAGGCTGAAATTGTACAGCCAGTCACTGAATCTCAGGTACAACAAGAGAAGCAGGCTGATACAATGACTCAAGACCAACCTAATGATGATGAGCCTTTGCTAAATACTGATGAAGAAATGCTATCATTAGAGGATGATGTCTCTGATCTAGAGTCAATGCCTGAAGATGAAATCCCTGAAGGGATGTTTGAGGAGGAGGATGAAGAAGATGAGGAAGATCTGCATTCTGTCTCTCCTCCCAAAGAAATAGTTTTGTCCACACCAGCTGGAAATAATACTCCTCCTCCCAAGGACGCTGTTGTTACTCCAAACTCTGCTACCTCAACAACAACAGTCTTCCAACGCCCAGCCTATGATCCAACAGCGGAGTTCCTCATGTTTGATCATCCTGCCCAAACTAACTTTGATCTTTTACCAAGGGGGGATGATTATGCTCAACAAAGCCTCAACATTAAAAATCTTCAGCCTATTCATCACCAATCTGACATTGAACGCTTATCAAGGAAGTTGGATGTGATCAAGTCTGAAATGCACAACTTCACTGTTACATTCCCTGGAATCATACAAAAGGCTGTGGCTGAGGCGGTTACTGAACCATTTAAGGATGGTGCAAGGAAAGGTGTAGCACAGGGACTTAGTCATCTTTCCACAAGAATGAAGGATGTGATTGACTCAGAGGTCCCTGCCTTACTTCATGAGCATGAGCTAACTATACACATACAATATGAAGCTGTTCGCAACAGGAAATACCGTCATGAAAACTTCATTGTCAGTCGAGTTCAGGCCAACACTAATGCAAATGGCAACCTTCTGCTGAAGATTGCCAGGGCTTCAAGGAAAAGGCAACGTGCTATGGCTGCCTCTGTTGAACAGATTGCAAGGCATTTTCAGACACATTCATCCAAACATCTGCGTAGCCAGGATGAACGTGAGGGGGAGAAAGAAACAACACTCAACCTTGCATCTGCTAAACAAGGCTCATCATCAGCTGACAAAACCATTACACCTATTCCTCTCCAAGTCATCACTCCTATCACCATACCTGATGATGAGGATAGCACTCAGGGGGAGCAACAAACTCAAGATGGAGCTGACTCATCAAAGTCCCTGGTTTTGGTTAACACCAGCGAGCATGGGGATGATGATGAACCAGCTGCCAAGAAGCTAAAGTTCACTGTTAGCTCTCTTCTCAAAGCGATTCAAACTCAGGCTCAGACAGCATTTATCAGAAGAGCTGATGTTTTGAAAAAACATAAGTGTGGAGTCCTGATGTAGTGTTTTTGCTACCCTTTAGGAAAAGAGCAACAAAAGTGGCAAGTATTAAGTGTCGGTTTAGGAAAACCAAGCACTAATGACCAACTAAGTTCGTTCTCAAGGAGGCTAGTGTGTTATGTGTGTAATGATATGGATTAATTTGTGATTATATTTGAGAAAGAAAAAATAGAAAAGGGATAAGAAGAGAATGACGGTTATGAAGACGGATTAAACTAATTCTAAAAAGGCGTACACGTAAAGTCGTAAAAACCACCAAAATTAAAGTTTTAACCTAAAAAATTCTAAAAATTACCAAAATTCCCTAATAATATTCTAAGAGTTTACAAAAAAATCAAAACTTCCAAAAACCTTTTAATTAATTAGATAATGACTTTTTAATGCTAATTAAAGCCCTAAAAATCAAATATATTATTAAAAAGCGCTAAACAAGATTTTAAAGTTTGTAAACCTCAAAAATACTCTAATTAAGCTAAAAACTATTTTTCAAAATTTTAAAACCTATTAAAACTATTTTTAAACAATTAAAAACTCCTAAAATCAATTAAAACATAAATTAATTCTAGAAAATAATTGAAACACTCTAAAAATATTTGGAAAGTTGCAAAAATCCTAATTAAGTGTTTAGAACCTAGAAAAAATATAAAAACTTAGAAAATTAGACTTTTAGTTTTTAATAATAAAATAATATTAAAATAATATTAAAAATCCAAAAATTATAAAAAATTCTAAAAACTTGCAAACTAGCTTAATTTACCCTAAATAACTCAGAAATGAAAGTGAAATTACCTAAATACCCCTATTGGGCCTAGAAAATGGGCCAAACCCAAAACATACCCTTATTGGGCTTAATTAAGGCCCAATAAGAAAAATGTTCAAAATAAGCCCAAAAACAACAGGTTGACTCAAAATTTGATTTTAAACAACTTTTTCCAAAGGCCCAAAAGCTAAAAATGTGAAATAAGCCAACTTATAATAAGCAGCTTATTCTTAATGGGCTTTTAAGCCCATTAAGCCATAAGCTAATGCCATAAGCTAAAATTTAACACACAAGCTTCTTTTGACCTAACAAAGACTTCTGCAAAAAGAAATTTCAAATAAGCTCACTTAATAAGCCAGAAACAGTTCACAAACTTATTCACAAAACGACAAAATAGTCGTTTTTATGATCTAGACCACCTCAGAAGCTGATTCAAGTTGCAAAATGTTTCTTATGACAAAACTAAGCTTAATAATCAAAAACCTACTCAATAAGCACACTCAATAAGCTGGAAAATCAAATAAGCACTTATGTTAAAAGTCAAATGAGTTGGTTTTCTAGTAAAAAGTCAAAGTCAAAGTCCAATAAGCTCCAGTCTACTTAAATGGGTCAAATAATGAAGATCTATCACAAAAAATAGGTTGTTGCAAGTCAGAATAAGCTAGAATAGCTTATTGATAAGCTGATGACAAAATTGCACTAGCAGGGGCTAGTTTTGGATGTTGAGCAGTGGAAACTTTTTCTACTGCTTGACTATTTTGACTTTTTGTCTTTAGTGTATCAGTATTTCATTACATATTTGTTGATGCACGTGAGTTGCTGAGATGTACAATTAGATAAGGACTAGCATACATGTTAGAAGTGTGCCTGTAACAATCCACTTGGATAAGTGGACCGTTACTTAGTAATTATGTCGTGTCATCAAAGCATGCAAGGTAAATGTCTAAAACATTAATGACCATAAAGGAAACCAGAAACAAACATCGGTTCCAAACATAAGCTCCACACACAATGCATAAGTAAAGAAACGTAGAGTAAGGACTAAACAATGTCCAACAAAACAAAAGTATGTAAATGCATTAAAAGAAACGAAGACAAGGGATCCTTCATCTAAATACACGTACTCTTGATATCCTAGCTTTGCCCTTTAGTAACTGTCGTATGGGGACATGGAAAGAAAATACGGCTGAACAATACGCTTAGTGTGTGGATATATGAAAATGAAATGAATATCAATAAACATAAGCAAAGAATGAAATGAAAGTACAGCGGAATAAGTGTAAGTCCTAAAAAACCTGGTTTTGTTTTATAAACTGGTTTATATTCTGAGAAGACTTATGTTTATTTCATAAAAACTGTATTTTAAATGCCAAGAGCCCATATAGGTCATAAAGGTATCAATGTGCATGAATACATATAGGGGTGACCTCGTCATGAAATTAGAGGAGTTACCTCTAATTAAAATAGACTAGGTGGAGGGATCAACTCCAAGTAACGGATGTAAGGCACGCACTACAGTTACTATGTCATCTACTAACATGTTCTAGGATGCACCCAATCGCACCACATGATAATAATATATAGGCCAAATAATTGAAAAGGGACGCCGCGAGCAATCACTCTCACCGTGGAAGAGTCATAACACCGGTGCCTCAAGTGTTACGGTTATGGTACCTCCATAACTAGGTGGAACTGGCATGCATGTATATAGCTCAGGTTATCTAAAATATTAATAATAATAATTAATGATAAGTCTAATGTAACTACTAGGGAAAACAGATGGCTGCAAACGGGGAATCCTAAATATAGGAAGAGAGTGTCCTTACTAAAGGACGGAATATCCGTACCTTGTGTCCAGTAATGAGGATAAAAATGAGAGCGGGTGAATTACTCCGACTTCACTATAGCTACATAATAAAAGGGACATGAATGAGTCGTCTGTTTAACTTATACTTACTGGTTATTAGTTTACTTGACGTGTTCTTAACTTGTTTTAATTGTTCTTGTCTTGTTTTACTATTTCATGCTTAATCATGTGTTTCTTAGTGTTTCATGTGTTCTTGATTAGTGTATTTCATGTTTTACGTGTTATAGTACTTGTTCTATCATAATGAGTAACTTTCTAAAAATAGCAGGTTTCCATATATAGTAACTTTCCAAAAATAGCAGGTTTCCATTATATAGTAACTTTCCAAATAGCAAGTTTCCATAAATAATAAGTTTCCAAAAATAGAAAGTTTTTGGGTTTAGGGTTTAGGGTTTAAGGTTTAGGGTTTAGGGTAATTAGTAAGTTTCCAAAAATAGAAAGTTTCCATATTTAGTATGTTTTCATAAATAGCATGTTTCCATATTTAGTATGTTTCTATAAATAGCATGTTACCTAATTAGTATATTTCCATATTTAGTAATAATCTTATATGAAATAAGTTATGATTATTATATAGTAAAATTTATTAATATTTAATACTTAGTCTTAACATATGATTATTAATTAATAATATAATACATGATATCATAAGTAATTATTAATTAATAATATTACATTATTATAATAATTAAACTTTATCTTAAATGATTTATTGTATAATTAAGTTAAAGTATAGTTACTACTTTAATTAAACCTTGGTTATTAATGTAATTAATTTATTAAGCTAAGTTCTTAAATAAACTAATTAAAGGTACATATACTTATAACATAAATAATTATTTTTAATAATTATTTTAACATATAGTTTATTTAAATAAAGTGGTCATGTTTAATTATCATGCTAATTATATTAATAATTATAACATAAGTCTTGTTTATTAATTAATTAAATTAATCCACGGTTAATTAATAAATGTAATTAATATTTTAACATAAGTAAATTTAGCAAAAGTTTAGCCAAACACACCCCTTTGGTGTGTTCGGTTCTACCTGAGCCCCACAAGACCCACCGAGATCATGGAGGTCTCGGGTTGCCTCGAAAACCATAATAACACCACAGTCGTTGGTTGTGGCTTGCTGCCCCCGACCACCAGTAGCCACCGGTGCCACTGCTGGCACAAAAGTACTCCCCGGCTTGCCCGGGGTTCCCCCTGCCGTGTACTGCCTAACCACCAAGAGTCCAAGGACTCTCGGTTGCCACTGATCACAACCAACAACCCTCGTTTGGGGGTGTTGGTGTTGCGGTTGGTCACACAAAACCTACGCCGACCCCATAAGGGGTGCAGCTGCTTGTACAAACCAACCACCGAGAGCATAAAGCTCTCGGTTTGTGTGACACCCGATCAAACCAAACAAACTAGCCTGATTCCATGTTTAACCTTTTTAATTACTTATTTTTAATGATCAAGAACATAGAAAATAATTAAAAAGAATAAGGATTAAGAGATACCAAACGCGTGAATGATTTAAGGTTTAGATCACGAACACAATACCCTTATTTATTCAAAGATAAAAAAGAAAAATCACCTCCTTGTGTTTGTGTGGGTGTCGCGGCCAAAAAGGAAGAAGAAAAGGAGATTAGGGTTTTAACTTGCTTCCTGAAAAGTGTTTTATGAATTCCCTGGAGATGTATTTGTTTACTAATTAGGATTGTTAATGGGTCGGGCTAAAGCCCTTCCCTTTTCTTTTTGGACCGCCGGCAACACACACCCCTTTATATATTTCGTTTTCGTTTTTTGTGCTAAAATAATATACGTATATGTTCGTGTTATAGTCTTGTGTTTTAAATCTCGTGTTTTATTTCTTGTTATGTTTTTAAGTATTATACGTAAATACTTATCGTGTATTAATAATAATATTAATATACGTAATACTTGTAGTAATTAATTAATATACATAATATTTATGTTAAATGTTCATGATTCGTGTTGTATATTAATTATTCGTAAAGTTTTAATTTGACCGTGTTTTCATGCATTTAATGTTCTAAAGTATTTTAAAGCAGGTTTTACAACTCTTCCCCTCTAAAAGAATAATTCGTCCTCGAATTAGAGATACCATAAGCTGAAAAGAACATACCCGAATCATAGCTGAAAATGAGGGTAAGAAGTCCGGATAGACTCCTCTGTTTCCCAACTGGCTTCCCACTCGGAATGGTCCCTCCAAAGGATTTTGACGAATGGGATCGTCTTCTCCTCATGACCCGATCTTTCCGATCGAGAAGTGCCTTGGGTTCCTCAATATAGGATAGATCCTCACGAATCTGATCGAATGGATACGAAACTGTGTGCAACGGATGATAATTGTAACCTCTGAGTAAGAATACATGGAACATATTATGAACGTGAGATAGATGCAGAAGTAACGCTAGACGATACGAAACCTCATCGACACGTTCATGGATCTCAAACAGTCCGATGAAACGAGGACTGAGCTTGTTGTTAAGTCCAAAATGCTTGACGCCACGTGCTGGTGATACCTTCTGGAAAACGTGTTCACTAGGCTGAAATTTTAAAGCTCTATGATGTTTATCAGCATAGCTCTTCTAACGAGCACGAGCTTCCTGCAGCTTCGCCTTGGCGATGGCAACCTTCTCATTGGTCACCTCTATCATCTCTGGACCCTCAATGATTCATTCACCAACCTGATCCTAGCAGATTGGAGCACGACACTTCCTGCTATAAATCATCTCAAAAGGTGCACACTTGATACTCGCGTGCCAACTGTTGTGGTAAGCAAACTCAACCAAGAAAATGTAGTCATCCCAACTCCCTGTCCATTCCAATGCACAAGCTCGCAACATGTCTTCTAAGGTCTGAATAATACGCTCTGACTGACCATCAGTCTGAGGATGAAAGGTTGTGCTAAGCTTAAGTCTGGTGCCCCAAGCTTTCTGCAAACCCTTCCGCAATTTAGACGTAAATCGAGGATCTCTGTTAGATATGATGTCTGATGGAGTACCATGTAGTCGCATGATCTCCAGTAAGAATATATCTGACAATTTGCTAATTGGATAATCTTTGTGAATTGGAAGAAAATGAGCTGACTTGGTTAAACGATCAACTACGACCCATATAGCATCATGCTTCCTCTGAGTCTGCGGAAGTCCATTGACAAAATCCATAGAGATTTTGTCCCACTTCCATGCGGGAATCTCAAATGGTTGTAGTAAACCACTAGCTCGCTGATGTTCGATCTTAACCTACTGGCAGGTTAGACATTTAGAAACCAAAGTAGCAACATCCTGCTTCATGACACTCCACCAAAAATGTTGTTTGAGATCATGGTACATTTTGGTGGATCCTGCATGAATGGAGAATGGAGAGTTGTGAGCCACAGACAGTAAAGCTTCCCTGAGTGTAAGATCATCCGGAACATATAGCTTGGTACCCTGTCATACGATGCTATCTTCGTCTATACGAAACTCTATCTGCTAATCAAGATTCTGAATAATAGCCCAAATCTCACCATCATCCTTCTAAGCTTCCTTTATCTGAGATATTAAGTTTGGCTCAACTCTCAGATTAGCCCAGTATCCATGTTGTCCACGTACTAAGAATTCAATGTCTAAACGGTCTAGGTCACGTATGATCTCTTCTTCCATCTTGATGCCAGCAATCATGCCTGACTTCCTGCTAAAAGCATCAGCCACAACATTCGCCTTACCAGGATGGTACTGAAGGCTGATGTCATAGTCCTTGAGTAGTTCTAACCACCTTCTCTGCCTCATGTTTTGTTTTTGTTGAGTGAATATATACTTGAGGCTCTTGTGATCAGTAAAGATGTCACATGATTCACCATATAGATAGTGCCTCCAGATTTTGAGTGCAAAAACAACTGCCACTAATTCTAGATCATGGGTAAGATAATTTTCCTCATAAGGCTTATGCTGGCGTGATGCATAGGCAATCACATTCCCATGTTGCATCAATACACAACCAAGTCCTTTACCTAAAGCATCGCTATAAATGTGAAATCCACCTATGCCAGATGGGAGAGTAAGAATAGGTGCAGAAACTAACCGTTGCTTAAGTTCTTCAAAGCTCTTCTCCCGCTCATCATTCTAGACGAATTTCTCTCGCTTACGCATCAGATTGGTCTAATGCAAGGCTAACCTTGAAATTTTTTCCATAAATCTGCGATAATATCCAGCTAAACCCAGAAAACTACGAACCTCAGTTGCAGACGTCGGTCTTGGCCATTTGGTGATAGCTTAAACCTTCGTAGGATCCATAGTGATTACTTCTGTGGAGACAATGTGGCCTATAAAATCCATCTTGTTTAACCAAAATTCACACTTGGAAAATTTTGCATACAGTTGCTTCTGGCGAAGAATCTGTAGCATAGTGTGAATATGTTCCTCGTGTTCTTCCTTGGATTTTGAGAAGATGAGAATGTCATCGATGAACACGGTGAAAAATTTGTCTAGAAATTCATGGAAGACGTGGTTCATTAAGCCCATGAATTCTGTTGGAGCATTAGTGAGTCCGAAAGGCATGACTACGAACTCATAGTGACCTTGTGTGAAAAGCAGTCTTAAGAATATCCCGCTCCTTCACTCGCAGCTGATGATAACCGGATCGTATATTAATCTTGGAAAAGTGCTTGACACCTTGTAGTTGGTCAAAAAGATCATCGATACATGGCAATGGATAACGGTTCCTAATCGTGATCTTGTTCAGCTCACGATAGTCGATGTACAAACGCATGCTGCCGTCTTTCTTCTTGACGAAAAGTAACGGTGCACTCCATGGTGATACACTCGGACGAATGAAACCTCGCTCTAGTAACTCCTGTTGTTGGTTCTTCAACTCCTTGAGCTCTATGGGAGCCATGCGATAAGGAGCCTTGGAGATTGGTTCAGCTCCTGGAACGAGCTCAATGCCAAACTCCACTTTGCGAATAGGTGGTGTACCCAGAAGTTCTTCTAGAAATATATCGGGGAATTCTAAAACGACTAGCTGATCTTGAATCGACGGAGCTTCGGTAGTAATATCCTGAATCGTAGCTAAGAAGCCTTCGCAGCCATGAGCTAGAAAAGCACGGGCTTGTAAGGCGGAAATGATTTATACAGACTTTCCTGGTATGAAACCATTATGAATGTACTATGGTGCTTGAACATCGCCGAAGATCACTCGATAAGTATGGCAATCAATAGTGGCATGGTTTAGATAACATGTCCATGCCTAAGATTAAATCAAAATCGCACATGTCTAGAGGAAGTACGTCAACTGGGTGAATCTTATCATCGAATTCTAAGGGAAGGTCTCTGTACACATGGGTAATGCGCACAGAGTCTCTCATTGGCATAGATATACTTAATATATTCTCTAGTGGTGTAGATGTCTTATTAATACGGGAAACATAAGCAGTGGATATAGTTGAGTGAGTATAACCCGTGTCGAATAAAATGCAGGCAACATGTTCGTACATAAATAGGATGCCTGTAATGGTACTTGTCGACTTATTTGCCTGATCTCTGGTGGAAGTATAGACGAGACTTGAAGCTGGTGGTTTAGGAAGAGCAATACCAGACGTACCAATAGTCTCTCCCTTCTTGTAGTCCTTCATCTGATGTCCTGGTTGCTCACACTTAAAGTAAACACCGGTAGCACGACGACATGGTCCAGGATGCCTACGACTACAAGTAGTGCAGATAGGATGGGTATAACCTCCAGGAGGTACCCTCGCTACCTGGGAGCATGTTTCAGAAGATATGCGTGAGACATGATTATTGGCATAAACATGACTACACTGAAGGTTTAAGATATAATACCAGATGAAGACGAGTTATTAGGCTGCTGACCCATAGAATTATGGTCACGCTCACTCGCAGAGTTCATGTTATGATGCTAAGATGTTATCATTTATTTCATACAGCAGCTTAACATAGAAGAGTTTAAAATTTTAGGGACCTGTTTTAGTTTGAGTAATTGGCATTGTTACGGTAGTTGTCACTACTGTTACGCCTGTCTGATCCATATCGGTCATTATTCTGACTATGCCCCTTGTTGTTCGTCTGCTGAGTAGCCGGTTGGGACCGGTCTCCACCCTTCTACCTAAAAGAAACAATAAAATAGAACGAGATATAAAATGAAAGTACTTATTTTGAATGAGATGATAACGCTTGATGACTGAAATTTATACCCCTAAGAAGATTGCATTTATACATAGTCTTATCGTCCAAATCGTGCTTAAAACGGTTAAAAATGTCATAAAATACCCCCAAAATATGCTTGTGTTTGTTCATTGTGTATTTTAGACCAAAAGATTACAAGAATCAAGAAAAAACAAACACGGGAAACGAAGCCGCACAAACAACCAGACCCGAATCATGAATTTCCAAAGAAGACCTTGAAGTTTGAGGATTTGTCAAGAATGGTCCCTCATCTTTTGAAGACTTGTCATATTACACCCTTGTAAATCTCATATATTACATTTGGGTCCCTGTTATTTCAAGAATATACCATATTGGTCCTTGAAGATTGTCATAATTACATAAAAAGTCCTTATATACATTTTTCAAATATAGGGACCACTTTCGTAATTCATCCAAAGATACCATAAAGGGGCATGAAAGAAAAGCTGTTGGAAACTACATTTGAAGACTTTTTCATAGTTAAGGGGCCAATTCTATATAAATGAAACCCAAACCCGTTTTTACCCACTCAAAACCAACCAATACCCAGCCCACCCTACCTATACACGTCACACCCCCACTTCCTTAATACCCGTTTTAAAATACTATTAATAAACCCAAAACCCGCTAAACACTTATTGTAGCATTAGCATCCCCAAATCACTCCCATAAACCCTAATCTACCAATCCTTTTCTCCCTTGATAATTAAACTCAACCCCTTCCAGACCCCTAATACATGTTATATTTAACCAAACCCCACCTCAAGAACACAGTCATGTGGGATATGGGCCCCACACGTTTCCTCCCCTGCACATTGTTTGTTCAAAAAAGGCAATGAGAGAATCTTCTAATCCTTTCTATGGTTCAAGATATTTTTTCTCCTCCCCAATGTATCTTTAACGACCAAGATTGGTCAAACAACAGCTGGAAACATCAAAATCTTCACATGGGCAATGACTGAAAATCCAATGATCAAGATAAAGGGAAAACTTGGAATTCATAGCTGTTAGGGCTTTATATTTATGTATTCTAGACTCTTCTATGTTTATATATGTATATAGGGTGCATGTACCCTATATTCTCGTTCCAACTTTTCTCAATTGTAAACTTTTTTATTGGATTATTTGCATAAATTTTAAAACCTTGCTTTGAGAATTGTTGAGTTCCTTATTTACTTGTCTCTTTTACTATCCTGCAAATTTTAAATTTAAGTTTATCAAAAAAAAATTCTTGGTTCAAAGTTATTTAGGCCAGAAATCTTTTTTTTAGAAACACAAGTTATAAACAAACATTTTGGTTATGCTGACAACATAACCAAGAGGTTGTGTTTACAAGTTGTGTTAATTTTCTAGTTTGTTTCACCATTTATCATAAGTTTGAGTTTGAATTTCAAGTGTGGGTGTATCATCTCTGTCCATTTTTTGTTTTATTAGGTTGTTGAGTTACTGTACCATAAGCTCACCAAAAGCTGTCTGACAAACAGCTTTTGGCAAGTTTTTGGTGCTTGACCTTTTCCTTTCTCTTGTGGTGTTTTCTGTCTTAACATGGATAGGAGATAGGATTCCTCACTATCATTATTCTTTCCCTTTATGGTCTGCTGTAGACCATACAACAAAGGGACCCCTTTTAGTTTCAAGCTATATATCCTAATCCTTCTTAGATACTTGGTGGTGGTCAATCTTGGTGTGCATTCAGTCTAATCTTGACTGAAACAAGGTAAACCTTTGAAACCCTCATTTGAGTGAACACTAATATGAGTTCTCTTGAATGATGTTATATGTCTGAATTTGGTGCCCATTCCATGCTCATTCATGTTTGTATGTTTAATTTTGTTGCTTGAAATAGCTAATGTAGTATAGAACTGCATTTACCTTTGTTAAATCTTGTTCATTAGACTTATAGAGGTGTTTGGTTTAATGTGTTTTAGACTGTGGTGACAAACAACTAAGACATATAAGACCTTAACATACTTATTCAGGTAGTATAAATTGTTTTTGATTAGGTGATAGAGCTGATTCAAAGTTTTAAGGAATTTGGTGTGTTATAAGTTTGCATAAAAAGGCATAGATAATCAGTAGGCTTTAAATGTATTTGATTTTGAATCTTATAAGTTGAAATATGGTAATTAGTTGGATTGCATGTTAGTTTAGGTTTATAAGTTCTTGTTTTTGAGTTTGGTAGGCTAGGTTGTTAGTTTTAGGTGACCAAAACTCACCAAATGACCAAATAGTTTAGCATAAACCCATCAGACCATGTTTCTGCATATCAGTAACTTCATATCTTTGATTTGTATGATTAATCTTGGTTGAGTGTTTGTTTTTAGTATTGATGTGACTCCCCACAACCCAACTGGTTGTGGGGGTGCCCTTTGTTACCAAAAACACAAACTAATCTAGCCAAAATCGTCCTTGTCACTTTTTTGAGTTCATCAGTGGGAAAAAGTTCCCACTGCCAGTTTATCTGTTCCCACTGCTTAGCTAGTGGACAAAAGTCCACTAGGTGTCATTGTCAGTTTTTCTAGGTTTTTGTCTCTAGTGGTCAAAAAGCAGTCTTTTTCAGTTATTTCAATTTTTGTGTTTTTTAATTTATTTTAAGATTTTTCAAAAAGTTATTTTTTATTTTCTGATTATTTTAGTATTTTTAGCATTAATTTAAGTTTTAATTAGTTTTATTTAATTTTGTTTTTGTCTTTTATTGATAAAAAGTAGTAATTTACAGTTTTTCAATATTTCCTAGTTTAAGTAACATATTTTAAGAATTTAATAAAATGAAATTTTATTTTTCCAATCTTTAATTATTTTTTTAAATTATTTTAAGTAAAAATAGGATTTTAATCAAACTGTTTTTGTCTTATTATAGCTAAAATTACTTTTTTCAAACTTTTTCATTTTTCTCATGATAAGTTAAGTATTTTAAGATTTTCATAAAAGAAAAATTATTTTTCTCATTATTTTCTTATTTTTAATCATTATTTTAGTTTAACAATTGTTTTTATCCTTTTAATAATAGAAAAATAGTTTTAAAAATTTAGGAAAAATACTTTTTAGGTTTAATTAATATAAGTAAGATATTTGTTTGATAAAATATAATTTTGGGCATTTTTTTTAATTATATTTAAATTTTAGGGCTTTAATTAGCATTTAAAATTGAATATTAAATTAATAAAAGGTTTTAAAATTTATTTATTGAATTTTTACTCTTATTTATAATATTTTAGACTTAGTTTTAATTTTTAAATTTTCTTTTATCATTAATTTTAAATTTCGTCGCGTTTTACTTTTTTACGTCATTCGTCGTAGCTTAATCGTAGTGTAGCCCGTCTTTAAATTTTCTCTCTTCAAACCCAAAAACGACACTAATCCAAACTTGATTTTATTTATTGTCACAATACACATACAACTCCTTTGAGAACAAACTCGCACTTATTCGATTTGTCGGTTTTCCTAAACCGTCGAATTTAATACTTGCCCAATATACGCGTTTTTCCTAAAACGTGTACGATTTTGCTACATCAATTTTGGCGCCGCTGCCGGGGAGGTGTGTATAGTGTTAGGACCATTGGAATAGTTAATTGTAGTAGGTAGACTAGGAGGTATGTAGTTCCTCCTGGTCCTAGTAGTAGTAGGAGCAAGTCGTGCTCCTGGTCCTAGTTAAAGTCAAACTTTATTATTTATTTATTATTCTGTTAGGATATGCATGAGATATGTTAGGAAAGGATATGCATATCAGTTTTACACGTTTTGTTTAATGATGTATTAGGGTTTCCTTGTAGTATATAAAAGGAACCTTAGGCAGAAGGGTTATACACACCTTCATCAAACGTAATTCTAGTTATTATCAATATTAGAAATCCTTAGAAAGGATCAAGTCTTTATAGTTATTTTGTTCTTCATTATAGTATTTGTATTCCGCATTTATATTGTGTATAGAGTCTCTCTGTGAATAGACTTGTGATTGCAGAAGTCCTTCACCGTTCCTGACAGGCTGCAAGATCCACATCTAGTGGACCCAACAAGTGGTATCAGAGCCTGGGAGAGTCTATGTACAAGAAGAATCAATTTTTCTTATTACTAACATTTTTGTTTAATCATGTCTGCCTCAAGTTCTACTCAAACAGGAGAAGAAAGCACTCCTAAAACTCTGCAAACTCAGCAGATCGTTGCCACGGTTTCTAATACAAATGGTAAATTTCCTCTTCTGAAAAAGGACGAGTATGATAGTTGGGTAATGAAGATGGAATGGTGGATCACCAACACTGATCAAGACCTTTGGAAGGTTATTCTGAATGGGAACATCAGGAAGCTGACTGGAAGAGACAAGAATGGTAATATTACTCTTCTTGACCCTAAAACTCATGAAGAAATCATAGCCATTCAGAAGGAGGTCAAGGCAAAAACTATTTTGCTTCAGTCTCTTCCTGATGATCACATGGGTGACTTCTACCATTTGGATGATGCTAGAGAGATCTGGAATGGAATAAAAGCAAGGTTTGGTGGGAATGAGGAGTCAAAGAAAATGCGAAGATCCATGCTGAGAGATGAATTCACAAAATTCAAAATCTCAGAAACTGAAGGTATTCATCAAGGGTATGACAGGTTCCAAAAGATATTGAGCCAGTTGAATCAACTTCGGTCAAAACCTAACGATGGTGATATTAATGCAAGATTTCTTAGAGCCTTACCTTACTCATGGAATCAGGTGGTAATCACTCTAAAAGCAAAATGTGGGCTTGACTATCTCAACTTTGATGATTTATTTCATAAGCTCAAAACTTTTGAACCTCATTTGTGAGTTCTATGGCATCCAGTCCCATGTCTTATGCTATTAGCCCAAGCAATATTGTGTCTTCTCAACATACTTTTCAGCATACTTCTGCTCCTGATCCTACGGCCAAGTCTGGTAGCATGGTAGAAGCCGTTCTTCATTCTTTTGTTGCTGACGTTGATGCTCAACAGCAACTTGCTTTTGATGACTTCAAACAGGTTGATAAACTCGACCTGGATGAAATGGATCTCAAATGGCAGATGGCCATGCTCACTCTTAGGGTTCACAAATTTGAGAAGAAAGCATGTCGTAAATTTAATTACAACCCACGAGAGCCAGCAAGGTTTGATAGAAGCAAGGTTCGATGCTATAACTGCCAGCAGCAAGGTCACTTTGCAAGGGAATGCCCTAACAAGAATGACCAGGAGAAAAGCAGATATTTAGCTTTTAAGGTTCAGGAGGTAAAGGATGACAAGAAGGCATTAGTATCTCTTGACTCTATGGTCAACTGGAATGATCATCAGACTACTACATTGGAATCAAATGAGTCCTCTACTTACGTGTTTGCAATGATTGCTGGGAATCTATCTGATGCAGAGGAAGCAGACGAGTTTGCTCTTATTGGCATCTCACCTCAGGTACAACATTGTCCTCTTGGTTGTCATGATAAATATTCAGTATTGTTGTCTCAATATAATGACTTAAATGATCAGAATGATAAGTATTTTTTAGAGGTTCAAGCCTATAATGCTTCTTTAAACACATTGGAACAACAAAAGAGGTGGCTTCAAGATACTCAACGTGAGTATGAGGATAAAATTAGGATACTGAGCATCGATTTAGAAAACACAACAAATATGCTTAAATATACAGAAAAGGTAAAAGATGACAGTATCAAAGAAAAACAAGAGATGAAAGAAAGATTAGATGCTACCATGTTGAGATTTTAAAAATGGCAAAAGGCACCTAAAAATCATTCAAAATTAATCAATAGTAGCATGTCTGGTAGGACTAAAAGAGGGTTAGGATCTGATAAATATATTGATTCAAAAGATGTGTTTGATTTATCTTTTTCGAGTGTCTTTGATGCCGACAAAGAGGAAGAGGGAGAACCTAGTTACAATAGGTTTAAACCAGCAACAGAAATGCATGCTGTCCCTCCACCTCTTACTGGAACTTTCATGCCCACTTCTAGGCATAATGACTTGGATGGATCACAGATGCATGAGTCCCCAAAAGGTTCTACTAATTCTAATGACTTTGTCTCGTGTACTTTCAGTGACAAAGCCAGTGACTCTGCATCAAGAGGTTCAAGTGAAGAGTCGAGACCTACAAGTTCCAAGTCGAATGATCATGCTGCTACTGGTGCTAGGAAGTGTGAAGAGAGAGTTACTTTTAACATATTGGGGAGGCTTAGTGTACATATTTATTTGCACGGACTAACATATTGGTAGATTTTAACAACATATTACATGGGTTGTGGTGGTGTGTGTTACTCCTGGTGGAGGTTTTTGCTCACTTCTGGTGGTTGTCTTCATTCATGACTGGCTTCTAGTCCTTATTGGTTAGCTTCTAGTCGTTCTTGGTTGGCTTCTAGTGGATAAAAATCCTTCTTTGTCAGGTGATGGTTGACTTCTGGTCTTGGTTTGGGACACTGTTCACTTTGTTGACTTCTGTTGACCATATTCTGCTTCTAGTGTTGACCATTGTGCGCTTTGACTTTTAGTCAACGCATGCAAATTCTGGTATATATCCTCTTATCTAACTTTGGTAAATTGGAATTTGCAAATAATGTTAAAAGGGGCAAGTGGTTACTTTGCATTAACTGCCTAATTTAAAAGGGCAACCCCCATTATTAGGGGTCAATGAACAGTTACTCACACCATTATTTATGGTCAATTAACCCCCCCCTTGACTCATTCATCTTACTCATAACACACACACATCCGCTCCTACTCTCTCAAACCCTAACAAATCATCTTCCATTCCTACTAATCAACATCCATGGCTGCCCTGGTATACCAACCTGCTCATAATAAGGTCGCTTATCTAGGAGATGGTCCACACCGTGATGATTTCACTGACATTCTGGAATTCATTGAGGCTTCTAACCTTAGGTATGCTTTTACTGTGTGCCCCATTGTTTATGATAGTGTCATTCGTCAGTTTTGGGCTTATGCTCGTCTTGTGGCTGTGGTTGGTCGTCCACGTGAACTCCATGCTACCATATATGGACGTTCATACGTGGTTACTAAAGCTTCTATTCATAGTTCCCTTTATCTTCAAGATGAAGGTGGTGTTGTTTCCATCCCCAATGCGGAGATTTTAGAGGGGATGGCTACTATTGGGTATAATCATGGGGGGAAGCTTAACTTCCAAAAGAATCGTTTTCCCCCCAATGGAAGCTTCTAGTGCACTTTTTGATTCATTGTTCAAGCCCCAAGTCTAGGAGTTGGGATGCTTTTCCTACTCCTTTGGCTACTGGTCTAATATGCCTAGCACAGGGTATGGTATTTAATTTCTCTCGTTATTTGTTTGATGGGATGGTTAGCAATCTGTCTAGTGCTGGTTCTAGGAAGAAATTTCTGATGTATCCTAGGTTTTTACAACAGATACTTGTTTGTCTACCTCGTGATAGGGTGGAGCATGAGCCTTCTAAGCTTACTGCTAAAGTATACTATAACATGGCTCATGGGTTTAGCGGGGAGTGGAGGCCCCTTACTGATGCCATGTTGGGCCTTGCTCAGGGTCCTCCTGATGTTGTTCCTCCGGATGAACAAGCCGAGGAGGAACCTCAACTAGGTGATGACCCAATGGAGGAGGAGCATCCTGCTGGTGGTGCTTCTAATGTGGTTGTGGAAGAGTCGGTTGAGGAGGTGGTGGTTGAAAGGCCATCCACTTCCAAGGCTGCTCCTTCTTTAATACCACATTCGTCCCCATTTGTGGATACTTCCCCTCCTAGTCCTGCTCCACACTCTTCTGATAAGCCTTCTGGTGTTGGTGCTCATAATGATGACCCCTTTGTTGCTTCTGGTTCCAATAAAGCCTTCCCAGACCTAAGTCCTCTTGGTGGGAAAGCAGAGGAGCCTATTACACTTACTTCTTTACTTGATCTCATGCACAGGTACCATGACCGGATTCTTTCCTTGGAAGCAGATTTGAATCAACACCGTAAGCTTACCCGGGAGTTTGTTCTTCCCATGGCTGACTGGATTAAAGCCTTGGAGACACAGCAGAGGCGAAGGAAGAAGCATGTGGTTCACTCTGATTCTGATGAGGAGGTTGGGGATCGTGTTGAGGATGGTTTGACTTTGTTGGCGAAGGCTGCCTTTGTTGATAAGTTGTATGATGATCTGCTGATTCCTCCTACTTCCTCCAGCATTCCTTCTCCTGCTGCTGTCCCCACACCAAAGGAAGATATTGCTGGTCCTACTGATGATTCCACTACTGGTCCATCTCATGATCCAAAGGGGAAGGCCCCCATGACTGATGCTCCCTCACCCCCTCGCAAGCGTATACGCAGACAACTTGAGGAGGATAGGTTGGGTGAGGAGGCTGCTCAAAGGATACAAGCAGAAATTGATCAAGCTGCTCCGGCTGAGGAGGAAGCGCTTCAGCAGCAGCGACGTGAACAGGTGCAGCATGATGCTATGCATTGGAATGATAGCGATTGGATGCGGGTGTTGACTATTCTTACCACAGATTATTCCCAGTTCACTGATCTTTTGGGTTCTCATATGAATGAGCATAACTGTATTCCTCGAGCAATGGTGTTAATGCGCAAGCAGCAGTTGGCGCTTGCTGCACAACTTCGTGAGAAGCGTAAGAACAGGCCTTTGTCGAAAGCTGAGGAGCGAAAGCAGATGCAGCCGTATGTGAAGTATCAGTCAGCTGCCTATTTCACTACTGGTTGGACGTGGGAACGGGTTCGGGCATTGTCTTTTGATGAGCTTAAGGCGCTCTATGAACGAATGATCAAGCATCAGAGCACCCCAATTCCAGAGTGTTTCATTTATCGTCCTTCTCTACGTGTGGTGCCTACTTCTCAACCTACGGTTGCTACTGGTTCTACATCTGATGCTACTCTTGGTTCTGCTTCTATTCCATCGGTTGTTGATGCTTCTACAGTTGGTACCACCCCTACTCCTTCGGTTGCTCCTCCTGTTTCTTCTCTAGGTCCTACTACCACCACCACCTATGCTACCACTACCACCACCACTGCTACACCTGTTATGGCATCACCATCACCACCCGTGCCTGGTCCTCAACCTATTCCTTCTTCTGGTGCAGCTCCTGTTGATCCTTTGGATGGGCAAACTATTGATTCTACTTCTACTAATCCCACTCCTGCTGCTCAGGTAAAGGTAAAGGTTGAACCCTCGCCTAGTGATCCCACTCCTTGCCGTTCCATTCGCAAGCAATTGGCTAGACGTGCTAGACGTGGCAAGTCTGTTCCCTATGAAAAGCGTGCTCCCGAAAATCTTATTGATGCAGCTTCCGATAGTGACTCCGAATTGCCATTGGGTAATGGATCTATTACAGGTTGGACGGTTACGCCTTCCACGAATCTACCTGGTACTGTCTCTCATCGGATTACTCTTAGCGATGGTTCTGTTTGGTTTGCTTCGGGATTGCAAGGTATTTTGTCCTGGGCGGATCGTAAAGATCTTATGGCTTTATATGGGTTTGTGGATGCTGGTATGCCTGTTCATCCTAATGATGTGCCCTCCTGGCCTGGTCTGCGAGTATGGGCTGATTTGAAGATGATGCTTGATGCCCCTCCCAATGCTCCTATTTCTGGTGTCTGGAAGGATCAGCCACAATGGGTTATTCAGTGATGGAAGTTATATGCTGGCTGTGGTGTGCATGTGTTAGAGTTGGAGTCTGGTCTTATGGTGTTCATGCTCAAAGATTTGGATTATCCGTTGACGATTGCATCGATGGAGGCCATGCTTGCTTGTCACTTGCAGATTTCTAATGCCCCTTCAGGGAATGAGTCTTCTATGGCAACTACACTGGTGGAAGGGATCCAAGCTCGTTTGCAAGCTGATAAGGTGGCTGCTTCTGGTCTGTGATATGGTTGGATTGTAAGTTTTTATGTTTATTGTTTTTTGTTTATCTGTTCATACTGCAATTCTTTTCACCAATATGTAAAGTGATTGGTGACTTTCATTCATTATAGTTAAAAAAAATAATAATAATAATACTTTTTATATAATATCTGCTTATACTTTAAACAAATCATAGATTTTACACTTGTGAATACAATACCATCTACTGATCCAAACTTTGGGTTCCTGTTGTTGATTCATACATGTGCTGGTTACTGGTTTCATCTGGTGTTGGACTTGGTCCTCACAACAAATGGTCCTCAACTCACCATGTCTAATCGACAAGACATAGTTGATTCACCTTGAGGGTACGGCTCTTGGTGTGAATCTCAAATCCGTTGATGGTTGCCAGGTTACCCAAAACTGGATGGTTTTCACTTGCCATGGTCCTAGACTGAAAAGTGGCTAATCCAATGGGGTACGGCTTTTGGTAAAGATTTTATCAAATCCGTTGATAGCTGTAATAGCTTGCTTAAAGCTATAGGGTTTTCAACTCACCGATGCTTCATTGCTAAGAGTTGGCGAGTCCAGAGGGGTACGGCTTCTGGTAAAGACATCTCAAATCCGTTGAAGGTTGTGATGGTTTGCCTAAAATCATCAGGGTACCCCCACTCACCATTGATTCACGTTCTAAGAGTTGGGCTGGGTTCTGGTCTCCCAGGGTGATGCTTATTCCACCAGAAAGACTGGCTAGCCCAAGAGCGAGTAGCTACTTGGTAATGGCTCATCAAATCTGCTCATGTTGCTGTAAAGATTCAACATGATGCTGTATTGTTTTAAGCTTTGGAAAAGCTTCTAGTGTTCCATGTTGCGGCGGTTCTTTTGTTTCTTATCTTGCTGATGCTGGTGTTTCTTTTGCTTTTTCAATCCTCAGGCTTTATTGAACGTTTTACCAGGAAACTTGAACTCAACAGGTCAAATTCAAGTTTAGGGTAGGATTGTTAGGACCATTAGAATAGTTAATTGTAGTAGGTAGACTAGGAGGTATGTAGTTCCTCCTAGTCCTAGTAGTAGTAGGAGCAAGTCGTGCTCCTGGTCCTAGTTAAAGTCAAACTTTATTATTTAATTATTATTCTGTTAGGATATGCATGAGATATGTTAGGAAAGGATATGCATATCAGTTTTACATGTTTTGTTTAATGATGTATTAGGGTTTCCTTGTAGTATAAAAGGAACCTTAGGCAGAAGGGTTATACACACCTTCATCAAACGTAATTCTAGTTATTATCAATATTAGAAATCCTTAGAAAGGATCAAGTCTTTATAGTTATTTTGTTCTTCATTATAGTATTTGTATTCCGCATTTATATTGTGTATAGAGTCTCTCTGTGAATAGACTTGTGATTACAGAAGTCGTTCACCATTCCTGACAGGCTGCAAGATCCACATCTAGTGGACTCAACATATAGCCATATATATATATATCGTGTTTGTGTGAGTAGTGAGATTTTGCTTTTCATTTTTTGAAAGCGTATATAACGTACATACTCATTTGTTATTTTTTCTATTATATTATAATATCCAAATAAATCGTGTTTAGTTTTCCTAAATTAAATACACAACAATCTTTTTACTATATTGTAGATATCCAATTATTCGTTTTCGTTTTTCTTGTGAATATTATTAATATATTGTACTACGTATCACAATAAATTTACGATATCTCCCAAAGCGTGAAAACGCAACCTTAATTGGGATTTCATCACTCAATTATTGTATTCGAATCCAAAGCAAAAATCAAAAGGCAAAATAGATAAATACTTTCGAAAGGCTTGATTTTGATTAACACAAACTATAAGGTTGGGTATAAGGCGGTTGTACTTCACGACCTAATGGAAAAAAGCTCTTAAGTGCTTCGTGTCGCCTCGTTTCCCCCACTTGCTTGTGTGTGTTTTGAGAAAAAGGCCTAATCGAGGGTTTTCCAACCAAGTATTATCTACGTATAATATATATTTGCTTGTTTTCAAGATTAAACCCTCTTGAACGTTTTGGTGTTCCACCAACGTTCTAATTTCATCGAAGACGTTCACTCAACGTGATCATTTTCATTCCTTGAGGCTCCTTTAATCGAGAAATTGATTCGAGGAGAGATTTGTAGATTTGAGTCTATGTAATACACCGAAAAATCCAAAAAAATTAGAAAAACTATCAAAAACCAAAAAAATTGAAAAACGAAAAACCCCAAAAAGAATCTTCTTTGCTACCCCCCCCCCCCCCATTCTATACGTTAGTGCATGCGTACTCGATCGAAGGATTATTCTAATTCTAGCGACGCTTCGAATAGAAGCAATCGAAATCGAAGGAATCGACGACGTAGACGAGAATTAGAAACCGACGTTCCTAATATCATTTTCGAAACCGAAGACGAGATGGCCAACAATCGTTCGATGATGGAATTTCTCCAAGCGCCCACCGAGGGGTATGGAGACGCGATCGTAATTCCTGCTATCGAAGCCGAGAATTTTGAGATTAAGAGCAAAATGCATTCGTTGATACAAGCTACGAAGTTTCGAGGTCGTGAGACGAATAATCCTCACGATCACATTCGGAATATTGATCGTCTTTTGGCCACGAGCAAGTTTAAGAACGTCGACACCGATGTCTTCAAGCTTATGCTTTTTCCGTACTCGCTCGATGGTGCCGCCAATGATTGGTATGAGAAAGAGCCACCTAATTCCATAATTACATGGAAGGATCTCGTTTCTAAGTTCGTTAATCATTTTTTCCCACCGTCTAAGACGACGTTTTTCAAAAATGAGATTACAAGATTTGAACAAAAACCGGATGAATCATTTAGAGACGTGTGGGATCGTTTTAAGGAATTGCTTAGGCAAGGTCCTCACCATGGATTTTCTGAGTTACACCAAATCGATATGTTCTATAACGGCCTTAGTTTTTAAGAACAAGATTCGTTGAACTCCGCCGCCGGTGGCAACTTTTTGTGTAAAACTCCGAAAGACGCTTTAATGATTATCGAGAATAGATCTAAGGTTTACCAACTCCGTAACACACAGAGTGTTTCCAATGTCGTCAATGTTTGTAATTCTAATCGCTATATTGAGAGGGTTGATGCGAAAGTCGATAAGTTGACGAATGTGTTTACGTCGTTCTTAATCGAGATGCAAAGGAAAGACGTTCCCGCTACGGTGAAAGAGGTTGAAGCATCGTGTACGTTGTGTGGTGGACCTTATAATTATTACGAGTGTGCGGCTACGGATGGACAAACGTCGAGTGTAAACGCTTTAAACTGTAGGTCCACGTATTCTTAGGATTGTTAAAGTGTTGTTAAGATCTAAATAGAGGGAGGGAGATGAAGAACTAGAGAGAGAAAGTTAGAGAGAGAAAGGAGAGGATTATAGAGAAAGATGTTTTTTATTAATGAAATGATAACCAATAACTACCCTTCCTAACATGCTAGGAAGGGTATATATAGCCCACCCTACATGTGGGCTTTATGGGTTATACTTACATAACTAGATCACGAGTCTAATCTACGTATATATCGTTGGAGTGACTGATCCTTTCTAAATACGTAAAAACGTATTTCTAAAAATCTCCCCCTAAGGGAGGTCACTCCAAGTTAAAAAGTCCTAAATAGTCTATAGCTCGTGACCTATGATAACAATGATGTGACCGAGACTTTCTTTGGAAAAACGTATTTCTAACAATCTCCCCCTAAGGGAGGTCACACCATTTTACAAAATCTTAAACCTAGCATACTATTCTTGAGTCTTCGATCTTGTTCTTGTGAGTATGCTGATGAGATCTTTGACTTTAGTCTTGAGCATGTTTTCTTTCCTTGACTGTGTGCATTCATCACTTGTGATATTCGCCTCCTCGTGACTTTATGTTCCACATACTTATACCTTTATAATTCTTGAAAGCTTCAGAGTTTGATACAGCGGAAGACTTAACTTTTAGGCTTTCTTGAATTTGTTGAAGTCTTAAGTTCATAAAGTATAAGCATGCGAGGACGACTTCTTTTTGGATAGTACACCGCAATGCCACCTTCTTGTTACGCTGCATAAGACAGTTAGCAACAAAACATATACACTGATGAAATGGCTTTGAACATTTCATTCTATTTAGGTAGCATTTTACCTCCGGTCGGTGAGGACCGTTGGACGATATAAAATATCGTACTTGTGGCGGATAGTTTCAATTAAGAACCTCCTTGACAAAATTTCGCGGGTAAACCTGTTCTCTTTACTCGAGCGTCCAAAGCTGACTACGAACGTAAAGAGTGAATCATTTGGATAAGACTATACGTATGATTTGAAGCCGTCAAAATTGATTCCTATAACAAGTTTGATTCATTAAAGAATCTCACCATCGTTGCTTTCCAGTTGTCACGAGCTTGATTCATATAGAATCTTGCAAGTTACCTACCAAGTGCTGTTTGATGTTAACACTAGAAAGATTTCCACTCATCACTCTGAACACTATAGAGTGTCACTCTGAGTGTTCTGGCAAGATCACTAAGATATTGCGTAGAGGCCTGGAACATGTTTAAGTTCAGTTAAGAGTTAAACCACTGTTGTTTTCCAGTTATCACAGGCTTGATTCTTAAAGAATCGCACAAGTCACCTACCATGAGATTTTTGATATTCGCTCAAGAAGGATTTCCATAATCATTGTAAATACGTTCGTATTACTCGGATGGTCAGGCAAGATCATGAAGATTTTGCGTAAGACTCTTAAGATCTTTCTTACTTTTCACAGTGTGTGAAAAAGCAAGGAATTATGAAAGTGTGTCCTAATGAGATATTTGATGATATCAAATGGCTCTAGACTCGATCGTGCATTTTAGATTTTGGTGATCAGAGGCTGGAGAGGAGTGACACCATTTCAATACCAATTTATGCGGAGTGAATAAATCAATAGATAATGTGTTGTCTCTGTGTGATTAAAACAAATATCTTTTAAGAGATATCTAAGTTAGCTGGAATGGGTTGTGCATTGCACCACTGGGTCCATGATGTCTTACCTTCAATATCAAGCATCATTAAAAATGATCTCAATAGCATACGTGTTGACCCGGTTTCTGCCTAAGTTGTAAGGACGGCTGCTTTCTTTTCACCCTTTATCTTTACAAATCTTTTTCATTCTTCAGCCCCTTCAATACTTACCAATACGTCATAACTAGCACCTTGTTGTGATTGTTCCAGTGCTAAATTAAGTACTTGGTCGGTGTAACACCCCCAAATATTCATACTTTTATTCAGCGGAAGAGTCGTTGGTGTTACAATATAGCACATTACTCAAATCATAGACAACGCTTAAAAATCGTGTCGTTTAATAACAAAGCATTTTCCATTCATGAATATCAAATTTACATAGGTCCCAAGTCATAGTATTTCATACAATTTTACAAAACATTTGAATGGAAATTGTTATTTAAGTGCGGGCCATAAATTCTTGTCATCTTCCCGAGAATTACCTTCAAGTACCTGAGATAAAACATGTTAAAAGAAAAGGTCAGCGAAAACACCGAGTGAATTCATAGAGTTTAATGAAATCCATTAATATATCATCCGTATAAAATTATTACCGAAAATCATTTTGTACAATTCTTTGTCGTAGGCCATAAAATAAGCTAGAAACATTTTATACAAATCTTTGTTGTAAATCATACTATAGGTTTTTGCCTTCAAAACCATTACACGAACCAATGTCGTAAAAAACATCATATAGTACGTCTTATAAAGTTGTATAGAGTTAAATAAAAACCGTTATATGAATATGGTTATGTAAAGCCAAAACACGAACATAATATCAATAATAAGACCCCGTATTTCAGGCAATATATTGTAATTCAATGTGTATAGCAGTATTTTCGTTATTTGGATTATTATAAGCCGCATGACATTACTACCTTACTATAACAAACAACGGGTAGCTAACCCGAAACTCAGTTGCCCATCTAAGTTAGCGTGTCGTCACAAAAATCACGCTATGGAAATCTTCTCATACAAAATTCGCTTACCAATCAATGTGGCACGACGGGGATCAACCGTCAAGGCGCGAACTGGGGTGATCTTCACAAATAGTACTATTATATGCATAAGCGTCTACCAAATCCCGGTAGTTCACTATTCATTCTAATGGGACTTTTGGTGACATAATATAACTAATAATAATCCATATCATTTCATTCATGGGGTCATATAACCATCATCGGGTCATACAATCATTCGGGTCCAAATCAATAAGCAAACAGTCGGGACAACTGGTGTCCTATTTTTATTAAAACTAACATGTTATCTCCCTCGCGGGTTTATAAAACATTTCATAAAAACATTTAAAATAGTGCGAGGCTATGAACTCACGTTGATTGGGAAAGGCGGGTTATCGACGATTTAGATGTACGGTACGTGCTTCAATCACGGAAACCTAGACAAATAATACTTGTCTTAGACTCTTGTCCAATGACTTTATAAAAATAATGGCTATGTATATATATGATGATATTATAAGTATGATGATGATCAAGTGGGTTTTTATATCTTTATTCAACATTATAGTGTTATGTGTTAGTCAAATTTTTTACTAGTTACACTAGTTTCAATCCAATTCCATATCAAGGCCCAATAAGCCCATTAAAAGCCCATTAAGAGTTCAACTCTATATATTAGTCCATTTATACTTTTATTATCAGGCCTATACTCACATGTTGGGCCCAAGTGGGTTAAGCTCAATGAGTAAGTCCATTAGTGTTTATCCAAACTTGTTGGATTAATAGTCCAATAAGGCTATTTTGGCCCGTTATTGTCCATAATTTATCAAGCTCGGGTTTTATCGGTTTTTACTTGTCATATGTACTTATACATCTGTATATGAGTTGTAAAAAGTTTACGTTAGACGGTTCCGACCGTCTAAGTTTTAATTGACGAAAACGTTAATTTCTCGGTTTTAGCCGAAAAGAGGTAAAACGTATGTTTATAGTTTTATAACTTATAAAACTTATTAAATTGTCATTTTTATAAAATTTCCCTTTTATTTATTAAAGTACATACTTATTTATATGTAATATATAAGTTAGTGGATATTAGGTATACATTTTATATTATATTTACCTGAGTGCTAATATTATACTATATACTTTTATTTCACAAATCTGATTATTATTTTCACTTTCACCATTTTTATCATATCTTAAGTTCTACATATTATGTCCTACAATTAACTCATATTTAGCTACTGCTCAATCTATCTCTAAATGTCCCTAATAGTCCGTCCAAAATAGACTACTTAGATTTGTACTTCAATATTGTTTTGATCATATCTCACTCATTTTAAGGATTCTATTGTATGACCAACTCTCACATGTGTACAAGTCTTATAATTTACTGTATATTAATTCATCTCTACCATTTTAACAATTTAACATAAATTTATTTACTGTTTTATACAGCCTACTAATTTAAGCAAGATTTTAACCTTTTTACATGTAGTTTTCAATCTTTTTAACCAAGTTTATCAACACATGATCCCCACATAATATTTTTATCATCATATATCATCATATACATATACATTAGGAAAGAAAATACAATTTACATTTACAAAAATAATAATGAAAATGGGAAGGATGATCTTGTTTACCAACCAAGATTATAACTTGACTTTGGATGACAACACTTGGGGTACACCAAAACTAACTTCAAGATCACCTATCACCTATCACCAAGAACTTCTTGTGGAAAATCAGCCCTAGGACAACAAATCTCCTCCTTGGATGTTAAAATCACCACCAATCAATAGAGCTTCAAAAGTTTTCCATCATATGTGTAAATAACATAAGATTTTGTGGTTAAATTTGATCAAATGAGGGTGTTTATGTGTGAGAGTGGGACAGAAATGGTAGAGAGAAAGAGATAGTTTGGTGGTTTTGCATGATTTGCAAATAAGAGAATGGTTTAGGGAAGGTGGTTTTGAGGTAGTAGCTTGTTTGTGAAGTGGCTAACACATGTGTCTTAGCTTACTTCTTAAGCTTTGACACCTCAAGGGTGTTGTGGCTTATTTCTAGCCGTACCATATTGGGGTGGGGCAAAAGTGGTTTTGTATCATCCCCAGTTATTTACGGGTACTCCTCGATTCTAGTTTCCTCGATTTGCGTGCCCTCGGTTCGTTTTACGAAAAACGTTTTTTATAAATTATGAATCAATGGCACAAAACGAATCTAATAAAAAATTGAAACGGAGTTCAAAAACGGAGTTCAAAAACGTAAATACGTAATCCTAAGGTTTCCGGTTTAGTCGTAAAGGACGTTAAATTATGCACATAAGTCATAATCTCTTCTCGTAAATTTGTGAGTTTATGAACCAACACAAATTTAAAATTCTAAAATAATATTCGAGAATAAATTTATTTCCTGAAGTGTCGGAATGTCACCAAAAACAGTGTATGTAAACGTAAGCACGTAACGTAGAGTCCTTCAGTTTAGACGTAGTCGATGCTATTTCAAGATGTAAACCAAAATTTCTTCCCAAAAATGAGTGAGTTCATAATATAACATTAAAAATAATGTTTTTAAATAATACTTGAGAATAAAATATCGACCATAAATTGACGGATTGTCACAGCAATTACCCCTAAACATGATCTTTGTCCTCAAAGATCAATTTATCTTACTACTCGCTTCTTATAGAGTTAAAGCCATGTGGGTATTTCCTCCACATTCGGTCTTTTCGCTCAAGTGTAATTCATTACAATACGCGAGTTTCATCAAACATAACTACGGGAGTACGATCAGGCTTAATGTTGACTTACTTTCTCTATCCATGATGTTCATGGGTTTTTGATGAATGCAACTTTTCGCCGATCTAAACTTCATCAAGAAGTAATCATATTTTCACTTGATAGACATTTTATCAAGTTCGATATACGAAACATAATTCACGCAGCCCTTGAAGTCCTAGGGTAGATCCAGCTTATATGTCTTTCAAACCAATCTTTTACATTATCTCAATGGTCCCATACAACGAGGACTTATTTCCCATGATCCTTCAGATCATCAATTCATTTTTCCAAGGTGAAAATTTATGGCATAACTTCGCTACCCATCCTGCACTTCAAGATCTACATTTCATATTCACATAACCTCCTGCCCACTACCGACAGTCAATAATCAGATCCTAATTTCAACAATCATTTCAGGTTTCACGGTCAGGTATTTTGTAAGGTTAGGTTTGTCATCATAGGCAACCTTAAACCTAAAAGACATGTCCAACTCACAATGGGTGTATGTCGGGTGTCTTCATCCCAACTCCTGCTTACAGATGCTCTCATATTTAGATCCTGTCAAGATTCGATCTTGATCCTAATACGATAATTATCAATTATGATTTCTCTAAAGGAAAGCGATTTTCCTATTCATTACCAAAGGTCAATTATTCAAACATAAAACAACACTTCTAGTGTTTTGTATCATTACTGTACCTCGTCCCTTCGATTGGGGTGGTAAACAGTACTCTCATCAAGGTTCGTTCCCAGTGACTTCTGAGCAAATCTCTAGAAATTCGATGAGAAGCGAGGATCTTGATAGAGATGATCGATACAGGCACACTATGTTTACACAACTCCTTTAAATACAAAAGAGTCAATTTCTTCATCGAGAATCTATCATTAACAGGAATGATATTAGCAGATTTGGTCAGTCTATCGACGATGACCCAAATCGAATCAAATTCAGATGATGACCTTTGCAATAGTTAGATGTTTACTAATGTATGAGGCGATGTTTGCCTTCATAATTTTCCATCAGTACAACTTCTTCAGATAAAGATACATTAAATCAGAAATGGCATGAATAGAATACCTA
The DNA here is from genome assembly GCA_025667525.1 of Glebionis coronaria. Taxonomy (NCBI): domain Eukaryota; kingdom Viridiplantae; phylum Streptophyta; class Magnoliopsida; order Asterales; family Asteraceae; genus Glebionis; species Glebionis coronaria. The sequence continues at coordinate 469,341,495 of CM046875.1, read as the reverse complement.
ATCTTATGAGATTGCAACATGACTAAATCTCAAAATCTTCAGATTTAGGCAACCACAAGTGGCCTTTAAACCATTTAACGCCATCGGCTTCTCAATTCTAATGGTTCACATTAGCCGCGAACCCCTTTTATTATCTATGTTATCCTTCTTACAAGCATCAGCTATTTTTAAATTGCTCGGCAATTTATTTTGCACAGTCATTATTAAGGAACACATCCTGATTGATTCTTTATCATTTCTACATAATGTGTCAGTATCTACATTCACCTTTCCTGATGAAGTAATTATCATGACCACAATTCACTTAGAAATTCTTTCTTCATATTTTCTAAGTTTTAGTTTCGTCTCAACTATTATTTTTATTAGTTTTGCTCAATCCGACGTTTAAAGCGTCGATAAATATTACGAGTAATTAAATAATAAATTTTTAATTTCATAAAATTGTAAACGTAAAAAGTTTTAAATTTCTTAGTCCGTCGAATTATAAAAAAATGTTCAAAATGAATTTGAATTTAGTTAACACGATTTTTGTTGATTTGTCGAAAATAATTAATAAGATCCATAATTGTTCGAAAATCTTTGTTTATACTTTGGTCAAAAATTTCTTAGTTGAAAAGCAAAATTGTGACAATCCGTCAAATTATGGTTGATATTTTATTCTCAATATTTATTTGAAAATATTATTTTATGAACTCACTTATTTTGGGAAGAAATTTGGATTTACGTCTTGAAGTAGCGTCGACTACGTCTAAACCGGAGGATTCAACGTTACGTGCTTACGTTTACATACACCGTCTTTGGTGACAGTCCGACATTTCAGAAAATAAATTTATCTGTGAATATTATTTTGGAGTTTTAAATTTGTGTTGGTTCATAAACTCACAAATTTACGAGAAGAGACTAGGACTTACGATTTTATTTTAACGTCCTTTACGACTAAACCAGGAAACCTTAGGATTACGTATTTACGTTTTTGAACTCCGTTTTTGATGAGACAATTTTTATTGGATTCGTTTTGTGACGTTGATTCATAATTTATAAAAACGTTTTTCGTAAAACGACCCGAGGGCACGCAAATCGAGGAAACTAGAATCGAGAAATACCCGTAAAATAGTGGGATGGGACAAGTTTTACACTTGCCCACCCCACAAATGGGTCGGCTAGAATGGCTCCACCTCACCCCCCCCCCCCCATGTGTCCAAGCTTAACTTACAAGCTAAGACACATGTATAACCAACACATACCACCAACACTAGCTAAACCATTAGCTACTTCATTTTTACCATTTCCATACATGCAAACAACACACATTTCCTCTCTCACCCTCTCTTGATGCCGTCTCTACTTCACCCAAAAACACCCAATTTGATCTTGATTCCACCACAAAATCATGTGTTATTTACACATATGTTGAAGCCCCTTTGAAACACTATTGAATGGTGGTGATTATAACATCCATGGAGGAGTTTTCATGGTGTCTTAGGGCTGATTTTCCACAAGGAGTACATGAAGCATGGTGGTCTTGAAGATGGTCTTGGTGCATCACAAGTTTCTCCATCAAAATCCATGTTTTGATCAACCTACATCATCATGGTGGTATAAAGATTGTCCTCCTCATCTTCTTGTTATTTTGATTATGTAAACATGTATTTTATTTCCTATTGTATATGTATATGATGATTATATGATGATAAAAATGTTATGTGGGGATTTGGTGTTGATAAACATGATTAAAAAGGTGAAAAACTATAAAGAACAAGGCTAAAATCATGCTTAATTTACATGGCTGTATAAAACAGTAAAGAAATAGGTCATGGACTGATAAAATGATGAATTAGAATGGATTTACAGTAAGCTATATGTCTTGTACACATGTGAGAGTTGGTCATGCAATGGAATCATTGTAATGAGTGAGATATGATCAAAACAAGTTTAGGGTATAAATATGAGGTTACTGTTTTGGACGATTTTTAGAAAATACTTAAAGGATTATTCAACAGTAGCTATACAGGAGTTAAATGTAGAACATATTATGTAGTTTATGTGATAAAAATTTGAGCTTCTATCTCCATATAGAACTCAAGATATGGCAGTTTTGGTGAAAGTGAAGATAAAAATCTGATTTTTGAAAAATAAAGTATAATACTATTATATAAGCCCTCAAAATTATATTGTATAAAATGTAAAGTTAAAACTCACTAACTCATGAATTTTATTTATATAAATATGTTAAAGGTTAAATAAGTGGAAATTTTATAAAAATGGTAACTTGTTAAGTTTTATAAGTTATAAAACAATAAACATGATTTTTACGACTTTTTCGGCTATTGCCGTAAAATTAACGTTTTTGTTAAATAAAACTTAGATGGTTGGACCCGTCTAATGAAAACTTTATAAAACTTACATAATGATATATAGACATGTATAACAAGTAAAAACCGATAAAACCCGAGCTATAGGACATACGAACGTTAACGGACTAACTTAACGTTATTGGACTAATAATACAACAAAAATGGACTAAAACACTTATAAACTTATTATTGGGCTTAACCCATTGGGACCCAAATTGTAAAGTTTAAATACTGATAATATAAGTACAAAATAGATTAAAACAAGTTAAAGAACTTGTAATAAGTTTATTGAACTTAAAACACGTAAATAGGTAAAACGAGAAAACTAGTATAAAAGTTGTCGGCACATAACACAAAAATGAGTAAATGAGAATATGTAAACCCACTTGATCATCATATATATATAATCATAATATGTATACATAATTGTTATTTTATAAAGTCATTGGACATGAGTCTAAGACGAGTATTATTTGTCTAGGTTTCCGTGATTGAAGCACGTACCGTACGACCGAATTGCCGATAACCCGCCTTCCCACATCAACGTGAGTTCATAGCCTCACACTCTTTTAAATGTTTCTATAAATGTTTTATAAACCCACGAGGGAGATAACATGTTAGTTTTTATAAAATAGGACACCATTTGTCCCGATTGTTTGTTTATTGATTTTTGACCCGAATGATTGAATGACCCGATTGTATGACCTGATAAATGATTAAAGGACCCGATAGATGAAATCAAATGGATTATTAAAGTTAGGTTATGTCACTAGAAGTCCCATTAGCATGAATTGTGAACTACCGGGAGTTGGTAGACGCTTATGCATTTAATAGTACTATTTGGGGACGATCACCCCAGTTCGCGCCTTGACGGTTGATCCCCGTCGTGCCACATTGATTGGTAAGCGAATTTATGTATGAGAAGATTTCCATAGCGTGACCTTTGTGACGACACGCTACTTTAGATGGGCAAAATTGGTATCGGGTTAGCTACCCGTTGTTGGTTTAGTAAGGTAACAATGTCCTGCGGCTTATAATAATCCAAAACTAACGAAATACTACTAGACGCTCAGAATTACGACGTATTGCCTGACTAGCAATACAGGGTCATACTATTGATATTATGTTTGTGTTTTGGTTTTCATAACCATATTCATATAACGGTTTTATTTAATCTATACAACGTTACAAAACGTATTGTATGGTGTTTTTAACGACAATGATTCGTATAATGATTTTTAAGGCAAATGCCTATATTATGATTTTCGATAAGGATTTGTATAAAATGACTTTGGCTATTTTATGGCCTATTACAAAGATTTGTATAAAATGATTTTGGCTATTTTACGGCCTATTACAATGATTTGTACGAAATGATTTTTGGTACTAATTTTATACCAAAGTTATGTTGATGGAACTTATTAAACTCTATGAATTCACTCGGCGTTATCGCTGACCTTTTCTTTTAACATGTTTTATCTCAGGTACTTGAAGGTAATTCTCGGGAAGACGACAAGAATTCATGGCCCGCACCTAAACTATATTTTCCATTCAAATACTTTGTAAAACTTTGTATGAAATATAATGACTTGGGACCGATGTAACTTTGATATTAATGAATGGAAATGCTTTATAAACAAACGACGCGATTTTTATGCGTTGTCTATGATGTGAGTAATGTGCTATCCCGTAACACCAACTAGTCTTCCGCTGTACTGAGTTGTATAAATTTGGGGGTGTTACAGTTTGGTACCAGAGCTCTCATTATAGAGAACGAAAGATTTTCAAAACCAAGGTTTTGAATAAAACTTTTCAAAATCTTTTAACTATAAACATTTTTCTAAAAAAAATGTCTAAAAATCTTTTGACTATAACGGTGCCGAAGAATTCCCGAGTTACCGACAAGGCCAAGACTGAGAAGTGTTATTTTAATATATATATAACTTGGATTATATATATATATATATATATGATGTAATTTTATTACATGATTGTTTGATGATTATTTTGATTTTTATACGAGGTATTTATACGACGTCGATTGTCACAAGTAACCCTAACTCCCCTAGTAAATTAATCGAAGCTATTCTCGTAGGAATTCTAGCTATCCTAGATCTAAACCAAGTTGTGGACATTTATGATCCCAACAAATGGTTGATATTCGTAGAAATGTAGATAGTAGTTGAATGTGATATTGAAAAAGAATTGGCGAGATTAAAACTGATATCGATGTCATGACGATCTTTCCTTATAGAGTGGAGTTTGACAAAACGTTATCACCTGGAAAGATGTCATCTGATTCGTTGTCATCCAATTCTTAGATTTGAAATCGAAAGGGTGAATGTTACACTTGAGGCTGTTATTGGAACCATTACCCAAAAGCCTCATGCCACTAATACCTTTCCGAGAAGTCTAGTTGAATGATTAAGTCATTTTATATTAATGACTCATTTGATAATTGTTGTTGTAAGAGCTAATAGGATTGGAAATTAAGTGTTGATTCATATTGAGATCGTATTGCCTTTACAAGGCCGAAGAATAAGGTTGTAAGTATTGGAGAATGAGGTAGAATATCGCATTGAGTATAAGTTGATTGAAACTTGAATAAAGTAAAATTTAACCTGTATGGAATATGAGATTGTTAATATAAGTCGTTAAGTTCTGTGATTGAATTATAAGGTTTTAAATAATTGTTAGTTTGTGATAAGTGTTGTTCCTAGGCCATTGTCCACTAATGAGGATGCCCAGTGTCCAAGAAATAAATTGAAGAAATCTTCTTCTGAATTGAGACCGATGGATCTTCCGGGACATGTGGAACACCTAATGACTCTTGTAGGTTAGTATTCATTGTGGTATCTTTTAAAAATCCCTAACTTAACTGAGATATCAGTTGGTAGGATGAGTTCTGAGAATTGTATGACATAGCGACACGTGATGTGTTACGGTACAATTTTGACTTGTTTGTAATTAATGAAAAGACTACCTTTGATTGCTAAATCCTACATGTATCGGTGTTATCTATCTTTTCTTGCTTTATCCTAATGTTTGCATTAGTGATGCAACCATTGAACAAGTACTCATCTCGATTTGAGTTGCGTTGTGGATTATTCTTTTGAGTGCCATCGAGATCATAAACCTCATGATTATTTGGCTAAGCTCATTTCCTATCATATTGTAGTTAGTTCTTGGTTAACAACTTTTCATCACTCTTATGCAGATCACTCATTGTTTTTATAAGATAAAACAGTATCATTTGAGGAAATTGAATTTTCATCACTATAAGGATTATTCAAAGTGAGATTTATAAGTGATTGTTATCGAAATGAAGTTGTTTATAAAATATCTTTGAAAAACTTAACTGTTTTCATAACAAAGAAAATCTTTGTAAATTTATTCTTGATTCTTATCTAAGAATTAAGCATGAAAATGATTTTACTATAAACATGGATGATAAAATTTTGACGAACTGAGTATTGCATCGTTAATCTTGAAATTGTATATAGTTGCGCGCCTACATACAATTTGGAATGGACCATGCAAGGCTGATTAGTAGTCACCACAAAACTTATTAATAAACACCAAAGTTTCTTTGAAGATTGTGAAAGATTAAAAATTTATGAGATCTGCAAGAAGTGTAAAATAGGGATATAGTGTTAGGGACACCTACATATGTGCTCGTACCATTTATTCTTCTGAATCGAATTTACTCATCTGTGGAAATTGTCTTATTTGACAATTGACAATTCTTTCTTGTCCAATTCTCCCGTATTGAGATTCTTAGGAAAAGTATCCGATTACCGAGTGTTGATACCCGACTGGATGTATTGACGTTCTTATCATTTCTTTTGATTTGATTTTATTTGAATGACCTGGGTAACGATCCGAGGAGCTTTCGAATGCGTACTCAAATTATGAAAACATGGGATATATTCATATTCGTTAAATGTTTTCGTTTGTATCTAATTTGAAATTCGCTCGCGTAGATTATGCGTTGACCTTACTCTTTTAATAGTAGTTGTGTATCCTAATATCCCTGAATTTGTGAAGGATTATGAATTATTATTAGTCTTTTGAGAAGTTCACATCTTATCGACGACAATAAAACTGAAAAGTTGATAGTGCCAGTAGAATGGATTGATTGATTATGACATGACGACATTGTCTTAATTGATGGGAACTCGAATAGAATTCCCCTAAAAGATAAGATGTTGATTATCAAAAGTGATCTAAATAATTCTTGGTGGATGACCATATCCTGCATTTAGACTTGAAAGTATACCGTGAATGGTTGTGAACTAGTTATAGATATTGTAATCTAGAAGAACCTGAAATAAATGTATTAAAAGATGTTTATCTTATCTGAAACTTTAGGAAGTATTTGTTGATCAATTACCTAGACTTTCGCCATTAAGGCAAGTTGAAATTGGTATTGATTATATTCCCGGTGCTGCATCTGTGGCATGTGCACTGTACGTCAGCACCATCTGAATTTAAGGAATTACCGTACAACTGAGATAGTTGTCAGAGAAATATTTTATTCTACCAAGCCTGTCATCATGAAGAGCTATGGTGTTATCATTCCTTATATTTATAGATTACTGTGAACTGAGTAAACTGACAATCGAAAACGATATCCATAACTCGAAATGGAAGATTTGTTCGATCATTTACAAGGTTCTAGCGTATGTTTTAAAGATTTGATCCACGGCATGGTTATCATCAACGTCGCGTCCCCGAAAAAGATTATCTATTCCAATCATTACATCCAGAACTTGTGATGAACATTATGAGTTTCACGTGATGTCGTTTGGATTGACCGATGCACATGTAGTATTCATAAATTTGGTGAATCTCGTGTGTAGGCTGTAATTTGATAAATTCATGCTCGTAATCATTAAGGACTATTTGTTTGTTTATAAGTATAAGAATGAGTTAATAATTATTTATAGATTGCCCTGAATTGGCCGAACAATGAAAACATGTACCTTAAGTATTTAACATAAGACTTAAGACTTAATTCTTTACATGATTTAACCGTGTGATTAATAGATAATGGAAGCTATATTGACTTTTCAAAGATTAGAACCATTAACGCTTAGGGATTAAAAACTTAATCCTTTACATAAAATGACCGTTGGATTAATAATGGTAAGATGTATGCATATAGACTCTTCAAAAATTAAGAACCCTTTTAAGACTTTGGATTTTACCAAAAAGAAATGGAAATATGTTTTGACAAATGTATTAACAAAGGATTTTTAAAGGGATTATTCCCTTATACACAAACCATTTAACTAAACTTCTGTTTAGGGGTAAATGTTTGTGTATACCTTAAGACAACTTAAGAAGGATTGAGTAAAACCATTTAAAACATGATTTGAAATCTGAAACGATAATTTTTGCTTTTCAAACTAAGAAAACTTTGACCAAAGTATAAACAAAGGTTTTTTTTTCGAACATTTACGAATCTTATTAAATATTTTCGATAAATCAACAAAAATCTTGTTAATTAAATCCAAATTTATTTTGAACATTTTATATAATTGGTCGAACTAAGAAATTTAAACTTTTAACGTTTACGTTTCATGAAAAATTAAATATTTTTTGTTAATTTACATATAATAATTATCGACGCTTTAGACGCCGGATTGAGAAAAACTGATAAAAATGATAGTTGAGACGAAACTAAAACATAAAAGATATGAAGAAAGAATTTTGAATAAATACGGTTGTGATATTTATTTCATCAGGAAAGTGAACGTAATTACTGACGCATAATATAGAAAGAATATCTGAGTAAATTGTGGACATGATAATCACATCATCATGAGAAGTGAATATAGATACTGACATATTATATAAAAAAAGATAAAGAACCAGTTAGGACATGTTCCTTAATAATGAAGGTGCAAAATAAATTGCCGAACGATATAAAAATAAACGATGTTTGTGAAAAGGATAATATAAATAATAAAAAGTGATTCGCGGCTAATGTGAACCATTAAAAATTGAGAAGCCGATAGCCTTAAATGTTTTAAAGGGTCGTTTATGGTTGCCTAAATATGGAAAATTGTGAGATATAGTTATGTTGGAATTTGTAAGTATAAGTATTCTATGAATGTCATTTTTGACTAAAAGTATCCTTGTCTGAATAAGTTGTACTAATGACAATTATGAAGGCATACATCACCTCATACATTAGTAAACGTCTAGCTATTGCAAAGGTCATCATCTGAATTTGATTCGATTTGGGTCATCGTCGACCGATTGACCAAATCTGCTAATATCATTCTCGTTAATGATAAATGCAAAGGAGTTATGTAAACATAGCGTGCCTGTATCGATCATCTATATCAAGATCCTCGCTTCGCATCGAATTTCTAGAGATTTGCTCATAAATCATTGAGAACGAACCTTGATGAGAGTACTATGTACCACCCCAAATCGAAGGGACGAGGTAAAGTAACGATACAAGGTAATATAAGTGCTGTTTTATGTTTGAATGAATGACCTTTGGTAATAAACCGTATAATCGTTTTCCTTTGGAGAGATTACCATTGATAATCATCGTATTAGGATTGAAATCGAATCTTATTAGAATCTATATTAGAGAATCTGTAAGCAGGAGTTGAGATAAAGACACCCGACATACACCCACTGTGAGTTGGATATGTCTCTTAGGTTTAAGGTTTCCTATGATGGCGAACCTATCCTTGCAAAATACCCGACCCGCGAGATCTGAAATGATTGTTGAAATTAGGATCTGATTATTGACAGCCGGTAGTGGGCAAGAGATTATGTGAATGTGAAATGTAGATCTTGAAGTGCCAAATGGGTAGCGAAGTTATGCCACAATTTTTAACTTTGGAAAAATGAATTCATGATCTGACAAATCATGGGATATAAGTCCCCGTTGTATGGGACCATTGAGATGATATAAAAGATTGGTTTGAAAGGCATATAAGCTGGATCTACCCTAGGACTTCAAAGACTACGTGAATTATGTTTCGTATATCGCACTTGATGGAATATCTATCAAGTGAAAATTTGAATTCTTCTTAGTAAAGCTTAGATCAGCGAAAAGTTGCATTCATCAGAAACCCGTGAACATCATGGATAGAGAAAGTAAGTCAACATTTAGCCTGATCTTATTCCCGTAGTTATGTTTGATGAAACTCGCGTATTGTAACGAATTGCACTTGTGAGAAAAGACCGAATGTGGAGGAAATACCCACATGGCTTTAACTCTATAAGAAGCGAGTAGTAAGGTAAGATGATCTTTGAGGACAAAGATCCTGTTTAGGGGTAAATGATGTGATAATCCGTCAATTTATGGTTGATATTTTATTCTCAATATTTATTTGAAAATATTATTTTATGAACTCACTTATTTTGGGAAGAAATTTGGATTTACGTCTTGAAGTAGCGTCGACCACGTCTAAACCGGAGGATTCAACGTTACGTGGTTACGTTTACATACACCGTCTTTGGTGACAGTCCGACATTTCAGAAAATAAATTTATCTGTGAATATTATTTTGGAGTTTTAAATTTGTGTTGGTTCATAAACTCACAAATTTACGAGAAGGGACTAGGACTTACGATTTTATTTTAACGTCCTTTACGACTAAACCAGGAAACCTTAGGATTACGTATTTACGTTTTTGAACTCCGTTTTTGATGAGACAATTTTTATTGGATTCGTTTTGTGACGTTGATTCATAAAAACTTTTTTCGTAAACGACCCGAGGGCACGCAAATCGAGGAAACTAGAATCGAGAAATACCCGTAAAATAGTGGGATGTGACAAGTTTTACACTTGCCCACCCCACAAATGGGACGGCTAGAATGGCTCCACCTCACCCCCCCCCCCCCCCCCCATGTGTCCAAGCTTAACTTACAAGCTAAGACACATGTATAACCAACACATACCACCAACACTAGCTAAACCATTAGCTACTTCATTTTTACCATTTCCATACATGCAAACAACACACATTTCCTCTCTCACCCTCTCTTGATTCCGTCCCTACTTCACCCAAAAACACCCAATTTGATCTTGATTCCACCACAAAATCATGTGTTATTTACACATATGTTGAAGCCCCTTTGAAACCCTATTGAATGGTGGTGATTATAACATCCATGAAGGAGTTTTCATGATGTCTTAGGGCTGATTTTCCACAAGGAGTACATGAAGCATGGTGGTCTTGAAGATGGTCTTGGTGCATCACAAGTTTCTCCATCAAAATCCATGTTTTGATCAACCTACATCATCATGGTGGTATAAAGATTGTCCTCCTCATCTTCTTGTTATTTTGATTATGTAAACATGTATTTTATTTCCTATTGTATATGTATATGATGATTATATGATGATAAAAATGTTATGTGGGGATTTGGTGTTGATATACATGATTAAAAAGGTGAAAAACTATAAAGAACAAGGCTAAAATCATGCTTAATTTACATGGCTGTATAAAACAGTAAAGAAACAGGTCATGGACTGATAAAATGATGAAGTAGAATGGATTTACAGTAAGCTATATGTCTTGTACACATGTGAGAGTTGGCCATGCAATGGAATCATTGTAATGAGTGAGATATGATCAAAACAAGTTTAGGGTATAAATATGAGGTTACTGTTTTGGACGATTTTTAGAAAATACTTAAAAGATGATTCAACAGTAGCTATAGGAGAGTTAAATGTAGCACATATTATTTAGTTTATGTGATAAAAATTTGAGCTTCTATCTCCATATAGAACTCAAGATATGGCAGTTTTGGTGAAAGTGAAGATAAAAATCAGATTTTTGAAAAATAAAGTATAATACTATTATATAAGCACTCAAAATTATATTGTATAAAATGCAAAGTTAAAATCCACTAACTCATGAATTTTATTTATATAAATATGTTAAAGGTTAAATAAGTGGATATTTTATAAAAATGGTAACTTGTTAAGTTTTATAAGTTATAAAACTATAAACATGATTTTTACGACTTTTCGGCTATTGCCGTAAAATTAACGTTTTTGTTAAATAAAACTTAGATGGTTGGACCCGTCTAATGAAAACTTTATAAAACTTATATACTGATATATAGACATGTATAACAAGTAAAAACCGATAAAACCCGAGCTATAGGACATACGAACGTTAACGGACTAACTTAACGTTATTGGACTAATAATACAACAAAAATGGACTAAAACACTTATAAACTTATTATTGGGATTAACCCATTGGGGCCCAAATTGTAAAGTTTAAATACTGATAATATAAGTACAAAATAGATTAAAACAAGTTAAAGAAATTTTAATAAGTTTATTGAACTTAAAACACGTAAATAGGTAAAACGAGAAAACTAGTATAAAAGTTGTCGGCACATAACACAAAAATGAGTAAATGAGAATATGTAAACCCACTTGATCATCATATATATATAATCATCATATGTATACATAATTGTTATTTTATAAAGTCATTGGACATGAGTCTAAGACGAGTATTATTTGTCTAGGTTTCCGTGATTGAAGCACGTACCGTACGACCGAATTGCCGATAACCCGACTTCCCACATCAACGTGAGTTCATAGCCCCGCACTCTTTTAAATGTTTTTATAAATGTTTTATAAACCCGCGAGGGAGATAACATGTTAGTTTTTATAAAATAGGACACCATTTGTCCCGATTGTTTGTTTATTGATTTTGGACCCGAATGATTGAATGACCCGATTGTATGACCCGATAAATGATTAAAGGACCCGATAGATGAAATCAAATGGATTATTAAAGTTAGGTTATGTCACTAGAAGTCCCATTAGCATGAATTGTGAACTACCGGGAGTTGGTAGACGCTTATGCATTTAATAGTACTATTTGGGGACGATCACCCCAGTTCGCGCCTTGACGGTTGATCCCCGTCGTGCCACATTGATTGGTAAGCGAATTTATGTATGAGAAGATTTCCATAGCGTGACCTTTGTGACGACACGCTACTTTAGATGGGCAAAATTGGTATCGGGTTAGCTACCCGTTGTTGGTTTAGTAAGGTAACAATGTCATGCGGCTTATAATAATCCAAAACTAACGAAATACTACTAGACGCTCAGAATTACCACGTATTGCCTGACTAGCAATACAGGGTCATACTATTGATATTAGGTTTGTGTTTTGGTTTTCATAACCATATTCATATAACGGTTTTATTTAATCTATACAACGTTACAAAACGTATTGTATGGTGTTTTTAACGACAATGATTCGTATAATGATTTTTAAGGCAAATGCCTATATTATGATTTTCGATAAGGATTTGTATAAAATGACTTTGGCTATTTTATGGCCTATTACAAAGATTTGTATAAAATGATTTTGGCTATTTTACGGCCTATTACAATGATTTGTACGAAATGATTTTTGGTACTAATTTTATACCAAAGTTATGTTGATGGAATTTATTAAACTCTATGAATTCACCCGGCGTTATCGCTGACCTTTTCTTTTAACATGTTTTATCTCAGGTACTTGAAGGTAATTCTCGGGAAGACGACAAGAATTCATGGCCCGCACCTAAACTATATTTTCCATTCAAATACTATGTAAAACTTTGTATGAAATATAATGAATTGGGACCGATGTAACTTTGATATTAATGAATGGAAATGCTTTATAAACAAACGACGCGATTTTTATGCGTTGTCTATGATGTGAGTAATGTGCTATCCCGTAACCACCAACTAGTCTTCCGCTGTACTGAGTTGTATAAATTTGGGGGTGTTACAAAAATTGTCGTTTCAAATTTCAATTCATGATTTATATGGTTTCCTCAATCCCTCTTAGGTTGTCTCAAGGTATGCACAAATATTTACCCCTAAAGGAGTTTAGTTAAATGATCTGGTTATAAGGGAATGATTCCTTAAAAATCCTTTGATAAATATTTGTCAAAACATTTTTGTACTTTCTCTTTTTTTTATAACCCAAAACCTTAATGGCTCTAATCTTTGAAGAGTCAATATAGATTTCATTATCTATTAATCACACGGTCAAATAATGTAAAGGATTAAGCCTTAAATTACATGTTAAATACTCAAGGTATAGGTTTTTATTGCTCAGCCAACTCAGGGCAGTCTATAAATGATTATTAACTCCTTCTTATTCTTATAAACAAACAGATGGTCCTTAATGATCACAAGCATGAATTTATCAAATTACAGCCTACACACGTGATTGATCAAATTTATGGATGCTACAATGTGTATTAGTCAATCCAAACCACATAACATGAAACTCATAATGTTCATTACAAGTTTTGGATGTAGTGATTGGAATAGATAATCTTCTTCGCGGATGCAAAGTTGATAATAACCATGCCGTGGATCAAATTTTTGAATATACGCTAGAACCTTGTAAATGATCGAACAAATCTATCATCTTGGGTAGTGGATATATATTTTGATCATCAATTTACCTAATTCATGGTAATTCAACAAATATAAGGAATGATAACACCATAGCTGTAACACCCCACTTGGATAAGTGGACCGTTACGTGTATTTATGGCGTGTCATCAAACCATAAGGTAAATGTCCTTAAACATTAACTGACCATAAAGGAATACCGGAATCAAACATCGGTAATCCAAACATAAGCTCAAAACATGAAAAGTAAAAATACTGAAGGAAAGGACTAAACAATGTCCAAATAAGCAGAATAATGTAAGAAATGCATAAAGTAAGAAGTCTGGATAGCTTCCATCCAAATGCACATGCTCTCAGAATCCTAAGAGCGTCCTGGTGTACCTGCCGTTAGAACATGAAAGGAACTACGGCTGAGCATAACGCTCAGTGAACGGATATAAAGCATGATAAGAATATACTGAATGAAACAGGTGATAGAATACAGAAGCTGTAAGACTGATATGTAACATGTGGTAGAACTCTGCATAAAATCTGAGAAACCTGGTTCATATATACTGATACTGAAATATAGCTATTAATTCTGAAAACATGCATTTACTGTATTTTATTTGCCAGAGCTTATATAGGTCACGTGCTGTAACAACCGTGCATGAATAACTGGAGGGGTGACCTCGTCATGCTGTAGAGGGGTGACCTCTAAATAACTGTGCTGGGTGGAGGGATCAGCTCCAATGTGAAGGATGTAGAGCACACACCACATTCACCTGCTAAACTGTAAACTGTAGGCTAGGATGCATCCATACGCCCCACTAATAATACTGATAAAATGGCCAAGCTGAGCTGAGTGGGACGATGCCGGATATCACTCTCCTGCATGTGAGTCACGACACTGGTGCCTCTAGTGCCGTGGTTACGGTACCTCCGTAACTAGTACATAAACTGGTCGTGCTTGTATATAATGCTCAGGCAATTTATGTAGTTATTAACATGATTAATGATAAACTTAAACATATACTGGGGAAAAACATTTGGCTGAAGACGCGGAATCCTAATCATGCATAGAAAGGAAGTCCTTACTGAAAGGACGGAAATCCGTACCTCGTGTCCCGTAATGAAATACTAATGAAAGCTGAAGGACCGACTCCGACTTCACGAATACTACATATACAAGGGACGTGAATGAGTTGTCTGATTATCGGTTCATTTTTACTGATCTTAGTTGTTCTGAGCTTGTATTACTGGTTGCATATAATCTGATAACTTATGACTGCTCGTTAATATTAATGATTTAATGTACTATGTATTTCTGATTACTGCATAAAGTATATTCTGGTATTACTATAATTAGTAACTCGTTAATTAGAAAGTTTCCTAATATAGAAAATTCCCAAAAATAATTTAACTCATTTAATAATATTATGCCTTTAAACTGTATAAAACTAATTTAACATTATAAATTTAATTTACTTAATTAAATCATTTAAAATATTTATTTATAAAAGTGATAAAATAAGGTATAATTTAAATCGTCGCTTTAATCCGTTTAATAATGTACCCCCGAGCCTACCGAGATACCCCATCTCGGTCGCACTAGAACAACAATTACTATATAAATCTGCCTATATAAATTAGCGACAGAAATCTGAGTTACTAAAAAGTGTCACTAAAACTGGATTTCAAAAACTGTCTAGAAAAGGTAATTCTGCGACAGAAATAGTGTCACGAAAACTGTCGCTAATCTTTAAATAAAACTCTTTATTTCTGTCTACTTTTCCCACTGTTGAATCTTGTTGTTCCTATTGTTTCTTTGTTTTATTCCCACTGTTGTCTATATATTTTCCCCACTGTTTTCTATATACAAACCAAACGCACCCTTATTATTAGAAACCAAATCTGGTGGTTTTTTTTTTCTGGTTTGGGTCGACATCATCCTAGGCCGCCCCTGAATTACTACGATACACGCACCCTAGCTGGCTATCTAAAGACTACCACCGATACTTTGAAAGTCTCGGTTGCGCACACTACAAACCCGACCTCTTTTCTTTTCTTTCTTTTTTTTTTGTTCGGCTGTAAACAACATCACCAACGCGACTGCCCCTGTTCGAGGCTGCTGTTCACAGCATAACCAGCAGCATCACCAATGCTGCGGATGTCCCCCAATTTGGGGCTGCTACTATCGGCCGACCAAGGAAGAAGATCACGGCTGGGCATCAAGGAACAAACCGAAGCCTTATGGCTCGGTTCTAAAAAAAACAGCAGAGAATGACTAATAAAAGAAAGATGAACGATTTGAGTACTTACGATGATATCGGAACAGGATGGTATTACGAATAACTAAAACACAAGAACCGCATTTTTGTTTTCTTTCTGCCGGCGCTAATACCCAACACAAACCCTATATATATATTTTTTTGTTTGCTTACTGATTGACACAAGGGGTGGGTTTAACCCCCGTCTATTCTTTTCTTTCTCCAAAACAAAACCGGCCCAAGGCCCGTTGAACCCTTTTTTTTATATTCGGCCCTCTTATATCACATATGTTTTAGTTCTATTTTCTACACTTGTGAATTATTACGCAAACGTGTTTATTTTTCTCGTGTTTATATCTTTTTGAAGAGTATCTAACTTTTCTGCGTTTATATCTCTGTCTAATAATTAATACATATATAGTTTATTAAAATTAAACTGCGTATTTAAATATTCTGATTTTTAAATACGGGTTTTACAATAGCTCTTCATGATGACAAGCCTGGTAGAATAAAAGCTTTCTCCTGACAACTCTCTCAGTTGTACGATATTTCTTTTAATTCAGATGGTGTTGACGTACAATGCACATGCCACAGGTGCAGCACCGGGAATATAATCAATAGCAAATTCAACTTGCCTTAATGGCGAAAGTCTAGGTAATTTACCAGCAAATACCTCCTAAAATTTCAGATAACATAAACATCTTTTAATAAATTTACTTTAAGTTCTTTCTAGATTACAAGATCTATGACTAGTTCATAACCATTCATGGTATAATTTCAAGTCTGAATGTAGGATATGGTCATCCATCAAGAATTATTTAGCTCACTTTTGATAATCAACATCTTATCTTTTGGGGGAATTCCACTCGAGTTCCCATCAATTTAGACAATGATATCAGGTCATAATCAACCAATCCATTCTAATGGCACTACCAACTTTTCAGTTTTATTACCATTGATAAGATGTGAGCTTCTCAAAAGATTAATAATAACTCATAATCCTTCACAAAATAAAGGAAATCTGGAGACATAACTACCATTAAAAGAGTAAGGTCTACTCATAATCTACGCGAGAGAATTTCAAATCAGATACAGACGAAAACATTAACGAATATGAATATATCCCATGTTTTCATGGTCTGAGTACGCATTCGAAAGCTCCTCGGATCATTACCTAGGTCAATCAAATGAATTCTAATCAAAAGAAATGATAGGAACGTTGATACACCCAGTCGGGTATTAGTACTCGATAATTAGTAAAGTTTCCAAAGAATCACACCACGAGAGAATTGGATAAGAAGGGGATATCAATTGTCAATGAAGACAATATCCACAGATGAGTAAATTCGACTCAGAAAAATAAATGGTACGGGAACATATGTAGATGTTTCTAACAACATGTCCCTATTTTTGCACTTCTTGCAGATCTCATAAAGTTTAATTTTTCACAACTTCAAAGAAAATGTAGTGTTTATTAACACTTTATTGGTGACTACTAATCAGCCTTGCATGGTCCCTTCCAAATTGTATGTAGGCGCGCAACTATATACAATTTTAGGATTAACGATGCAATACTCAGTTCGTCAAAATTTTGTCTTCATGTTTAAAATAAAAATATTTTCATGCTTAATTCTAAAATAAAAATCAAAATGAATTTATAGAGATGTTCTTCGTTATGGAAGCAATTAAATTTTCCAAAGTGTTTCATAAACAACTTTATTTTGATAACGATTACTTATAAGTCTCACATTAAATAATCTGTATGATGATGAAAATTCAATTTTTCTCAAGGGATACGGTTTTATCTTATAAAAACAATGAGTGATCTGCAAAAGAGTGATGAAAAGTTGTTCACCAAGAACTAACTACAATATGATAGGAAATGAGTATTAGCCAAATAATCATGAGGTTCATGACTTCGATGGCCCTCAAAAAGAATAATCCACAACGTAACTCAACTCGAGATGAGTAATTGTTCAATGGTTGCATCACTAGTGCAAACATTAGGATGAAGCAATAAAAGATAGATAACATCGATACATGTAGGATTTAGCAATCAAAGGTAGTCTTTTCATTAATCACAAACAAGTCAAAATTGTACCGAAACACATTACGTGTCACTATGTCATACAATTCTAAGAACTCATCCTACCAACTGATATCTCAGTTAAGTTAGGGATCTTTAAAAGATACCATAATGAATACTAATCTACAAGAGTGATTAGGTGTTCCACCTGTCCCGAGAGATCCATCGGTCTTAATTCAGAAGAAGATTTCTTCAATTTATTTCTTGGACACTGGGCATCCTCGTCATTGGACAATGGCCTAGGAACAACCCTTAACACGAACCAACAATCATTTAAAACCATATAATTCAATCACAGGACTTAACTACTTCCTCTTAACAATTTCTTATTCCATACAAGTTAAATTTTTACTTCATTTAAGTTTCAACCAAACCATACTCAATGCGATATCCTACCTCATTCTCCAATACTTTTAACCTTATTCTTAGACCTTGAAAGGGCAATAAAAGTTCGATATGAACAACACTTAATTTCCCATCCTATAGTTTCTTCATTAATAGTTATCAAATGAGTCACTAATAGAAAATGACTCACACATTCAATTAGACTTCTCGGAAAGATACTAGTGGCATGAGGCTTTTGGGTAATGGTTCCAATGACAGCGTCAAGTGCAACACTCACCCTTTCGATTTCAAATTTAAGAATTGGGTGACAACGAATAAGATGATACCTTTCCAGGTGGTAATTTTTGTCAAACTCCACTCTATAAGGAAAGATCGTCATGACATCTATATCAGATTTAATCTTGCCAATCTTTCTTCAATATCACAATTAACTAATATCAACATTTCTACGAATATCAACCATTTTGTTGGGATCATAAATATCCACAACTTGGTTTAGATCTGAAATAGCTAGAATTCCTAAGGGAATAGCTTCAATTGATTTGCTAGGAAAGTCAGGGTTCCTTGTGACAATCTACGTCGTATAAATATCACGTATACGTATTAAAATAATCATCAAACAATCATGTAATTAAATTACATCATATATATATATATATATATATATATATATATATATATATATATATATATATATATATATATATATATATATATATATATATATATATATATATATATATATATATATATATATATATATATATATATATATATAATCCAAGTTATATATACATTAAAATAACACTTCTCAGTCTGGCCTTGTCGATAACTCGGGAATTCTTCGGCACCATTATAGTCAAAAGATTTTTAAACATTTTGAGAAAAATGTTTATAGCTAAAAGATTTTGAAATATTGTATTCAAAACCTTGGTTTTAAATATCTTTCGTTCTCTATAACGAGAGCTCTGGTACCAAACTGTAACACCCCCAAATATTCATACTTTTGTTCAGCGGAAGAGTCGTTGGTGTTACGGGATAGCACATTACTCAAATCATAGACAACGCTTAAAAATCGTGTAGTTTAATAATAAAGCATTTTCCATTCATGAATATCAAATTTACATAGGTCCCAAGTCATAGTATTTCATACAATTTTACAAAACATTTGAATGGAAATTGTTACTTAAGTGTGGCCCATAAATTCTTGTCGTTTTCCTGAGAATTACCTTCAAGTACCTGAGATAAAACATGTTAAAAGAAAAGGTCAGCGAAAACGTCGAGTGAATTCATAGAGTTTAATGAAATCCATTAATATATCATCGGTATAAAATTAATACCGAAAATCATTTTGTACAATTCTTTGTCGTAGGCTATAAAATAAGCCAAAAACATTTTATAAAAATCTTTGTTGTAAATCATACTATAGGCTTTTGCCTTCAAAACCATTATACGAACCAATGTCGTAAAAAACATCATACAATACGTCTTATAACGTTGTATAGAGTTTAATAAAAACCGTTATATAAATATGGTTATGTAAAGCAAAAACACGAACATAATATCAATAATAAGACCCTGTATTGCTAGTCAGGCAATATATTGTATTTCAATACGTATAGCAGTATTTTTGTTATTTGGATTATTATAAGCCGCATGACATTGCTACCTTACTATAACAAACAACGGGTAGCTAACCCGAAACTCAGTTGCCCATCTAAGTTAGCGTGTCGTCACAAAAATCACGCTATTGAAATCTTCTCATACATAAATTCGCTTAACAATTAATGTGGCACGACGAGATCAACCGTCAAGGCGAAAACTGGGGTGATCTTCCCCAAATAGTACTATTATATGCATAAGCGTCTACCAAATCCCGGTAGTTCACAATTCATGCTAATGGGACTTTTAGTGACATAACCTAACTAATAATAATCCATATCATTTCATTCATCGGGTCATATAATCATTCATCGGGTCATACAATCATTCGGGTCCAAATCAATAAGCAAACAGTCAGGACAACTGGTGTCCTATTTTTATTAAAACTAACATGTTATCTCCCTCGCGGGTTTATAAAACATTTCATAAAAACATTTAAAATAGTACAAGGCTATGAACTCAAGTTGATTGGGAAAGGCGGGTTATCGACGATTTGGATGTATGGTACGTGCTTCAATCACGGAAACCTAGACAAATAATACTTGTCTTAGACTCTTGTCCAATGACTTAATAAAAATAATGGCTATGTATATATATGATGATATTATAAGTATGATGATGATCAAGTGGGTTTTTATATCTTCATTCAACATTATAGTGTTATGTGTTAGTCAAATTTTTGACTAGTTACACTAGTCTCAATCCAATTCCATATCAAGGCCCATTAAGCCCATTAAAAGCCCATTAAGAGTTCAACTCTTTATATTAGTCTATTTATACTTTTATTATCAGGCCTATACTCACATGTTAGGCCCAAGTGGGTTAAGCTCAATGAGTAAGTCCATTAGTGTTTATCCAAACTTGTTGGATTAATAGTCCAATAAGGCTATTTTGGCCCGTTAATGTCCATAAGTTATAAAGCTCGGGTTTTATCGGCTTTTACTTGTCATATGTACTTATACATCAGTATATGAGTTATAAAAAGTTTACATTAGACGGGTCCGACCGTCTAAGTTTTAATTGACGAAAACGTTAATTTCTCGGTTTTAGCCGAAAAGACGTAAAACTTATGTTTATAGTTTTATAACTTATAAAACTTATCAAATTGTCATTTTTATAAAATTTCCCTTTTATTTATTAAATTACATACTTATTTATATGTAATATATAAGTTAGTGGGTTTTAGGTTTACATTTTATATTATAAATACTTGAGTGCTAATATTATACTATATACTTTTATTTCACAAATCTGATTATTATTATCAATTTCACCATTTTTATCATATCTTGAGTTCTACAAGGAGATAGAAGCTCATTTTTGGGTGACACAAACTACATATTATGTGATACAATTAACTCAGCTTTAGCTACTGGTCAATCTATCTCTAAATGTCCCTAAAAGTCCGTCCAAAACAGACTACTCAGATTTGTACTTCAATATTGTTTTGATCATATCTCACTCATTTTAAGGATTCCATTGTATGTCCAACTCTCACATGTGTACAAGTCTTATAAATTACTGTATATTAATTCATCTATTCCATTTTAACAATTTAACATAAGTTTCTTTACTGTTTTATACAGCCTACTAATTTAAGCAAGATTTTACCTTTTTAGATGTAGTTTTCAATCTTTTTAACCAGGTTTATCAACGCATGATCCCCACATAATATTTTTATCATCATATATCATCATATACATATACATTAGTAAAGAAAATACAATTTACATTTACAAAAATAATAATGAAAATGGGAAGGATGATCTTGTTTACCAACCAAGATTATAACTTGACTTTGAATGACAACACTTGGGGTACACCAAAACTAGCTTCAAGATCACCTATCACCAAGAACTTCTTGTAGAAAATAAGCCCTAGGACACCAACAAATCTTCTCCTTGGATGTTAAAATCACCACCAATCAATAGAGCTTCAAAAGGTTTCCATCATATGTGAAAATAACATAAGATTTTGTGGTTAAATTTGATCAAATGAGTTTGTTTATGTGTGAGGGTGGGACAGAAATGGTAGAGAGAAAGAGAGAGTTTGGTGGTTTTGCATGAGTTGCAAATAAGAGAATGGTTTAGGGAAGGTGGTTTTGAGGTAGTAGCTTGTTTGTGAAGTGGCTAAGACATGTGTCTTAGCTTACTTCTTAAGCTTTGACATCTCAAGGGTGTTGTGGCTTATGTCTAGCCGTCCCATATTGGGGGTGGGGCAAAAGTGGTTTTGTCTCATCCCCAATTATTTACAGGTACTCCTCGATTTGCGTTCCCTCGGGTCGTTTTACGAAAAATGTTTTTATAAATTATGAATCAACGACACAAAACGAATCTAATAAAAATTGTCTCATCAAAAACGGAGTTCAAAAACGTAAATACGTAATCCTAGGGTTTCCAGTTTAGTCGTAAAGGACGTTAAATTATGCACATAAGTCATAATCTCTTCTCGTAAATTTGTGAGTTTATGAACCAACACAAATTTAAAATTCTAAAATAATATTCGAGAATAAATTTATTTCCTGAAGTGTCGAACTGTCACCAAAAACAGTGTATGTAAACGTAAGCACGTAACGTAGAGTCCTCCGGTTTAGACGTAGTCGATGCTACTTCAAGATGTAAACCCAAATTTCTTCCCAAAAATGAGTGAGTTCATAATATAACATTAAAAATAATGTTTTTAAATAATACTTGAGAATAAAATATCGACCATAAATTGACGGATTGTCATAGTCGGCATTCAGCTACGTTCACAATCTTTCTCCATCTTTCCTAAGGACTACTATTTCTAGCTATGGAATGTCCTTGGGAAGATTCATCTGGTTCTAGAAGAATCATTGGACTTTAACCTATCTTACCATCCTTATGTCATCACAATCTTCACCGTTATGAATAGAGATGTTTTGGGTAAGAGTATGTCACCATGAAATCCATTTTGATATCCAAATCCATTCTGCTCCCCCTTAACATATGCCACGATATTCGAAAACATTTCGCACATGTCGGGATGAGCCATCACGTTACGTCAAACCATTATTGATCTCAATATTAAATCACAGTTTCTCCCCCATATTATAAATATTAACCCAATCGATGTTTTTATTATCAATTGATTTAATAGCATTTTAAGAAAATTTGGGAAGAAAAATGCAAATCCAATTATCTTTATGATTTACACAAGCTCCCCCTCAAATTAATGAGGGTGTACTTGAAATGTAAATTAAATACCTTTTAAACACAGGTGTAAGGTACTTATCACGTGCAAAGATCATATATGATAATGTATTCATAAGATTAGCAATTTACGAGGTTGGACCTGAATGATGGAGAACATCATATGATAGAATTACATGGTTCTTGTTCATGAATGTTGGTCGCCTTGTCACGTATGAAGTTATCTCTTGACACCATGTGTACGATTGACATCGTTGTCTTGACACCAATTAGTTACCTTGGCACTTTCGGCATCAAAGATTCTGAATGCTGGACAACTGCTAATTGTTGACCCGTGTTCTATCGAAAGAGCTGTAGTCGTCATTTGTGTAGTCGCATCGTCGAGTATGTAGATATCAATTGTAAATTTCTACGGTTGGTTTAGATGATAACTTCATAAAAACAAGATTTCTCTTGTTTTAACAAATAAATGCACTTAAACGTACATATATTCGTGTTAGATTGTGTTATTCGTAAACACAATCCCTTACATGGTTATAAATAGATGCCCGAGAAATTTAATTCCCGTTGTTGAGTCAAAGCTTTCCAGTGAAATGCTTGAATTTAATATGAAAAGCGGGTTACTATAAAAAATAATAGCAAGCCATTTTGAGCATGTTTTAAAACATTTGAATTTCTGCTCAAACTTTATTTACAACCCCGTGTCATTATTGAATGACATTTCTAGTATCGTAAATATTATCGATTCCAGAAGACATGCTCTTTTTATCAAAACATTTTTGAACACACAATTTTGAAAGATTTAGAAAGAACCTTTTGAGAAATTCTCCAAAAATTGTTTTCAATGTTTTGAAAACCAATTACTTGAGCTTAAGATGTTGAATATCTTACAAAACGAGCTCAAGTCCGAGAAGTTGTAAACTTCCCGTTGTGAGGATCATTTTATCATCGGCGATAAACTTTTCTTTTAACTGAAGAACGAGTCCTAATTTGACATTTACTTAGAAGTCGTTTTCATGAGCTGAAAAACTTTTGAATATTTTAACGTAAAGATCATGACCAAGAAAGATGAATTACCCGTTATGAGGAAAAATTTTCTTATTTAAAAGATACACTTTCCTTTCTGAGCTTAAAACTTGGAATGTTTTAATACAAGCTCATGACCGAGAAAAATTAATTTCCCGTTGTGAGGATAAGTTATCATTAAAGATAAGCTTTCCTAAAATTGAAATCCGAGTTACAGTCTAATATTTAACTGTAAGTCATTATGCATGAGCTTAAAAACTTCGAATGTTTTTAATATTA
Source organism: Glebionis coronaria (assembly GCA_025667525.1). NCBI lineage: Eukaryota > Viridiplantae > Streptophyta > Magnoliopsida > Asterales > Asteraceae > Glebionis > Glebionis coronaria. The sequence goes on along the minus strand of CM046875.1, from coordinate 469,316,900 downwards.
GCTCATGCCCGAGAAAAATTAATTTCTCATTGTAAGGATAAGTTTATCATCGGCGATAAACTTTCCTTTCTTTGAAGTCCAGGGCATAATCTGAAATGTGATTATACGCCATTGTGCATGAGCTTAAAAACTTCGAATGCTTTTAATATAAGCTCATGCCCGAGAAAAATTAATTTCTCGTTGTGAGGATAAGTTTATCATCGACGATAAACTTTCCTTTATTTGAAGTCCGGGTCATCGTCTGATATTTAACGATGAGCCATCTACACGAGCTTAAAACCGTTGAATGGTTTTAGTGTAAGCTCGTGTCCGAGAAAACTTAATTTCTCGTTTTGAGGGTAGGTTATCTTTGACGAGATAAACTTCCCTTCCTTTGAAGTTCGGGTCACAGACTATGATTTGACTATGAGCCAACATACATAAACTTAACTGCAAATCCCCTGAGATACTTGTTTCTTTTGTGACAATCCGTCAATTTATGGTTGATATTTTATTCTCAATATTTATTTGAAAACATTATTTTAATATTATAATATGAACTCACTTATTTTTGGGAAGAAATTTGGATTTACGTCTTGAAGTAGCACCGACTACGTCTAAACCGGAGGATTCTACGTTACGTGCTTACATTTACATACACCGTTTTGGTGACAGTCCCACATTTCAGGAAATAAATTTATCCGTGAATATTATTTTGGAATTTTAAATTTGTGTTGGTTCATAAACTCACAAATTTACGAGAAGAGATTAGGACTTACGATTATAATTTAACGTCCTTTACGACTAAACCGAAAACCTTAGGATTACGTATTTACGTTTTCAAACTCCGTTTTTGATGAGATAATTTTTATTAGTTTCGTTTTGTGCCGTTGATTCATAATTTATAAAAACGTTTTTCGTAAAACGACCCGAGGGCACGCAAATCGAGGAAACTAGAATCGAGGCGTACCCGTAAATTAGTGGAGATGATACAAGTGGGACAAGTACCGGCCAAGCTTCAACAACACACCATATTGTGTGTCAAGCTTATATAACAAGGTAAGGACACTTGTCCTTAGCCTTCCACCAAAACCATTCAAGCCTTAAAACAACTAAACCAAAACCATTCCCCATTTTTACACATGCAAAACAACTTCATCTCTCTCTCATTTCCTCCCTTATTTCCGTCCTACATCCACCATAGACACCCCAATTCATACAAAATTTTAACCACAAACATTTGTTATAATTAACATATGTTAATCTCCGTTCAAAGAGATGAAGATTGGTGCAAGTTTTAACATCTAGAAAGAAGTTTTCAAAAGATTCAAGGGTTGATTATCATCAAGGTGTTCACGTAGATGGGTGATCTTGAAGTTGATATTGGTCTATCACAAGTTTCTCCATCAAAAATCCAAACCTTGATGAATACCTACACAATCTTGGTGGTATAAAGATTGTTCTTCCCATCCTCTTGTTATTTTGATTATGTTATCATGTATTTTCTTTCTTATTGTATATTTATATGATGAATATATGATGATAAAAATGTTGTGTGGGGATCAAGTGTTGATAAATATGATTAAGAGATGAAAAACCATAGGTAACAAGGTTAAAATCATGCTTAAAATGATGGTTGTATAAAACAGTAAAGAATCGTATGATAAACTGATAAAATGGCTTGAATAAATTAATATACAGTAAGCTATGAGTCATTTACACATGTGAGAGTTGGCCATACAATGGAATCATTATAATGAGTGAGATATGATCAAAACAAGTTTAGAGTTCAAATCTGACTACACTGTTTTGGAAGAATTTTATAAAATACTTAGAGGTCGATTCATCAGTAGCTATAAAGGAATAAAATGAAGCACATATCATTTGGTTTCTGTGATAAAAATTTAGGGTTCTATCTCCATGTAGAACTCTAGATATGACCATTTTAGTAAACTAGATTTTTAGGACTGATTTTGTATAAATAATATATAATATAAGCACTCAAAAATTTATATAAAATATATATAAATACAAATTCCACTAGTTGATAATGATTATAACAAAAGAGTTATATAAATATTGATATTAAAATGGATTATGTTATATAAAGTATAAATATAAATGTCTCTCCAAGTTATAAAACTATATACTAAGTTTTACGTCTTTTCGGCTAAAACCAAAAGATTAACGTTTTTGTCAAATAAAACTTAGACGGTCGGACCCGTCTAATGTAAACTTTTGTAAAATAACATACAGATATATAGACTTATATAACAAGTAAAAATCGATAAAACCCGAGCTTTACAACATCTAGACATTAACGGGCCAAAGTAGCCTTATTGGACTATAAACCAGACTAGTTAGTAAAACACTTATAAATTTACTTATTGGGCTTAACCCACTTGGGTCCAACATGAAAAGTATAATACTGAAATAAAAGTGTAAAATGGACTAATATAAATTATTGGGCTTGTAATAGGGTTATTGGGCCTAAAACATGTAAATAAGTAAAACTAGTAAAACTAGTATAAAAATGTTACCAACACATAAACACTATAATGAATGAGTAAAAAAATGTATAAACCCACTTGATCATCATCATATATACAAAATCATCATATGTATACATAATTGTTATTTTTATAAAGTCATTGGACAAGAGTCCAAGACAAGTATTATTTGTCTAGGTTTCCGTGATTGAAGCACGTACCGTACATCCAAATCGCCGATAACCGCCTTCCCACATCAACGTGAGTTCATAGCCTCGCACTCTTTTAAATGTTTTTATGAAATGTTTTATAAACCCACGGGGGAGATAACATGTTAGTTTTTATAAAATAGTACACTAGTTGTCCCGATTGTCTGTTTATTGATTTGGACCCGAATGATTGTATGACCCGATGAATGAATAAATGACCCGATAGATGAAATGAAATGGATTATTAAAGTTAGGTTATGTCACTAAAAGTCCCATTAGCATGAATTGTGAACTACCGGGATTTGGTAGATGCTTATGCATATAATAGTACTATTTGGGGACGATCACCCCAGTTCGCGCCTTGACGGTTGATCCCCGTCGTGCCACATTGATTGGTAAGCGAATTTATGTATGAGAAGATTTACACAAGCGTGATTATTGTGACAACACGCTAATTTAGATGGGCAAATTGAGTTTCGGGCTAGCTACCCGTTGTTTGTTGTAGTAAGGTAACAATGTCATGCGGCTTATAATAATCCAAATAACAAAATACTGCTATACGCATTAAATTACGATATATTGCCTGACTAGCAATACGGGTCTTATTATTTATATTATGTTCGTGTTTTGGTTTTTCGTAACCATATTCATATAACGGTTTCTATTTAACTCTATACAACGTTATAAAACGTATTCTATGAGGTTTTTACAACAATGGTTCGTATAATGATTTCAAAGGCAAAAGCCTATATGATGATTTTTGACAAGGATTTGTATAAAATGACTTTGGCTATTTTATGGCCTATTACAATGATTTGTACAAAATGATTTTCGGTAATAATTTTATACCGATGTTATATTGATGGATTTTATTAAACTCTATGAATTCACTCGGCGTTATCGCTGACCTTTTCTTTTAACATGTTTTATATCAGGTACTTGAAGGTAATTCTCGGGAGGACAACAAGAATTTATGGCCCGCACTTAAATAACAATTTCCATTCAAATTCTTTGTAAAATTTGTATGAAATAATATGACTTGGGACCTATGTGTTGATCCCAAACTTAGATCGATTTAGCTTTATGTATACGAGAATAGATCAAGTTATACATGTAGAGAAACCTTTGTATATGTATAAAGTAATCTAAGTGTTATGCGGAATTAACACTTAAACAAGAACACATAAAGATGTAAACAAACTTTCACTTGATTAATGATAACAAACTTGCTTACAATGAAAGTGTTTAACGTATGAAAACTTATATTGAACAATAACCTAAAGGTCTTCTTTTATAGATATAAGAAGCCTTGTACAAGAGTCTATGTATCAACTATTCTAGGTAAAGATAATTACTGAAAATACAATGTTGAACTTATCCTTACTAGAAACAAACTAGAAACGATATACGCGTAGACTAAATCTTTCCATCAGTGCTTGTCTTCAATGTATCAACGCTTGACTTCTTCTTGTCAACGCTTGATCTGTCAGCGTTTGTTTTCTTCCTATCAACACTTGTTTTACTCTTGTCAGCGCTCAAGTGAACTGGCTATATTTTATTCCCAACAATCCTCCCCTAAAATTGATATCTACTCTAGTAATCAAGTTTCTGAATAAACATTAAGAACTAGGATGAATCTTACAACACTTATCATATTGGTAATAAATATGTCTGATCAAATCTTTGGCCACGTCACTTGAATAATCAATTTCCAGCTGTGTTGTCTTCATCTTCTCCAAGACTTCCTTGGACATGGAATATTGAGCATCTACAAGAAGATACTCAGCAAACTTTGTAGAACTCAAGTAATATACACCAGCAGCTGAATACAAACGCCATTGAAGACCACTAAGGTCATCTTCAAGATCCTTCCAAATAGCAGGATATTCATCTCTTGGTCCACACAATCTCTTGAATGTTGACCACAGTTTTTTTGCATTGACTGAAGTAGGAGCTTCAGCCTCATACTTGGCTTCTAACAACCTCCAAAGGTCTACCAAGTCTTCTCTATCAAAACTTGCAAACAAAGATATTAGAGTGGTAAAAGTGTGAACCTCTTTCCCATACCTGCCAATCTTCCAAAACACACATGCATCTTCTTCATAGCTTGTAATAGGGTTTCTGGAATCAAGAGGTAACACTTGCACCATATCTGAAGCTTCCAATGGTGAGAGCTTGAGGCTCCTTCTTATAACAGCTTCACTTGGATTTAACCTATCTATATCTTTGGGAAACTCAAGAGGGACTCCCTTCTTCAAAGGTCTGGGAACAATCATTGCCTTCTTAAGCTCCATCTCTTCTGCAAGCTCTTCTTTCCTTTCTTCAGAAAGAAGTCTTAGAGTGTTTTCTTCCTGCACTCTTGCCCAAATGGGATAAGCTTTAAACTCCAACTCTTCAAATGTCAACCCAATCAATTTCTTATAAGTCCATCCTGTTCCATGACATCTGAGCAGCATGTAGTACAACTCCCTTCTATCCCTTTTCAACATTGAGAGAATATTGCTAGCTCTGTGTTTCAGAGTTACCTTGCAGTCCTTTTGTACTCTTAGAAGAATCTCCAAACCCCATATCTGGTTTGAAATAGTCAAATGTGGATTCTCCATACACCTATCTTCCCAAGCATGGTACATCTGAACAACTTCTGGCATATCAAAATCAACTTGCAATTTCAACTCATTCAGCTTCTCTTTTGCCAACTCATCACCATACTCAAGTCTTTCTAGTTGTTCTATAATCATTACACTTGAGTCTGAACTGGCTTCATCACTTCCTTCTTGTTCTTCTGAAGTGACAACAAAAGGTGATTCACCCACCTTCTTTCTTTCTTGTTCCACAATTTGTGCAGCCAACCTTCTATCAAACTCAATCTATGTTGCATTCTTTGGAACATCTACTTCTACCATAATACCCTTACCTTTATCTAATGGATCAATTACGGGTAAGGAAGATGGTAATACCTGTGAAGAAACTTCTTTGATGATGGATGATGACTGGAATACATCAACCTCATCTGTAGGTCTATCAACGCTCAAATTTGCTTTGTTAGCGTCCAAGTTACTCATGTCAGCGTTCAAATCTTGTTTGTCAACGCCCAAGTTACCTGTCTCAGCGCCTATTGTAATTTCTTCCAACATACCTGTAAAGGACAAGTTTAAGTTTGTAGGAGTGACTAGAGACGTATCAAAACCTGTCTGTTTCTTCAAACTAGTTAGGGCTTCAGCAACACCCAAAGATTCACCATCATGTGAGCCCTTATCACTCACATTTATCTGTTCATCCTCCCCTTTAGAAGATTCCTCCATCCAACGCCTTGTGCTAGCATTCTCCAAAATAACAATCCTCTCCCTCAATTGCTTGAGTTCAAGGCCTTGTGTACTGACAATGTGTACCAAGTCTGCATTTTGCTTTTGCAAGCTAATGCAGACAGCCGTCAATTCCATTAATGTCATTGGTTCCAATCTGCCCTCCTCTAAACTGGTTATTTGACCTCCCAAGTTAGATTCATGGGGCATGGATGAGGTCTTAAAAATGTTAGGATTGTCTTGGCCAGCTTCTAAGCCAGAACTAATAGTCCCAGCCTCAACCATAGCACCACTAGAGGAGAACACTCCAGTAGTCCTTTGGCGCTTTTGCAACCTATAGTGTGTTAGGGGAGAAGATGATGTGGATTGGGTGGATGTGGGTTGGTTAAGGGGTGTTTGGGTCTGTGAAGGATTGGTGTCAACGTTTGGATTAGGCATGTCAACGCCAAAATTTAAAGTGTCAGCATCAAAGGGTTCTTGGTCAATTTGCATGTGTTGTGGTGAAGGTAAAGGTTCAGGGATTAGGTCAAGTTGGGGTTGTGGGTCTGGTTGGGGTTGTGCTGCTTCAATGACAGCAATCATAGCTGGGGTGAGGGGTAAGTCACGGTGTGGGTGTGAATTCATCTTTGTAAAAATAGCTTTCTTTTGCACAGGGATCTCATAAAAATCATCATGATCCCTTGTGCAGTAACTTTGCACATCAAAAACCATTTGTAAAAATCTGGGATAAGCTAAAGTCATTTTATTCCCTTTATTTTTACACATGCCCTCAAAAATCATTTTGGAATAATTAAACTTTTGTCTAGTAGCAATGCACATAATAGCACTAGCAATAGATCTATTGATCTCATTGTGTGCAGTACACTTGGGACTCAAACATTGCAAGAGGACATGTATTAGGTACTTACAGGCTGGGGGAAACTCCTGTTTATGATATTTTTTAAAGTTCCCTCATCAGGGAAAGGATAACCCAAAGCCCTTAGTCCTTGTTCTATTTCATGAATGGGAGGGTGGTTATACCATCTGCAACATCAAGATGCAAAGCTTGGCGAACCAAAGCTTCAGTAACCACCCATGTGCGCCCATGAACAATAGATGATAATGTAGTCACTCTATTAACTGTTGAGGAACTAACATTGTTCCAAAACTGCTTAATATGTGTGACAGGAATGAGTGGAGCATGATAAAGAGCATACCTAATAGGAGATGCATTCAAATATGCCACCATCTGTGTGTATTGGGGAAACAGAGTATCATCAGCGTCCAAATATGTTATCATGTTGTGTTGACTCCTGAATCCCAATTCCAAATCACTTGGTTTAAATTTTGGTGCCATTGTTGAAAGCTGTTTGAATGATTGATAAAGATGAAGTATAGGAGAAAATATTGTTAGACAAGAATGATAGGTACTCTGTTTAAAAATAGGAGCCAAATATATAGGAGAGAAATATGCATGTGATTGGTCAAAAATCAGGCAACTATTTTCAAAATACAATCATGAAAATATTGAAAAGAAATAAGTTTATCTCATGCATTAATTGAAAGTTATCTGCTCCCAAAATTACGGCCCAAAAATTCGTCAAAAAGTAACAACTGGGTAGGTCCCATTGAGTGTCAACGGTCAAAAATAACCCATCAACGCCCAATGGCTATATTCTTGTCAACGTTTGCCAAAGCCATGTCAGCGTCTAAATTGGTCACAACAACGCTTGGAAAAATACTTGTCAGCGTCGAAAAATAAAAATTGATAAAAATGAAAAATGACCTTAACAAAGTAATTTATCCTAGAGAAGATAACCTATAAGTTGATAATTATTATAGGGCGGCAAGCACTGTCTAGTTATGCACACTTGCTTATGCAAGATAGACATAACAGTCCTCTAGTGTCCCTTGCTAACCAAAACTCTTAACAACTAAGTTACCTCATAAAATTCCTTGTTACTCCCAGGTAAAACCCATGATAAAATCATTCCCAAGTCTCCCAACAGACCACACCAATTCTAGGCCAAAAATGTCTTGGCAGCATGCATAGTATATCAACTTTGCATGCTACAGTGCCTCATGATTTAGTAAAACTAACTCATACTCACCTGTGGACACAATCTAGAATTGTGATAAGAGTATCATAAGGATACCCAAAAGTCTTAAAGGTTCCTAAAACCTCCCCTTAAACTGTGATACATATGTTGCCAAAAATATGCATGAACATAAAAATTTATGTCAAGATAGGAATAGAAAATTCCAACCATCATCCATAAAAAAAACATGTTCAAATGATTCTCCAAGGATCCATAAGCAACTCTGTATCCAATGATATAATGCTAACACCACCTGCACATTTAGATTGAAAACCACAAAACTAACATTGTTGCTGACAACACCCTGATAACACTTGTCAGTATTAAGGAAACATTTGTCAGCGTTAGACAATATATAGTCGACAACGTCACAATAACACTTATCAGCGTTAAAGTAACCTTTGTCAGTGTTAGAAAAATATAGTGGAAAATCTAAATCCTCAAAAAGACCAATAACAATGCATTATCCTGTACATACTTTTACAAAAAGACCCCAAAACACATATTATGTGAGATTGATCATTCCAATACTTGTTACCAAGTATTGAAATCTTCCAGCATCAAAAGGTTTAGTTAGTAAATCAGACACATTATCTTTTGTGTCAACCCTATCTGGTTGTATTAACCCTTTTCAAAACAATCTCTTATAAAATGGTGTCTAATTTCTATGTGTTTAGTTTTAGAATGATGTACAGGATTCTTAATAATGCATAAAGTGCTGTTATTGTCAACAAATATCTTGGTATGCATGAAATTATACCCATAATCCAACAGCTGGTTCTGAATCCATAAAACTTGTCCACAACAAGCAGCTGCAGCAACGTACTCTGCTTCAGTTGTACAATTAGCCACCACTGTTTGTTTCTTGCATTGCCAAGATATCAACCTACTCCCAAGAAACTGACATCCACCAGTTGTGGATTTTCTATCAAACTTATCACCTCCATAGTCACTGTCTGAATATGCAATTAACTCCAATGGTGAATCTTTAGGGTACCACAAACCAAGATTTGGATAACATCTTAGGTACCTAAAGATTCGATTGACAGCATAAAGGTGACATTATTTGGGAGTCACTTGATGGCGTGCACATGCACACACAGCAAACATGATGTCAGGTCTGGAGGCTGTGAGATACATCAATGAACCAATCATTGATATATAGTGCCTGACATCCACATCTTTTCCATCTCCAATCTTTCCCCAAGGGTGTTCTCTGTCCATAAGAGTAGTAGCCCTCTTTTTATGTGGAGAAAAGCCAAACTTCTTCAAGATCTCTGCCACATACTTATCCTGGGAGATGAAGATACCATCTTCTTTCTGCTGAACTTTTAACCTTAGAAAGAAGTTCATCTCCCCCATTGCACTCATCTTGAATTTGTCTGTCATAAGCTTGGAAAAGTCCTCACTCATCTTTGGATTTGTAGATCCAAAAATGATATCATCAACATAAACCTGAACAAGCAAGACATCCTTACCAGCCTTCTTGGTAAATAATGTGTAGAAACTAGAAAGGGGGGGTTGAATAGTTTATCTTCGATTGGTAACCAAATTAAAATTACTTTCAATTTGGTTTGTATCAAAACTATCTTTTACTTGAGGCTAAGTTGCATAATGATTAGGTTCAATTCAAATGCACTAGCAAAGATAATAGGTAAGTGTAATGATAATGAAATAAGTAAAGAGTAAGGAAGGAGACAACCTAGTGGGAAGACACCAAGATTTATAGTGGTTCGACAACGAGGCTCTATCCTCGTTTCTACTCCACTCCTCGAGTACACCTACTCGAGATTTCCACTATACCGACAAGCTCCCTTCTCGGCGGAGAAAACCTTACATCGTTGCTTACATTATTTTCCGACACTAAGCTAAATGTCGAGACCTAATCTTTAGCTAGAACCAATCTACAAAACGTTGCCTACTTCACAATTTAACGACACAAGGCTAGATGTCTAGTTCTAATCTTAAGATAGAACCAATCTTCACGACGTTTCCTACTTCACCATTTTACGACACAAGGCTAGATGTCGAGTTCTAATCCAAAGCTAGAACCAATCTTCACGACTCTTCACTTTGAAGCTAAGTGAGAACTTCACACAACACAACTACTAGTCACTTTCAAGTTTAGTGAGAACTCACAAGACACAACCACATCACTTTATAGTTTAGTGAGAACTCCTAATCAAATCTATTATAACTCAACTAGACTTATCCAAGTACACACATGTAGCTTGGATTTACACAACACAAATCCAAGCAAACACATACGCAATGGATGTACACACAAATCCAAGTATTCACAAATAACTTGGATGAACACAACTAGTCCAAGTATTCATAAATACAATGGATTGACCTAAAACAAAAAGGGTATCATGATGAATATGACTAGCTCATAGATTCATCTTTATCACAACACTAATGAGTGAGTGATCTTCTCATTGGACAAGGTAAAGGAGGGGATCAAGAGGATAATCATATGTAAACATCCTTAACACTTTAAGTGATCATTTACTAATGATTATGCTATAGAAAATAGAAAGGGGGCTGAGAAAAACGTCCAAGAGGCTTAATGGAAAATGATATTTGACCCACTATTTAAAGGAGACAAAGTATAACGGATCTATAACGGCTAGCTGTACGCGGTACCTTATCTAGCCCGGCGGTTCCATATCGCTAACGAACCGCGTAGGTACTTAAGGTACTGCCACTAGAGCACGCTCCGTTTTTTGTCTTTTAGTGGGGTAGGAATATCTGAGGTATTTGAAGCCTTCAAAGGATATTCTAACAGCATTTGGAATATGCTATTTTCAAATTTTCATTTTCCATTTTGATAAAACATTTTCTAAAAAAGAAAGTTTATTAAAAAGTCTTTTGTCATATTAACAAAAGTGAGTTTTAAGGATAATCATTTTGATGATCACTAAGTATGATTAAGAAAGGTTAGTGATATGATTATTACCTTGATGATAGTGTTAGTTAAATAATTCGTTTTGTGTTTTGTACTAAATGTGTTGTATAGTTTGTTGTGATCAAAACTAAGAAAGATTAGTTAACACTAATAATGTTTTTAGGCATCACTTGCATTAACAATCTCCCCCTTTTTGATTACGACAAACGATAAACTCATTTACGTAGAAACACAAAATAACGAATTATTAACGAGTTTATCACTATCATTTCTCCCCCTTTGTCGTAGCAAAAAGGTTAGCACAAGTCTTCGAAGAACATCGAACTTTGCTTGTAGCTCCCCCTTGGTGGTTTCTCCCCCTTGCTTGGGGTACCAAGTTTGAGAGCTAAGGTGACATGCTACACAAAGGTTAGTAGAAAGGAAAGAAACACCAATGTATATATGATCACTACCTACTAAGTAACTTGAGAGGGAGAGAGAGAAGAAATCTCAAATTAGAAGCAAGTATTTTGCTAAGTATGTCCAAAGAGGTAATTGACAAAATCAAACTTCAATCCAATGAAGATGATAAGCTTGTCAATGGGTTAAAGTTTAGAATTGATGGAATCACCCATAAGCAATTGTAAAAATTAACCATGATCAACTCAAAATAGAACTAAGGAAATAACACACAAACAACACAAAGGTTACATAAAAGAAAAGACACAACAAAGAAGATAGTCATACACACAATATGAGTATCTAAAAGCAATAAATATGGAAAGTAAACCACTAAGCATAAGCTAGTCTAATAGTGATAATTTTCCAAGATTGCTAAAAATAAAAGACTCTAAAAAGACGACGATGCATCATTCGAAGTTTTGTCCACCGGGATGAAAACTTGGATAGGAGGTCGAGTGAGGAGGAATTTAAGAAAATTTAACTTCTCATACACATGAGCAAGTTCAATTTGTTGAAATCGACAACAAGCACGCGAGGATCCATGATGCAACACAAAATCGGTTGATGGGGGTATGGCATCAAACCTAGGGTTTGGTGGTGGAGGGGTAATGGGTTTGGGAATGTTTTCACAATGCCTTGTGAGGTTTGGGAAGGTTGAAAGGTCATTGAGTTGAGGTGTATTGAAGGATTGTGGAGGTGGGGGAACATTTTCTCTAGCTCCGGTGATGGGGTTAATGGTATAAGTCTCATTCCAATACTTGATTAGAGAGAAGGTAGGGTTTTTGGGTGATTTGGAGGAAGATGGTTCATTTTTCTTAACCCAAATAGGTCGAACCGAGATTTTCAGTTTCTTTGAAAGCTTGGATGAGGAAGCTTTGGGTGAGTGGGGTTGTGACAAAGAAATGTCAAGGTTAGGAATGTAGGAGTTAGGCATTGTGAGAGTGTGAGAATGAAATCTCAAGGTTGTGTGAGAATGAATTCTCAAGGTTGGGAATGTGTGAGAATGAAATATCAAGGTTGTGTGAGAATGAATTCTCAAGGTTGGGAAGGTGTGAGAATGAAATCTCAAGTTTGGGGTATAAGTAAAATGTAATCAAGGTAAGAAATTGAATACAAAAAGTGTAGTGTCAAGGAATGTTTAGTCAATTTGAGTAAACAAGGAATCTTGACAGGGTATAGGGTTTTAAAAGTTTTGACCAAAAATTCGTCAAAAGCCACTTACGGTCCGTGGTACCTTATAGGGATCGGCGGTTCCATATCACATAAGGAACCGCGGGACTTTAAGGAACCGAGTCCAGTGGACTTGAAACCATGTTTTTCCAGGGTTTTGGGAAAAACTAAGACTTTTTCAAAAAGTTGCAAATCTTGGAATTTTACCTCTATTAGCACCAAATTATGCTAGGGTTGCATAAAGCAACACATTCACAAAGAATGTCTTGACAAAGGGTGACAAAATATTTGAATATCATTTTGAACCAATTTTAGTCAAGTTTTTAGAGGTTGTGATATATTTAGGTTCAATTTTAATTTCAAATTAAAGTTGATTAATGTGCACATAAGGATAGAAACACATTAAACTAAATCCATAGATCAACAACATGAAACACTCATAAAGGAAGCAAATACAATGACAAATAAAACTAACTAATACATAGCTAGCTTAACATTAAATCTAGATGAGTAGTCTTCTTTGGCTTGGTTTTGTTGAAAACACTTATTAAGAAAACTCGTCATTCATCTCCTAGGAGGAGGCATGGAGAACAAGGCAAGCAAGAACTCTTGCAACCTCCTATGTAGTCCAAACATATCCATCCTAAGGTTATGGATGATGTAGTGGTTGTAAAGACAACATGGACAATTAGGACCATGTGTTTGTTGAAACCCATAGTATGGATCACCCAAAAGGAGGGAAAGTGGAACACCCAAAATTGGAATGTTTGAGTTGGGTGGAGGTGTAGGAGGCATGTTCTCTAAGGGTGATGTGGGTGAGAGTGGAGGCATGTTCCCTAAAGGGGAAATGGGTGAGTGTGGAGGTATGTTCTCTAAGGTTGGTGAAATGGGTGAATTTGGAGGGGTAAATGGTGAAGTCACCAAAGTGTCATCAAAGTCATTCACAAAAGGAATGCTTTGGATTGGTTGGGGTTGTGTGGTCACATCCAAGGGTGCACTTGGAGTGAAGGGTGAAGAGAGCTCATTCATTCTTGAGTTGAATGAAGAGGAGGTAGAACCAATGGAGTGGTTAGTACCATGGGTGGATGATGTCTTGCATGGTGTAAGGGGTGGTGAAGGTGATGAAGAAATGAGGATAGGAACCATCTCATTCTTAGGTGTGTGGAAGGGTGAGGAGTTAGGCTTGGCTACCTTAATCCTAATCTTAAGTGTTTTTCTTGGGGTGTTTGAGGTTTTTGTAGAAACCATGGTTGACAAGGGTGGTTTAAGGGTTAGGAAAGGATGTTTTGATGTGTGAAGAACATGAATAACAAGGTGGGTTTAAATGGGTGAGGGGATGATCCAAACTAGTAATGGGTTAAAATCATTTTAGGTGAATAATGAATTTAGGTAAGCTAGTTTAGGAAATGTGCAGTTTATTACATAAATTCATGTAGTGTTTTCACAGAATTGAGAAAACAGTGTAAAGCAAAAGATGCTGTCGGGAACAGTGGCCGGCGGTTCCTTATCTAGGACCGGCGGTTCCTTATCGATAAGGATCCGCGGGTCGATATGGAACCGCGACCAGAGGGCTTTCAAAAATTTCTCATCCCAAATTTTGGTTAACCCAGATTTTTACCAAAGGATTGACAAGCCAAAGTTAACTACAGATCATAATCTAATAAGCTAACTATCATAAGGCATGCACAAAGCTATGTAAATCACAAACATCATTGCATAGGCAACATTTAGGATCAAAATAAATAATAATTCAAACATGTAACATAAGTTAATAAACAACCAAACCAAAGAGTTAATAAGCAAATGTTTAAACACCAAATGATAACCAAACTTTGACACAACTCAAAATCTTCACCTCCTTTTCTTGCCTAAATCCTTGGTCATTTTTCCCAAGTACTTGATTCCCTTCCTTGACTCAATCCGGTGTTCATGCAAATCACCTCGGGTTCGAAGATTTTGACGGTAAAGTTCCTCTAAATTGAGATTATTAGGAACTTCACTAGAGGAATGGTGAGGAGGGGAAGCAATGTCATCTAAACCATCCACGAATGAGTTTGTGGCGTGGTGAGAAGAACTCGAAGAGTCAATGGGAGCACTTGTGCCAATGCCATCACCATCACTTGTTGGCATGTACATGTCCTCATCATTGAACTCTTGTTGGTCGGATTTACGATCAGATCTTGTCTTTCTCTTATATACCTCTTGAATAGGTAGCATGACCCGTTTGACCGGTTGAAACTAAGAAAGATAAAGATTTGGAAAATCACGGCCAACCCTTTTAAAAAGGCGAGTGAGAAGCATTGCGTAAGGGAGGTTTGTTTTAGGCTTGTGAATAGCATAATTGATCCGTTGAGCGATAAAATATGCCAAATTGTAATTGGTGTTGGTAAAGATGCAATACAACATATGCACTAAACACGCCGGAACATGATCCCGGTTTCCACCAAGACAAAACACATTTTCCCTAAGGATATTGGTCCATTAAACCATATTATCATTAAGGTCGCTTAAGAGAACCTCATGACGTTTCACCGAACGTACCTTGGTATGAAGGCTTCTCTTAACGGGTCGATTACGCTTTTTGGAGACAATGTCGACAATGAAGTCAAGATCAATTTCCTCATGATCATTTGTAGGACAATTGTAGGACTCAAGGAGAGCACTAAGCTTCCATTTATCCGTGAAGCGACAAGTGCCTACAAATGGGACATCAAGAATTTGACCAAAAACTTCGAGAGAGTATTGAATGAGTTGATCTTTCAAGATGAACCTAAAAAATATTCCATCGTTGTTTTCAATGACGGAGTATGTGCTAAAGAACTCCAATAGGAATCGAGGATAGATGTCTTCCTTAATGTTCAACAAACAATCAAATCCAATGTTTTCAAACATGGACTTGATGTAGACATAATCCTTGATATCCTTTTGGACAACTCTACCCTCATGAAAGCAACGAGATTGAAGAGAGGAAAAAGTATGGGCAAGGTGAGTTGAGTGACAAAAGTCGGATAGGTTTGGCATATAATTTTTGGTGAGTTGATGATTCTTTTGGTATTGTGAAGGCATGATTACTACCTAAATAAACACAAGAAAATATTTCTCCAATCACTCATATGAAAAATAAAATCAAAGATAAAAAATATGAGAATGTGTTATATCAATTTCTTGACAAACATAGGATTGAATCCATATCATTCTCATGTTCACAATGTGTCTATTCCATCATTAACCAAGAACACATGATCTATGTTAGATCAACAATGGATTAGAACATTGGTTTTTCAAAACAAGGTTTTTAGGTAAGCATTAACAATGTCATTACCTACTTGTTCATGGGTTCATCTCAAATCCATCTTTTAACCAAAATCATTTAGCCTAAATTCGGATTTGGTCTACAAGTGGGTTTTAGTGAAATCTTAATGAATATGAACCTAAGGAATCATAGTAAAATAACCATGTCAACCCACATTCCTATTAAGGTTTTAATTCAATTTCAATTTTAAAAATCCCCAATTATGAAAGGATGAACCCTAGAACAAAATAGATGAAATTGAAAGAAAATACTTACAATTAATTGATGTTAGATGAAGGATGAGTGAAACCCACAACTTGGAATCAATTAATTTGAGTGATTGAAGGTTTTGGAAGCTTCAACAATGGTGGAAAAAGGGTAAACCGTCGGCTGTGTGTTTTTGGGAGAGAGAGATAGTGGTTTGAAAAAGAATAAAATAATCAAACTGGCGCTCTGACTAAAGTTATTGCCCGTGGTTCCTTATCGATAAGGTACCGCGGGTTTGAGCTGCCTACATAAGGAACCGCCTACAGAGGCAGGTTTTTATCTATGAAAAACGCCAAATTTTGAAAACCAAGTTTTTTTAAGATACTTAAAAATATATCATGAACCTTTTAGAATAACATTGGATCATCACGACACTAGGAAATATGTTTTAATGAAGGATTACGAGTTGAATCAAGATCGAAAAGAACCGAAACGGACAAACGACTACTCGTAGCAAAACAACAAAGTGGAGAGAAGTCAAGGGAAGTGAATCAAGACTAGGACCAATGCTCAAGGGATTAATGACAATCTTCAAATAGTGGTAACGAAGAGCTTGTATCATATATAGTGGTTTAAGACGTGCCTTTCTGGCGAAACGTTAAACGACTTTGGTAATGAATAAACGCAAAGCAATTATTCAAGTATAGACTAAGATCACTTTCAATAATAGTATTAGTCTAAACCAAAATATGAGCAAGGTATTAATTCACTTTCTCTCCCATAAAGGGCCTACTAATCGTATGGGTGCAAACCATGGAAATCATGCTTGATACTTTAAGCTACTACTAACTCACTCTACATTACCATAGTGAGTCAAGTATCCAAGCAATGAAGGTTTGAGAGGATGAAAGGAAAGAATCACAAACCACAAACAAATGTCAAGGCAAGGATGCCAAGAGCAAGCACATAGTCAAGTAATGATCAAAAGAATGATCAAAGGGCGTGTGGAAGAACGAAAGCGTACCTTGGCCACAAAGAGCAATCCATCAAGGAATCAATGCTATGCCCAACAATGAATATGATGAGTACTAAGTCTTCAAGGACTAGTATCATTCCCAATCATCTCGGTATCATCATTCAAGGATGTTGAAGATCAATGAAGATGAGTCTTCTACAAGTGCAAGTAGCTCAATCCGCAATCAATTCAATGATTGATCTTCATGAGTACCTACACAAGACAAGATTCAAACTAGTAGATACATTTCAAGAGTATGTCTAAAATGCATAAAGGCTACTAATCTTAAGTGGGATGCAATATTATTAATTAAAGGACCTATTTTTCAAAAACAAAATAGTTTTGACCAAAGAGAAACTTTAGTACAACTTGACCTTCTAATTTGAGGAGACAATGGATCGATCCAAGTTTCAAAGTACAATATACTTCAAAGATCTTGAGTGACCATCGCTCTGATACCAATTGTAGAAACTAGAAGGGGGGTTGAATAGTTTCTCTTCGATTGGTGACCAAATTAAAATTACTTTCAATTTGGTTTGTATCAAAACTATCTTTTACTTGAGGCTAAGTTGCATAATGATTAGGTTCAATTCAAATGCACTAGCAAAGATAATAGGTAAGTGTAATGATAATGAAATAAGTAAAGAGTAAGGAAGGAGACAACCTAGTGGGAAGACACCAAGATTTATAGTGGTTCGACAACGAGGCTCTATCCTCGTTTCTACTCCACTCCTCGAGTACACCTACTCAAGATTTCCACTATATCGACAAGCTCCCTTCTCGGCAGAGAAAACCTTACATCGTTGCTTACATTATTTTCCGACACTAATGTCGAGACCTAATCTTTAGCTAGGAGCAATCTACACAACGTTGCCTACTTCACAATTTAAAGACACAAGGCTAGATGTCGAGTTCTAATCTTAAGATAGAACAAATCTTCACAACGTTGCCTACTTCACCATTTTACGACACAAGGCTAGATGTCGAGTTCTAATCCAAAGCTAGAACCAATCTTCATGACTCTTCACTTTGAAGCTAAGTGAGAACTTCACACAACACAACTACTAGTCACTTTCAAGTTTAGTGAGAACTCACAAGACACAACCACATCACTTTATAGTTTAGTGAGAACTCCTAATCAAATCTATTACAACTCAACTAGACTTATCCAAGTACACACATGTAGCTTGGATTTACACAACACAAATCCAAGCAAACACATATGAAATGGATGTACACAACAAATCCAAGTATTCACAAATAACTTGGATGAACACAACTAGTCCAAGTATTCATAAATACAATGGATTGACCTAAAACAAAAAAGGGTATCATGATGAATATGACTAGCTCATAGATTCATCTTTATCACAACACTAATGAGTGAGTGATCTTCTCATTGGACAAGGTAAAGGAGGGGATCAAGAGGATAATCATATGTAAACATCCTTAACACATTAAGTGATCATTTACTAATGATTATGCTATAGAAAATAGAAAGGGGGCTGAGAAAAACGTCCAAGAGGCTTAATGGAAAATGAGATTTGACCCACTATTTAAAGGAGACAAAGTATAACGGATCTATAACGACTAGCTGTGCGCGTTACCTTATCTAGCCCGGCGGTTCCATATCGCTAAGGAACCGCGTAGGTACTTAAGGTACCGCCACTAGAGTACGCTCCGTTTTTTGTCTTTTAGTGGGGTAAGAATATCTGAGGTATTTGAAGCCTTCAAAGGATATTCTAACAACATTTGGAATATGCTATTTTCAAATTTTCATTTTCCATTTTAATAAAACATTTTCTATAAAAGAAAGTTTATTAAAAAGTCTTTTGTCATATTAACAAAAGTGAGTTTTAAGGATAATCATTTTGATGATCACTAAGTATGATTAAGAAAGGTTAGTGATATGATTATTACCTTGATGATAGTGTTAGTTAAATAATTCGTTTTGTGTTTTATACTAAATGTGTTGTATAGTTTGTTGTGATCAAAACTAAGAAAGATTAGTGAACACTAATAATGTTTTTAGGCATCACTTGCATTAACATAATGTCTGGTCTATGGTGCCCCTTTTGAATCCATTGTCCACCAAATAAGTGGATAATGTGCCATACCATGCCCTTGGGGCTTGATGAAGTCCATACATAGCCTTCTTGACTCTATACACCTTGTTTGGATTTTCTAGATCTTCAAAACCAGGAGGCTGCATCACATACACCTCCTCAACAATTGTTCCATAGAGGAAGGAACTCTTCACATCCATTTGATAGACAGTGAAGCCCATGCAGGAAGCATAGGCTAGAAATATTCTTATAGCTTCAATCCTTGCAACTGGTGCAAAGACCTCCTCATAGTCTATCCCTTCCTCTTGTGTATATCCCTGAGCCACTAAACGTGCCTTGTTTCTGACCACAATGCCTCTTTCATCTCTCTTGTTTTTTGGAACCCATCTTGTCCCTATAGGTCTGACATATCTGGGACAATCAACCAGCTCCCAAACATCCTGAATTGCAAATTAGTGAAGCTCATCCTGCATTGCATCCACTCAACTTGGTTCTTTGAGAGCATCAAATGTCTTCTTGGGTTCCTGTTGTGACAGAAAACAGGCAAACAAGCATGATTGAACAAGAGGGATATCAACCTTCTTGTGTATATTGGCAATGAATCCACCAAGATTTTGCTGAGATCTTCTAGTCTGAACAGGAGTCATAATATCACTAATGATTTGAGAAGTAGGGTGATTCTTCATATTAGAAGTGAGAACTCCTCCTTCAAAAAGTCTGTTGTCTTCAATCTCATTATCTAAGTTGCCAATATCTTCATCAGACTCTCTTTCATCAAGAGTAGGATGAACCTCTTCATATAAATTAGAACGTTCACCTTGTTCAAAATTAGAAGAGAAAAGATGCTCAAAAGTGTTGTCAACGCCTGAACCTTGGTTGTCAGCGTTTGGGCTATCAACGCTTGAAATGTTGTTGTCAACGTTTGAGCCATCAACGTCTGAATTTGTCCTGTCAGCGCTAGATTTGCCTTTGTCAGCGCCTGAAGGACCATGCATGTTGTTAACTGGTGGTACTTGGGGACCACCATTATCCTTTCCAGCAGCAGCAACAACAGCAAAAGAATCTGTCCATATGGGAATTGCGACATACTCTTGTATGGGAGATGACTTGTCTGCTTGTGATCCAACCTCTTCATTAACCTGTGTACCTGGAACATTAACAACTTGTTCTTCCACAACATTTGAAGTTACCTTCACAATGTTTGGATTAGTGACAGGCATATAATTTAAAGTCCTAGATAGAGGTTCCAAGTCAAACAACCAATTTGGACCACTTTCAGGATCACTGGGTTTACTCTCTAAAAACCTAACATGTACTCTTTTAAGTATACGTTTTTCCTTTTTAAGGTAAACCCTATATCCCTTGCTCTGCACAAAATAACCCATGAAATAGCCTTCATCACCTTTTGCACTAAATTTACCTAAGGCATCACTAGTATCAAGTACAACTACATGACAACCAAAAGGTTTAAGAAAACCAATATTAGGTTTCCTTCCCCAAAGTAATTCATAAGGTGTTTTGTTCTGTATCTTGTTGACCAATGCTCTATTTTGAACATAGCATGCTGTATTCACAGCCTCAACCCAAAAAGCTATGGGGAAGTGAGCATCAGCCAACATAGTTCTGACTGCTTCAATTAGGGTTCTATTCTTTCTCTCAGCAACCCCATTTTGCTGTGGGGTTCTGGCAACACTAAACTGCCTAGTAATCCCTTTCTTGGCATAAAAATCATCCAAAAGCTTATTTCTAAACTCACCACCATTGTCACTTCTAAGCATTTTAACTTCATTACCTGTTTTCTTTTCAATCTGGGTAATAAAGTCAATTAAAGTGTCAGCAGTGTCACTTTTCATAGCTAAAAAGAAAATCCAAGTAAACCTAGAAAAGTCATCAGTGATGACAAAGCAGTATGATTTACCATTCAAACTCTCTATATTAGTTGGACCAAATAGGTCCATATGCAACAAGTGAAGTGGTTTGGAACTAGAATGCACCTGTTTAGACTTGAATGAGACCTTGTGCTGCTTGCCTTTAAGACATGCATCACAAGAGTGGTCATTGTGGAAAGCCTTTTCAGGCAAGCCATCAACCAAGCCAAGTCTCACAAGCCTGTTTATATTCTTAAAGTTTATGTGCCCTAGTCTCCTGTGCCATAGATTACTCTCATCTACTGAAGCTTTAGCATAAAAACATGACATATTATTATTCATCCTAAGTCCATTAAGATTCACATTATAGATGTCTTTATGTCTAGGTGTTCTATAGTCAATATATTTCTCATCTGGGATTTTATAATCCTTACTTAACACCAAGCATTCAGTATCAGTAAATAGAACTTTATTTTTGTTATCACAAACTTGTGATACACTAAAAAGATTGTAATCAAGTTCCTTTACCAGAAATACGTTCTCAAAACGCAAGTTCTTGGTGAGAAGTGTTCCTTTGCCTATGATAGTTCCATATCCGCCTCCAAAGTAAACCTTATCACCATCCTTAATGGGAGTGAAGTTAGTAAGATAATATTCCTTCCCTATCATGTGCCTGGAGCATCCACTGTCCCAATATCCATAATCATTGACCTGTTTTTGAATGCCCTGCACACATAAAGAAAACAAATTAGTTTTCTATGGGAACCCAAGCCTTAGCAAACTTGGATTCATCTGGTTGTTCAACAAGAACATGCTTAGTTCTCATAACAACTCCTTGTTCATCCTTCTTTGGATGAAATACCTAGTTAACCCCAATAGGTTTTGTAATGACCTTTGAAATATAATTAAATCTGTTGCAGGTCATAGAAATCCCATTATCATTAGGGTTTTGATCTTGCTTAGGTCTCCATGTCAAGCTTGAAGAAGCTTTAGACCCCTTACCCTGTGGTTGCAAATATTTAGGTCTGGTCACGTTTCTGTCAGTGTTAGATTTGGTCTTGTCAACGTTGAAATTACCCTTGTCAGCGTTGAATCTAGGGTTTGCTACAGAAACCCATTGCCTGTTAGACCAAGTATTTGTCTTTTGAAATGGTCTTTGTCCATGAGTGTTAGACCCTCTAGTGAAGAAAGGGGCTGGTCTAACAACTTGTGAACTTTGCCCCACACAAGTTTTGGGTCTGACAACGTTTGACTTTTTAACAGCGTTGACCTTAAAAGCATTGACACACTTATATGCTAAATGTGAAAAGCTACCACAAGTGTAACAGGCTTTTCTAGACACAACCCTAGGTCTAGAAGAGAAGAAGCCTGTTCCATCATTACTAACTTGGCTTTTAGGTGACCTAGTATTCCTATACATCTCTGCATACTTAATGCTAGGTTTTCTAACAGTGTTTGAGCCAAGGTCAACAGTCTTGCCAATGATTGGGTTTGTTACCTTAATAGGGGTTGACTCATTTGGACTTTCACATAACAAGCCACCCTTAACAAAAAAGGTAGGGTTGGCTTTCTTCTATTCATTCAAGTCAGTCAACTTCTGTTGATACTCTTCAACTGGGGTAATGACTCTTGGTGGAGGAATAAATTCCTCCTCTTGGAGTTCTGGTAGACCAGTCCAAGATAGGTCCTTCCTTTGGACACCATAGAAGTCCCCAGCTGGTGGTGGAACCACAGTATAGTCTTTCATCCCAATCCCAGTCATGTCCTTAGGATCCCTTTGTTTATTAACACATTCTCCCAGGGTTTGTGTGGCCTTATCAAATCTCTGAATTTTAAGGCTAACATTATCCTTATTCTTAATGGCTTCATCTAACTTAGCCTGTAACTCACTATTAACACTTTCCATGATGTTCCTAACATCATTACTAGCATCTAACTCATGTTTTAAGATATTTATTTTATCTTTTAAGTCAAATTCCATTTTCTTGTACTCAGAAACTGTCTTCTCAGTTTGAGTGAGAGCAATTTGATAGTTAGACAGTTTGCATCTCTCAGTACTCACATCATCTAACAACCTTAACACCTCTTTGTTAAGTTTATCAATATTTAACCTACAACCCTTACTACAAAAAGCATCATCGTATACCTCATTATCTGATGAAGAGGAGGAGTGTGCCATGAGAGCATATTGAACATGCTCTTCTTTTTCTATCTCAGCAACCAAAGCTTTATCCTCTTCCCCATCCTTAGCCAAATAGCTCCAATCCCATCCCATACCATCAATTTCTTGGACTACAACCATAGCCTTAGGATCCTGAGCCTTAACAATTTGGCTTGAGGGTTTGCCAGCATCAGATCTTCTAGGAGATCTTCATTCCCTCATGAAGTGCCCCACACGATGACAATTGTAGCATTTAACCTTGAATTTGTCAAATCCAGCAGTGTCCTTTGCATTAAAGGTCATCTTCTTCTTAAACCTTCTATTCCACCTGTTTGCTCTTATACTAGCAAGAGCCATGTTCCACTTAATATCCATCTCCTCCAAGTGCTCATCACTTATTTGCTCAAGGTCCTCATATGTAATGACTGAACCATTGGGCAAAGAAGCAATGTATGCACACACAGTATCCAGATCCAAACCAGCAGGCTTAACTCTTGGAGAATCACTTTTGTATGTGTCAGCGTCTGAATATGAGGCGTTGACAGGACATGATCCAACGTTGACACATGATGATCCAGTAACTGGGTGCATGTAAGAGTCCTTCTGATCAAATTGACATTCACTACCTGAGAAGAAGGCCATGTTACTATTGGTAGACTTACTTCCATGCTCCAAAAGAGTTTCATTCTCCAACAGCCTTAGTTTGTTGTAGATATCATCAAAAGTGGAACTTTTGTGAGTGTTATTGGCAAGTATAGATCTTGCCTCAATCTTCCACGCATCACCCAGACTTTTAAGAAAAGTGGCATTAATGTCAACATCACCAAGTTGTGTCCCCATGAAGGATAACTTGCTTGTAATGTCAAGCAGTCTGCTTCTCACACTGCTAAGCTTCTCATTAGGTTGAGCCTTGAAAACAGCATACTCATGCATGAGTTGCTTCTTCTTCTCTTCCCTAGTATCATCATTACCACCATATGCAACTTCAAGAGCTGCCCAAAGGTCTTTTGTAGAATCATAACCTCTGTATTTATGTTGGTTCTCTTGTCCCAAAGAGAGTTTCAGAATATTTAGGGTTTTCATATCAACCCTTCTCTTTGCTATGTCTTCAGCAGACACAGCTCTACCGTCACCAGGTTTTTCTTTCTTATCTGCTTCTGGACATCCAGCAACGGCAGTTTGTTGTAGCAATGGCAGCAGCAACCTTTTCAGCTTTATTGTATGTGTTTCCATATTCAATTATCTCCTAGAGAGTGTATTCATAGATCCCTAGATATTGCTAAAAGTTGAATTTCCACAACTCAAAGTTGGTTGCATCAAGCATGGGAATCATGATGTTTGGTAAAGGTGAGGAGGAGGAGGTTAGTTCTGGATTTGACATGATGTTTTTAGGGTTTTGTGAAAATTAGGGTTTTGGTGATTTTAGGGTTCTTGTGTTCTTCAAGATCAAAAGTTTCTCAATAAGCTCTGATACCACTTGTTGATCCCAAACTTAGATCGATTTAGCTTTATGTATACGAGATTAGATCAAGTTATACACGTAGAGAAACCTTTGTATATGTATAAAGTAATCTAAGTGTTATGCGGAATTAACACTTAAAAAAGAACACATAAAGATGTAAACAAACTTTCACTTGATTAATGATAACAAACTTGCTTACAATGAAAGTGTTTAACGTATGAAAACTTATATTGAACAATAACCTAAAGGTCTTCTTTTATAGATATAAGAAGCCTTGTACAAGAGTCTACGTATCAACTATTCTAGGTAAAGATAATTATAGAAAATACAATGTTGAACTTATCCTTACTAGAAACAAACTAGAAACAATATACTCGTAGACTAAATCTTTCCATCAGTGCTTGTCTTCAACGTATCAACACTTGACTTCTTCTTGTCAACGCTTGATCTGTCAGCGTTTGTTTTCTTCCTATCAACATTTGTTTTACTCTTGTCAGCGCTCAAGTGAACTGGCTATATTTTATTCCCAACACTATGTAAATTTGATATTTATGAATGGAAATGCTTTATTATTAAACGACGCGATTTTTAAGCGTTGTCTATGATGTGAGTAATGTGCTATCCCGTAACACCAACGAGTCTTCCGCTGTATTGAATTGTATAAATTTGGGGGTGTTACAGTTTGGTACCAGAGCTCTCGTTATAGAGAACAAAAGATTTTTAAAACCAAGGTTTTGAATAAAACATTTCAAAATCTTTTAACTATAAACATTTTTCTAAAAATGTCTAAAAATCTTTTGACTATAACGGTGCCGAAGAATTCCCGAGTTACCGACAAGGCCAAACTGAGAAGTGTTATTTTAATATATATATAACTTAGATTATGTATATATATATATATGATGTAATTTTATTACATGATTGTTTAATGATTATTTTGACATTTATACGACGTAGATTGTCACAAGTAACCCTAACTCCCCTAGTAAATTAATCGAAGCTATTCTCGTAGGAATTCTAGCTATCCTAGATCTAAACCAAGTCGTGGATATTTATAATCCCAACAAATGGTTGATACTCGTAGAAATGTAGATATTAGTTGATTGTGATATTGAAGAAGAATTGGCGAGATTAAATCTGATATCGATGTCATGACGATCTTTCCTTATAGAGTGGAGTTCGACAAAACGTTATCACCTGGAAAGATGTCATCTGATTCGTTGTCATCCAATTCTTAGATTTGAAATCGAAAGGGTGAATGTTGCACTTGAGGCTGTCATTGGAACCATTACCCAAAAGCCTCATGCCACTAGTACCTATCCGAGAAGCCTAATTGAATGTGTGAGTCATTTAATACTAGTGACTCATTTGATAATTGTTGTAGTAAGAGCTATAGGATTGGAAATTAAGTGTTGTTCATATCGAGCTTTTTTTGCCCTATTAAGGCCTAAGAATAAGGTTGAAGTATTGGAGAATATATCGAATTTAACTTGTATGGAATATGAGATTGTTAAGAGGAAGTTGCTAAGTCCTGTGATTGAATTATAAGGTTTTAATTGATTGTTAGTTCGTGTTAAGGGTTGTTCCTAGGCCATTGTCCAATGACGAGGATGCCCAGTGTCCAATAAATAAATTGAAGAAATCTTCCTCTAAATTGGGACAGATGGATCTTCCGGGACAGGTGGGACACCTAATGACTCTTGTAGATTAGTATTCATTATGGTATCTTTTAAAAATCCCTAACTTAACTGAGACATCAGTTGGTAGGATGAGTTCTTGGAATTGTATGACATAGTGACACGTAATGTGTTACGGTACAATTTTGACTTGTTTGTGATTAATGAAAAGACTACCTTTGATTGCTAAATCCTACATGTATCGATGTTATCTATCTTTTCTTGCTTGTTCCTAATGTTCACATTAGTGATGCAACCATTGAACAAGTACTCATCTCGAATTGAGTTACGTGGTGGATTATTCTTTTTGAGTGCCATCGAGGTCATGAACCTCATGATTATTTGGCTAAAGCTCATTTCCTAGCGTATTGTAGTTAGTTCTTGGTGAACAAGTTTTCATCACTCTTTTGCAGATCACTCATTGTTTTTATAAGATTAAACAGTATCCCTTGAGAAAAATTAGGTTTTCATCACCATATGGCTTATTTAAAGTGAGACTTATAAATAATCGTTATCGAAATGAAGTTGTTTATAAAACACCTTAGAAAACTTAATTGTTTTCATAACAATGAAAATCTTTGTAAAATTATTCTTGATTCTTATTTAAGAATTAAGCATGAAAATGTTTTTATTATAAACATGATGATAAAATTTTGACGAACTGAGTATTGCATCGTTAATCTTGAAATTGTATATAGTTGCGCGCCTACATACAATTTGGAAGGGACCATGCAAGGCTGATTAGTAGTCACCATAAAATTGATTAATAAACACTACATTTTCTTTAAAGATTGTGAAAGATTAAATTTTATGAGATCTGCAACAAGTGAAAAAATAGGGACATAGTGTTAGGACCTACATATGTGCCTGTAGCATCTATTCTTCTGAGTAGAATTTATCATCTGTGGAAATTGTCTTATTTGACAATTGACAATTCTTTCTTGTCCAATTCTCCCGTGGTGAGATTCTTTGAAAAGGTATCTGATTACCGAGTGTTGATACCCGACTGGATGTATTGACGTTCCTATCATTTCTTTTGATTAGATTTTATTTGAATGACCTGGGTAACGATCCGAGGAGTTTTCGAATGCGTACTCAAATTATGAAAACATGGGATATATTCATATTCATTAAATGTTTTCGTCTGTATCTAATTTGAAATTCTCTCGCTTAGATTATGTGTTGACCTTACTCTTTTAAGGTTAGTTATGTCTCCAGATATCCTTGAACTTGTGAAGGATTATGAGTTATTATAACTCTTTTGAGAAATTCACATCTTATCAACAGTAATGTTAGAAATACGTTTTTACGTATATTAGAGGTATCGGTCACTCCACAATATTATTTATGTTGTAATAGCTCGTAGTTAACAAATAGTTATTAGTTACTTATTTAGTTAAGTAAGAACCGGTCCATGGGCTTGTCATGGACCGGCCCAAGCCCAATGTAGCTTGGAAGTATAAATACCCCTTTCCACCATGGAAAGGGGTTGGTTGTTGTCATTTTTCTAGTTCCATTTAATAAAATACACATAGTTTTCTCTCACTTTCTCTCTCTAGTTTCTCTCTCTAGAAATCAACAAACCCCTTCATAGATTCATAGGTTATCAAGATTCTACATTTGGTATCAAGAGCTATGGGGTGATTTAAGGTAGTGATTTGTGTGGTTTTTTAGTTTTTGATTGTATTAGTGTTCTTTAGGAAAATCCATCTTGATTCTTGGTGTTTTTGGTGTTTTTGTGATTGGGATTAGTGGATAAGTATTAGTTTTTACTTATTATTGTTGAAATCACAAAACTTTTTGGGTCATTTGGTCAAAATCTGGGTTTAATCTCTCTTTTTGTGGTCGACTGTTCATCGTAACAAACTTCTGATTACCCAGCAAAAGTTTCGAACCAACAAGTTCCGGATCAACCAAAAGTTCCGAACCAAGAAGTTCCGAACAAAAAAGTTCCGGATCAAGAAAGTTCCGGATCAAGAAAGTTCCGAACCAAGGAAAGTTCCGAACCAAGGAAAGTTCCGAACCAAGGAAAGTTCCGAACCAAGGAAAGTTCCGAACCAAGGAAAGTTCCGAACCAAGGAAAGTTCCGAACCAAGGAAAGTTCCGAACCAAGAGAAAGTTCCGAACCAAGGAAAGTTCCGAACAAAGAAGTTCCGGATCAAGCCAAAAGTTTCAAACCAAGAAGTTCCGGATCAAGCCAAAAGTTCCGAACCAAAAAGTTCCGAACCAAGAAGTTCCGAACCAAGAAGTTCCGAATCAACACTTCCGAATCAACAAAAGTTCCGAATCCAGGGTTATTTTGCTTGTTTTTTCGATGATTTTTTAGAGGATTTAATCTTGGTTTCTTACAACAAAAACTCAACACAATTCACAAGCTTTACTTCACTGCTCGATCAACCGATAATCTTTGTCTCTTTGAAGTTAACAAAATGAATCCGAATTCAGTAATGCCTCAGATGACATCACTTACGGATATTTCCGTCATTACGGGAACGGATAATCGCCCGCCAATGCTCATCAAAGAGGTTTTTGAAGCATGGCAAGGCCGGATGATGTCTTACCTTAAGGGAAAACTGGTTTATGGGAGGCTTATGGTTAAGTCAATTTTAAATGGTCCACTAGACTATGGTACCATCGTGGCTAACAATGTGTCTCGACCAAGAGAATTTGAAGAACTTACACCAGCTCAACAACTTGTTGCCGATGCAGACGAAAAAGATCTTCAAACAATTCTCCAAGCTCTTCCCCATGACATCTATAGGATGGTAAGTCAGTAAACGGTGGCAAAGGATTTATGGGAACGTTTAAAGGTGTTGCTACAAGGTACGTCTCTCACCAAACAGGAAAGGGAATGTCAGTTGTATGACCTGTTTGATAGATTCACGTACAACCCAGGGGAAACGCTTCACGATTATTACTTCAGATTCACCACACTCATGAATGATCTGAATGTATACAATCTTGTGATTGCTCCATTCCAGGTTAACACCAAATTCTTGAATACTTTACCTCAAGCTGAATGGGGTGAGTATATTACCGATGTTAAGTTAACCAGGGATTTGCATAAGTGCAATTCGGATCAACTATATGCTTTTCTTCAGCAGCATGAGAAACATGTGATCATGCACCGTTCCCCACGAGGTATGTACCCTAATTCATTAGCTTTGATGGCGAATCAACCAAGCTTGTCTCACAACAACACTCCTTATATTTTGGGACATCAAGCCTATCATCCATCACCTTACATGACACCAACCTTTCCCCAATACTCGATTTTACCACAACCACCCACCTCACATCAGCAACAATATCGGTTTAGTGCACCTTCATCACAATATGCTACACAACCTCACCCAGCAAGTATTGCACCTTATGCTCAATCTTCATATTCTTCTTATCAAGAGAATGCGGCATATCCAACAAGCTACCCTGATCAAATGAGTATTCCTTCTAGTGATTATGCAGCTCATCAAGACCAAGCAATGTACTGTGATGATGAGGAAGTCCCCGTTCCTGTATTCAAACAAGGTGCTGACCCAGTTGAAGTGTTAACCACTATGTCTGCTTATCTCACAAGGACTTTAAGCAAACGAGGATTTAGGGGATCAGCTCCTACCAACAATCAGTTGAGGAATTCATCCAATTCTCGCCAACAAGCTACTATCGAGAATGGCAGGGTAATGGTTCAGCCTATTCAACCATATCAGGGGAGACCTACCACATCAACTACCAATGCTCGCACGGTCAATCAGGCTCCATTGGTCAACCCTGCTCCACGGGCTAATTCCATAGGCAAGTTGAGAATGATTACATGCTACAACTGCAAGGAAGAGGGTCACATGTCCAGGGATTGTAAGAAACCCAAGAGGAGAAGGGATGGACAATGGTTTGCAGAGAAGATCTATCTGGTGAATGCTCAGGCACAAGGAAGGGAACTTGATGAAGAGGAGCTTGCATTTCTTGCTGATCCAGGGATTGCTGAACAAGACACTGTCACCACACAGAATGCAGCATACCAAGCAGATGATCTCGATGCGTATGACTCAGACTGTGATGACTTTCAATCTGCAAAGGCTGCTCTCATGGCAACTATCTCCAGCTTAGGGCCAGAAAAGAGATCTGAGGTACTTATTAATACCACTGATAATACCACTGATGCTAGTATTCAACCACATCAAGTTGTGCAAGAGAGTGCTGATTCGAATGATTCTTAGGTAGTGAGTCTTTCAAATGAGGAGACAATCAATGATAGCAATATCAATGTGAGTCCCCAGACTTTGAGTGAATCACAACCGGGAGCCATTTCGCATACGCCTATTCCTGCTCAACAAGATTTGGTCATGGTTCCTGCTACATTACTTAGCCAAATGAATGCTGCTCTCTTAGAAACCCTAGCTAAGAATAAGAATTTGTCTGATGAGCTTGCCTTAAGCAACGAGAAAGTTCAAACTTTGGAATTAGTGCCTTCATCTAGTGTTCTAACAAATCCCGAATATGATCACTTTCGAAACAAACAAATGGGTCACTTGCAAAAAATTGAAAACTTAAGAGCAAATCTGTCTAATGAACTTAAAGAAAAGGAGTTAGTGGTCACTAATTTTCAAAAACTTCAAACGGATTTTGAATCACTCGAGTCTAAGAAGAATGAAATGGAGATTAATGCTACTAATAAGATTAAAAGTCTAGACTACTTGCTTTTAAGACAATACGCTGCTTCTCAACTAGTGCACTTATTTGATGCTTCGTTTAGAGAATTTAACTTATCACGTCAAAAAGGCCTTCCCCCTAACCCACGGTATGCAAAACAAGCTTTAAGACATAGTCCTAGACTTTATAATGCAACTCAATTAGGATTGGCCTTAGACCCGATTGTTTTTCCCGATGATCGAACAAGTAAGGATCTAGTTGATGAGGATCGATCATACAATTCTACAAAATATCCCGAGTGTGATTATTTTAAATTGAATAAGGAGCTTGCTAAAACGGATTTTAGAATTCTCTTCCATATGGACAAAGATATCATTACAGCACCAACCTACATGTTGAATGAAGAAGACCCTAGTACATTTCCTACACTTGTCAACATGGAAGGTCCTAAGGAAATTCCAAAGGATCTCCCACCTGTTAGCACTGTATGGTTAAACTTGCAAGAGATTAATCAATACTTTACTAACTTTGACAAGGTCATTTTGGAATGTACGACGTCAAATGGCCTAAACGCCGGAGAATGGGCTTTCGAACACATGAACGAGGTGTTTAAAAATGAGATCAACCCATTTGTCGAAAGTCTAAAAGGAAGTTTTGCATCTCTTAAGGAAAATCTTGTGTTTGAAATTGGTGAAGTTCAAAAAGTGTTTTATGAAATGGACACTGCTTACGAACTACAACTAATTGAAAAAGAAAAGATTTTAACCGAATATGACCGATTCTTGTCTGCAGTAATCTCGTGTGATGTGCTTACTACTGTAAATGTTAATTATTCGAATGAGCTTACATCCGCTATGATTAATTGTGATGCTATGAATATTTGTGATGATATTTGTGATGATGTTTGTGATCTCTCTGTAAATGTTGCTGATACTGTAAATGAGGTAGATAATCATTCTTGTCACGAATCTAATGCTGAGTTTTTAAAGCTACAAGATTCTTACAATTTACTTTCAAAACGCTTTAATCAACTAGAACAACATTGTATATCTTTAGAATTAAAACAACAAACTCAAAATGAGAATCTTTTGATATCAAATGGTTGTGAAAACGGTGTTTAGACGAGTGACAAGATGATTGCAATTGTTAAGGCATTAGAGGAAGAGATTATGAGATTGAAGAGAGATGTGTCATCAAATGAAACACTCAAATTGGAACTAGAGGCTGCAGAGTCTAAAAACCAGATCTTAGAAATTAGACTTTTGTCTGTTCTAGGGGAGATGGATCGGACAAGACAGGGACTATCCGCTCTTTATGGTTCACTAGAAGAACGCTTCGCTTTTAATGCGGCACAGCAACAATCTTATGTTGAACAACTGAACCAAAAGTGCGAGGAAATCTCTGACTTGAACATCCTGCTCATTGACAAAAATATGGTTTTGGCTGAGTTAAAGGAGACACTTCTTCTCACCCGACAAGAAGTTGTTGATAACTTAGCTACCGACTCTGCACCGTCCACTAGTGCTCCAACAACCAAGTCAGTAGTGCTTTATAAGAACCCGCTTCATAAGAGAAACCCGGTTACCTACGATGATTATATGAGGAATGCCATTAAGCATGTAGATCTTCTTAGGGATATTTTAGACGATCTTTATGCCTTAGATCCCTCAAGTAGCGACTATTATTCGGCTCATGAATATATTAAGCGAGTTCAATATTGCTTAGCATATTTGCAATACATAGGTAAACCAGGCTCTGCACTACTTACTAATAGGCCCATTGCTGTAACTCCATTCAATAAGACTCCAGGAGCAAAACCGTCATTGGCACAATCAAGTAAGGCACCTTTAAAATCTGTTGCTAATGTTCCCACTTTGCCTTCTACAGGATTAAAATAGACTACTATGGCTAAAGGATCGCCACTCAAGAAAGATAAGATCAAGCCCTCCACTAGTAGTGCCAAAAAGAAGAAAGTAGAAGATCACCATAGGAATGTTAGTTCAGTTTTAAATAAAAAGAATCATGTTAAGACTAAAAGCTCTGCGCCTGTGCAGAAGCCAAAACCATTCGTGAATTCTAATTTGAATTGTTGGAATTGTAATGAATGTATGTTTTCCCAACGTCATGATTTGTGTCTGATTGAACATGTGAATGAAATGAATGCCATTAAGAATGGTCTTGAATGGAAGCCAACGGGTAGAACTCGTGCCCAGGTTGGCTGGCAATGGCGTCCCACTGGTAGGACCTTTACATTAGATGGAACAATGTGCCCTTTAACTAGGAATGCATCCATTGAGGTTAGGTCTGAGTGTCCTTTAGTTAGGAACACTCGCACTCAAGTATGGAAACAGCACCCTTTAATTAGGTCAGCCCCCACTATAGTGCCTATCAGTGAAGAAATACCTCAAGATTTAAGCCAACTAGAATCTACACCACCCACTAGGAAGAAAAAGGCTAGGAAATCTAAGAAACCTAGAGTTAGCAAATCTAAGATTATTAAATCTGTACCTGCTAATAACAAGGAACACTCAGATTCCGATACCTCTACATTGTTTTCGTGTGGTGATATTTTCAGGTGGTCCAAATCATCCTGTGGTATTTGGACTCCGGTTGTTCAAAACATATGACCGGAAATAGCTCGATGCTCCGAAATTTCGTCAGCAAGTTTCTTGGTACGGTTAAATTCGGGAATGATCATATAGCAAAGATAATGGGGTATGGTGAATATCAGATTGGAAACGTGACGATTTCAAGGGTATACTATGTAGAAGGTCTTGGTCATAATTTATTCTCAGTAGGACAGTTTTGTGATTCCAACCTTGAGGTTGCTTTTCGACAACACACTTGTTTCATCTGAAACTTGGAAGGAAAAGATTTGTTGAAGGGATCTCGTGGTGCAAATCTTTATACCTTGTCCTTACAAGACATGATGGCCGCCTCTCCAGTATGTCTTCTCTCTAAAGCATCTAAGACCAAGTCATGGTTATGGCATCGCAGATTATCTCATCTTAACTTTGATGCTATTAATCATCTGGCTAAAAACGAATTAGTTCGTGGTCTTCCAAAGCTTAAATTTCACAAGGACCATTTATGTTCCGCGTGTTCAAGGGGGAAAAGTACCAAGAAATCTTAGAAGCCCAAAGCTGAAGACACCAATCAAGAAAAACTTTATCTTTTGCATATGGATCTTTGTGGGCCAATGAGAACTGAAAGTGTGAGCGGTAAGAAATTCATTCTGGTGATTGTGGATGATTTCTCCAGGTTTACATGGGTTAGATTTCTACGTACAAAGGATGAAGCACCGAAGGCTATCATCACTTTTCTGAAATTCATTCAGGTACGTTTGAATACTACTGTCCGCCGTATTCGTACAGACAATGGTACAGAGTTCGTCAACCAGACTCTTCGTGATTACTATGAAGGAGTTGGTATCTCACATGAAACATCCGCTGCACGCACTCCACAACAAAACGGTGTCGTTGAAAGACGGAATCGTACACTTATGGAAGTTGCTAGGACTATGCTTATTTACGCGAACGCTCCATTGTTCTTGTGGGCAGAGGCTATATCTACTGCATGTTTCACCCAAAACCGTTCTATCATTCGGAAACGCCATGGAAAAACACCTTATGAGCTTCTACATGACCGTAAACCCGATGTTTCATTTTTTCATGTGTTTGGTGCTCTTTGTTATCCAAACATCAATACTGAGAACTTGGGTAAGCTTCAACCGAAAGCCGATATAGGTATTTTCATTGGTTACTCACCGTCCAAGAAAGCATACCGAATCTATAACCGTCGTCTTGGCAAGATTGTAGAAACTATGGACACAGATTTCGATGAGCTGACAGCGATGGCTTCTGAGCAACACAGCTCTGAACCCGCGCTTCATGAGATGGGAACCGGTGCTATTAGTTCCGGATTAGTTCCCAATAATCCTACTTCTACATCATTTTTACCACCATCAAGGCCCGAGTGGGATAAACTGTTTCAACCGTTGTTTGACGAATTCTTTGATCCCCCAAATGATGAAGTTCCATCACCCGTAGTGATAGCTCCAATTCCTGAAGTTGTTGCTCCAGCCAATGAAGCGTTATCTAATGTATCTTCAATTCACATTGAACCGGATGCACCTTCACCAAGTGATTCTCAAACTACACCTGAATCATCACCCCTACTTGTGCCTAATGATGTGGAAGAGGATTCTATTGATCACGACTTGGAATATGCTCACCTGCAAGAGCTTCCTTTCTTTGGTGTAGCGATACTTGAAAACCCTTCAGCCGCGTCTACCTCAGAAGAAGCTCCTTCTATTGTTCACTCTAGACCACCTAGGATTGAAAACCATAGCACTAAATGGACAAAAGATCACCCAATCAGGAATGTCATTGGAGATCTAGATCGACCAGTCTCTACACGCCATCAATTACAAGAGAGTGCACTCTATTGCTATTTTGATGCATTTCTCTCTGAAGTTGAACCTAAAAATTGGCAGCAGGCTATGACTGAATCATCTTGGATTGAAGCCATGTAGGAGGAACTAAATGAATTCCAACGACTTGAAGTATGGGAATTAGTTCCTCTCCCTGACAAAGTTAACATCCTTACCTTGTTATGGGTTTATAAGGTTAAACTTGATGAGATGGGTGCAGTATTAAAGAATAAGGCTAGATTGGTTGCTAGAGGATATAAACAAGCCTTGGGTATAGACTTTGAAGAATCTTTTGCTCCTGTGGCAAGATTGGAGGCAATTAGACTATTCCTTGCGTATGCAGCTCATATGAACATGATCGTCTATCAAATGGATGTGAAGACGGCATTTTTGAATGGTGAACTAAGGGAAGAAGTCTATGTTAGTCAGCCGGATGGGTTCGTTAGCACGGAGTTTCCTAATCATGTGTACAAGCTTAAGAAGGCTCTCTATGGGTTGAAACAAGCTCCACGTGCGTGGTATGATCTCCTCTCAACATATCTCATCTCGGAAGGCTTCTCCAAAGGCAAGGTGGACCCCACTCTGTTTACTCTCAAGGAAGGCAACGACATGATTCTGGTACAAATTTATGTTGATGATATAATATTTGCTGCCACTAACATAGAATTGTCAAATCGATTTGAGAAGATAATGTCCACACGCTTTCAGATGTCGATGATGGGAAAAATTTCATTTTTCTTAGGATTACAGATTTCTCAGAATCCCAGAGGCATCTTCATTAATCAATCCAAATATGCTCTAGAATCTCTTAAGAAATATAACTTTGAAAATTGTGACCCCGTGGACACTCCAATGGTGGAGAAATCCAAGTTAGATGAAGATAGGAATGGGACTATTGTCGATCCAAAACTTTACCGTGGGATGATCGGCACCCTTCTGTATCTGACTGCTAGCAGGCCTGATTTGCAATTTGTTGTATGCATGTGTGCCCGGTATCAGGCTCGGCCTACCGAAAAGCACCTACATGTTGTGAAAAGGATCTTTCGGTATCTAAAAGGAACACTTCATCGTGGTCTATGGTACCCGAAAGATTCCTCTATTGCTTTAATATCATACGCAGATGCCGATCATGCTGGATGTCAAGACACGAGGCGTAGCACTTCTGGATCTGTGCAACTCCTTGGAGATAGATTGATCAGTTGGTCTTCAAAAAGGCAGAAAAGCGCTGCAATATCAAGCATGGAGGCTGAATACATCGCCATGTCCGGTTGTTGTGCTCAAGTCCTTTGGATGAGATCACAATTAACTGACTACGGTTTGGGATTCAACAAAATCCCGATGTATTGTGACAACAAGAGCGCCATTGCCCTTTGCTGCAACTATGTTCAACACTCCCGGGCCAAGCACATAGACATTCGCTACCATTTCATTAAAGAGCAGGTGGAGAACGGAGTGATCGAGCTGTATTTTGTTACTACTGAGTACCAGCTGGCGGATATGTTCACCAAAGCCTTAGATCGAGGACGAATCCAGTTTTTGATCGACAAGCTTGGCATGAAATCATTCACTACAGCGACTCTCAAAGAGTTGGCAGAAGAATCAGCTGAATAGTCGTGGTAAACTATTCAGAGTATCCTTTGTTCGTGATCATGTATAGTATCGTAAA